>CM069133.1:134367716-134967716 GCA_035221665.1 Okamejei kenojei | reverse complement strand
CCTCCCCAAGGACCTTCTCTCCTGATCCAGAACCATCTTGAGGCCTTCTCCGCATCCTCTGTGATGTTCTCGATGGCGCTTCTCCTCTCCATTCCGTTGATGCCCAGTGCACTCAAGGCTTTGTAGAGCGATTGCCCTGCAAAACCTCTGCAGCCAACCTCGATGGGCATACACCTTGCCTTCCAGCCCTGCTAACGGCAGTCTATGACCAGCTCTTCGAATTTGGTCTTCTTCCTCTCGTGGGCCTCCTCCAGAGGTCCTCCCAAGGCACTGTCAGTTCCAACAAGACGATGTATTTGGGTCGCCTCTGAGACGAGGAGGACGTCTGGCCTCAGGGTGGTCGTGGCAATGTGTCGTGGGAACTTCAGCTGTTTCACCAGGTCTGCAGAAAGCTGCAAGTCCTGCACAGTCGCCAGGATTCCTGACGGATTCCTGGCTGCTGTGGTTCTTGTCAGCTGCACTCCGGCCTTCACGAAGGTGATCATCTGGGTGGTGGGGCGTGCTCGTCTGCAGCTGCTGATTCCCATGCCGATGGCTTCTGCAATGGGTTTAAGAACCTGGTCGTGACGTCAGGTGTACTGGCCCTGCCCATGAGCCTTTGGGCAGCAGCTCAGGATGTGTTCCAACGTCCCCTTGCCTGAGCATTGTGGGCAATTCGGTGATTCCGCTTTGCCCCAGATGAAGAGGTTCGATGGGCTGGGCAGGAACTTGGTGTGCTGTGGTACAGCCTGCCAGAGCTCAATCCACGTGACTTCTCATTCCATGACCCGGTCCCACCTTGTCCAGGCCCCCTGGTGCCTCAAGCCAACTGCTCCAGTAGACCTCTCCTCCTCCACCTCTGCCCTCACTTCCTCCTGGAGCAGCCTGTGCCTCTCCTTCCCCTTGGCCTTGTCAAACTGGGGAGTTGGGAAGATTCCCAGACAAGCTCTTCCCCGAGTCTCTGCTCCCGCCAGGATTCTGTGGCGCATCCGAGACTCTGCTTGCAGCACGGCTTCGCCGGCTCTCCACTTCCTCCCAGTTTTCACCTCCACCCCTGCTTGAGCCACCTTGGGGTCGCTGGAGTCCCTGAACAGCATCACCTCTGGCCCAAGCCACCTTAAACTCTTCCTCCGGGGACTTCAGGGGAGCTAAAGCATACCATATGCCTTCTCTACCACTCTATCTACTAGTGTTGAATTTAGATAAAACAGCAGCGGTGAGTGGCTGAGTGAGTGAGTGAGTTGCTGGCATGACCCCCCACCCCCTCATTCTCAACGTTCCTGCCCTCCCCGCATCTTTACCCCTGGTGGCCCAGCCAAGTTTGCTACTTTGTGCAGTCCAGGCCGTGCTGACCCGGGCCAGACTCCCCACACGCTGTGGAAAGGAACTCTCCACCAACTTGTTGGAAAGCTCGGGAGGCTGCGAGCAGACGCTGGGACCGGACAGTGGGACTGGCCGCCACCTCAGCGGCTTCTGCCGGCCGGCCCGCCAGCCAGCCACGGTGTCCTTCGGCACAGGCGCAACTGGTGGAGGTGGTGGTTGGCGGGTTGCTACTGGGTGGAAGGCTGGCTGCTCCGTCCCCGGCTCGCTCTCCCTCTCCCCGTTATGTGATCTCCCTGAGCCAGGAAGTAAATAGCCCACAGCACGGAATCCAGCTCCCCATAGAGCAATATCCAGCTTCCCAGAGCAATATATTGTTGAAATAAGACCAAAATGTGTTTTGTTCTTTGATGTGGGATTGGCACGTTTATTGATTGTCATAAACCAGAAATGCACAGCAAATGGCTAAGAATTCAGTTATTAAAAAAAAGATTTTTTTTTTTTTTTAAATTTTATAATACAACTTAGGAGATAGGTCCGTAGGTAAGAAAACAAAACTATTCGTCTAGTCCTGGGTTCAAGCTTCCGTCAAGCCTCAGCGCCGGCCCATTCTACCCCTTCAAATAATCTATGAACGGGGACCATATTCTAATAAATAATTCAGGTTTGTCAATTAAGACAAATCTAATTTTTTCCAGATTTAAGGTCTCCGACATCTCCATAATCCACATTTTAATTGTAGGGGATGCAGGGTTTTTCCAAAATTTTAATATTAGTTTTTTCCCAGTTATTATACTATAATCCAGGAAATTTCTTTGGTTTATTGTCAGTTTTAGGTATTGTTCAGATATGCTCAATATTATTAATTTAGGATCGGGATCCAGTTGAATATTAACCACTACGGAAATAATTTAAAAAATATCTACCCAAAATGTTTTAATTTTTATGCAATTTACAAAGGTATGGGTTAAATTAGCCTCAGAGTATTGACATTTATCGCAGATAGGAGAGATATTAGGAAAAATTCTGTTTAATTTTGTTTTAGAATAATACAATTATATTATTGACTGGCTTGAGGGATACACCAGGATTAATTGCCCAAAACTGAAAAATCATATTTCGAAGACGAGGGCAATATAGCAATAAGGAGCGTGCACGTATTGCATACAGTGCACTGACATGATTCTTCGCGGTGAATTTGGCCGGGTTCGTGTCCCGGATGTACGACCCAGGGTTCGTAATATTTCATCTTTGTGATTGACCGCAGTTTTTCTACGAAAGTCAATGGCGAAACCCGGAAGAAGAAATAATACCAAGTAATATTTGGAAACTGCGGTTTTTTGGACCAATCAAAATACGAACTAAAATTGCCCAGTAAAACTACCTTATATAGGTAATAATCTGTAATATTTTAAATTGTATTAAAGAATGTCTGGCATTTAACGAACATTGATGTATATGTTGTAGGCTTTCATCCCAAATATCTTTCGTTATGGGTTGAACTAATTCATTTCCCATGCTTGTCTATGTAATTCCGTCGACGGATTCTCACTATCTAACAGAATATTGTAAATATATGATATTTATTTGACTGTGTTGGGATGTTTATTCAAACATTCATCTAGAATCTCTGGCTCTCTAATTCTGTATTCTTGTGTATGTGATTTAACATAATCTTTCAATTGTAAATATCTAAAAAAATTATTTGAATGTAATCCATAATTCTGTTGTACCTCCAGAAACGAGAGGAACATACCATTTCTATAAAGATGTCCCATCTTTTTAATTCCACAGTTTTTCCATTGTGTGAAGCCTTTATCCAATACCGAAGGCTTAAATGAAGGGTTATTTGCAATAGGGAGCGAAAGTGATAAATTATCCAGTTTTAATGTCTTTTTTATTTGTTTCCAAATTCGATAAATACCGCTATGTATTATTGGATTTTCACTATAGATCTTTTTGTTCAATTTTGTAGGGGATAGGAGAATCAGACCAATTTCAAATGGCAGACAGTCCTCCTTTTCCATCTTTAACCAGTCTGGTTGTTGATCCATATCTTCCAACCAGAAATTTAAGTTTTTGACATTGACTGCCCAGAAATAAAATAAGAAATTTGATAAGACTAATCCTCCATTCGCCTTAGATTTACATAAGTGCTTGAGCCACCTTGGGGTCACTGGAGTCCCTGAACAGCATCACCTCTGGCCCAAGGCACCTTAAACTCTACCTCCCGGGACTTCAGGGGAGCTAAAGCATACCATATGCCTTCTCGACCACTCTATCTACTAGTGTTGACACTAGGCCGTGGGCCGAGCATCGAAAAAGCATCTAGAATTTAGCTTTCGTGACCCATGTCTGGTCTCTGCCTGAAATTTAGCACAGATTTAGATAAAACAGCAGCGGTGAGTGGCTGAGTGAGTGAGTGAGTTGCTGGCATGACCCCCCCACCCCCTCATTCTCAACGTTCCTGCCCTCCCCGCATCTTTACCCCTGGTGGCCCAGCCAAGTTTGCTACTTTGTGCAGTCCAGGCCGTGCTGACCCGGGCCAGACTCCCCACACGCTGTGGAAAGGAACTCTCCACCAACTTGTTGGAAAGCTCGGGAGGCTGCGAGCAGACGCTGGGACCGGACAGTGGGACTGGCCGCCACCTCAGTGGCTTCTGCCGGCCGGCCCGCCAGCCAGCCACGGTGTCCTTCGGCACAGGCGCAACTGGTGGAGGTGGTGGTTGGCGGGTTGCTACTGGGTGGAAGGCTGGCTGCTCCGTCCCCGGCTCGCTCTCCCTCTCCCCGTTATGTGATCTCCCTGAGCCAGGAAGTAAATAACCCACAGCACGGAATCCAGCTCCCCATAGAGCAATATCCAGCTTCCCAGAGCAATATATTGTTGAAATAAGACCAAAATGTCTTTTGTTCTTTGATGTGGGATTGGCACGTTTATTGATTGTCATAAACCAGAAATGCACAGCAAATGGCGAAGAATTCAGTTATTAAAAAAAAGAATTTCACATCTTGTTCCAGAATCCACAGCTAATGGAAGTTTATAAACTCAGTGACACTTAATTTGACACACTAAACAGCAAAAATAGACTGTATATAATCATACAGGTGCGGCAGAGGTTCACCTGCACCTCCTCCAACCTCATCTATTGCATCCACTGCTCTAGATGTCAACTGCTCTACATCGGTGAGACCAAGCGTAGGCTTGGCGATCGCTTTGCTGAACACCTCCGCTCTGTTTGCAATAACTAACCTGATCTCCCGGCGGCTCAGCACTTCACCTCCCCCTCCCATTCCGAATCCGACCTTTCTGTCCTAGGTCTCCTCCATGGCCAGAGTGAGGACCACCGTAATTTGGAGGAGCAGCACCTCATATTTCGCTTGGGCAGTTTGCACCCCAGCGGCATGAACATTGACTTCTCTAATTTCAGGTGGTCTTACTTTCTCCTCCCTTCTCAGCTCTCCCTCTGCCCACTGGCTCCACCTCTTCCCGCCCCCCCCCCCCCACCCTCGCATCAGTCTGAAGAAGGGCGAACCGAAACGTTGCCTATTTCCTTCGCTCCTTAGATGCTGCCTCATCCGCTGAGTTTCTCCAGCAGTTTTGACTACCTTGTATATAATCATTTATTTTCCCAACCTTTTGGTTTAGATTTCATAGGTGGGTTTGTCATGAATGGTTAGTTTACAAACAGAAACATTGCATTTTTATTTGTTTATATTAGTACACGCGATGTACAAAATAAAACATTACAATCTCACAATAATAATAGTAAGATTAAACGAGAACTTACCAGTTTGAAGTTTGATCTTTATGTTATGAGGAGTAACGATGAGGGATTACGTGAAGAACCCCGCCAGTGCGCATGCTCGACAATCTTCAAAGCAACAGTGTGAAATCACAGATAACAATAATTGAAGTGACATAGTAAGATTATAAACCTAGAACTACCAGATGACCTTTGTGATATGAGGGTTGGGAGCGGAGGGCACGTAATCCCTCATCTTTACTCCTCATAAAATAAAGATCAAACTTCTAAGTGGTAAGTTCTCGTTTAATCTTACTATTTTACTTCGGGGTTACGCGAGTAATTCCGTGAAGATTTCAAAGCTCCGTGATTTCATGCTGTGAGAAAGAGTCTACACAACCACAGCTGCTTCATTGACAGATGAGGGAAACATTCATAATGAATAAATAATCATAATAGTAACCCCTCATCCATGAGGGACTATACAACTGAACGAAAAATAGAGTTGGCAAAAAAACCCTGGTCTGACAATGGGTTATTATAAGTATGAGAGACTATAAAATCAATACACAGTGCAAACAGGAAGTTACCCAAAGCACCCAACCCACCATTTGCAGTAAGTAGTACCTTTTTACTTCAACCCAAAGCAGCCAAACCACCATTTACAGTAAGTAGTGCCTTTTTACTTCAACCGAAACCACCCAAACCACCGTTAGCAGGCAGTGCCTTTTTACTTCAAACTAACCATATTTGCATTTTCAAACCACATTAAGGGCACTCACAGTTGAGTAGACATGTGTTCAGTGTTATTCAGAGCTCAGAGAGACGTGACCGTCTGGCTTCCTCCATCTTGCAGAGACTGAGGCACACCACTTCCGGGTTTTATAGTCTCTCCCCCCTTCCACCAGCAATGGCAGCAGAGAGAATCCCTTTTTTTAAAAAAACATTAAGATCTCTCTGAATTTTCATCGACTGAAAAAATCCTCTGGTCCGGGAAGGCAGAGGGGAGCTCTGAGCGAGGTAGCCAAAAATGACGGCTGTAGGTGGTGGCGTTTTCTTGGAAATCACAGCAGAGCGAGCCAAAAGCAGTCAAGATCAGACTTTTAGTAATAGACTAGACCAAGTGCAGACCCGTTGGGTCTGTTCCCCCAACGTGCGTTTGCGGGGGCTGGGGGATGAGGGGGTAGGGGAGAGGTGGAGAGAGAGTGGAGGGGGGAGAGAGAGGGGAGAGGGAGAGAGGTGGGAGAGGGGGGAGAGGGGGTGAAGAGAGGAGGGGGGGGAGAGAAAGGGCGAAGGGAGAGGGGAAGAGTGGGGGGAGAGGGGAAGAGTGGGGGGAGAGGGGTAGGGGAGTGGTGCAGAGCGAGGGGGAAGGAGGGTGGGGGGAGATGGGGGTGAAGAGGGGTGGGGGGAGGTGGGGGGAGATGGGGGTGGGAGGGGTGAGGTGAGGGAGATGGAGAGGGGAGGAGGAGAGGGGGGTGGGGGAGGGTGTGAGAACGTTCAAGGAGGGGGTGAGAGGGGTGGGGGAGTGGTGGGGGAGGGGAGGAGAGGGAGGAGGGAAGGGGAGAGAGGGTGAAGAGTGTGGAGGGAGGGGGAGAAGGGTAGGGAGAGGGGTAGGGAAGAGGGAAGTGTGGAGGGAGGGGGAGAGTGGTAGGGGAGGGGAAAGAGTGGGGAGGGAGGGGGAGAGCGGAGAGAGGGGTAAGAGTGGGGAGGGAGGGAGAGGGAAGGGAGGGGGGAGGGAGAGAGGGAAGGGAGGGAGAGGGAAGGGAGGGGGAGAGAGGGGTGGGGGAGGGAAATGGGGAGGTGGGGGATGGGGGAGAGAGAGGTGGAAGTGGGGATGGAGGGAGGGTGAGAGGTGTAGGGGAGAGTGGTGGAAATGGGAGAGAGAGAGAGGGGAGGGGGGTGGGGGAGTGGTGGAAGAGGGAGAGAGGGGTAGGGAAAAAAAGGGGATGCGGGGAGGGAAGTGGAAGAGTATGGGGAGAGGGGTAGGGGGAGTGGTGGAAGAGGGACAGAGGGGTAGGGGGAAGGGCGTGGAAGGGAGTGGTGGAAGAGGGACAGGGGTAGGGGGAGGGGGGGGCGGGGGGAGAGGGGGGGGCAGGGGAGAGAGGGAAGGGGCTGGGGGGAGTGAAGGAAGGGGGTGGGGGAGAGAGGGAAGGGGGTGGGAGGTGGAGGGAGGTGAGGAGGGTAGAGAGGGGTGTGGGAAGGGGAGGGGAGAGGGGGAGGTGAGGAGAGGGGTGGTGGAGAAGAGGGGAGGAAGGGAGAGGTGGCGGGGAGAGGAGAGGGGGAGGAAGAGGGGGAGGGGGAGGGGGAGGGAGGGAGAGAGTGGAAGGGGAGAGGAGGAGGGGGAGAGAGAGAGAAAGGGGAGGGAGAGAGGTGGAGAGGGGAAGAGTGGGGAGTGAGCGGGATAGCAGGGAGTGGTGCAAGGGAGAGGGGGAAGGAGTGGGGTGGAGATGGGTGCGAAGAGGGGTGGGGGAGGGGGGAGAGAGGGGGTGGGGGGGAGAGGGGGTGGGGGAGGGGTGAGGAGAAATGGAGGGGGGGAGAGAGAGGGGAAGGGGAGGAGGGGTTGGGGAGGGGGTGAGAGAGGGTTCAGGGAGGAGGTGAGAGAGGGGTGGGGGAGGTGGGAGAGGCAGGAGGGGGGAGGAGGGGAGAGGGGGAAGGGAAGAGAGGGGGAAGAGTGTGGAGAGGGGTAGGGAAGAGGGGTAGGGGAGAGAGAGGGAAAGAGTGTGGAGGGAGGGGGAGAGTGGTAGGGGAGGGAGGAGGGAAGAGTGGTGAGGGGGGGGGGGGAGAGAGGGGTGGGGAAGGGGGAGAGAAGTGGAAGAGTGGGGAGGGAGGGGGAGAGGGGTAGGGGGAGTGGTGTAAGTGGGAGGGATAGGGAGGGGGTTAGGGGGGGGGAGTGGTAGAAGAGGGAGAGAGGGGTAGGGAAAAAAGGGGTGGGGGAGGGAGGGGGTGGGGGGGAGAGGGAAGGGGGGTGGGGGACAGATGGATGGGGTGGGAGGAGGAGGGGGAGAGGGAGAGGGGTGAGGAGAGGGAGATGGAGAGGGGGAGGAGAGAGGTGTGAGAGAGGGGAGGGAGAGAGAGGTGTGGGGTAGGGGGGAGGGAGGGGAGGGAGGGAGGGGGGGGAGGGAGGGAGGGAGGGAGAGGAGGGAGGGAGAGGAGGGAGGGGGGAGATGGGGTAGGGAGGGAGAGGGGGAAGAGTGTGGAGGGAGGGGGAAGAGTGGGTGGGGGGGAGAGAGGGAATGGGGGTGGGGGAGACGGAAGGTGGGTGGGGAAGAGAGGGGAGGATGAAGGGGTGGGAGGAGGAGGGGTGAGGGAGAGGTGGAGGGGCAGAGAGGTGTGGGGAGGGGGGGGGAGCGGAGGAGGGAGATGGGGTAGGGGAGGGAGGGGGACGAGTGTGGAGGGAGGGGAGAGGGGGTGGGGGGAGAGAGGGGAAAGAGTGGGGAGGTAGTGTGGGAGGGGGAGGGGTAGGGACAGGATCACGCGGACACGGGCTGGGCGGGGTGGGGCAAAGGCAGATGTAAATGAGGATTGGACATTTGCGAGGGATGGCATTGTGGACATCACACAATTGCAAGGTGCAGATGTAAATGAGATCCGTTCCAATTGGACATCTGTGAGCATTGGGTATTGTGACATCACACGATGGAACGTTCACCAACATTCTATGGGTGAGAGCAGTTTGATTGTTTTAAGATTTTGAAAAATTGGGGGGGGGGAAGGATTTTATTAAAAATGGTGTACTTAAAGATGTCTAAACGTAATGAGGAGCGCCTTTGGTAATGTACAAGCGTAACGTCTGGCGAAATGGAAAAAACGGCGGCGTCTGAGGGTCCGGTTTTGGCGGAGCAGGGAATCAAAGGGCGAAAATCTTACCTGAAAAAAAAACGGAATGTGACAGCCAGCCGGCCCGATGGTGGTCGGCAGACACACACACAGTTTTAAAAGTATATAGATAGATGTAGATAATATAGATATAGGTTTGCAGATGTAACCATCCTGTCCAATCACAATTATGTAGTGATTGGGCCCATTGTGCTGGGACCATGGCCATGAGGATAACCACTTTATGAGACGGCCAAAGCTAGGATGTAGCAGGAGGCCCCGGCGCAGCAGTGCCAGCACAATGTCAGTATCTCATACTGCCCTGTACTTGTCCTGGGGGAACTTGTGTTAATGATCCTTTACAAACTCGACATCCGGGGTGAGCCCGACAGAGAGGATCCAATTCGCTGCAGCAAATATGATGGGAAGGCACATTAAGCACAGTTAATGGCCCTATAACTCAATTATTGTCAAAGACCTATTGGAAAATGAACTTAAAGTAGTCAGTATCTGTACCGTATTAAATATAACATAGCATTAAACAAAGCTCTTCCCATCTCCTGGCGAAAACTGTACTGCTTTTTTGGGATGCTATCCCGGCCCTCTGCAGTGAGTACATACATGGGTCCGTGTGACAACCCCAGCCATAGGAGCAGTCTACTCAGAACCTGCAAAATAATAATTGATTTTATCATGCAGAAGCTGGTTTTCCGAGCCACAGGCTGACCAGCAGAGCTTTACGTTTAGAATAACCATATATATCTAATGGTATCCGTGAAACCACTTTACACTTGCCAACTTATTTCAAGATCCGACTGATGGGCAAAATGGAGTAAGACAATAACGAACATTCCTCCTTCTTGTAGCGATAATGTATCTCTCGCCACTGTTATGCCACATGGTTTTGCAACCTTGAATAAGCATGAATATCACATCAATTTTCGGTGTTCCATCGAACCATAATTTCATAAATACTTTGTGATCCAACACTCATTCTGTGTCGTCATTGATCTGTACTTGATGATACACCAGTGGCAAATGAGATTATGTAAATTAGTACAGGATGCTTTTATTTGATTGCACCCATGTGACTAACATATGCCACCACCATTGTGTATCAACCTGAAGTTGAGCATGCAGATTATGCATATTTGGTCCATAACCCTTTACCGATATAATGCACCTATGGTCTATAGATAGTTGATAGCAATAACTGAAGAATTGGCAACTGATATAAGTCTCCTCCACCTCCAAACTAGAGGTGACATTCGCAATTTACCACCTTAGAGCACTTAGCATCAGTTTGTAATATACCTGAGTTTTTAACTAACCAAACTAGTGGAGCAATGCTGAATAGCGTTCGTCCATCATTATGACTTTATTAGTTTCAGCTGATAATAGCATAGGTCTGTTTAACAATGACCTAGCCGACACTTGAGAGGTTGCTACTTCACAGCTGAAACACAACTACTACATTGCCAATTACTCTTGATGAATAGACGGCTGCTTATAACAAGGTTGTTAGAAGTTCCCATTAACTCCTATCTCTTTCCCAGGGCGGAGTCACAGGCTAATTAATAGTTGAAGGTAAATCCCAATGACCAACAAATTTATTGGTAACTACTTAATTTTAACTGGATAGATGAAGGATCCTACAAAGCCCTTTCTTGGAATTTCTCAAATATAGTTTGAGGCTGAACAATAGATTTTTGCAAATAGAGCATTAAAATATCATCCGGACTTGCGATAACAAGTTTGATCTCTGAGTAGCTGAAGCACCGATTTTAGTAATTTGGTAAATACCTGGGTAAATACTTTAGCCCATCTTGCAATGTTTTACCGTTATTACTACTGTTATCATTGCCTCATCATTAGCTAATTATCATTACTGTTATCATTCTCCTGATAATTTCAAATGTCTCCGGTGCTCCCTGTAAATGGGAACTGAATAGAATGTATCTTTGAAATCCTTATGAAACTCAGTTGTTAGTCAGGACCAAAGTTTCCTATTCGGAAAGTTTATACTGCACATACGAGTTACACAACCTTCTCCATCTTAACAATGAACGGCCACGACTGCCATCATTCCGTGCCTGCCTGGAACGACAAGTCTTGCCCCATTTCCGAGCCCGTCTTGGAAGACAATCCTGGCCATAATAATGAGCCTAGCTCATTATTCCGAACCTGCCTCTAAAGGCAACTCTGGCCATAATTCTAAGCCTGCTGTGAAAAACAACTCTGGCCATATTTCGATCCTGACTCGAAGCGATCTTGGCCATAATACTGAGCCTGCCTTAAAAGACAATACAGAACCTAATTCCAAACCTGCTTGGAATGTTAGTATTGTGCAGTGTTACATGGTTAGGTGGCAATGCCTTAACCATACGTGTGTTGTACAAACAAGTGTAAAATTACCAACTTGTAAGTGGTCCACTTACCCCATGTTTCGGAAGTGCCAGACCCACCTACCTGCCTGGTTATAGAGTAGGACTGGTAGAGTGCGTGGAACGTCTGTCCAGTTTTCACGCTGTCATAGCTTCAGTGAACTGCTCACTACCAATGGAGGCGTGGAGTGTGTTGTCGCCGAACCGATGAAGCTTTGCTCGTCGCTGGCACCTTGATTGGTCCGACAGCTTTTGTTTCCTCATCTAGGTTTTGCCTGTTAAATAGGTCTTACCTGAATAGAAGATTCGGCGGCTAGAGCTCTGTTCACTGCCGGCACTTGTAGCGTGAGGGGAACTCTGACCCCTTCCAGGTATTCTGCCAACGGCTGGTAACCAACTCTTCTGGCAGCAACACCTTCGTCTGCGAGGATTGCCTTGAACCCATACGCATGTGCTGCAGTATGTTCCACGGACATACTTTAGAATTTGAAGTCAGTTACCTTCTGACCATTCGCACTCCACTCCATAAAGGGGGAGATTGTAGACAGCCCTGAACAGGTGCTGACTCAGGCTCCTGAGGGTACCTGCGCTAATATGGCCTCCCAAGAGACCTATACCAGAATGGAACATACTCGGCGGCAGAATAATTCTGGCCCCGCATGCTCTCCTCCTCCAAGAGGGAGACATTAAGCAGCCCTGAATAGGCGCTGCTGGTGCGGGCTCTCCCATAGGCCGGAGCTGACACTACTCCTCCTGTTGGAGTGTGTATTGGTGGAACATCCTCTCCATTAGGAGCTCCATCCTGGACAACCGTCCAATTAAGCGGCCCTGACTAGGCGCTGCTGGCGCGGGCTCTCCCATGGGTCGGCGCTGACATAACCCCTCCTGTTGGAGTGTGTTTTGGTGGAACATCCTCTCCATTCGGAGCTCCATCCAGTTTCCAAACTGTTAAGCATCACCAGAGGGGAACCCTCCTGGCCCGACTCGTCCCGAGTCCATAGGCCTGACCACTTTATCGTTGGTTATACCTCATGTCCTGGGGACCACAGCGGTGTGGGAGCCGCTGACCGTACTGTCAGCACCTGTGGTGGTGCTACTGCCTCCTGGATTTATAGTTGGGTATTACTCAAAGTTGATCTCTTTCAAACATATGCATGCACAGTAATCTGCAGTTCACTGTCTGGCAAAAACTAGATGACAACTTGCAGAAAGTTCACTGCAATCATCAATCATACTGTCATGGTTTATTATGGTGCAGATAATCATGTGAAGTTATTTGTATTATTATTTTGACAGTTAAGACTGAAAAAAAGAGTGACCTCTTGCACTAACCTTCCTCGGAATCTCCCGTCGCCATGATCCCTGCCTAGCGAGCCTGAAACAAAGCGCATGATTGGTCAACAGGCATCCGACTCAATGTCAACCGTGCTTTGATTGGAAATTACTACTTGGAAATTTTTTTTTTCCATATTTTAAAAATATGTACAGATTTTGACTGTGCCAAATATCAGGTATGATTTCTATAATTTTTTGAACAATACAGGTATATACAAGTATATATGGGATGTGGGTCACGAAATGAAACGAAAAAGCACCTCGGCCCATGGTCTGCACTTAACTCCATGAGAGTTGTTGACCCCAAGATCCTTTTGTACAGCCTTGGACAAATTAGCAGATTTTCTGCCCTTCCCTGTGTAACCCACCTACTTGCAACACATATGCACTGATATTAATAACTTTTGCTTAGCATTTTATCAAAAGCCTTATGAAAATCCAAGTGCACTGTATTAACTAGATCCCCCTAATCTAAGTTGCTAATTATAACCTCAGAAACCATGATATCCCTTTCTTAAATCCAAGTTGAATCATCACAGTACTATTATTTTCTAAGTGTATCATTTTCTCAATAATAGACTCTCACATTTTCCCTTCTGTTGGTGTCAACCTTATGGGTCTGTGGTTCTGCTTTCTCTCTCCTTCCTTTTTAAATAATGGGTTATGTTCGCTACCTTATAATCTTTGAGAAATGCTAGTGAACATTTTGAAAACTATCCATTCACTATCTCAATTACCTCTATTGAAATTTAAAGTTGCAGCTTATCAGTTTCTGGAGGTTTATCAGGTTTTAGTCCCATTGATTTCTCTAATTTATACTATTACTAAAACTCTCACCTTGACCACTTCCTGCGTTGTTTTTAAATTTGCACAAAAATGGTACCCAAAATCTCTAGGAATTTTTTGCCACCTTACTCACCTCTGCTTCGAGCCACCAGGTTTTGTTCCAATCGGTGGAAGATTACAAAAGTTATGAAGGTTTAAAAAATCGTGAGATCAGCAGATTGGTCCTCGCCTGTCTGTCACCATGAAGATAACGCCCCTTCCGGCACCTGCTGGAGAATAAAGCCCCGGAGGCGGGGCTGAGTCCGTGAGCACGTCCCGAAGCCGCCCATCCAGAAACCGCCCGTCCAGAGGCTGCCCGTCCACAAGCCACCGAGAATAAAGCTTAAGCAGCGGAGTGTGCGGCTGTGTTCGCGGGCGGGGTCTATGAGCGCACACGGTGCTAGGGACGAGAGCAGTTTAGTGAGTCCGGAGCCGGGTCCTGGAGCCAAGAGTGCGGTCGGGGCCGGGAACCGGAGAGCACACACACCACCCTCCCACCCCCCCCCCCACCTCCCCTAAACTCCCTCCCCTAATTCCCCCCTCTCCTACACCCCTCCAAACTCCCCCTCCCCCACACACCCCCTCACCCACACACCCCACCCCTCCCACACACCCCCCACAACCCCGTCAAACCCCCCCTACCCCCACAATCCCACACATCCCCTCCCACACACACCCTCCCCCACACATCCCCTCCCCCCACATAGACCCTCCCCCACACATAGACCCTCCCCCTCACAGACCCTCCCCCACACAGACCCTCCCCCACACAGACCCTCCCCCACAAACCCCTCTCCCCCACACACACCCCTCCCCCACACACACCCTCCCCACACACACCCCCACCAGCCCCTGACTGAAGATGTGCCCCTCCCCTGGCTGCAGGACGCTTCCCGCCTGAACCGTTCCCGTCTCCCAGCTACAGAATGCTCCCGCCATTGCGTTGGGGGAACAGGTGAGTGGTGGAATATTGCATTGGGGGACCAGGCATCCCGTGCGACTGGGACCCAATGTGTCCCACTTAGTCTAGTTCTTAATTAATGCTAACTTCATTCAGCTCCTCATTCACTCTAGATTTATTATTTTCCAATATTTCTGGGAATTTTCCCTGTATTTATCTTCACACAGGGAGCCAAAGTATTTGATTAATTTCCACTTCCTAATTTCTCAGTATGATATCTGCTGTAGGGGGCTTAAATTCCTTTTGCTAATCATTTTTGTGTTACGTACTTACATGGACAAAGAGGGCCCAAGAAACATTTTATATGCAGTTAAACATCATGAATCTAATGACACAGTTTGTGCAATTAATCCAAGCTCTTGGATAAAATCCAAGAGCTTGGATTATGATATCCACCAACAAATATCAGAGACTATTCATATGGAATGTACACTGCATGGCATGTGATTCAATTTGTTTATGATTTTCTAATTTAGAATGTGGCCACACCTATGTTTTCAAGGTGATATATTCAACAGCAATTTAAAGACCCAATTGTACATTTAACACTTATGTCTGCAGCAGAATAGTCTGATGGCAGCAATTAATTCACAAAGGTACTTCCATTTATCCCAACAACCATTGTTCACTATAAGTGCTTCTGTGGTCCCATTGGTTTTGATATACGAGTTGGTCTTTAGGACAGATGCTAGCAGTGTGGCATACTTCACAGAATGGCTGGGGTTCTCAAGTGTATAATTATTCACAAAATTTCAGACAGAATTCATTATTGTTTAACCCGTGAATTGGCGGAATGTAGATTGAAGCCATAATATACCCTACATACCCCAAGACCATCTGTGCTTCTGGCAACCCACTAAGAAATGTTGTAAAGAATGCATTTACCCTTGAACTTAGCCTTCAAGAGAATCCCATAGTCATGCTGATGAACGTACAACAAAAAATGCACTTGTTGTTCTGACTTAAGTAAATGATAACCACATAAAAGGTCAACTAAATTTCTTAAAAATGGTTGCAAATAAATCTATCCCTTCGTTAATTAACATTTTAAACAAAAATTATCAATGTTTAAATTGCTACGTTTTTTCAAACTACGTATTTTCATGATTCAGAATATTCAAGATTCAAGATGGGTTTATTATCACATGTACATTAAGGTACAGTGAAATTCAAGTTACCATACGGCCACACCAAGTGAAAAGCAGTAATACACACAATCACAAAAAATAAAATTTAACATAAACATCCACCACAGGGGCTCCCCACATTCCTCCCTGTGATGGAAGGCAATAAATTCCAATCTCTCCCTCTTTCTTCTCCGCGGTCGGGGCTGTCAAACCATCCGCGGTCGGAATCCTCAAACTTCCCGCAGCCGGCGATCCAAGGCCCTTGCGTCCTTCTCGGGACGGTTGAAACTCACCACGGCTTGGCGCCCCGACTCAGTCTGTAATAGGGTTACCAACTTTCTCACTCCCAAATAAGGGACAAAAGGACAAAATAAGGGACAAAAGGACAAAATAAGGGACAAATTCCCAATGGCAATTCGTTGACCGACTCGGCCATGGCTGGGTGAAAGATGAGTTGGCCTGGGTGCTGGACTGTACACAAAGCCCAGCCGGCGGGCCAGCCGAGGAGTTTTGGTCCGGGCCGCGCGACGTTATGCGGAAGTCCGGCATCCAATCCACTCATGAACCAATGATTGGCCATGAGAAGGAGGGGTGGTGGTGTCGGCGGTAAGCGAAGGTCCGAAGGTCGGACAGCTGGCCGGACCGCCGACCGAAGGGGCCATGGGCGAGGCGCTGCTGCTGCACTCCATGGGCTGCACTACGACGGGATGGGTGAGGTGGGGTCGGACGCGGCGCTCTGACCGACAGTCCCCTCGACCCCAGTAGTAGCAGTCAAATACGGGACAAGGGCCGGTCCCGTATGGGACAAACCAATTTAGCCCAATATACGGGATGCCGCGGCTAAAACGGGACAGTTGGCTATCCTAGTCTCTAACCAGGGACCACGATGTTTAAACCGGGCTCAAGATGTTCAAGTCCACAGGGCCGCGGTTGGAGCTCTCCACAGTCGATCCCCGGCAAGGGGATCGCAGCTCCACAATGGTAAGCCCACGCCACGCCTTAGTTGAAGCGCCGGGCCAGTCTCCAGGAAATGCCGCGCCGTAACACGATGTTAGGCCGCAATGGGGGACGGAGATACGACAAGGAAAAATTTGAAAAAGATTGAAAAAAGTTTCCCCCAAACCCCCCACACAAAACAAACCAAGAAGCACTAAAACATACTTTTAACACATACTTAAAATAACAATACAGAAAGAAATGACAGACAGACCGTTGGCTAGGCAGCCATCATCGACGCCCCCCTGGTGGGGGCCATTATTTAGCCATTATCATTATTTTGCATTCATTTTCTCTTCATTCACTCATATATTCATTCAGATGAGTATACGTAACATTCATGCAATATAATTAACTCAAAACAATATTATGAAGAAAACTCATTGATTTGAAATGTTATTTATGTTTGCTGAGTATATACTGCACTTTCTATTTCTTTACTTTACATTTATTAGAAAGTTCAGTTTCAAGAGATAAAATCAGGAAATTACTTGTGCATAACGTGTAAATCTGCTGAGTGATGCAGCCGACTACAACTTTGATCCCATGCCCATTTGTTCTGGTATTGACGGAGACTGATTTTCAATGGTGCGTGTCTTACAGGGTTTCCTGTGTGCCAGCAGTGCATTTCATAACATTTTGTACAGTTCCACAAATTAACCACATATGACTTTTGGAATCATTCACATCATTGCATTTGTAGCATCATAACAAGGACTCTTAAGAGTACTACTCATCAACAACTGCTGCTTTAAGTCATTGAACAGCATTGGGGTGAATAGTGTGCGAATGGTGGTAGTCAGATGAGTGAAGCCACAGCCCAGAACATGGTACTACAAGTGGGTCAGCTGCACAAGACAAGGAGAGAGAAACTGAAAGAGAAATGGTTATGGAGATAAACTATTTGTGTGGCCTAGGTGCTATCTTGCTCCACTATAGGATCTTTGAGTCGGGTTACTGAAATGGACGAAGAAAAGGCCCACGTTCCGCTCCGTTGCGTACTACACGTCAGCCCATTGCATTTGGCAGGAGTGGACTATCTCGCTCGCTATAGGATCCTTGATATTAAGTCTCTCTCCCTCCACCAATACTACCTGGCATGCTGACTATTTTCCATATTCTCCTATTGGTTTCCATTTGCTGCATTAGCTCTGAACTACATTTCACAGCTTTTATAAGTCCTTTTGTTTTGTCTTATTATCCTCATTAAACAATTTATGAGATGGCTTTGAACACCACGTGTCATCATTAGCAAACCTGGCCTCACCCTATCACATATATTTCCTTTGTCCAGTCCCTCACTCTCTGAAACTTAAAAGGCACTTGCTTCCGCAATTTTCCAGTGCCGATGGAGGGGCTTTGACCTGAAATATCAACTCTATTTAGTATTTCTCTTCCTCCACAGCTGTCTAACCTGCCGCGTAGCAGAACTTTTATTCCTGCAGCTGCAGGCTTTAGAGAGAAAAAAAAAATCGCTCAGTTTCTTTTCTGTAGAATGTTTGCATGGAAACCATTCATTATGTTTGTCATTACATCCGCTTTTGAGAGCAGATGTGTGAATTGTCCATGCAGATCTGGCTCCATTGTTTACAGTGCATGAGGTTTGCAGATGCATAATTACACGCCTGCCGCGTCCGGCTTTGTCACTGCTCCACCCCCTCCCACAGCTGTTACAGTAGCGTCCGCATCCCCAGCGTTCCGGGCGGCGGCGCGGCGCATGCGCAAGGTGCGCCCCCTGCCCGCGGCGGCGAGAATAAACGCTTGCGAAGCAACATGGCGCAGGAGGAGAGGGAATGAGAGAACAACACGAAGAAAGGCGAGACGGCAGCGGCACAGACACAGACAGAGGAAAGGAGGAATCAAGGAAGGAATGAAGGTGGCGGGGAATGGGGTTGCCGCACGGACAGCGGATGTCCAGTCATCGCGGGACCGTTGAGAGATGCAACGGCAGAGAGGTGTGTGCGGGTGTGAGCGGGGGCGAGGGCCTCGCACGGCGGGGTTCCCGGGGCAGCGGCGGGGCTGCAGCTGCTGGGCGGGTCATTGTGAGCCGCAGGCCGGGGAGGAGGGGGCGACACAGGTCGGGGGCTCCCCCGCAACACTTCACCAAAAAACAATGGGCTGTGTGTGATCACCAGGTTAGTCACAGTCAAGTAAAAGGATTCATGGAGAATTTATTTTACCCCCCCCCCCACCCCCACGGATAGTATTGAACTCTAAAATCAGCAACTTTTTTTCCAAAACACAACTTCTTTCTCCTCCCTTTCGATTTGAACGTGAACCGTGAATTTTCAAACCGAAATGAAAATGGGCAGAATTGTAGGATTGTGCGATACGGTTCCAGTTGAGTTTCAGAAAAGTATGTCACTTGGTGAGGATGAGTAAGATTACACACAAAGTTCACGTGTAACACTTGTTATTATTTCATAATCCTTTAGCATATGAGGTCCGGTGAACCGTGTTTTGCCATTCGGTTGAATTTGGCCCCAATGTTATCGCCGCTAATAATACTATTGACGGGTAAAATCCGTTTTTTAAAATTTTCAAAACCAATCAACTTTAAAAACAACTTTATCCTCTTCACCTCTTCTCACCTATTTTTCTCAAGCACTTGAAAACGTTGTGACATTGAAATTTATACTTCGAACTTAGTTAATTCTTCCAAAGACATTTCCCATCATAGACACAAAATGGAATTTCTGTCAGTGGTGACTTGCTGTAGGATTGAACATGACAGCACAGCAACAGGCCCTTTGGCCCACAATGTCTGTGTTGATCATGATGCCAAGCCCAATGCAATTTGCCTGCACATAATCCATATCCCTCCTTTCCCTCCCTGCATATCCAATGTGCCTATTCAGAAGTCTTCTAAATGCCATTGTTGTATCTGCTTCAACCATCACCCCTGGCAGCGCATTCCTGTTCCGTTCAGTTTATTGTCACGTCTACCGAGATACAATGAAAAGCCTTTCTTGTTTGCAATCTAGTCAGCAGAAGGACAATACAATCGAGCCATTTACAGATACATGATAAGGGAATAGCGTTTAGTGCAAGGTAAAGCCAGTAAAGTCTGATCAAAAATAGTCCAAGGGTCACCAATGAGGTAGATAGTAGTTCAGGACTGCTCTCTGATTGTGGTAGGATGTAATTCTTGCCATTGTCTGCGTGTGTGTAAAAAAAAAAACCCCAAGCAATTGCCCTTTAAACTTTGACCCACTTTAAACTTTGACCCCCCCTCCCTTAAAGCAATAACTTCTGGTATTTGATTTCCTCCTGGTGGGGGTCTGACTGTCTACCCTATCGATGTCTCTCATAATTTTATATAATTCTATGAGGTCTCCCAACAGCCTCTGGCATTCCAGAGAAAACAATCCAATTATGTCCAACGTCTCCCTGGCGCTAATACACCCTAATTCATGCATCATTCTGCTAATCCTCCTCAGCATCCTTTCCAAAGCCTTCACATTCTATTTGTAACAGGGTGACCAAAACTACACAATACTCCAAATTTGGGTAATGTAAGTCATATGAAGTTGCATCATGACTTCCTGACTATTGTACTCCGACCTATGAAGGCAACATATGCCACCTTTATGTTGCCACTATCAGGGAGTTATGGATACAGACCCTAAGATTCCTCTGTACATCAATGCTGTTAAGAGCAATGCCATTAATTGTATATTTTCCCCTTACATTTGACCTCCTATAATATTGCAACACCTCACACTTGCTTGGATTAAGCTCCGCCTGCCATTTCTCCACCTAGTTCTCTGGCTGTTCTATTTCCTGCTGTCTACTTTGACAGCCTGCCTTCCTTCCTCACAGCCTGTGACAGTTATTAACCAACCGATCTACGTTTATGTCCAAGTCATTTATGTGAATCGGAGACGGCGGAAGTCCCAGCACAAATCTCCGCGGAACTCCACTCATCACAGATTTTCAGCCTGAATATTGTCCTTCCACCATAACCCTCTGCTTTATAAGGAAGCTTGTTCTGAATCCTAATGACCAAGTCCACTGTTAAAATCAGTGAATGTTAATCTTCTGGATCAGCCTACCATGGGGGACTTTCTTGCATGCCTTACTAAAACTTACTAAAACATCCTAATCCCTTTGTCATCTCCTCGAAAAACATGATCAAGTTAATAAGACATGCCTATTCATGTACAATGCCATGCTGACTGTCCCTAATTAACCCATTCTCTTCCAAATGGGAGTAAATCCTATTCCGAAGAATTGTCTCCAGCAGCTTCCCTACCACTGATGTGAAGCTCATAGAAACAGAGAGAATAGGTGCAGGAGTAGGCCATTCGTCCTGTCGAGCCAGCACCCCCATTCATATAATCATGGCTGATCATCCCAAAATCCGTACCCCGTTCCTGCTTTCTCCCCATATCCCTTGATTCCGTTAGCCCTAATAGAGCTATATCTAACTCTCTCTTGATTACACCGGCCTATAGTTCTCTGGATTCTCTCCACTTACCTTAAGCAAAGGAACAACATTTATTTCCCCCCGTGATTTGATTGTGGCGGTAAACAAGTAGTAGCGGTTCCTGGTTCTTGCTAAGTTAGGATTTGATAAGTGCTATAACCAACCTCTCAAAGCATTTCATCACCATGGACGTTAGTGCCACCAGTTGGCAGTCATTGGAGCGTATCACTTTGCTCTTCGTGGGCACTGGTATTATTGATGCCCTTTTAAACCAGGTGTGAATCTCAGATCTCATGTAATGTGGACGGCATGTAAGAAAAGCATTGTTACAGTGGTTAAAGGGGATTTTAATATGCAGGTAGACTGGGAAAATCAGGTTGCTACTGGACCCCAGGAGAAGGGATTTATAGTGCTTACAAGATGGTTTCTTAGAGCAGCTTGTAGTGAAACCTACTAGAGAAAGGGTAATTCTGGATTTCATATTGTGTAACAAACTGGATTTGAGTAAGGAGTGTAAGGTAAAGGAACCCTAGGAAGTAGTGACTAATAGCATAAAATTCAACCTGCAATCTGTGCGGGAGAAGATTAAATCGGATGTGTCGGTATTACTGTTGATTAAGAGTGACTACAGAAACATGAAAGATGAGCTGGTTAAAGTTGATTGGCAAGGGACCCTAGCAGGAATAACCGTTGTTTCTGGGAATTATTTGGAAGATGCAGGATCTTTTCATCCCAAAGAGGAAGAAAGATTCAAACGGGGAGAATGAGGGAACTGTGGCTGATAAGGGAAGGCAAAAACTGCTGGCAAATGATAGTGATAATGGGAAATAACAGAATGGCAGATGAATTGAAGAAGTTTATCGAGTGAAGTGGCTATTACTAAAGGGGCTGTCCCACTGTACGAGCAAATTCAAGAGTTCTCCCGAGTTTCCCCTGATTCGAACTCGGAGAATTACGGTAATAGCCGCTCGTAGGTACTCGGTGCTGTCGTGGACATTTTTCAACATGTTGAAAAATCTTCACGAGTCTTCATGAGCTTACCGCGTTTCCCGAGTACCTGCCGTTAGCGTTACGAGCTGCTAAGAGACGCCCCGAGCTCCGACGTACCCGCTACGTACATTCTACGTGCTTACCACGAGTTTGTTTTTTTTTTAAGCTCTTGAATTAGCTTGTCCAGTGGGACAGCCCCTTAAGGAGAAGGTGGTTGGGAAGGTGAAAGGTCTGAAGGTGGGTAGGTCACCCGGACCAGTTGGACTGCACTCCAGGGTCTGAAAGAAGTGGCTTTAGAGATTGTGGAGGCATTAGTGATGATCTTTTCAAGAATCACTAGAGTTAGGAGTGATTCCAGAGCTTTGGAAAATTGCAAATGCTGCTCTGCTGTTCACAAAGGGACCAAAGTAAAAGAGGGAAAACAATAGGCTGTTTAGTCTGACTTCAGTGGTTGGTAAGATTTTAGAGCCCATCATAAAGCACTAGACTAAGTGGGACCTGTTGGGTCCCATCATCCGGAGGCCTGGTCCCCCAACGCAAACCCCTTCCCCCCAACGCAATATTCCACCACTCACCCGTTCCCCCAATGCAATATTCCACCACTCACCCATAGCCCCTAACTATGCAGGCGCAGCTCATTTCCCCTTATCTCCCACCACTCCCTCCTCCTCTTCATGTGTTGGAGGGGAGGGAAGGGGGGGTTGTGGCTTAGGGGATGTGGGGCGGGACGAGAGGGGGGTGTGTGTGGGCGGGGGAGTGTGGGAGGGAGGTGTGGGGTGGGATGGGAGGTGTGTATGTGGGCGGGAGGGGGTAGGGGGGGTGTGGGTAGGGTGTGTGTGTGTGGGTGGATGGAGGATGTAGGAGGGGCAAGTGGGGATGCTGTTTTATTTTTGTTTTACTTTTAAACGTCAATAATTTATATAATACACCATCAATTTGAACATGACTCGTTTCATTTGCATCACAGGACAATGGTGAGTAAGGTGGGCCAAAATGGTAGTGCTATCCTCTACCGTTTTGAGCAAATTGAAGTACAAACAAACAAACAAACAAACAAACAAACAAGATGTGACTTTTAGCAATAGACCAATTGGGTGTCCCTGACACATGGGAGAGCTGGTCCCCCAATGCAAGCCGTTCCCCATATTCTAGCACTCACCCATAGCCGACTACTGTGCAGGGGCAGGTAATTTCGCCTTATTCAGCCTCCCTCATTTTTAAACTTAAAAAAAATGCAATTGCACTTACTAGGGCTGAGCGGAACTCAGTGTACTTGGATAGCAATAATGTTGCGAGCAGGGCTAAGCAGAGGACCTGCAGCCGGGGAGGGGGATGTCTTCAGGCGGTGTGAGTGGGTGGGGGGGCAGAGAGCTCGGAGAAAAGACGGGGGTTATGGGGCAGAGGGGGGTATCACGGAGGAGGGGGGCAGGTGCCAGCAATGGGGACGAGAGGGGAAAGGGGTTGTTGCTGACGGTGTGATGGAGACTCTGGTCACTGGATGTTTTCCTCCACCGGGATCAGTCTCCATTTTCCGTCTGGCAACATCTACGCGCAGGGTTGGGTTGGGCCGGGCCACTTCTGGTCTTTCTGAAAATTGTGTCTGGTTGGAGACGAGGCCATCCAGAGCCTCCCTCAGTTCCAGTAGAGCCTTTGTTTTCCGTTTGGCGACGTCTCCAACTCCGCGCCGGGCCTGGCCGGGTTGGGTTGGATCTGGTTGTGTTGGGCCGGGCCACTTCCAGTCCCTCCGAAAATTGTGTCTGGTTGGAGACCTCCGCCGGCCATCCAGAGCCTCCCTCAGCTCCAGTAAAGACTTGATGGAGCAGGAAGAGGTGGACCGTCCCACAGACAGGAGAAAAGACCTATCCACACTGCTCTGACTGGCAGGAAAGGAGATCGATCTGCGCATGCACGAGTTTTAAACCTCACAAACTTTTACATTAGACCACTGATCGGAACGAAACTCGGTGCACTCGCAGCAGAGGAAAACGGTGAGTACGCTGGTGAAAAATCGTAGCTCAATCGCGTACCGCTTTTGCGCAATTAGATCAGAGCTTTAGTTATGTATAGATAAATAGATGAAGTTACAAATACTTAGCACATGATAAAATTGGCCAAATTCTGCATGGTTTTGTGAAGGAGAAATCTTTCCTAAAGAATAGAAACATAGAAATTAGGTGCAGGAGCAGGCCATTCGGCCCTTCGAGCCTGCACTGCCATTCAATATGATCATGGCTGATCATCCAACTCAGTATCCTGTACCTGCCTTCTCTCCATACCCCCTGATCCCTTCAGCCACAAGGGCAACATCCAACTCCCTCTTAAATATGGCCAACGAACTGGCCTCAACTACCTTCTGTGGCAGAGAATTCCACAGATTCACCACTCTCTGTGTGAAAAACGATTTTCTCATCTCGGTCCTAAAAGACTTCCCCCTTATCCTTAAACTGTGACCCCTTGTCCTGGACTTCCCCAACATCGGGAACAATCTTCCTGCATCTAGCCTGTCCAACCCCTTAAGAATTTTGTAAGTCTCTATGAGATCACCCCTCAATCTTCTAAATTCCAGCGAGTACAAGTCTAGTACAAGTCTTTCTTCATATGGAAGTCGTGCCATCCCAGGAATCAGTCTGGTGAACCTTCTCTGTACTCCCTCTATGGCAAGAATGTCTTTCCTCAGATTAGGAGACCAAAACTGTACGCAATACTCCAGGTGTGGCCTCACCAAGACCCTATACAACTGCAGTAGAACCTCTCTGCTCTTGTACTCAAATCCTTTTGCTATGAATGCCGACATACCATTCGCTTTCTTCACAGCCTGCTGCACCTGCTCGCCTACTTTCAATGTTGTAATTCTTTGAGGAAGTAAATATTAGGATAGACAAAAGAATGTCAGTGAATGTTGTTTACCTGGATTTTCAGAAGGCCTTTGATAAGATGCCACTGAGGCTGCGAAAGAAGATGAGAGCCCAAGGTAGTTGGGGCTGAATGGCAGAAGGCAAAGAGTGGCAATAAAAGGTGCTTTTTACTTTTCCTTTTCTTTCTCAGTGGTTGCCAGTGACTAGTGGTGTTCTGCAGGGATGGGTGCTGGGGCCGCTACTCCACGTTGTATATCAATGATTTGGATGAGGGAATTGAAGGCTTTGCGGCCAAGTTTGCAGATTATATGAAGATAGACGGAGGTCAGGTAGTGTAGAGAAAGCAGGGACTTTGCAGGACTTGGACTGGTTGGAGGGTGGGCAAAGAACTTTGGTAGTAGTAATAAGAGTGTGAACTATTTTCTAAATATTAGGATTCAGAAATTAGGTGCAAAGGGACTTGAGAGTGCTGGTGCAGGATTCCTAAAAAGTTAATTTGGAGGTTAAATTGGCTGTAAGGAAGGCAAATGCAATGTCACTGTTTATTCCGAGAGGGTGTAAAGCTGAGGTTTTAAGGCATTTGGAGTATTGTGAGCAGTTTTGTGCTCCTTGTCTGTGGAAGGGGTCCAGAGGAGGTTTAGGAGAATGATCCCAGAGATAATGAGCATTTCACGGTACTCGTTGGAGTTTAGAAGGATGAAGGGTGGCCTCATTGAAACTTACCGAACAGTGAAAGGCCTGGATAGAGTGGATGTGGAGAGTATGTTTCCACTAGTGAGAGAGTCTATGATAAGAGGGCAAAGCTTCAGACAAAAAGGACGTACCTATAGAAAGGAGATAAGGAATTTATTTAGTCAGAGGGTGGTAAATGTGGAGTTCATTACCACAGACGGCTGTGGAAGCCAAGTCTGTGTATTTTTAAGGTGGAGATGAACTGATTCTTGATCAATAAGGGTGTCGGGGGTTATGGGGCAAAGGCAGGAGAATGGGGTTGAAAGGGAAATAAGTTGATTGAATGGTGGAGTAGACTCGATGGGCCGAATGGCCTAATTCTGCTTCTTTGATTTATGAACTTGCGAACCTCAGTGACGAGAGGTTGAAGTTGTCCATAAAACCCCACAGGCAGTTGGGCCTTGCAGGTTTTGATAACACAGCCAGGTACACCATCAGGTCCACTTGCTTTCCGAGGGTTCATCCTCCTGAAGGAGCTTCTGAAGAATCTCTGCTTTCTCTATCACACTTCCCTCCTTTGGGATACACTTTAAAATCTTGCTTACTAATTACTTATGGTCATCTCTTCTAGTATTTATTTTTGTGCTAGTGTGAAATGTTATTTGATAATGATTCAGTGAAGTATCATGGGATGCTTGGGGTAAAGGTAGAACATGTGCATGAAGAATTACAAATATACCTGAGACCGTTTCCGTGCAGAGGGTGGTGTGTATATGGATCAAGCTGCCAGAGGAAGCTATAGAGGCAGGTGCAAGTGCAAAGTTTACAATTATTTGGACAAGTACACAGATGGAATATGTTTAGAAGATGGGATAGCACAGTCAGATGCGACCAGCTCAGATTGATGCTTTAGTCGGCATGGAGGAGCTGGGCTGATGGGCCTGCTTCCATGCTGTATAACTGTCTTAATGACTGTGGTGCTAAAAATTAACACATTTAAACCAATTATACTTAACAGCAGGATTGCAAAATGTTCATAATTATGAAATTTGATTTTACAAAATTATTGGTAAACATTTTATAGGAGTAACTTTTTTTGCGAAGCTGATAATGGTGTACAATATTAGATGGGACGTGCGTGTATGTATGGAAGTTCACGTTCAAATTTATTTGTTACATGCACCACAAATAAGCGTTGCAATTAAAAAAGGACACAATACACAACATAATTTAACACAGACATCCACCACAGCACTCTTCACTGTGGTGGAAGGCAATACAGTCCAGTTAGTCTGCCTCCTCTCTTGTTCACCTTTTGTGTATAAGGAACAGAATTGCGCACAATGTTCCAGGTCAATGAAAACTTAAGGTTATCCATGGAACTTTGGGTTGAATTTGTAAAACGTCTTCTGTTTCCTAAATAAACTGTGCTTGAATCTAGATCGGGTGGTTTTATGAAGATTGCATATTTTTGTGTTGAAAATGTTTATTGTTGTAATGCCGTTGTGTAAACTGATTCTTAGGCTTTAATAAGCCTTTAGACTAATTTGTGTCAAGTACTGGATTGGTTTGTTTAAATTTGTGGATTTGATCTTTTGGTGACTGGTTCATAATTACTGATACATTCTAAACATTGTATTGACATTTGAATTTGGAGGACATATTTTAACCTTTTAAATGTGACCAAACATCAAAAAAAATGCAGAGGAAAATAACTATGCGTACTGTTTTATTGTACAAGCTGTTTTCAGAATTTACTATGCATTAACATGGTAAACATTCAGCCCATCATAACTTATCCATTGAAGGGTATTCTTGTGTATCAATATTTTAGTACCTAATTGTTTCTTAAATTCAAGAGTTTCAAATTGTTTAAAGATTAATGCACATGCTGGCTTCTGTAAAAGGATTTTATGACTGAATGCCAACATTTACTGTTTCTTAATCTACTGTTAGTTTAAGAAAATGCAGTTTCTAATCTTTTTTTAATTTACCTAATTATCCTGCTTTGCTTGATCTTTGTAATGCTTTTCCTCAAGAATCGCTCGGAGGTTATGTCCTTCATAACCTCAGAGTAAGTGGTCAGTGTGGTGCTTTTCTTTAATGCTTCCAGCCAGTGATTATCTCTGTTATGTCTCTGTAAACGGAACTCAAACTATTATCATGTGGTTGAGCAAATTATTGTATAATTGTCTGATGACAAAATAGGAGCATTGGCAAACCATAATGGCCTTTTAGTTTAATCTGATGGTAGTAAGATCATGTCCAATGCATTAGTTCTTGCTTTCTTCCTGCCCAATTTATATATTCTGAAGGTGGCATTTCAGATAGATAGCGTGGTGAAGAAAGCTTTTTGCATGCTGGCCTTCATCAGACAGAGAATTGAGTAGAGAAATTGGAGCAGCATGTTACAGTTGTAAAAGTAATTGATGAACATAGTGTTCAATTTTGCTCATCCTGTTGTAGGAAAGATACCATTATGGGGAATGCCAAGGATCCACGAACCTGCCTTCATCGTTGGGGATAGTCAACAACTTCAAGTTCCTGGGCATGCATATCTATGATGATCTGTCCAGGGCCCGGCACATTGATGCAATTATAAAGACCATCAACATCTCTACTTCCTTATTAGATTGAGGAGATTTGGTATGTCAACGAATACTCTCTTGAACCTCAACAAGTGCGTAATAGAGAGCATGCACTGGTTCCAATACGATGGTTTGGCAACTGGAATGGCCGTGAACGGGTGGTTGATGCTGCCTGGTCAGTAGATTATGGGTACGTTGGTGCGGAGATCAGTACCTGTGTTAGATCGACTGGACAGTGTCCACCACCAAAAAGGCAGCCGGTATCATCAAAGAACCACACCACCCTAGACAGCTCTCATTTCACACCTACCATTGGGAAGAAGGTGTAGGATTCTGAAAACCATGACCACGAGTTTCAAGCATAGCTTTTTCCAAACGGCCATCAGGTTCTTGAACTCTACACAACATTAACCTCAACCATCAACTATGGACTGTCTTTGGCTGCACTAGGAATTTGAGTTTTTTTGCATTGGTATTGGGGTTTTGTTTCTTGTATGTTACCTACAGTGCCCTCCATAATGTTTGGGACAAAGACCCATCATTTATAATGTATAAAAATACCCTTTAATAAAATCAGACAATGCACTTTAACCACATGTGATTTTTTTTCTATTGCAAATCTCAAATTGTGGAGTACAGAGGCAAATAAATAAATGATGGGTCTTTGTCCCAAGCATTATGGAGGGCACCGTATATTTAATGCCCGACTAATTACCATCCTATCCATTTGTGTCGCCACTTCCAGGCAGCTACTTGCACCACAAGATCCCTCTGTACATTACTGCTCTGAAGAGCCCTGCCTTTTACTTCACTTTCCTCTTCCATTTGACCAACCCAAATGTAACACCTCATGCATTTCTGGATTATATTCCATCTGCCACTTCCCAGATCATACTTCCAAGTGTTTTAGACTTTCCAACTCATCAGGACACTTTTATTTTCATCAAGATTATTGATGTATATTACAAGATTACACACAATAGAGATTCCAGCACTAATCTTTGCAGAAAGCCATTGGCCACATCCGTAAGTATTCCTCTACCAACTCTATCTTCTATGGCAAAGCCAAGTTTGGATCTAATTTGCCAACTTGCCTTAGACCCAATGACTATATCTTCTGGATCATCCTACCATGAGGGACCTTGTCAAATGCTTTACCAAAGTCCATATGTTAGCAATGTTACAAAATGTTGAGATTTAAAAAATCAAGTCTGCAATTTATACCTTCAGATAAAGCATAAAAAGAAGTTTAAATTGACACATAATTCACTTTTCATATCTTCAGTAGTAAAAAAGGTACGGCTATTTTCAGAATTGGAAATTAGCATCTTGTTCCCTATTGCTTTCCATTGACAACAAAAAAGCTGTGATCGAGGACAGTCAAAAGCCCATAACTTAAAAATTAAGAGAACGGAAATACATTTTCAGTTATTATAGATTGAAGTATTCTGAAACAAATATGAAATAATCTTACTTGGATGACCTGAAATTAAAGCATATAATTAATTTGTTACCCAATTGTAGCTAATTACAAAATTCAATTACTAGATCTAAACATCTATCCATTTCTTAAGAAAAGATTAACATTTTTAAATAGCCTAAGTGTCCAAATAACATTCACACAAGAATTCACAATCTAACATGATTTTTAAATCTCATTGTCATGAATTTATAGGGCAAATGGAAGGAATTTAGTGTTTAATTCCCGTAAATTAATGGGCATTTAAATCATCTTGCGAGTGAGATTCTATGGAACGCGATCGATTGGAACGTTGCGGTTGCAGTGAATTTAAACCCCATATCGGCAGGAAAAATACTGCCGGTTCGTATCTTTTCTAAGTCACCTTTTCGCAACATGAAATCTTGATCAAAGGCATCCTAAGAAGCAAGTTTATATGAAAAAATAAACGGTGTACCGTGCCTTGTCCCCTACGTGAGATGCGTCCTGTTGTCAGCATTCACGGTTTTACAAGATGATTTTTAATTTACTCATGCTAATACATTATCCAGCGTAGTTTAAAAATAACTTCATAAAACAAATGTCGGAGCGATTTCTCTTCAGCAACTAAACACCCTGTTCAAAATCGATTTGAATAGGCTGGGGAAAACCGCATTTTAAACCCGCCCTCCTCTCAAAGGCGCCAAAGTTGCGCGCACGGGCAGTGGCAAAACTGCAGCGTCGCTCAAGGTAAGTTTTGTAACATAGCTACATATGTGGTAGTTGGATTCACAGCCTAACAATCTATGGGACTGAAATATGTCTGTTGTCCAATGTCCTTCAATCCTGACCCACCTTGGAGATGCTTCATCCGCTGGATATTCTTTCATTCCCCACACTGTCCCATCCTTAATCAATTTTTGGCTTCATACTACATTTTACACTTCAATTTTAAGCCAATTTTATTTTGGTAACTTTTTATTGCGTGATAGAAATGGAGTTCCCTGGCCACTATAAACAGAGATTTAAATACAAACATCTTTTAATAACAAAATAGAATTGTAGATATTTGAAAATATATATCCACCATAGGCAGATTGGGGAGCCAAGTAAAAAAGGGATAGGGATACTTATTGTTGAGATCCGCTTAAAGTCATAGCAATGAAGACGAGTGGCTGAAGGGATCAGGGGTATGGAGAGAAGGCAGGTACAGGATACTGAGTTGGATGATCAGCCATGATCATATTGAATGGAGGTGCAGGCTCGAAGGGCTGAATGGCCTGCTCCTGCACCTAATTTCTATGTTTCTATGTAATAATTTGTTAATTTTGCTGACTATCCATTTTTTAAAATTAGCTTGTTCATCGTTTGCATTCAAATGTATTTTTTGAAAAATGCTTGACTCTGAAAAATGCTTAATCTAACTTTCACTAATTGACAGGGAGTCTCCTCTATTTATAACAAAAATCTTTGAACCAAAAACTAATTGTTTACTTGTAATTAAATATAAATTAATGCATAATATTGCTTACTGCAAACTTGCATTTGATCGTTAACAAAATGAATAGAAATAACTGAAAATTACTGAGTTTAAAAGAATATTCTTCCAAATTCTAATGTTGTGTTGCCTGAACCCAATATGAAGTTCTCTCTGTTGATGGGTCAGGGCTCCTCCACATTGTAGAACACGTCAAACACAAAGTAGCAAGGGCACAGAAAGTCCTTTCAGATAAAGCCATTCTTCCCTTGCACTTTTGCAAATGAGTCAGTCATGGAGCTGTACAGCATGGAAATAGGACCTTTGGCAGGCCTTGTCCATGATGTCCAATTTGACATTCTGGGCTAGTCCCATTTGGCTCATAGCCCTATCATTTCTTCCTATCCCTATCTGTCCAAATGTCTTTTAAAAGTCAGGATGCTTGCTATGCGCTTCCATCATTTGCTCTGGTAGCTCTTTCTCTCTAGAGATGCTGCTTGTCCCTCTGAGTTCTCCAGCTCTTTGTATCTGTTCTCATTAGTCTTACTTTGTTAATTCTTCATAAAAGTTATTCATGTTATTCAGGTAGGACTTTTTCACATAACCTTGATAATTGTGTCTTGTTAAATTTGTACCATTCTAATAATTAAAATGGTCTTAGAATCTAATAATTGCCCATAAAACCATCATTAAGGTGAATGGCCACCATGTTAGCAATCTCCTCTTAATTTGACAGTACTTTTCTAGCTGAAATGGGAAAACCATGGCCGAAATCTCTACTGTAACCTCAAAGGATTAATTTAACCAAAAGCCATTAGTTTTTTGAACAGTTCTGTATTTTACTTTGTTGATCTTGAATCTTATGCTGACTTCAAACTTGCCCTTCTTCCCATACTCCACATCCCAACACTCACTCCCCATTTATTTTTTGTTTCATAATTGATGTGAACACTTCTTGGATCTTCAGTCCTGGAGAAAATGTCTCCATCAGTAATTACAAAAGTTCATAATAGAGTTATACAGCTTGTACGGATAGAGAACTGGCTGGCAGACAGCAAGCAAAGAGTAGGAGTGAACGGGTCCTTTTCAGGATGGCAGGCAGTGACTAGTGGGATGCCGCAAGGCTCAGTGCTGGGACCCCAGCTATTTACAATATATATTAATGATTTGGATGAGGGAATTAAATGCAACATCTCGAAGTTTGCGGATGACACAAAGCTGGGGGGCAGTGTTTGCTGTGAGGAGGATGCTAGGAGCCTGCAAGGTGACTTCGATAGACTGGGTGAGTGGGCAAATGCATGGCAGATGCAGTATAATGTGGATAAATGTGAGGTTATCCACTTTGGTGGCAAAATCCGGAAAGGAGACTATTATTTGAATGGTGACCGATTAGGAAAAGGGGAGATGCAGCGAGACCTGGGTGTCATGGTACACCAGTCGTTGAAAGTCGGCATGCAGGTGCAGCAGGCTGTGAAGAAAGCGAATGGCATACTGACATTCATAGCAAAAGGATTTGAGTACAAGAGCAGGGAGGTTCTACTGCAGTTGTTCAGGGTCTTGGTGAGGCCACACCTGGAGTATTGCGTACAGTTTTGGTCTCCTAATCCGAGGAAAGATATTCTTGCCATAGAAGGAGTACAGAGAAGGTTCACCAGACTGATTCCTGGGATGGCAGGACTTCCGTATGAAGAAAGACTGGATAGACTTGGCTTGTACTCGCCGGAATTTAGAAGATTGAGGGGGGATCTCATAGAGACTTACAAAATTCTTAAGGGGTTGGACGGGCTAGATGCAGGAAGATTGTTCCCGATGTTGGGGAAGTCCAGGACAAGGCGTCACAGTTTGAGGATAAGGGGGAAGTCTTTTAGGACCGAGATGAGAAAATCATTTTTCACACAGAGGGTGGTGAATATGTGGAATTCTCTGCCACAGAAGGTAGTTGAGGCCAGTTCATTGGCTATATTTAAGAGGGAGTTAGATGTGGCCCTTGTGGCTAAAGGGATCAGGGGGTATGGAGAGAAGTCAGGTACAAGATACTGAGTTGGATGATCAGCCATGATCATATTGAATGGCAGTGCAGGCTCGAAGGGCCGAATGGCCTACTCCTGCACCTATTTTCTATGTTTCTATGTACAGCATGGAAACAGGACCTTTGGACCAGCTTGTTCATGGCGACCAAGTTGGCATTGTAGGCTTGTCCTGTTTGCATGCATTTGTCCCGTAATCATCTAAACCCTCCCTATCCATATCTGTCCAAAAGTCATTCGAAAGTTGTATTTGTGTGCTCTACTATAATTTCTAGTAGTTTATTCCAGAATCGGGCTACCCATTGAGTGAAAAAGTTGCCATGAGGTTGCTCTTGAATCTCACCCCTGTCTCATTAAGCCTTCATTCTCTAGTTTTAGAATTATCACCCTTGGGGGAGGGGGAAAAAGACTGAGCATTCAATGTATCCATGCCCCTCGTGATCTCGTGCAGCTCAATAATGTCATCCCTCGGCTTCCCACGCCCCAAAGAAAAAAGTCCCAGCTTAGCTAGTCTCTCTCTTTAATTCAAACCCCCAAACCCAGGCACCATCCTGGTGGATCTCTTCTGCATCCTTTCCAGCCAAATGAAATTCTTCCTGTTGCTGCATGGCCAGAACAGCATGCAACATCATGAGTGTGGTCTCATCAATGACTTGTACAGCTGGATCATGATGTACCAACTTTTGTACTTGATACCCATCCCAATGAAGGCAAACATTCCTAATGCCTTCATCAGCACCTTGTCTACCTGATTCGCCGATTTCAGGAAACAATGCATCTGTACTCTGAGATCTCTGTTCCACACTGTCCAGGACTCTACCATTTACTGAGCAAGTACTGCCCTGATTTTACATACTAAAGAGCAACATCTCACTGTTTATGAGTTAAATTCCATGTGCCATCCTTCCCAACTGATCTAGATCCTGTTGTATACTCTGATATCCTGTGTCACTGTCCATAAAATCATCATTTGTGTCATCTGCAAAAATTTACAATCATTGTTAACTGCATTGTCATCCAAGTTGTTAATGTAAATAACAAACAGCAATGGACCCAGCACTGACCTCAGTAGCACTCCACTGGTCACAGACCTCCTATCAGACAAACAACTATTCACAACTACCCTTTGACTTCTTCTTCCAAGCCAATTTTCTGGTCATTAGATTCTGTGTGATCCATTCTTCCAGACCAGCCTACTATGCAGGTCCTTGTAAAAAGTCTTACTTTAACATCCACTGCCCTCTCTGTGTTAATCCCTCTTCGTGACTCACCATAATGCCTAAATGTGTATTATGTTAAGGCATGCAGAGATGCCAAGTGTCCCGGATTCGCCGTCTTTTTACGGTGTTCCGGCACTGCCAAGCATGCTACGAACACCGGTGCTCCCGTGGTAATCCAATTGGTGACTGGGGTACAGTGGGCGCGGTGCGCTTTCACCCGCGCTTATCAGCGGCACTTTCTTGCAGCACCCCATCACCGGGCCTCCCCCCCCCCACCCACCCAGACCTTCTTTTCCTACCGCAGCCCGTTCCTTCCTGGCTACGGAGAGAAATGCCATTTGTTAAATGTTTACTGTGTATTTATGTTGGCATCTCTGCAGGCATGTTATACCACTGCAAGTAAGAATGTTGTTGTTAAATTATAACTTTCATAGGGGAACAGAAGGAAACAAAACGGACAATACGGGCTGAAAAGATGAAGTACGAGGGGAAGCTGTCCAGGAATATAAAGAAGGACAGTAAAAGCTTCTTTAGATATGTTAAGGGGAAAAAGAGTAGTAAAGTCAAATGTGGGTCCCATGAAGGCAGACACGGGTGAAATTATTATGGGGAACAAGGAAATGGCATAAGAGTTGAACAGGTACTTCAGATCTGTCTTCACGAAGGAAGACACAAACAATCTCCCATATGTACTGGACGACAGAGGATCTAAGAGGGTAGAGGGACTGAAAGAAATTTTCATTAGGCGAGAAATAGTCAACAAAATAGAGAGAGTACAGAGGAGATTTACTAGAATGTTGCCAAAGTTCCAGCAACTATGTTACAGAGAAAGGTTGAACAAGTTAGGTCTTTATTCTTTGGAGCGCAGAAGATTAAGGGGGGACTTGATTGAGGTCTTTAAAATGATGAAAGGGATTGACAGAGTTGACGTGGATAAGCTTCTCCCATTGAGGGTAGGGAAGATTCAAACAAGAGGGCATGACATGAGAATTAAGGGACAGAAGTTTAGGGGTAACGTGAGGGGGAACTTCTTTACTCAGAGGGTGGTGGCTGTGTGGAATGAGCTTCCAGCAGAAGTGGTGGAGGCAGGATCGATTTTAACATTTAAAAGTAAAGTGGATAGGTATATGGACGTGAAGGGAATGGAGGGATATGGTCTGAGTGCAGGTAGATGGGACTAGGGGGAAAACAAATGGTCGGCACGGACTGGAAGGGCCGAGAGGGCCTGTTTCCGTGCTGTAATTGTTATATGGTTATGTGGTTATATTATATGGTTATTGAGTAGGCTAATGGGACTGAAGGATGATAAATCCCCTGAGCCGGATGGTCTGCATCCGAGGGCCCTCAGGGAGGTGGCTCTAGAAATAGTGGACGCATTGGTGATCATTTTCCAATGTTCAATCGATTCAGGATCAGTTCCTGTGGATTCTAGGATAGCTAATGTTATCCCACTTTTCAAGAAAGGAGCGAGAGAGAAAACGGGGAATTACAGATCAGTTAGCCTGACTTTGGTGGTGGGAAAGATGCTTGAGTCAATTATTAAAGAGGTAACAATGGGGCATTTGGATAGCAGTAAAAGGATTAGCCCAAGTCAACATGGATTTATGAAGGTGAAATCATGCTTGACTAATCTTCTGGAATTTTTGGAGGATGTGGCAAGTAAAGTGGATGAAGGGGAGCCAGTGGATGTAGTGTATCTAGACTTTCAGAAAGCCTTTGATAAGGTCCCGCACGGGAGAATGGTGACTAAAATTAGAGCACATGTATTGGGGGTATGGTGTTGGCATGGATAGAAAATTGGTTGGCACAGGAAGCCAAGAGTAGGAGTGAATGGGTCCTTTTCAGAATGGCAGGCAGCGGCGAGTGGAGTGGTGCAAGGCTCAGTGCAAGGCTAAAATTATGTCAAATGAGACAAAAATGCTTCTAAATTTTGCATAGCTGCTGGGTTTATGTTTGCCAGACCTTGGAGTGAAAACACCCGTGGCGTCAGGGAGCGATACAATGTGGAAACAGACCCTTCGGCCCAACTTGCCCACACCAGCCAACATGTCCCAGCCACACTAGTACACCTGCCTGCGCTTGGTCCATATCCATCCAAGCCTGTCCTATCCATGTACCTGTCCCTAACTCTTAAATGTTGGGATTAGCCCCAGCCTCAACTACCTCCTCTGGTAGCTTGTTCCATACACCCGCCACCCTTTGTGGGAAAACGTTACCCTCGGATTCCTATGTAAATTTTTTCCCCATCACCATGAACCTATGTCCTCTGGTCCTCGATTCCCCAACTCTGGGTAAGAGATTCTGTGCATCTATTCAATCTATCCATCTCATGATTTTTTACACGTTCATAAGATCACCCCTCATCCATCTGCGCTCCAAGGAATAGGCCCAGTCTATTCAATCTCCCCCTGTAGCTCAGACCCTCTAGTTCGTAGCAACATCCTCGTAAATCTTCTCTAAACCTCTCTCAAGCTTGACAATATCTTTCCTATAACAATGTGCCCAGAACTGAACACAATACTCTAAATGCGGTCTCACCAACGTCTTATACAACTGCAACATGACCACCCAAATTCTATACTCAATACTCTGACTGATGAAGGCCAATGTGCCAAAAGCCTTTTTGACCACCTTATCTACCTGATTATGTCAATTCTTTTCTGGATGTTTTGACAGTAAATGAAAGTCTGTGAACTATGTGATTTAACCTGCTCAGGTAAATGACTTGTGTTTGTCAATCTTCAACTAACCCGTTTTATCATCTTGACGGCCTTTTGGATTTCCTGTCCTGTATGTGGCACCATGTTAAATTTTGTTTGAGAACTGTACTGCAAAGTACCTTTTGGAATGTTTCTCTGCATTAAAAGTAGAATATAAATAATTCATTTTTATGCTGCATTAAACTCCATCTGCGGTATTCTACCTTATTCACCATCTTGTTATCCCAAAGTATTCCAAGTAAACTTATTGCTGTATGTTTGATTGCTAAGTTTAAAATCATCAGCTAATTTCATATTGCTGCTTCCTACACTTGAGACCAGATCACTGAAATAAAAAAAATTATGATGGACCCAAACACAACTCAGGAATGCCATTTCCTGGTCAGAAAAAACGTCTATCCAAAATGCCATTGAGCCAATTTCATACCTTTAGAGAAAGGTAAAACAAGAACTGCATATAATTTTAGCACCACTTTTCTCTTAATTCTGTAGACTTTCATTTTTTCTTCAACAAATCTGTTTCATGATACTCGTCAATTGCTTTCCATAGTGCGTGCATGCCATATCTCTTGCGCCATCTCTTGCTACCTTATTAAAGGTCATAAAATACTTTTTTCATGTTAGTCTTTATTTCACAAATTGCGTTTTTGTGCCAGGCCGTTTCTTAAATTGCTGCTATTATTTCTTATTTGGGTAATATATTAAGGAAGTTATGATATTACAGAAGGACAGTATTTTGCTGCTCATCTTTGAGATTTGCCATTGAACGTGCTTATAATTCTTTTCGCAGGGGATTATTTAAAAATAATGTCCCAGCACTGCTATTTCCACTGTTTCTTATGTCAAATATATCCAGTTCTTGAGCCATCTTGCTTATCTTCAATTTAGAATTTTAGCATCATTTTTCCTTGCTGCCACCTTCTACTGTTACTGAAAACTTGTTATCCAGAAACATTAAAAACCCATTTCGGCAATTGATCATTTGCCCAAAATCATAGGTAGCAACCTGTGAATGTCGTAAAATTATTATTTGAACTGGACAATGTGTCATTTTTGCTCTTTCTCAAACAGTGACCTGCACTCTATTTGACTCTTGCTAATATGAATATTCAGATCTCATTACTACTTGTCTGATTATCCTTTGTCAAACTAAGAAATTAAATTAAATAAATTAAATAAATTCCCTTTAACCTTTATCTCATTATAAAAAATGGTTTTAAATTGATTACATGTTATTTATTATATTGCTTCGCAGTGCAATCGTAGTATAATATGGACTTTTATGAAGAATTAATTTTAATTTTAGCTTTCTCTTCAGGTGGATCCTTCATTGCTACCTCCCCACCATACATGCCATAAAAATTCAGATCATTTCCATTTCCTTCCATTTTTATACCAGCAATGAGATTCGTCAGCTTTTCCTGCTGGTGCTTATTTTTAGCACGATTTACTTGTGAGCTCTGGCATCCTTTTATCAATTGTAGTCAGACATTTTGGCTGTGTCTGAGGGCAATGTGGAACAAAGGTTTAAGTTTGGAATTGGTTAAATAAATAAAAACAAATTCATAGTGTTTGGTAGTTTTTTAACATGTTTTAATCAGCGAGATTCAGATAAAATAACAGAGACCTGCATGTACGTTTCCTCATTTTTTTTCTTTGTTCTTTTTCTATTAAAAGAACTAGCTGATCAAATGTGCCACGTTCAGACATTATTTTTTTTAATACAACTTGCCCATTAAGAAAAGTTGTACAAGTTATGTTTGTTAACTTTTAAACTTAACAATGGTTAACTTGCACGCATTGTAAAGTGTCTCGATCAAGTGTGCACACCCAAACTGAACTCCACGTGGAGTCCACTGAACAGGTGCTGTTCAGCAGCAAATCACTGACTGTAACTTCAGAATTTTCACTAACCAATTTTTCTGTACATTTAAATCCTTGGTATTGTAAGCTTGGTTTGCTTTGAGTCCCCTATGCAGTACGTTACCGTTATTTACTCTATCTCTAAACTCTTTAACTCAGCGAAACAGGAAGCATCTCTGGAGAGTAGGAATGGGTGACGGGATGACGTTTCCAAAATTAAGCTGTGTCTTTGTGTTACACCAGCACTGTGTGTTCACTTTGTCAACCAGCATCTATCCTTTCTTGTGTATGACATTATTTGTATCCTTTGCAGTTGATTGTCGCTCCCTTCAGTTTCCCCAGGGGTCGGGACGGGACTGGAAGGAAAAGGTGGGGGAGGGGGGATTTGGGGTGACTTAGTACGGGAGACAAGTGTATGATATGTGCACTGACTGTGTGGGCAGACACTTTGGTAGTGATTGCCCATGGGGAGAGAGAGAGGACAGGAGAGAGAATCAGCGGAACAGAAGAATCTGAAGCAAGCACCTCACTATTATTGGTTCTTATTTATGGGATAAAAATCTTTTATCCAAGGTAACAAGAATAACAATGCACAAAATTAAAATGGTTATTGTGACAAAATGGGGAATAAGGATTTAAAAAGCGGCCGCTAACAATTTTATTAACCGTTTGAAAATTTCTGCATGGATAGATGACGACTCAGAGCATGTCAATAGCGATCTTTTTGATTATTTCTCCTATCTCAGGATAAAGATAACCAAATAATCCTGCATGTTGAGTGCATAACAAGAGCGACTAAAGGTCAGAGCTGTCCCTTCCACATCTCATTATGCACATACCAAAGTGGAGTAAAAATACCAGATTTAAACCAATTCAGACCGGAAATATTTTATCAATTAAACGTTCTCAAGTTGCTTTTGCCGTTTATTAACTGAAAACATTATTATCCGTAGCTTTTGCTTTCAATTCTTTTAATTTATAATTTTTTATCATCCTGGCAGCACCAGAGACCCGGGTTCGATCCTGACCTTGGTGCAGAGTTTGAGCTTTGTCTTTCATTCAGAGGTTCGCGGACGGGCTGGGGTGACTGTAGGGCTCTGAAAACTTTGTTTCCCAGGGCTGGGGTGAGTGTGAAAGGGGTGGTTTCTGGGCAGATCTGCCCAATCAGCAATGTTTTGAGCCGCTGCTTTTTATAAAGTCGCAACGGTGGGACGGCTGCACTGACGGACATACTGGGTGAGTAGAGAGAGACACACACTGCTATCCGTCTGGTCTACGGACCTTGCTGTCGGGGGGAAAAATAACGTTAATGTTCAATTTACCTGATCTTTTTGTTAGAAGTTTACCAACGTTTTGATGAGAGATAAATGAAGGGAATAAAACAATCTTACTGGACACAAAAAACTGGAGTAACTCAGCCAAGCCGGCAGCATCTCTGGAGAAAAGGGTCGAAATGTTTTTCAGTCTGAAAAAGGGACTCGACCAGAAACGTCACCCATTCCTTCTCTCCAGAAATGCTGCATGTCCCCCTGAGTTACTCCAGCATTTTGTGTCTATCTTCGGTGTAAACCAGCATCTACAGTTCCTCCCGACACAAAACAGCCTATGCCTTTCAATTATTGATGTCAGTCCTTGAACAAATGCAGTTCAAATTGACTTTTGAATGCAATTTTGGAAGGATTGTTTCTTGAAACAAACTGCTCTAAATGTTTGCAGGAAGGAATTGCAGATACTAGTTTAAACCAAAGATAGACACAAAATGATGGACTAACTCAGCTGGTCAGGCAGCATCTCTGGAGAAAAGAAATAGGTGATGTTTCGGGTCGAGATCGTTCTTCAGGCTGGGTCTTTTTATAGTGTAAAAAAAACTGCATGACATCATTTTTACCATGTGATGATTTTTCCACACGTCAGTAGTCGTTGGCACCAAGAGTAACTCGGGAGAGGAACTTGGTAACTCGGGAGAGGAACTAGGTACATCGCAGAAATGAGAAGTATTCAATTCAATTCAATCTTTAATTGTCATTGTGCAGTGTACAATACAGAGACACCAAAATGCAGTTGGTATCTCCGAAGGGCGAACTTACGAATAAACAAGTAATTGCGCAGTAGTATGAGTATAAACATCTATACATATACAGTGGTATCCGTGCAGTTTGCTGGTGATTGGATAGTCTGGGGGGGGGGGGGGGGGGGGTGGGAGGGGTGGAGACAGGCAGTCATTGAGGTGCAGCGTTGGGAAGTGTGACAGCCGCAGGGAAGAAGCTGTTCTTGAGCCTGTTGGTATGGCAGCCGAGGGACCTGTAGCGGGAAGTAAACGGCAAACTTAGACATACACGTGGGAACTCTTTTAAACTCACAAACATAAACTTGGAATCTGGTAAACAACCACGAGTTTGATTTTTTTCTTTCACTCGGGATCACTCGTGGGTGGACTCGCACCGTGAGACAGGGCCATTAGCTGGTCAGTTTAATTCTTGTCCATTTCAGCAAATTTTTGTGGCCTGTTCTCAAATTTAACATTTTAGTTCCTCTTCTTATTCTGATCAGTTGCCCTTCCTGATCTTTTCAAAATCTATCGATCATTCTGAGGCACGTAGTACTCCAGATAAGGTTTATGGTTGAGAAGCATAATTTTCCTGTTCGTTTTTCAGAAAAACTTGAAAAAAATATATAAGGCCAAGGTTTCATGTACTCTATTGTTGCTTGTAGTAATTTTTGTGCAAGGATATCTTTAGTTTAGTTTAGGGATACTGCAGTGAAACAAGCCCTTTGGTCCATCGAGTCTGCGCTGACCAGCGATCTCCGCACACCAACACTGCCCTACACACATTAGGGACAATTTACAATTTTACCAAGCCAATTAGCCTACAAACTTGTACGTCTTTGGAGTGTGGGAGGACACTGGAGCACCTGAAGAAAACTCACCGGATGAACGTACAAACTCCATACAGACAGCATCTGTGGTCAAACCCGGGTCATTGTGCTGAAGGCAGCAACACCACTGCTGTGCCGCCCTGCAAACCTTTACTTTGTTGTGGTACTTAACTTACCATTTCCATTTTTCTTCTGCTAGATTTGGATGGCCTTGCATTTTCCCAAATTTAGCTAAATATATTTGACTACCTTGCATGTTAATTTTAATTAAGTGTCTTGGTTAACTATGGCTTTCATCTGTGGGTAAAAAAAAAACTTTGCAACTTGCTATTTCATTATGCAGGTTGTTGAAAAGTATGCTCAAAGTTGAGGCCTGGTAAGTATTCCTAGGAAGTACTCCCAACCAGAACATAAAGTAAAAAGTAGGAATTTCCAATATAGTCTCTTGAACCTGATGCACCATTCCATAAGACCATTGCTGATTTTACTTTGGCCGCAACTTATCTTTCTTGCCTGATTCTCGCCTTCAATATCCCTAAATTCGGAACAACTATTTGTTCTGATTCTTGCCTCTCAAATACATTTCAGCCATATTTCAAGATTGACATTAACTGCATGACCTGTTCTCCAGAGGTGCTCCAGCACATTGTCTTTTGTAACGAACCAGCATCTGAATATCCTTGTTTTTCCACATCCTTTGATCTTTGTTAATTATTGTTGGCAAAGGCATGGTAACTAGGGATATATATTTATCATTGTCTGTAGTTTTCTATAAATTTGTGTGCAATCATATTAGCAGAGGAATTGCTATTCACATAAAGCCGTTGTAAATTTGGGTAATTTTTTTTTCACTCTCTCAGATTTAATGAGCATGTTCCTGTTCTTGGTGAATTAAATCGTGGGTAAAAGAAGGAACTGCATCTATTTGTTGCATCTTTGCGACAAAACCAATTTCCTGTAAGTGCAATTTTCAGATTTTCATTGAACAATTATTTTTTTCATATACCCAAATGCAGTATTTTAAGAAATCCTTTGTTGTAAGTTTCGAAGATTGATATTTAACAGAAAATAATATGCTTGTTCCAATATTACAACACAATTTGCTTCTGTTTACCAAATAGTTCTGTTCCCAATATTTTAATCTAGAAATATGGTGAAACTAAAGGTATCAAAATTAAGATAATTTTGGTGGAGTAAGGAAATCAGAAAATTTATTGGAATCTGTAAAAGTTTTGTTCGCTTTTTCTGTTATATAGAATGAGTAACTGTAACAGGTGGATTAATGTGTTTGAAAATATACAGTTTAAAAGTAATATTTTATATGGCCATACTTTGTTCAAGGATACAAATTATTCTCTACAGTATTGACTGGAATTTGCCCCGAAAAGAAAGTTATCTTTTACTTAGATACTTGTATTTAGATGCTCTGATCAGTTACTTAGTAACTTAGTTCCAGCACTCTCCTGCCTCCCCAGCACAGGACTTTAAATAAAGTTTCAATTGCACTTCCCCAATTGCAATACCAATTCACCCTCCCTCTCCTGTCCTGCCAGGAACTGGAGTAAGTGTTGTAGGATGGCAACATTGTTGCAAATGTTGGGTGGAGGGCTGTGATATCCCATGGTGGAAGCACAGAGTGTTCCTGTATTGCAACTGTATCAAAGTTTGTTGAAAGCTGGCATGAAGGATTTTAACAGTAAAATCTTGTTAAAGTTGGCTGTTTTTAAACCTTGAAATATCAATAACGTGAAACATAACATCAAAAGTGAAGAAACTTGATACGAATGACCACGGGAGAAAGCTGAGTAAGATTCTGCAAGACTTTTCACGCTATTGTGCACCGTTTTTGCGTAGCGCCTGAGATCACAGACAGACAAACAAGTCGAGACTTTTAATAGTATATATAGATACTAGACTAAGTGGGACCCGTTGGGCCCTGTTCCCCCAACACAATAATCCACCACTCACCCGTTCCCCCAACGCAACCTGTTTCCACCACTCACTCGTTCCCCCAGCGTAACCCGTTCCCCAACGTCGAAATCCACCTCTTCCCTGCCTCCCCCAGCACTGGACAAAATAAAATCCTATTGCACTTCCCCTGCCTCCCCCAGCACTTCAAATTCCACTTCCCCTGGCCCCTCCCCCTCCTGTACAATCACTTGCTGCCAGGACCACGACTAAGTGTTCTATGATGGCAACATTGTTGCAAATGCCGAGTGGAGGACCGTGAGATCCCATTGTGACGTCAAAGCTGCAACAGCCAGCACTGAAGTGTTGAAGTGATTATCAAAATGGATTTAGTAAACTTAAAAATGTAATAACTTGTGAAATATATCATGAACCTGAACAAAACTGAACAAACAACCACAGGTCAATGGTGAGTAAGGTGGTGCTATTGTGTACCGTTTTGGCGTAATGCCTTGAGATCGCACGCAGACAAACATCCAAACAAGACAAGACTTTTAGTAATACTTTTACGAGACCAAGTGGGACCAGTTGGGCCCTGTTCCCCAACACGGGGGGGGGAGGGGGGGGTTGGGGCGGGGGGGAGACGTCACACGGGAAGGTTGTCCCCAAATGTGGTGTCGATAGGAGTCAGGAACCCCCTGGAGAAAATCACCCCCATAACCCATTCGCCCAACGCAATATTCCGCCACTCGCCCATAAGCCCCTTCTGCACAGGCGCGGCTCATTTCCCCTCATCCCCCCAATAACTCCCCTCCCCCTCCTCTTCACCTCTCCCCTCACCTCCTTCTTTCCTCCACTCCCTCACCTTTCCCCTACCCTCAGTCACTCCCTTCCACCCTCCATAACCACTCCTGTTAAACTACTGTTATTTTGTCAATCTAAAGTCAACTTGACTCAAGCACTTGTTGCTGTTGAAATCGATTCTTTATTCAGCTGAGACTAATCTTTGAACCTTCCAACATAGAGCTGATCTGGGGCGGGTCCAGAGAGGAGTAACTTTGATACAAACTCATGGCATTTATATAGATATTATACATTTCAGATACAGAGGGTATGACAAGCTAGTAACCAATCATCTGAGTCCTTCTGGTGATTTACAACATCAGTCACATGATCCCCCTTCCCTGGCCTCACAACCTTAGTTTGCCTGTGGTATAACTTTGCTTATTTTATTTCAACACAGCAAAACCCTAGTAGGCTCAATTATCAAAGACCACTCCTCAAAATATAAGATACATATGTAATACAATGATCACACAAGTCATACACTCTTTCCATACCAAGAAGAAAGTTATTTCTCTCAACCTAAACAATTTCTATGTCTAATGTTTACATTCCTACTAAGACAATACATTTCATAAATTGTTTCACTACAATTTTACAGTTTACAACACTATTACATATGTATTTAAAACATTAATTATATGAGTTTGCCGAATTTACAGCTTCTAAGTTCAAAACCCCCAATCTCTCAACCAAGCATACGTGAGTCGTAAATCTCAGCCTTGAATTCTATCTCAAACTCAGCATAAACGTCACAGCTCAAGAATGTGCAATAGAGAAAGAGCAGGTGACCTCGGGCCTAAGAAGAGGCCCCTATTCAGCTATCCATTTTCCAACACAATCATACCAAATACAATTTCCTCCAGTGTTATAATTGCCTCAAAGCAATAAACTAAGCTAAGCAGGTTCAGGCTTCCATGTTTTGATTCGTCTTTCCCTGTGTGTATGTTTCATTGTACATTATTCCATTAGGAGACATATTTCTGAAAAATTATCACTAATGCATCCACTATTCTGGGGATACTTTCTTAAGTACTCTGGGATGCAGCCTATCTGGCCCTGGGGATTTATTGGCCTTTAATCCATCAATTTACTAACATCACTTCCCGGCTAACCTGGATTTCACTCAGTTCCTCCGTCTCATTTAACCCCCGGTCCCCTACTATTTCCGGCAGATTATTTATATCTTCTTTAGTGAAGACAGAACCAAAGTAGTTATTCAATTGGTCTGCCATGTCCTTGTTCCCCATGATCAATTCACCAGTTTCTGACTGCAAGGGACCTTCATTTGTTTTAACTAACCTTTTTCTCTTCACATATCTATAAAAACTTTTGCAGTCAGTTTTTATGTTCCCTGCCAGTTTTCTTTCATAATCGATTTTCCCTTTCCTAATTAAGCCCTTTGTCCTCTGCTGAATTTCTCCCAGTCCTCTGGTAGGCTGGTTTTTCTGGCTAATTTGTATGCTTCATCTTTTGTTTTGATACTATCCCTGATTTCTCTTGTTATCCACGGATGCACAACGATCCCTGATTTATTATTTTGCCAAAGTGGGATGAACAATTGTTGTAGTTCATCCACGCAGTATTTAAATGCCTTCCATTGCATATCCACCGCCAACCCTTTAAGAATCACTTGCCAGTCTATCTTGGCCAATTCACGTCTTATACCCTCAAAGTTACCTTTCTTTAAGTTCAGAACCATTGTTTCTGAATTAACAATGTCACTCTCCATCCTAATGAAGAACTCAACCATATTACCCAAATGGCGACGCACAACAAGACTGCTAACTAACCCTTCCTCATTACTCAATGCCCAGTCTAGAATAGCCTGCTCTCTCGTTGGTTCCTCTACATGTTGGTTTAGAAAACTATCTTGCGTACATTCCAATAAATCCTCTTCCTCAGTACCCCTGCCAATTTGATTCGCCCAATCTATATGTAGATTGAAGTCACCCATTATAACTGTTTTACCTTTGTTGCACGCATTTCTAATTTCCTGTTTGATGCCATCCCCAACTCCACTACTACTGTTAGGTGGCCTGTACACAAATCCCACTAGCGTTTTCTGCCCCTTAGTGTTTCACAGCTCTACGCATATTGATTCCAAATCCTCCAAGCTAATGTCCTTCCTTTCAATTGTGTTAATTTTCTCTCTAACCAGCAATGCTACTTCCTTTTCCTTTCTGTCTATCCCTCTTGAATATTGAATAACCCTGGATGTTCAGCTCCCAGCCTTGGTCACCCTGGAACCATGTCTCCGTGATCCCAACTATATCATATTCATTGAGCACATTCAACTCATCCACCTTATTCCGAATGCTCCTTGCATTGAGACACAAAGCCTTCAGGCTTGTTTATACAACACTCTTACCCCTTACACAATTATGTTGAAAAGTGGCCCTTTTTGATTTTTGCCCTGGATTTTTCTGCCTGCCACTTTTACTTTTCACCTTGCTACCTATTGCTTCTACCCTCATTTTACACCCCTCTGTCTCTGCTCATGCTCCAATCCCCTGTCCCATTAGTTTAAATCCTCCCTGACAGCACTAGCAAACACTCCCCCAAGGACAGGTTCCAATGCCCGAGATATTTGAATCCCTCCCCCTTGCACCATTTTTCAAGCCACGTATTGATCTGCAATATCCTCCTATTTCTACTCTGACTAGCAGCACATGGCACTGATAGTAATCCAGAGATTATTACCTTTGATGTCCTACTTTTAAGTTTATCTCCTAGCTCCCTAAATTCGCCTTGTAGGACCTCATCATGTTTTTTACCTGTATCGTTGGTGCCAATGTGCACCACGACAGCTCACCCTCCCCCTCCAGAATGTTCTGCAGCCGTTCAGTGACATCCCTGACCCTTGCACCAGGGAGGCAGCATGCCATCCTGGAGTCTCGTTTGCTGCCGCAGAAACGCCTATCTATTCCCCTCACAATTGAATCCCCTATTACTATAGCCCTTCCACTTTTTTTTTTCCTGAGCCACAGAGCCACCCATGGTGCCATGAACTTGGCTGCTGCTGCCTTCCCCTGATGAGCCATCTCCCCCAACAGTACCCAAAATTGTATATCTGTTTAGGAGGGAGCTCACCACAGGGGACTCCTGCACTACCTGCCTACTGCTCCGCTGGCTAATGGCCACCTGTTCCCTTTCTGTCCACTTAACTTTTACCTGCGATGTGATCAACTCACTGTACGTGCTATTCACGAGTTTCTCAGCATCGTGGATGTTCCAGTATGAATCCAACCGCAGCTCCAATCGTTCAATGTGGTCTGCCAGGAGCTGCACCTGGACACACGGCCTGCAAACATAGTGTGTCCAGCTGCAGCTCCTGGCAGACCACATTGAAGGGGGGGGGGGGGGGGGAAATCTCACTCTCTCCTTACTCCCCTTGAAGGTGCTGATCCCATTGACTCTCTGTCACCTCTCCTTCCCTCTCCTTTACCCTACCCTCAGTCACTCCCTCCCTCACCTCTTCCCTTTCGTACACCCCCACTAAAGACAATGTTTAAATCACATTTCTTCTCCTCCCACCCCCCACTCCGCCAACTCTCACAGCTTGTGTATTGGCAGCAGAGGTCACGTTGTGATGTCATTTTCGGTTGTCAGAATGTTCCCGGCAGCGTGTGCCTGAGATCCCGTAGTCATTGTGACATCATCACTGGAAGCTGCCAGAAACGTCTCCCACTCACTGGCAGTTATTATTTTCAAAGTTGGCTTTTTTAAAACTTTAAATATCAAAACCTTATCAATATCAATAGACTTTTTGCTGACTGGATAGCATGCAACAAAAAATCTTTTTACTATACCTCAGTACGTGACAATAATGATAAATTAAACTAATAAAGTTTTCATTATATCTCTTTTCTATTTGCAGACATATCATTTCTTCTGTCTCCCGATGACTGTTAGGTGGTATGTAATACACCACCAAGAAAGTGACAATGCCCCTTTTTGTTCTTCACTACCTATATGGCCTAATTTCAGGAGCCTTCTCGAATATTCTCAGTACTGAAGTAATGTGATCGGTGCCAAAAAAATACAATATTTTCTTTCATAGATTGGTGATTATCATCTGGTTCAGAGAAAATAACAAATGATAATGGGGAGAGCTTGAGAGGCTTTTAATCCTCTGAGCTGGAGTTTGGATAAATCCTCAGTCAAGCGATAAGGTAGTTGCTTATGGATACAAGGAACTGCAGTTGTTGGTTTACAAAAAGAGACAAAGTGCTGGACTAACTTGCTTTGTTCGTCAAGAACATGGAATTTGTTAAAGTAGATCAGTTCTTGAAAATTCTCAAAAGTTAGCATAAGAAATAGGCATATGAGTTGGCTATTTATCATCACGCATTACTGGAGCACTGGAAATTGAGTTGTGCTGTTTCTAGTAGTGTGCTGCCTCTTTTTGATGAATGTAGAACACTTCTGAAAACCTCTTGCACAAGTTTCCTCGCAATTAGAGTAATTACATTAAGGTGCTTAAATGTACTTATTTAAAGTTAGTTGCGTTAAATAAACATTAAAGTAATAACATTGATTAAATTTAAATTTGAATGTTCTGCAGTGCCATCAATACTATTGTTTCATATCTGTTTAAAAACCTATTTCTGAAAATGGATGATTTATTATTATTGGAATTGCTCATAAATAGGTGTATGACATTTTACTGACACTGGAGATGCCTCATTACATTTTCTTAAGGCCATGAAACAAAAGGCTGTTGTCAAGTTGTTTTTTATCATTGTTTTTTAAGCAAATGGAGAAAATGTAATTGTTCACTCGTTAATTCCTGTGGAATATACCAGGTGTTTTCATTTGCAAAGCTTGTACTTGCATGATAATGTAGGTATTTTGTTACTGAGCGCAGCTAAGTAAGTAAGTAAATTTATTGGCCAAGTATTCACATACAAGGAATTTGCCTTGGTACTCCGCCCACAAGTAACAACATGACATACAGTGACAGTTACGAATGACTCAGAAAACACTAAACATTAATAATAATAAAACATTAATGATAAAAAACCATTGATCAAGCATGTGAACCAACAAAATACCAGATCAAAGGGAAGCTACAGATTTTTGGCTGTTGAGTAGAGCAACTACTCGTGGATAAAAACTGTTTTTATGTCTGGCTGCGGCAGCTTTGACAATCCGGAGTCGCCTTCAAGAGGGAAGTGATTCAAAGAGTCTGTGGCCAGGGTGAGAGGGGTCAGAGATGATCTTGCCCGCTCGCTTCCTGGCCCTTGCAGTGTACAGTTCATCAATGGAGGGAAGGTTGCAGCCAATAACCTTCTCTGCTGATCGGACGATTCGCTGCAGCCTCCAGGTGTCGTGCTTGGTGGCTGAGCCAAACCAGGCCATGATGGAGAAGGTGAGAACAGACTCTACGATGGCCTTGTAGAATAGGACCATCATTGCCTATGGCAGATTGTGCTTCCTCAGCTGCCGTAGGAAGTACATCCTCTGTTGTGCCTTTTTGACTGTGGAGTCGATGGTAGCTCCCCACTTAAGGTCCTTGGAGATGATGGTTCCCAGGAACTTAAAAGACTCCACAGATGTGACTGGTGTTTTTGATGGTGAGGGGAGGGGGAGCGCTGCTAAAGTCCATTGTCTTAAGAGCATTGCGTTCTAGGTTGTTGCGATGGCACCAGGACGCCAGCTGTGACACTTCCTGTCTGTAGGCAGATTCCTCCCCATCCTGGATCAGTCCAATCAGGGTTGTGTCGTCCGCAAACTTGAGAAACTTCACAGAGGTGTCTGTGGAGGTGCAGTCGTTGGTGTAGAGAGAGGAGAGGAGAGAGTATGCAGCCTTGCGGTGCTCCTATGCTGAGCGTTTGCGGGTGCGAGATGGAAACGTGGTTATTGAAAGCATTCCAGAAAGAGTTTCTCACCAGTTTCTGTTAAATGCATCGCAGGATAAGAGTTACAGTAATTGAATTGAAGCCATTTTAAAGAAATCAATTTTGAGAAAGCATTTTCATAAAAATATCATTTTAAACGGTGCTTGAATTTTAAATCCCATAACTATGCAAAACACAAATGTCTGCGATATTGTACGCAATAGATTAAAACTTTGACGCTGAGCTCCATTAATCGTGTGAAATATTCTGAGCTTAGTTTAAAAAAGGATTTAGTGGATTCTAATTTGTTGTAGCAAAGCCTAAAAATTCATTTTTATCTAACCAGCTCATGTCAATTTTGAAAATATTTTCAAGGTTACCATTAATATTGTAAATAAACTAAAATTAATTTCTGCTTTGGATTTTAATTTTGTGATTGCTTTCTGTGTCTTTCTACTTTATACTATAGAAAGACCAAACCATACAGTATTGTGATATTGACACCCCCTGCTTTTGTATCCCATGAAGAAGTAATAGTATTCTTTTTTTTCCCACCGGCAACATCTGGGGACAATAGGTGATAATCGGGTTGTGACCTTTCCTCAGATTCATTGTGCTTGGTGGGGAGATGGAGGAGAGAAGTGGGGTAGAAAAAAGCCTGGTGAATGAAAGTTGGATATAGGTGAGGATTTTTTCCCCTCTCTTCCCTGTGTCCCACCTGGACTTCCACCTATTTCTCCCATCCCCTTTTACCTATATTCTTTTTTCTGGCTTCACAATTCTCACCTCTTCTATCCTTAACTCGCACTTTTTGACTTTTCAATTCTGGCTTTGTTCAACCATCTGCCGATCAAGCCCCCCCTCACCTTTATCTATCTATCATTGCCACAATCAGTCTGAAGAAGGGTCCCTACTCGAAACGTCACCCATCCATGTTATCTAGAGATGCTGCCTTATCCGCGGAGTTACTCCAGCACGTTGACTTTATTTGTAAATGAGCATATGCAGATCCATGTATCTTTTTTAAAATTCTATGATGCCTATCTAACAATCAGCAATCTCACTAAGTTCTTTAAACACTCATGTTTGGCAAACGTTTCTGATTACTTTTGTTGTATGCAAGACAGTGCCTTTTCCATTATGGCTATTTCTGCCATTTTGCTTCTTATTGCTGGAAATTGGACTGAGAATTTTTTCACATGAGCAATTGAGCCACTGAGGCTGATAGATTGTGAAGATAATGTATTGGCACTCCATATTGATATAAAGGAAGGTCGTCATTTTGGATTTCAGTGAAAGGCAATGAAGGTATAAATCATGATTACTAAATGTTATAAAATAACTACCTGCAACTCTTTTACTATGTCGGTGAGACCAAGCGGAGGCTTGGCGATCGTTTCGCCGAACACCTCCGCTCGGTCCGCAAAAACCAACCCGACCTCCCGGTCGCTCAGCACTTCAACTCCCCCTCCCATTCCGTATCCGACCTCTCGGTCCTGGGCCTCCTCCATGGCCAGAGTGAGCAACACCGCAAGTTGGAGGAACAGCACCTCATATTCCGCTTGGGGAGTCTGCATCCTTTGGGCTTGAACATTGAATTTTCTCAATTCTGTTAGCCCCTGCTGTCTCCTCCCCCTCCCACCTCTCCCAGCCCTCGGGCCCTGGCATTCCCTCTATCTCTATCTCCCTCCCCCACCCTAGTCGCACTAGCTTCTCATTTTCACACCACAAACAGCTTACATTGGCTTGTTCCCTTTATCATCGATACTTTTTTGCATATCTTTCATTCATTGTTTTTTTATCTCTCCACATCACCGTCTATATCTCTCGTTTCCCTGATCCCTGACCAGTCTGAAGAAGGGTCTCGACCCGAAACGTCGCCTATCTCCTTTGCTCCTTAGATGCTGCTGCACCCGCTGAGTTTCTCCAGCTTTTTGTGTAACTCTTTTAAAATCGTTGGGAGAATGTACATTGAAGTGGATTGAAGTGATGAGAGGTTGCTCTTTCATTTATTTAGTATGGTTAACATTGCAAATGTTAAGCAGTAACTGTACAGCATGTTCACAGACCACTAGCCAGAATAACACCCTTCTACCACTATCCTCTGTATGGTAAGCCAGTTATGAATCCAAACAACCAAGTCACCACGGATCCCATGGATCTTAATCTTCTGGATCAGCCTAACCATGAGGGACTGTATCAAATGTTTACCAAAATCCATGCAGAGAACATCTACTCCCCTACCCTCAACAATCACCTTTGTCAGCTCAAAAAACTCAATCGTTAGTTAGGCGTGACTTGTTGCGGGCAAAGCTATTTTATCCCAAATTATTCTATTCATTTCATAACAATTTCATATGACATGACAATAAAACACTTTTGACTCTCTATTCTCTCTCAATTGCGAGCATACCCTATCCTGAAGACTCCTCACGCTACTTCCCTATCACTAGTGACTAGTGGTGTGCCTCAGGGTTCGGTGTTGGGCTTGTTACTGTTTGCCATCTACATCAATGATTTGGATGAAACCATACAGGGCAAGATTAGCACGTTTGCTGATGATACAAAAGTTAGTGGTTTTGCAGATAGTGAAGATGGTTGTGAAAGATTGCAGCAGGATCTGGATCGATTTCACTGTACCTTAATTGGTACTTGTGATAATTAAATTGAATCTTAAATTTTGAATCTTGAATATTGTATTCAGTTCTGGGCACCATGTTATAGGAAAGATATTGTCGAGCTTGAAAGGGTTCAGAAAAGATTTACAAGGATGTTGCCAGGACTGGAGGGTGTGTGAGCGATAGGGCGAGGTTGAGTAGGCTGGGGTGCAGGAGGATGAGGGGAGATCTTATAGAGGTATACAAAATCATGAGAGTGATAGATCGGTTAGATGCACAGTCATTTGCCCACAGAAGGGGAATCGAGGACCAGAAGACATAGGCTCAAGGTGAAGGGGGAAATATTTTTTTCACACAAAGGATGGTGGGTGTATGGAAGAAGCTGCCTGATGAGGTAGTTGAGGCTGGGACAATCCCTTCATATAAGAAACAGGTACATGAATAGGACAGGTTTGGAGGGATATGGACCAAGCGCAGGCAAGTGGGACTAGTGCAGCTGGGACATTGTTGGCGGTGTGGGCGAGTTGGGTCTGGGCTGTTTCCACACTGTATCACTCTAGGGCCTGTTTCCACACTGTATCACTCTATGACTATGACTTGAAACTCACTGCCCTATAATTTCCTCGTTCTTACTCCTCTTCTCAAACTAAGGAACAACACTGGCTCCTCTCCAGTTCTCCGGGACCACACCTACGCTTAGAGGGAATACAAAGATCAAGGTCCATGCAATCTCCTCCTGTGCCTCTCAATAACCTGGGATAGATTCCACCGATCCCTGGGGACCTTAATACTTTTTAAGAGACCCAACACCATCTTGTTCTTGATTTTAAACTCCCTAGCTTATCAATATACACACACTGATCACACTATGTCCTTGTCCTTTTTCTTGAGATGTGCAGATATCTTGGAAGGTTACTGTGGATTAAGCAGATGAATGATGAGGAGGTTATCCATGGAAGATTTGAAAACCAGGATGAGAATTATACACTCGCCTTCCGTCTGACAAGCAAACATTCACAATTGTCTGTCCCTTGGCTTTAGGAATCACGGCTCCTAAATTGCTGCAACCCACCCCTTCTCAGCCCTCCCTCATTATAAATTGCTCCAGTTATCTCTCCATGAGGGCATTAATTGTTGCCCCCATAGAGGTGGTTATAATCAGTGTACCTGTTTCTCTTTCACAATTTTCTAGCCACAAGTAAATGAAACTGAAAACTGTGGCATATTCATAACTAGATCGTTGAGATTTTTGTTAATTTAGCAATAATGTAATGATGTAGCAGTGGACCAGACAGACTGATCACATCCTGGACATTTCTCTCTTTGTTTTTCGGTCTTTGTTGAGCAAGTTCACCTTGATGGAGGCGAGTATGTCAGGGCTGTACGTCCAGTATTTATTCAGTGGATGTTGGGGAGGAGTGGAATGGTGTGGGGGTGATGTGGTACATAGGTAGGAAGCAGAAAAAACTAAAGTTTCTTATTGCTGTTTACTTTCTTATCAAAATCATATACTCATAAATGACCTCACTTGTTAATAATTTTGATTTTCCTACGAGTGGTCAAGATTGAGAACTATTAATATATTCTTTAAATAAATACATTGACAATTACTGAGATTGATAGAATTTTGGCCACTGAGAAAACCAAGGCATACAGGAAATAAATTGCTAAACCGCGGGCTTAATCTAATTGAAAGGAAGAATGGACCCGAGGGTGACGCATGCATGCGTGTGTGATCCAGTTCTGCTAATATGTTTGTTTTATGGAGAAAATTAGGAAATCAAACTAATAGTACAGACTTCACGTTTTTTATTGTCTTGCCAATCAGAATCTTCCTTTAACAAAAAACAAATTGTAAACTTAATACTGGTGGAAAGAGAAGCAAAGTCTGTAGTGCTATGAAAGAAGCAGGTCATAGTTGCTGAGGTTAGTGTTGTGTATTGTTCAAAGGCCTGATGGTTGCTGGGAAGAAACTATTCTTGAACCTTGGCTCCTGTGCCTTCTTTCTGGTGGTAGGAGCAAAATGAGAGTGGGCAAGGTGGTGTGGTTGTTTGATATTGGCTACATTTTTGAGGCAGCGTTTGCAATAGATCCCTTCAATGATGGGGAAGTCAGAATCTGATCAAGTAGCGATCGGTGGAATCTATCCCAGGTTATTGAGAGAGGCGCAGGAGGAGATTGCATGGACCTTGATCTTTGTATTCTCTCTAAGCATAGGCGCGGTCCCGGAGAACTGGAGAGGAGCCGGTGTTGTTCCTTAGTAGAGGAAAATATAGGCCAGTGAGTTTCAAGTCATAGAGTCATTGTGATACAGTGTGGAAACAGGCCCTACGTCCCAACTCGCCCACACCGCCAACAATGTCCCAGCTGCACTAGTCCCACTTGCCTGCGCTTTGTCCATATTCCTCCAAACCTGTCCTATTCATGTACCTGTCAAACTGTTTCTTATTGGAAGGGATAGTCCCACCCTCAACTACCTCCTCGGGCAGCTTGTTCCATACACCCACCACCCTTAGTGTGAAAAAAATATTTTCCCCTTCACCTTGAATCTATGTCCTCTGGTCCTCGATTCCCCTACTGTGGGCAAAAGATTGTGCATCTAATCGATCTATCACTCTCATGATTTTGTATACCTCTATTAAGATCTCCCCTCATCCTCCTGCGTTCCATGTAATAGAGACCCAGCCTACTCAACCTCTGTAATCTTTGTTTTGGGGTGTTCGAGTTGCCAAACCAGACTGTGATGCAACCAATCAGTGTGCTTTCTACATATTCATCAGAGAAACACGGTTAATGACATAATTTATCTTGCTATTAACTCGTTGTTCCTTTTGTGCAACTTTACTATTATTAATTTAGATACTATGTTTTACCTTTAATTTGTTTTGCAATAGTAACTGCTTCAGTTTTGCCTTTCTTATTCTGTTTTTGCAGCTTTGTTGTGTGACTGAGAATGCATTCAGAATATTTTTATTGACAGAAGATGGTGATAGAAACTGATTTTCCAGGCATTATGAAGCCAAGACTGGGAAGATTAATTTGAAATGCCAAATTGATGGTGTGCCTTTAATGTTGCCTGACATGACAAGTTTTAATTATGTAGAGAGACTGGATATGCTGGGATTTTTTTTTGCTTTGCTTTGGGATGGAGATGGTTGAGGGTTGACCTGATTGGACTATATAGATTATGAAGAGCATAGAGCAGATAATGAGAAGGTTTTCTCTTTTCAGGGATGTCTGCCACCAGAAGCCAAATGTTTAAGACAAGGGGTATAACATTTGGAGGGGATTTGAGGATGATTATTTTTTTCATTCAGATGGTGGTTAAAATCCAGAATGCACTGCTTGATGGGTACGCTCACAACATTTAAGTGTTTAGATGAACACTTAAAATGCTAGGAATGCTACAGGTAGAGTATTTAAAGATAATAAAAAATCCCAAGGCATTTAATAGGAGTGTAATCAGAAATATTTTGATACTAAACCATATAAGTAGGTGGGAGATGAGTGACCCAAAGTTTTTCCAGTATGTATCACACAGCATTTTATAATGGTGGGAGCTACTTGAGAGAAGGGCCATAAAATAGACACAGTCATGCAGGACAGAAACATCTATCTTATCCAGTCTGCCCAAGATGTACCATCTAAGCTAACCCCTTTTACTACATTTTGCCCATATCCCTCTAAACCCATCCTATCTATGCACATATCTAGGTGGCTTTTAAATGTTGTTATTGTACCTGCCTCAACTACTTCTTCTGGTATCTCGTCCCATATTCCTCTTGTACTGTGTGGAAAAAGCTGCCCCTCAGGTTCCTATTAAATCTTTCCCCTCTCGTCTTAAACGTATTCCCTCTGGTTTTTGATTCCCCTACCCTAGGTAAAAGATTCTGTGAATTCACCCCTTCAATTCCCCTCATGATTTTATACACCTCTATAAGATCCCTCTACCTCCTGCGCTCCAAGGAATAAAGTCCTAGCCTGCCTGATCTCCCTATAGCTTGGGCTCTCGGGTCCTGACAGCATCCTTGTAAATCTTCTCTGCATTCTCTCCAGCTTAATGCCATCCTTCCTCTAGCAGGGTTACAGAAAATGGAACCCAATACTTCAAAGTGCGGCCTCACGTCGTTGTGTACAAGTGTAACATAACGTGTCTATTTCTATATTCAATTCCCTGATTAATGAAGGTCAGTGCGCCAAAAGCTACAATAAGTTAGATATATAGTATTGGATATATATATATATAGATTGGATAGCTTATTGCTTATGGCAATTGAAGAATAAAATTAGTAATTTTATAATCTTATGATTTATGAAAATATTTGATAGTTTGGAGATGCATAACTTGTTTCTTTTTTCTTTGTGCTGTGTTTCCAAGAGATTACACGTATCCAGTGTTACACTTGTGCACATGTGGAGAATTCTCCATCGGAATATTTAGCTGTTACTCATTTCAATGCATCAAGGGTTTTCTCATTCCGCCCTCATGCTTTTGTCTTATAAAAGGTTCTGATTTCTCTTGATCTACTAGAACTGTTCAGATTGTTTCTAATCTGCTTCCTTGCTGCAAATGTCTGGATATTTTGAGACACTTGCTTTTTCTGCTAATATGCTTCTTCAACCTCACTGTAAGAGCAAGTTTTTATTTTGCTATATTAGATATTGAGCACGGAATACTATTTTAGCAATCTGACTTTATGTTTTCAGGCATGGTGGGAGGAGGCTGTTTATAGCTGATTTAAAGTATGCTCCTGTGATTTTCGTTTTGTAAATTGCTGCCATTTCCGAGCCTTGGTGACAGCTGGTGTGACCTTCTAGCTGACTGGACCTATTGGCCTTGTGCCAGTCATCTGCTACAGCATGAAACCTCTACCACTCGCACAGACAGGAATTTAATTGACTACGGGAAGCAGCTGTGTAATCTTCTGGATGAAGGCCACCAAATATCCTCCAGAATTAAGGGAGGTTGTCTGCAAAATGATTGGTTGATAAAGTGAACATGTGACTGGAATGGCTGTATTGTGATTTAACACGGGAAGGGTGGAAAAAAATGGAGGTATATGCTGTTTCAGAAATGGGGTAGGTAAAAATCATTTAAAAATAAAATAAAATTATTGTGTTTTATTGTCAGTCGGTTATATGGTTGTATTGTATACTGGTGTTTACTGTTGACTGGGTTTATTATGGCACTAGGTCAGCAAAAGCTTTATTTTGTGGGCATCAGCTTTTCCTGCTTTGAAAGGGAGGGTTGGGAATGAAGGAGGCATTGTAGTCTAACAGGATTGATGTTGGTGCTTAAGCAGAAGACAGTGACAGAGGAAACTAGAATGGAATCCAAAAATTATAAAGACCGATAATAAATGATATCCTTATTTTTTGGGGGGGAGAACAAAGCGACAATCAGATTGTTTAAATTTAGTATAAGCTTATGCAAGTTTGATGCAGATTTTCACGTTGGATCTTTATGCTGAGTTTGTTTAAATTGCAAATGCTTCCTTCATGTTTTGTATTTCAGTTTATGATTGAATGTTTTATATTTTGTATATTTTATCGTGCTTTCAATGTCTGCATGGCTGCTGGGTGGTGATTTTTTTTTATTTACTGCATCCTTACTCTTGAACACTGCGTAAGAGCTAAATTGCTGCATTGCTGACTTAAAAATATTTTGGAATCTTTGATTCATTGTGCTATAATGGAAAGTCTTTCGTCCCATGTTATTTGAAATGAAATTAGGCTTTGCTCGTCAAAGTAAATTGTATCATGAAGTTTATTTTAAGGATCAGAAAAACGAATGTTGTAATTTCTTTTGTATCAGAAGCACAATAGCTCAGCTGAAATCTGCAATTTCAATTGCATGCTCAAAGAAATCTTGTTAAATTATTTATGAACTGTCATTTAAAGCAAATAGGATTTTCCTCACTGCACGTCAGTAACAACACACAGAACACTATAATCTGGTTGCCGTGTGCACCCATGCATGAGTGCCATAAACCTTTCCTCCCAGACATTTTAGGATTGCAATTATATTTTAAGATGGAGAATGTTTATGTACACCTATAAAGGAATGTAAAGATATTGTATGGGTTGTTTACAGAAAATAATTCTAACATTTTTGTGTGTTGAAGCCATTGAGGTTAAATTTTTAACCTATTTCATATTATATAATTTCATTCAATTTTTGTTTAAGAGATCAGCCAAAATGTATCCGCTGTGATTTGAAAGGTTTGCTATTCATGAGAATCCCAGTTTATTTTGGTTGGATTTGTGATTTGGAAATACTGGAAAAAATAGGTTGGTTTGCATTTTTTAAAATAAAATAGTCCGCAGAAGGCATTAAAGCACTCCAGATTATATTAATTTGTTCTGTCAAAGATGGTCTACGACCCTGAGTTAATTGGGGATTGTCTCGTTCATAATCTTGCACTAATATTTGCCATGCTCCCAAAGGACATGCTTAAATAATATAATTTTGTGAGACATGCCCCACAGCAAGGTACTGTAAATAAAAGAAGAAGAATTACTAGATATTCTTCAATTATATGTTTTTGAAGGGAGACAAATATTGGCCAGGGTACCATGGAGAACTCCTTTGCTTATCCACAAACTCCCACCTGAAGGAGCAGATGAGGCCTTAGTTTAAGGTGTCAACCTGAAAGATAGGGCATTCACTGGAGTTGAACTTCAATCCTGTTTTTCCACTTAATGGAACTGGGGTTTTGTTACTTCATGTTGTCCAAGAGGAAGAATTGTGTTAGATTTTTTTATTTAGAATTATGCTTCAGAATGTACATTCCTTGACTACTTGTGACTCACATGCTAGTTCTACAATTAAATTTATTCACTTTCAATCTTCAGTATAATTTCAGTGCTATTTTTTTTATCAGTTGTACTGGTATTGAGACCATTGTGTAAATTAAATTATATACAAAGAAGGTGGAAAAGGCTTTTAAGGATGAAGGTATGTTGATGTAGATTGCTCATCATTTTTATAGAGAGAAAATAACATTTTGATATGCTATTCAAATATTAATGGTGAGAAGTAGAGAAGGTCAAAAACTTCAAGGTCTTAGGAATAAATATCACCAGCAATTTGTCCTGGACCAGCCACATCGAAGTTATGGCCATGAAAGTACACCAACATCTCAACTTCCTTAAGAGGCTTAAGAAGTTCAGTATGTCCCCAACAACTTTCACCAACTTCTGTCGATGCAGCGTAGACAGCATTTTATCAAGGTGCATTACAGCATGGTTTCAAAACAGCTCAATCCATGACCGCAAGAAATTTCAGAGAGTTGTGGACATAGTCCAAACTATCACACACAACACCTCCCTTCCATTGACTCCATCTACACTTCATGCTGCTTTGGCAAGGCCACCAGCATAATCAAGGAACACTCACCCCGGCCACTCCCTCTTCTCCCTTCTCCCAATGGGCAAGAGGTACAGAAGTTTGAAAACGTACGCCTCCATGTTCAGGGACAGTTTCTTCCCGGCTGTTATCAGGCAACTGAACTGTCCTCTCACTAGCTAGAGTGTGGTCTTGACCTCCCAACTACTTCATTGGTGACTTTTGAATTATCTTCATTCACATTTTATCTTGTATTCAATGTAGTACCCTTTATTATTTATCTGTGTGCTGCGGACGGCTTGATTATAATCATGCATAGTCTTTGCTTTGACTGGAAAGCACGAAACAACAATAATTTCACTGTGCCTCGGTACATGTGACAAAATAAAACTAAATTAATAATAAACTGAACTCGGACAGCTGATTAAATTATTTTCTAACAATGGTTTATAAGGAACCTGCTCACTTTTTTCAGCTTTATTTCAACTTTTTAGCATTTGCAGATTTTCTTTTTGGCGTCTATTGCAATATTGAATAATTTTGATATTTAGACCGAGCCAACTCATCTGATCATTTTGCAGCAGCTCATCTTTCATTTGTTATTATCAATTACAAGTAATTCTCCACATAAAACATCTATCCGATATCAAAGTCTAAAAAGATATTAGAAAGCACGGATAAGAAGATTGTTTTTAGGTGTTTCCTTTTGAATCTCATCAGAATCATTTTGATTGTATTGATAAAGATAATTGACATTTTATGCGCAACATATATTGACAATAGAAAATTGTATTGAATTCATTTCTTAAAGCAATATTGTAAAAGACAGTGAATAATAGCCCATTACTTTTTGATTACCTCAGTATGTTATTGTCAACTTAACATGATAGATCATATTATTGAATCTCTCTTACTGATACTCATCTGCTCGAGATATCTTTGGGCTCATTTGGTGCATAAGAATGTTTGCCACACAAGTAATTATAGTCTAATATTGTGTGAATATTGCAGTTTAGCACCTCGGAAATAACTTTACGGATTTTGGTTTGATTACAAAATGTTTCAATGTCTAATCACCATGATAGTTTCTTATTTCTATTTAATTTGCAATACATTCAGTGGTTTGAGTGATTCATTTTGAGGGCTCTTGTCATGTTCATGATTCATGTTGCAATCATTGACGAAAACACAGGAGCCTTTTTTGGGTGACAAACTGTACAAAGGAGGCTTCATTTAAGAATTCCAGTAGCAATCTAAAATGTCTGCAACTAATGAATGTGATATTGGTCTTTTATTGAAATTACCGAAATTGGGTCACAATTTTAGTGATCATGTGTTTCTATTTTTGGCAATATAATTGCTTGATTGTCAGTATATGTTAAAAATATGTTTTCTTAGTTTTGAGGGATTATTTAAGACAAATTTGAAATATTGCAAATGAACCAGCAGAAGAACTATCTTTAAAATTGTAAATTTGTAAATTGCACCACATTTTTCCTGGATGTATGGTTTGGAGATATTTAGTTGTGAGGTGGATTGCAGCAAGTTATAAGCTACATTTGTATTCTTGCATAAAATCCTGACAACTTGCAAATGTTGTACAGCCTTCACAGATTGACCATCAAAAATTAGCCTTAGTTGCAGGCAAAATATACAAAGAGATCAAACTCATCTCGGCACGGTGGCATAGCTTACAGCGCCAGAGACCCGGGTTCAATCCTGACTACGGGTGCTTGTCTGTTCGGAGTTTGTATATTCATCTCATAACCTGCATGAGTTTTCTCCAATATCTTGGGTTTCCTCCCACACTAAAGACATACAGGTTTGTAGGTTAATTGGCTTGGTATGAATATAAATTGTCCCTAGTGTGTGTAGGATAGTGTTAGTGCGCGAGGATCGCGGGTCGGTATGGACTCGGGCCGAAGGGCCTGTGTCCACCCTGTATCTTTAAACTAAACCAAATCTCCAAATACCTTGATTCTGTCTTACCCTTCCTTGTCCAGACTCTTCCTACCAACATCTAAGACACCACCTCCACTTGTTAGCATGTCTCCTCACCCATAACAACTTCTCTTTTGTCTTGTCTTACTTTCTTCACGTCAGAGGTGTAGCCATGGGCACCTAAATAAACCCCAGCTATGCGTGTCTTTTTGTTGGTTATGTTAAACATTCCTTGTGTCAAAAGTACCCCGGCACCATTTTCCAACTCTCCGCTACTTGGATAAATACATTCGGGCTGTCTTCTGCACTCATGCAGCACTTTGATTTCATAACTTTATCAATTTCCAACATATCCTCACATATTTCAACTATCTCCAGCACCTCTCTCCCCATTGTTCCATCACATGACACTGATATGTACTGATGTCTACTACAAACCCAAAGACAGTTACCTTGACTACTCCTTCCATCTCCATATTGCAGGGTGCCATCCCTTCCTTTCAATTTCTCTGTCTCTGCTGCATCTGCTCCCAAGGTAAGACTTTCCACTCTAGGACATTGCCTTCAGTAAACTGGCTTTTTCCCCCTTTCTATTTTGGATGGAGCCCTCACCGGTGTCGTCTCTCTGTTTATATTTCTGCTTTCCTCTCCCTCAGCATCTCATATTCCACTTGGGTAGCTTACAACCCGTGCATTGAATTCTCCAATTTCAAATAATGTGATACACACTTCACTTCCATCAACCCAGTCATCCTGCTTGTGTCCCCTCCTTCGGTAGCTTATTTCAAATCTCCCAAGATCCACATTTCCCTTTTAACCCCCTTTCCTCTTCCCCATCTCTTTTCACCCATTTCATTCCTCTTTCCTCTTCTGACATCCCTTTGTCCCCTTTTTACCTCTATCTGTAGTCGCTTATTCCACCCATTTGCCAATCACCTCTTTCATATTCCCTCAGCTGTATCTAGCTATCACTTGCCAGGCCTTGCCCCCGCCCCGTCTCAATTTTCCAACATTCTCCCCCCCCCACTCCAATCAGTCCGAAGAAGGATCCTAACCCTAAACATTGGTTGCCCATTTTCTTCCTCAGATGTTGTCTGACCCACTGAGATCTTCCAGCACATAAAACTATAACTATTTATTAAGAGTAGTAATTTGTAAAGGTCAGTAGGCATGTTTGCTTATTCTTCGGTGTTGGGGGATGGAGTGCCAGTGAAATAATAAGTCTAAACAAAAACTTGTTATGCTATTGCCCCAACACTTGGTTTGATTCAGGTTCAGGAACTGCTGGGCCAGTAACTGCCCCATGCAATTCAAGCCAGTTGAGTCATTAATGCCACCATTTTTCCTGCTTTGGCCTTTGAGCCCTGATCTGGGTCCACGCAAACCAATTCCACTATATGCTTTCCCCCCAGACTTCCATGGATGCCCCCCTTCCTCCACTCCAGCTGCTTGTACGTGAGAGAAAGAGACTGATGTATAGTCCAAATCTAGGGGGCTAATCTTGCTGTACATCAGCCATTTGGTACTACTCTCCACAGTATTACGTGCAGTGTCACAAATCTGTCGTAGCATCTATAAAACTTTATATTCTGCAATGTGTTCTGACAAATGTTGAAGAAAAATTTTGTGATCAGGTGGGCATGCTGCCTAACAAATGCTCCTGGTGGGTCCCTTTGGCACTACTCTCCACAGTTTGAATTATTGTGTGATTGGAAAAGAAGTGGGATAGGGCACAATGCCACTGTTTCCAATTCTTTCATATAATAGATCTCTCTTACCTCCTGATAACGGAAATAGCATTTTTATTGGAATACTAGGTAAATAGACAATAGGTGCAGTAGGCCATTTGGCCCTTCGAGCCAGCGCCGCCATTCAATATGATTATGGCTGATCATTCCCAATCAGAACCCCGTTCCTGCCTTCTCCCCATATCCCCTGACCGCTATTTTTAAGAGCCCTATCTAGTTCTCTCTTGAAAGCATCCAGAGAACCTGCCTCCACTGCCCTCTGAGGTAATGAGCACCAAAAAGCTATCCATGCCATTCAGTAGGAAGGAAAAGTAACGAATAAAGGCAGTTTGCAATGAACTCTTAGTGGAATTATGCAACCCAGAAGATATCAGTATTTGGTGTATATTGGCAACATTTGGAATGACATAATAGCACATTGACAGGAAAAAAATAAAGTTGTAATTACATTTCTGGCACATTGTTATGATATTCTGAAACTCCCATTCTTCTCGGAGTCATTTCTTGCCGCTCACTGAAAAATTATAGACTGTTCAGTTGTTGGCTTGAGAACTGTGTCAGCCTGGTTGCTCTTGAAAATTGATGCACATAAGGCATTAACCAAATTGCTCGCACAAATCAAAAGCTGTGATACTCAATCGTTGTTGTATAGTTCCTACATTCCCCTTTAACCCACCTGGACCCCTGTTCTCTAGTCATTGAATGTGGTGTTGAAGGAAGTAAGTATGTCATGTTCATCCGATAGTGGCCTCTTAAAATTGTGTACACCCCATTTCAATTCCCTTTAGACATCTCTTTGCTAGGACAATAACTTTGCCAATCTCTCCTTCAAATAATTTTGCAGCCTTAGCTGCAAATTAAAGTCTTAACAAATTAAGAAATCACAGCTATACCTGTTATGTGGTGACCTTTTACATAGTTTTAGTATTGCCTTCCAAAGGTGTCTCTTTAACATAGAAACATAGAAAATAGGTGCAGAAGTAGGCCATTCGGCCCTTCGAGCCAGCACCACCATTCAATATGATCATGGCGGATCATCCAAAATCAGTACCCTGTTCCTGCTTTTTCCCCCCATATCATTTGATTCCTTTAGCCCTAAGAGCAAAATCTAACTCTTGAAAACATCCAGTAAATTGGTCTCCACTGCCTTCTGTGGCAGAGATTTCCACAGATTCACAACTGTCTGGGTGAAAACGTTTTTCCTTACCTCAGTCAAATATGGCCAACCCCTTATTCTTAAACTGTGACCCCTGGTTCTGGAGTCCCCCAACATCGGGAACATTTTTCCTGCATCTCGCCTATCCAATTCTTTAAGAATATTATATGTTTCTATAATATCCCCTCTCATCCTTCTAAATTCCAGTGAATACAAGCCCAGTCGACCCATTATTTCATCATATGTCAGTCCCGTCATCCCGGGAATTAACCTGGTGAACCTACGCTGCATTTCCCCCAATAGCAATAATGGCTTGGGTAGTCATTAGCTATTTGAGAGTTTTTGGTGTTGTACTCATCCAGGTAAGTGCAGAGCGATCCACGCTCCTGGTTTACGTCGTATAGAAAGGCTTTGGGGTGTCATGAGGGGATTCCGTCACCGCAGAATATTCAGTCACTTGTTCTTGCAGCGTCGGGATTCTTGTGGCTCTGGCTGTTGGTGAACTGTTTAGCTGTTGATGTTGAATGTCCAAAGTAAGTGGTAAGATTTTCTCCTCTTGGAGGTGGTCATTGCTTAGCACTTTGATGGGAAATCTGCCCAAATTGAATCTTATCCAGTTCTTGCTGAATGTAGGCATGGGCTATGGGGAAAATACATGTGCAGGTGAAAATAGGAACGAGTAAAGTGTATTCATAGACAACAATTTGGAGCTCACAAATTTAAGATGGCATCCAAATGTGTGGTGTAGTGGGCAGTGAAGGTGGATGTCTAAGGTTACAAGGGAATGACAGATCGTGGACAAGTACATTGATGCATTATGGAAGTTAAACCACAGCTGAACGTGCTTAGTAATGGTAAAGTTGTTGAACTGAGGAGCCTTTGGGTACAAGTACACAGTTTGTTGAACATATGAGTACAAGTAGACAGGGTAGTAAGGAAGGCATACGGCATACTTGGCTTTGTCCACCAAAGCAATGAGTACAGGAGTTGGGACATCATGTTGCAATTATACAAAACATTGGTTAGGCAGTTTTTGACCCATGGTGTGCAATTCACACTTTAGGAAGGACATGATTAAGCTGGAGAAGGTGCACGAGAATGTTGCTTGGATTGGATGTTTTGATTTATCAGGAGAGATTGGATCGGTTGTTTTCTGCAAGAGCGGCTGAGGATAGAGGCATATAAAATTAGAGGTGGCATAAATAAAGTAGATAGAAAATGACTATGTCCCCCATGGTCTCAAACTAGGGTGTGTAGTATAAGGTGAGAGGAATGAGGTTAAACAATCTGAGGGGCGTTATTTAAACAAAAGATAGTGCCGGAGGAGGTTCTGAAGGTAGGAACATTACTGACATTTAAAAGGCCTCTTGACAGGTACTTAAAAAAGCAGGACATAGATGAATATTGAATTAGTGCAATCAAGTGCTACGAGCAATTAATGATCTGTTTCTATACAGTACAGTTCTGACCCTGTAACGTTCAGGAAAACAATTGTTAAAAGAGATTGGTAATTATTTTGTGTAGGAAAGAACTACAGATGCTGGTTTAAATTGAAGGGAGACACAAAATGCTGGAGTAACTCAGCAGGTCAGGCAGCATCTCTGGAGAGAAGGAATGGGTGATGTTTCGGGTCGAGACCCTTCTTCAGACTGAAGAATTATTTTCCCGTCTTTCAAATTGTGAGAAGAGAAAGGAAACATAAATAGATCAAAAATTGGAAAGGGTGCAAATGTTGAAATATGAAACACAACCCAAAACTCTGGGAAAATAAACTCAGCAGTGTATGTGAAAGAAAAATAACTGTGAAAGGTGAAGCTATGGTGGCCTTGAAGTAGATAAGTGATTGGTGGGCTAATGCAACATTTTATACGGTGATGATTTTGTGAACAGGGCTGTCTCATACAGACCTACCAGGTCATGCTGTACTAGAGGGAGAAAAACGGACCCAATATCTACAGATGGATAACTTACTGTAGAAATGGCAAGTTCTAATATAGACAAAGTGAGTTATCTGAAGTTGCAGAATTTGATAATGAGTCCAGAAGATTGTAATATGCCCAAATAGGTTAGGTGCAGCTTCTCAGGATCGCATTAGGCTTCGTTGTAACAGTGCAGGAAACAACACACCGGCTGGAGTAGGGTAGAAAATTAAAGTGGCAGGCAATAGGAACCTCAGTGTTGCCATTGCCAGCACTTTAATTCTCCATCCCACTTCCACTCTGATCTTTCTGTGGCCTCTTGCACTGTTACAATAAGGCCTAGAGCAAGCTTGAGGGATAGGTTTTCATCCAATATCTGGGCATTTTGCAGCCTTCCGTTTCAGAACTGGCCATATCCGCTCTGAGTCATTCATCGGTGATATGAATTCTGTTTCTTGCTCTTCTTTAGCAAATACTGTTATGGTTGGTAGAAACGAGGAATATGCAGATGCTGGTTTACAAATAAAGACACAAAATGCTGGAGTAACTGAGCAGGTCAGGCAGTGTCTCTGGAAATCATGAATAGGTGATGATTTGGGTCGGGACACTTATTTTAGATTTGAGAACCTCCAGACCCAATTAATGGGACAGTTAATAGAAGTGTCTTGAGGACAGTCAGTATTATAGTCAAAGATATGCTGAATGTGTGTGAAGGTGGAAAGATCTCCCGGTCCAGCTCAGATATATCCGAGGACACTGTGATGAAGCTAGCGAATAATTTGCAGTCTGAGATATACTAATCATCTATAGATATAGGTGAGGTGCCAGACGACTGAAGGGTGGCTCATTTTTTGTTATGTAGGATGGGTTGGAAGGAAAAGCATGGGAATTGTAGACCAGTGAACCTAATGGTCTGTGGTAAGCAAGTTACTGGAGAGCACTCTGTGGGATGTGGTCTGTATACATTTGGCTAGACTGGGTGATTAGGGATAGTCAGCATTGTGTTGAACATGGGAGATTACGTTTCACAAATCTGATCAACTATTTTGAGCAAGTTATTAAAAAGGTTGATGAGGGCAAAGCTGTAAATGTTGTCTATACCTACACAGTGAATAGTCCCTTGAAAGTGGCATCACAGGTAAATGGGTTGGTCAAGAAGGCATTTGGCGCATTGAGTTTAGAAGCTGGGAGATTATGTTACAGTTGTACAAGACATTGGTGAGGGCACATTTGGAGTATTGTATTCAGTTTTGGTCAACCTGTTATAGGAAAAGTTAAGCTGGAAAGGATGCAGAGAAGATGCTGCTAGAGCTCGAGGGCCTGAGCAATAGGGAGAAGTTGAGTAGGCTACGACTTTATTCCTTGGAGCACAGGAGCATGAGGGTGATCATATAGATGTGCATACAATCATGCGAGGAACAGATAGGGTAAATATAAGTGGTCTTTTACCCAGGGTAGGGTGATCCAGAGGATATAGGTTTAGGGTAAGAATTAATAGGAACCTGAAGGCAACCTCCTGCACCTGTTTTCTATGTTTCTATGTTTCCAACCCATTGGCCACTGTTTTTTCCAATACTTACTTCCTTTGAACTACCGTAAGTTTCTCTTCTTGTCATAACATGAAAGTCCTGCAGGGGGACCTATTCCTGTGGCACCTATTTATCACAATATACACTGTAACTCAGTTTGAAATACCTTATATTTGTTCTCTTTAGGATATTTCTTTTTTTTTTCAACAGTGATGCTCTTTCTGTCTGTTCTAGGTTGATTTTTTTGTGGCAAAATATTTCATTGTACTCTGGCTAAATTACTTAATGTACCCAGGATACTAGTTTACTTCCCTTGATGACATTGGGTCCAGTTCTGTTGTGCTGCAGCCCATTCATCTTGTAAAGGTCACTCTGGTGCAAGACGACATCAAATACCCCGTGATTTGAAGCACACTCTCCAATAGCATTTCACTAGACTTGTGTTAACCAGCTTCTTGTACCCACCCATTCATCCATAGTACAGGAAGTGCTCCAGATATTTCTATCTTTGATGTTCTGCTTATTATCTTCTTGGTTTTGGAATTTTATTCCCATAGGTTACACATAAAGAGATGCAATTAAATTCTAAAAGTATTGGGCGGCGTTGTTGTAGTAAATAAACCTGTATTCTAATTTTGTGTACATGCCATTATATTGGGTGTGATTTCAATATTTGGTTGAAGAATACCTAAATGTTTGTAAGGAGGGTTTTCCAAGTTAAACTTGATTTGGTATGGTTTTATTGTTTTCTTTTTAAACTCAAGCTACAATTTAACGTTTGAAAATAAATTATACAACAGTGTACGATAATCAATATATGGCAAGTACTCTGAGTGGATTACAATTATAAACATTGAAATTAGTCATTTTTTAAGAGGCACAACACCAATTCAATTGCATTTTTAAAAATGCGACGTTCTAATGCTGGAATTTGTAATTTTTTAAACAGGTCACCATCTCATTCAGAATGGCTGCGTCATCAGCTTCATATGATCAGCTCTTGAAGCAAGTAGAAGCACTTAAAATGGAGAATTCAAATCTGCGACAAGAATTAGAAGACAACTCAAACCATTTGACACAACTAGAGACAGAGGCATCCAACATGAAGGTACATTTCAAGTTTTGCACGACTAAATATTACTTAACACCTTGGTCAGATGTTTAGTTAATATTTGGCATATTCCATTACCATTCGTTGACCAAAAGTTATCCAGTTCAATGTGACCAGATTCAAATGCATCTGGTAGTTAGATATTGAGAGCTACCTTCGTTGCAGCAGTTATAAATCTGTTAGAATCTATTTATTTCCTGGAATCCAAAATATTGTCATGCTGGTACGGTTAATGTTGCAAGATGAGTCCAAGGTTGAAAATAGGTTGAACATGGTGAGAGAACGTTACTTGGTTATAAATTTAGACAGATTGGTTAGTAAGTTTGCAGATTGGTTAGTAAGTTTCCTGGTCGAGAGCGCTTTCCATGTAATGGTAATGGGTCTCGTCGACCATTACACCGCGGATGTGGAACTGCGACTCAGCCTGACGGGACCCTACCCCTGGCTGCGAGGTCCAAAAGGTAGGCAGCTTCAAGGCGACCGCGTTGAGTTCGGCCTCGTAGGCGGCAGTGGCGGGTTGAGCGCGGTGCATTTTTCCGAACATTTTTCCCGGATTACACTCCTGGTCGGGATTACAGTCCTGGTCGCAGGAGTCCAGCCAAGAATTAGTCGGAACACCTCACTCCTCCCTCCAGAGCCGAGGGTTCGCTCTGCCCGTGGCTGACCACTGGGTGCTGCCGCAGTGGCATTTTTGAGCTTTTTTAAACCTTAATGCTAAATTTTGTTGGCTCGCATATTGTAAATCGATTTGGAATTAATTCCTATGCGATGATCTGTTTGTTAGTATGTATATATGCTTTCTGTGGCAAACAACGAGGCCAGTTAATTTTTCATTTATAGTAATTATTGCGCTTCGAGGACTTGTTAACATGAACACAAATCATGGTGGTGCACAAGTACTTTTTCTTTTCGGTATGTAAATGGTTTCTTAAAAGTGACAAGGTTACTTAAAGGTTACTTAACATAAGGGGTAAGCCATTTTGAACGGATATGAGGAAAAACATTTTCACACAGAGGGTTGTGAATCTGTGGAATTCTCTGCCTCAGAAGGCAGTGGATGTCAATTCTCTGGATGCTTTCAAGAGAGAATTAGATAGAGCTCTTAAAGATAGCGGTCAGGGGATATGGCGAGAAGGCAGGAGTGGGGAGTACTGAGTGTGGATGATCAGCCACGATCATATTGAATGGCAGTGCTGGATCGAAGCGCTGAATTACCTACTTCTGCACCTATTTTCTATTGTCTATTGAAAAACATCCCATTTAAATTGATTTTGCATTTGTTAAAATTAATCCTCTAAATATTAATCTAAACAACTTTTGGAAAGTGAACACCTTGAACAGTTCTGAAATATTGTTTAGGTGTAGTAGTTTAAAAGGTTATATGACTATCTTATGATTTTGGTCTGTCCAATTAGATTTGGTAATATAATTATACTTGTATTATAATATAGACTTTCAAAAGCATTTGAGATAAGGTCCACACATTGGAGATTAGTGGGCAAATTAGGGCACATGGTATGGGTTAAGAAGTGCCCTGACAATGGATAGATAAGTGGTTGGCCAGACAGGAACAAAGAGTAGGGATAAACGGGTCCCTTTTCCTATGCAGGCAGTGACTATTGGGTAACCGCAATGGCTCGTTGCTGGGACCGCAGCTATTACAATATATCATCAATGATTGGAATTCAAAGTAACATAGCAAATTTGCAGCACGCCACAAAGCTGGGTTGAACTGTGACGAGGATGCTATGAGTAATGCAGAGTGACTGGAGGGGAGTGGGCTAGGTACATGGCATGAAGTTAAATGTGGTATAAATGTGAGGTTATCCACTTTTGGTATGCAAAAATAGGAAATGCAGATTACTACTAAATAGCGTCAAGTGGAAAAAGGGGAAGTACAATGGGATCTGGGGGTCCTTGTACATCTGTCATGAAAGTAAGCATGCAGGACTGCAGGCAGTAAAAAAAAGAAAAAGAAAAATAAAAAAATAAAAAAAAGAAAGCGAATTGCTTGTTGGCCATTAAACAAAGATAACATCGAATATAGACCAAAGAGGTCCTTCTGCAATTGGAACAGAGCCCAATTGATACCCACACCTGGATATTGATGTGGCACCCTTGTCTCCACAATTTGTGAAGGATATTTCTTGCTATTGAGGGAGTTGCAGCGTAGTTTATAATTTTAATTCCCGGCGATGCGACTGTCATAACAGAGAGAAATGGAGCAGCATAGCTTGTACACTTTGGAGTATTATGAAGGATGATAGAGAATCTCATAGAAACATATAAGATAGTTAAGGGTTTTGGGCACGCTACAGGCACAAAACATGTCCCGGAATGTTGGGAGTCCAAACCAGGTCAACAGTTTAAGAATAAGAGTAATGCTCATTAGAACGAGACGAGGAAACGACTTTTTTCTCACCGAGAGTTGGTGAGTCTGTGGAATTCTCTAACCTCAGAGGGCAGTGCAGGCAGGTTCTCTGGATGCTTTCAAGAGAGAGCTAGATAGGGCTCTTAAAAGTAGCAGAGTCAGGGGATATGGGGAGAAGGCAGCAACGTGGTACTGATAGGGGATGATCAGCCATGATCACATTGAATGGCGGTGCTGGCTCGAATGGCCTACTCCTGCACCTATTGTCTATTATAATATCATTAATTCTAATTAATTATTTAGTAATAATTGATGACTAAGTATGAACCAGTGGTGGACAAAAATGCTGGAGGAACTCTAACGAGAGAACGAATAGGCAACGTTTTGGATCGAGACCCTTCCTCAGACTGAAACGTCGCCTATTCCTTCTCTCCATCGATGCGCCCATCACCCTGATGATCCTCCAGCATTTTTGGTCTACCGTCAATTTTTATTCCAGCAGTACTTTCTTAAACAGTATGAATCAGTGATGAGCGCATCCAATCGTGAAATTTTAGTGGTTTTGATTGAGATGAATATGATTCATGAAAATTCTTTCCAAAGTATAAAATGGCCCTCTGAAGAAAATAGCTGATTACTTTTATTCCTGCACATCTGTTGTATCAGAAATAAATGGAGTGCATAAGATTTTCTGATGGTAACTTTATTATTCATTTAAAATGCTAATATTTATTTCCTTTTTGGCTAGGATAAGCAAATGTGAATCTTAAATGAAAATTTATTGAGTTAAACACTGGTAAATGTTATTATAGAATGTATTCAATATTTAAAAATTATGTTTATTATACAGATATCAATGAATTGGTAATTGTATCCTCTGCTTGTATTAGTTTGAAGTTAAAACTGCATATTTCCTGTTTTACAAAAGCTTGGCATGAACCTAATGGAGCTCAGGGAGAGAACATTCCTGTTTCAAATTTTCTGCTTGCTACTTTTAATTACTGTACCGAAATATGTGTCTATCGTATATTTTCATTCTTTTGCCTTTCTTTATGAAGCATCTTCAAATGTACTACATTAAAGGATCTATCTAAATTAATTTTGCAAATCTTTATAAACTCTCAGCTGCTTGAATGACCTTTTTTCTTGTAAGCATTCTTTCCCGCTGATTTCCCTCAATCTTTCTCTCTGCCCCGTCTCTTTTTATCTGGGCTTTGTGGGTCGAAAATGTAAATTGACCAACAGCTGTTAGTGGCAAGCATTAAGAGTGATTCTAATATTAAAAGATAAATTCTGTTGACTGTTAGGGTTTGCAGCTGAAATAGTTTGATGGCAGTGGTGCATTACCAGAAAACAGGTGAAAGCCCTAACTAAATTGTTCGTAAATAATTTCTAAAATTCAAAAATGTGCCACCCATCGTAGAAAAAACATACACCACATGCACTTCTTTGTACTTCCCCTCATTGCTGTTGAACATTGACTTCATCAGTAATGCAACATTTTCTTCCAGTGGGTTGTTGAAATCTGGAACACACCCTCGAAGGAGGTGGGGGCTGGGTATTCTCACAACATTTAAGAAATATTTAGATGACAATCTATAGGGCCATGGCATAGTAAACTGCAAGCCAAATTCTGGTTAATGGTTTAGTACAGATAAGTATGTGATGGCTTGCACTGATGCTTAGTGAGATCCAATTAAAACAATTAAAATGCCTGCATTGATGTGGTGGTCCAAAGAGCACATTTCCTTGCTATAAGATTGTGACTCTCTGCTTGTTGCTGGTGTGCCAATTATTAAATGGAATGTGTGTTTTATTGAAATATTATTAAGTGCCTGAGTAGACTTGGTACTGTTGGTGTCACGGTATGTGACATGATGTGCAATGGTTGCCGTTACCTTTAACAATTATATTGCGAAGATACCGCAAAACAGTCCTCTATTTGTAAGGGAAGGCTAATCTCACCTTTCTATAATTTCATTCACCATCCCTGTTAGAAAACAAAGAAATAGGTGCAGGAGTAGGCCATTCGGCCCTTCGAGCCTATGGCCATTTGTTTTCTTAAGATGCGGGGGGGAGGCAAACCATTCTGAACTTGTGAAAATGTTCCTGTTCATAAACATAGCAGACCCTCAGCAATAGTTGATGGATCCTTTGCATGTATATCCTACATTTCTTGCATGTCTACTCTGATTTACCCTTCCCTGGGCATATCAGCAATTGGGTTCGCTTGAACCACACTTTTCATTCCACCAGCCTCTGCATTGAACACCTCATCCTCCACCATTTCATTTAGCTTTAACACCAGTCACATCTTCTCTTCTCACTCCTCCACACCCATTTAACCATATAACCATATAACAATTACAGCACAGAAACAGGCCCTCTCGGCCCTTCCAGTCCGTGCCGACCATTTGTTTTCCCCAAATTTCTGCTTTCTGCAAGGACTACGATCTTTGTGACACCCTGATCAGCTAACCCCCCCTCCCCCCCTCCCCCCCCCCCCCCCCACGTCACCTCTCCCAAACCCTTACACTTACCATTATTGCAGACATAGCATCTTCCCTTTCAACTCCTACGTCCTCGCCATTCAGGAGTCTAGACATCCCTCCGATTGAAGCAGAGGTTAGCCGACACCTGATCTACTGCATTCAGTTCTTGTGATGTGGCCTCCTGTACAGACTAAACTAAATGTAGATTGGGTGATCATTTTGCCGGGCATCTGCACTCTTATCCGCAGCAGCCATCTCAAGCCTTCAGATGGCATATCATTTTAATGCTCCTTCCCACTCCCACATTGACCTTCCTGTCACCCGGAGCCTCTCCACTGCCCACACAGGCCAAACAGAATCTTGTATTCCATTTGGTAGTTGACAAACCATTAATTTCCATTTTTTAGTAGTAACCCAGAATGTGGGTTTGGCTCACCTCCCCACACCTGCTCACTTATGCACCTAATTTCCTTGACCTTTGCTCATCTTTCCCATCTCCTCCCCTCATCTGCTTTTATGTATCATCCTATCTAGCTCTACTTATTAATGACCAGATTTTATCTCCCAATCCTTCCAGGTTCCATCAACCTTTCATCTCCTCTCCGTCAGTTCTCAGCAGTTATCAACCAGTCTCTGTCCCACTTTCTTGTACCCCATCTAGTACCACCTATCAGCATCTAGTCCCACTCCTGCTTCATAGTCTTTATTGTCAACCTGAACCATCGACTTACGATTTTTGCCTTCACAGAAGATTAGTTTTTCCAGAATTTTACTTTTTGTTCAAGATTCCAGCATCTGCAGGTTATTTTGTCTTCAGTGACTAGGTTGAGTTTGTTTTACTTGGTGTAAAGGGGGTCAAGTGGAGTTTAAATGAGTTATACAAAATGGGATTGGCATAGATGGCTCCTTGATGGTTGACAACGTTTTACCATACATAGCCCTTGGACTTTAGACCTTTTGGTGGCAAAATCGTTCTTGTTGCCACATGTAACATGAGAGTGTGTGTTCATGATATGATTGCTACTCAGTGACATCAACTTAGGTATGGAGAGAACCCTCAGAAAATCAAATTAAACCACAAAGTGAGAAGGGAAGAAGTCAAAATAAATCACTCAATGGTTGGAGCTGTACCTTATGCAAAAGATATCACAACACAGCCATGAAACAGTCCGATAAAATGTGACGAATAAAACCGTATTGTATTCAAAATCATAAATCAGTATAATGTGAAAATAGGTGCAAAATTATCTGTGTCTGCACTATCCTCTGCGTTGGCTAAACGGGTGGGGTTATTTCATTATTGGAAACTGTTCAGAGGAAGTAAAAATGATGGAAACTTCAATGAACTATCTGCATCTGTGCTGCCAGCATCTGTGGAGAGAAATAAACAGATTAACCGCTTAGAAGAAGGGCCTCGACCCGAAACGTCACCTATTTCCTTCGCTCCATATATGCTGCCTCACCCACTGAGTTTCTAGAGGCATTTTTGTCAACTTCTCAGATTGATGACCTTTCAGCAGTACTGAGAAGTTAGAAATCAAAAGGTTTTAAATTGAGATGGAGGAAAAGAGGAGAGAAATGGACTGTCTGATAGGCGTGTTGAACAGCACATGTACTGGTAGTGAAGGCTTGCCAAATGCAGCCAATCTGTCTGCAAGAGTCAAATTGAGGGAGATTAATGAAATCAGGTGGAGAGAGGGATACAGACAATGCTGGAACAATGAAGGGCACTGCAGGTGAAATAAATAGGTGAAATCTGAAATAAAATATAGAAATGCTCATCAGGTAAGGAAAAATAGTGGAGAGAAAAACATAATTAATATATGGTGATAAACTTTCTTCAAAACTGGCCAGTTCTGTTAAAATTAGAAAGGCTGTTTAAGTGCAATACTTGCACTCTGCTTATCCAAAATAAAGCTAAAGCCCTGTCATCAAAGTTTATTTTTGATGGCATTGCTGTTGCTGATGTCATCACAAAGATCATCTTGAAGGAATGGTTGGGGGTGTGTATTTGCAATGGGAGATGGCTTTGCTATTGACAAGGATCAGTATAATGAACAGTATGGCTGCACGTTTGAGTGCAATGTAGAAAGTGATGCTATCAAATATATTCCACCCAGAGAGACGAATGAGTACCATATCAAACTTCAGATTAAATAATAATCTTTGCACTACTGAATTGTTTCTGTGCGGTTCAGTACTTACATGGAAGTGTGAACATGTTTACATCTGTTTTTTTTGGAAGTTGTTTAGTGAGTCTTCCATGTTTATTTGATTATTTTGTAATCTTCTCTTTATTTTTCCTGTTGAGAGTTCTCCTTCCATAGGATAATGTAGGATAATGTAGTGCACCCATGCCCATGAAATCAGTCTGAAGAAGGGTCTCGACCTGAAACATCACCCATTCCTTCTCTCCAGAGATGCTGCCTGTCCCGCTGAGTATTACTCCACATTTTGTCTACCTCGATATAAACCAGCATCTCATCTTTCCTACCCATGAAAGTTAGAATGGTTAATGAATTATAACTGTATGTATGCATTAGTCACTTTTAATTAGTGAGCATCATGTATTGTACCATGCCATTCAGCTCATTCGTACCAACATTATGGAAGTTCCTTGCTATTACAGCTCATTCAGTATCGTGTCTGGCCTTCCACATAAGCAAAATATTAATCTTATCTTGCCTACCCTGTTCCTAATTTTACTTCCTCTACAGGGCTCAAAATTAGTGGTTGCCCGGGTGCCAAATAGATATCAACCCCAGCTAACCCCCCCCCCCCCCCCCCAATCTAATTCATCACCCTACCCACCACTCATTGATTCTCCTGTTTTCACCCCCCCCCCCATCCATCCTAACACTGGTCCCCCAATTCATCCTGTACTGACCCCCCTTCCCATCCATCCTGCACTTCTCCCCATTTCAACAGCACTGATCCTTCCATTCCATACCCCGAACTGACCCCCCCATCCCATTTACCCTGCACCCACCCCCCCATCCATCTGTAGTAATCTTCCCATTCATCTTTTACTGATCCCACCATCATCCTGTTACTAGTACTCCAAGTTTCGCTTTACATCGCAAATCCACTCCTCATTACATTAGACTATTATTATGTACACATTTATTAAAATAAAATCCATCCCACACACACTCATTTTAAAATCTAAATGGTTCACGAGCTGCTGAGTCACAATCTCACATGCCGATCATCAACCGCTTCTCCTCTCTCATCTCATCCATTTGGCAGCTCGGCTCCCCTCCCCCGGCCCTCCAACTAACGCAACACGCTGGCGCCTCCCGCAGCTGAATCGCCCGCGTCCGCCCACTCAAACCCCCTCAACGGCCCCCGTTCTCAAAATGATCTGCCATATCAGGAGAAGTACGATAAGGCGTAAATTCCCGCAAACACGCAGCTGTCCGCAGCTCACGAAGCCCAGCCCACTGTAGCTCGCCATGCCCCTGCGCGTATCCAGAGAGTCAGAAGCCCACACTTTCGACTCCCAAGCTGGTCCGCCCGTCCCTCTCTAACCACCCCCCCCAACTCAAAATGCTCTCCAAATCGGTAGAAGAGATAAGTCAGAAGCCCACATCACCACTCCACGCCGTTCCCGCCCGCTCCACTCCACCCCCCCCCCCCACACACTACCCCCGTTCTCAAAATGCTCTGCAGATGCGGGAGAAGAGATAAGTCAGGCTCGACCATCCCTGATCTGTGTTCCTCTCCGTGTTCTGCAGATCCGGAGGACAGGCCGAGATCCTGGTGAGGTGAAGAGGGGCAGTGGGGGGGATTGTGGAAGAGGAGGGAATGGGGGAGGTGAGGAGGAGAGTGTGGGAATAAGGGAGAAGAGTGAGGTGATTGGAGTGGGGAATAGATGGACTGTCCCAACTACCCCCCGATCCCACTCCTCCTCCCACCCCACTCTCCCCCCTCTCCCCAATACCCCTCTCCCCCTCCTACACTCCTCCCCCTCTCTCTCCCAAACCCAATCTCCCTCCTGCCCTCGCCCAGCTCGGGGGCCCGCCCCCCCCCCCTCCCTCCACCCCTTCCCCTACCACTTCCCTCCACCCATCCCCTCCCCACCCTTCCTTCAACCCCCACCTCTCCCTCCTCCCCTCCCTTCCTCCCCCTCCTTCTCCCTCCCTTCCCTTTGCCCCCCTCTCTCTCCTACCCCCTCTCTCTCCCCCCCTCTCTCTCTCTCCCCCTCCCTCTCTCTCCTCCCCCTTCTCTCTCCTCCCCTCCAACTCTCCTCCCCCTCACTCTCCTCCCCCTCTCCTCTCCTCCCCCTCTCTCGTCCTCCCCCTCTCCCTCCTCCCCCACTCTCTCCTCCCCCTCTCTCTCCCTCCCCCTCTCCTCCCCATCTCTCTCCTCCCCCTCTCTCTCCTCCCATCTCTTCATCCCCTCCCCCTCTCTCTCCTCCCCCTCTCTCTCCTCCCCCTCTCTCTCCTACCCCCTCTCTCATCCTCCCCCTCCCTCTGCGTGCTCCACCCCCTCTCTCTCCTCCCCCTCTCTCCTCCACCCCCTCCTCTCCACCCCCTCGCTCTCCCCCCCTCTCTCTTCCTACATCCCCTCTCATCTCCTTCACCCTCTCTCTCCCTCCCCCTCTCTCTCCTCCCCCTCTCTCTCCACCCCCTCTCTCTCCTCCCCCTCATCTCCTCCTCCCCCTCTCTCCCTCCCTCCCCCTCTCATCTCCTCCCCCTCTCTCCCCTCCCCCACTCTCTCCTCCCCCCTCTCTCCCCCCCTCTCTCTCCCGCCCCTCTCTCTCCTCCCCCTCTCACACCGTCTCCCCCTCTCTCTCCCTCCCCATCTCTCTCCTCCCCCTCTTCCCCTCCTCCCCCCTCTCCCTCCTCCCCCCTCTCCCTCCTCCCCCATCCCTCCTCCCCCCTCTCCTCCTCCCCCCTCTCCCATCCTCCCCCCTCTCCCTCCCTCCCCCTCTCCTCCTCGCCTCCACTCTCTCACTCCACCCTCTCTCTCCTCCCCCCTTCTCCCCCTCCCCACTCTCTCTCCTCCCCCTCTCTCTCCTCCCCCCTCTCTCTCCTCCTCCCCTCTCTCATCCTCCCCCCTCTCTCTCCTCCCCCTCTCTCTCCTTCTCCTCCCCCCCTCTCTCTCCGTCCCCCCTCACTCATCCTCCCCCTCACTCTCCTCCCCCCTCTCTCACCTCCCCCCTCTCTCTCCTCCCCCCTCTCTCTCTCCTCCCCCCTCTCTCTCTCCCCCCACTCTATCCTCCCCCCTCTCTCTCCTCCCCCTCTCTCATCCTATCTCCTCCCCCCTCTCTTCCTCCCCCCTCTCTTCCTCCCTCTCTCTTCCTCCCTCTCTCCCTCCCCCCCTCTCTCTCCCCTCCTCTCTCTCCTCTCTCCTCCCCCCTCCTCCTCTCCTCCCCCCTCTCTCCCCCCACCCACTCTCTCCTCCCCCTCTCCTCCCTCCCCCCTCTCCACTCTCCTCTCTCCTCCCCCCCTCTCTCTCCCTCTCCTCCACCCCTCTCTCTCCTCCCCCCTCTCTCTCCTCCCCCTCTCTCAGTCCATCCCCCCTCTCTCTCCTCCCCCTCTCTCTCCTATCCCCCCTCCTCTTCTTCCTCCCCCCTCTCATCACCTCCCCCTCTCTATCCTCCCCCCCTCTCTCTCCTCCCCCCTCTCTCTCCTCCCCCCCTCTCTCGTCCTCCCCTCCTCTCGTCCTCTCCCCTCCTCTCCCCCCCCCTCTCCTCTCCGGCCCCCCTCTCTCTCCTCCCACCCTCTCTCTCCTCCCCACCTCTCTCTCCTCCCCCCCTCTCTCATCCTCCCCCCTCTCTCTCCTCCCCCACCTCTCCATCCCCCCCTCTCCTCTCTCCCCCCCTCTCTCTCCTCCTCCCCCCTCTCTCTCCACCCCCCCTCCTCTCTCCTCCCCCCCTCTCTCTCCTCCCACCCATCTCTCTCCTCCCCCCCTCTCTCTCCTGTCCCCCCTCTCTCTCCTCCCCCCTCCCTCATCTCCTCCCCCCCTCTCTCTCCTTCCCCCCTCTCTCTCCTCCCCCCCTCTCTCTCCTCCCCCCCACTCCCTCTCTCCTCCCCCCCCCACCCTCTCCTCTCTCACTCCTCCCCCTCTCTCTCCTCCCCCCACCTCTCCTTCCCCCCCCTCTCTCCTCCTTCCCCCCCTCTCGTCAAATCCTCCCCCCTTCTCTCTCCACCCCCACTCTCTCTCCTCACCCTCTCTCTCCTCCAACCTCCCCCCCTCTCCTGCTCCCCACCCTCTCTTTCTCATCCCCTCTCTCTCTCTCCACCCCCCCTCTCTCTTCCTCTCCCCTCTCCACCTCCCCCCCTCTCTCTCCTCCCCCTCTCTCTCCTCCACCCCTCTCTCCTGCCACCCTCTCCTCCCCTCTCACCTCCTCTCCCTCCCCCCTCTCTCTCCTCCCCCTCCCCTCTCTCCTCCTCCCCCCTCTCTCTCCTCCCCCTCTCTCTCCTCACCCCCCCCCCTCTCTCTCCCTCCCCCCTCTCTCTCCTCCCCCCTCTCTCTCCCCCCTCCTCTCTCTCCTCCTCCCCCGCTCTCCTCTCCCCTCGTCTTTCCCCTCTCATCTCCTCCCCCCTCTCTCTCCCTCCCCCCTCTCTCCCTCCCCCCCCCCTCTCTTCATCCTCCCTCCACCCCCCCTCCTCCCTCTGTCTCTTCTCTCCTCCCCCCTTCTGTCTCTGCCTCTCATCCCCTTTCTCTTTCTCCCCCTCTCTCCTCCTCCCCCCTCTCTCTCCTCACCCCTCTCTCTCCTCCCCCCTCTCTCTCCTCCCCACTCTCGTCCCCCCCCCTCTCTCTTCTCTCTCTGCTCTCACTCCCCCCTCTCTCTCCTCCCCCCCTCTCTCTCCGTCCCCCCTCTCTCCCTTCTCCCCCTCTCTCGTCCCTCCCCCCTCTCCTCCTCCCCCCTCTCTCTCCCCTTCCTCCTCCCTCACCGCCTTTCCCCCTCACCCACCCTACCCCCCCCCCCCCCCCCCCCCAGCCCCCCCCCCCCCCCCCCCCCCCCCCTCTAGACGCGCCTACGAGTTTTGGGCTATGCGTCAGTGTATACGGCGGTTATGGGGTAAAAGGAGTAAATTAATAATATTAATATGATATCAAGGGGGGGTTGTTAGCGTGTGTGCGGGGGGTAGTTAGTGTGTATGACGTCGCATGCCCCTCCCCCCCGCAACCACACGTTGGGGGAACAGACCCAACGGGTCTGCACTTGGTCTAGTATAACATAAAAGAACGGGCAGAAAAACATCAGTTACACAAACTTGTCCGAGAGGGGTGAGCCAGTGGCCCGTCAAAGAGTCAATGGCTCAGCCCTCTCGTTTCCAAAAATTGTGTTGCGCAGGGCTCTGAAATTTTTGTAGCGAACAAAATCTTCGCGCGCTAAGGGCCTGCCACGTAACTGGCGGCCAAAGTGGGACAGGCCCAAGACCCTGGTGTGACGCAACGTCTCACCTCCAACAGCAGCAGAAGCAGGCAAACGATCGCCGAACTCGGCCTGGGGCTCACGACCGTTGCAGTCCGGATCCGCCCCCACTTCTGCACCCAGAGCGGGGGCCAAGAAAATTAGAAGATGGACACAAAATGCAGGAGTAACTCAGCGGGACCGGCAGCATCTCTGGAGAGAAGCAATGGGTGAAGACCCTTCTTTCAGACTGAAGAAGAGTCTCGACACGAAACATCATCCATTCCTTCTCCCCAGAGATGCTGCCAGTCCCGCAGGACTACTCCTGCATTTTGTCTCCATCTTAAAATGACACGCGCTCCAGACGGCTGTGCGGTCGAATGAAGTCGCGCGCGGCCGTCGTGGCTCAACACGACCATGAGGTCGCGTAATTAGCGTGCCAAGGACACGTAAGTGGGACAACTAAATGCCTTAGTCAATTTTCCAAAAACTATTGCCAAGTAGTTTTTCCAAGAAACAATTGTTGACGTCTGTTCCAGTGACTGTTATCTTATCTACTGTGGAGCAACGATCTATGTTCGTTAGTTCGGTCAACTGCCGTTCCGTAGTTTGCTTATCCCAGGCATATTCTGTTCTGTAGTTTTTCCAAGGATTGCCAGTTTCGGTCACATCTACATGTATGTCAGATACGCCTGTACGAGGCACCAGCAGTATTTCAGTTTTCAGGTACACGAGTCAGCAGTATATTTCCTCTGTCTGTACTTTTAAAGCTATATAATAAGCCTTTAAGCAAGAATACAGAAATGGTCAAGTATCCCATCATGCAAGGTAACCCTAGCTAATAGCGATTAACTCTTTCAACTTGACTTGCTGACTGCTTACAGCATTTTCTGTATTTATTTCAGCAGTCAATACTATTATTTCAGTATTTCATTCAGGGTTTAAAATAAATAAAGAAAAAGCTGCAAATGGCACGTCAAGCAAAATTTGTAGATGATTCATATTTTTATGCCTTGCCTTTACTGAAGTATAGGGGCAATAAAATATCAAATAGTTTAAATTAATGACATTTGTGATGTCAATATGGAATTGTTTTAAATGTATCCTAGAAACATGGATTAAGTTGAATCCTTGGACATTGCAGAAAGATACAAAGACCTACTTTATTCAGTGCATAATAGTTTGACAAGTTCTATTATGTGATTCTACCTTGCATAATGGCAGCTGTTGTTCTCTAGGATAAAGCAGTAAAGCCAAAGGAAGCTCGCTGAAAAGATTTCTCAACTGTTTTTGGTCATTCACCAGCAGGGACACACCACCAGCGAAACCAGATGGAGATGTATGCAAATAGCTTTCCTTTCATTCTCCTTTGTTTCTTGACTGGTACCAGTAGCATACTGAAAACTGAGTTTCATTTAGAAATATTGGATTTTTATTAGCTGATGAAAAAAATGATGAATCGATTACAATTTCTGCATATTTTTTTTATCTGCATTGTTTTGTGTGTAAGCATGCCAATGTGCCACCTGTAATTTACCAAGTGGGAGTATCAGCCTATTATTCCCTTCCTTAAATTATTGACATAACAATTCTTATGCTTGTCAGACAATGGGAAATTCACAGAAATCCATGGTGACTATGTGTGGTCAACACAATTGAAGTAAGCCATATACCTGATTATTTGTTTTAAAGAAATGTTCAATAAAATTTGAGGTTTACAGAAAATTATTTGTCATACTATTACATTTTTGTTGTACAGCCATTTTCAAATCTGCTTCCTGGCACTTAAAATGCAAGGCATGGCATGCAAAATATTGTTGCATCATTCATTTCAGGTCATTGTTGGGCAATAAGCAGTATTTAAAAGCTAATTATAATTGTTATGTTGAATATGACAACCAAAACAATTTTATTTTCATTGTGACGCAAAAGCATTAAAATCACCTGGAGCAATTTTTCTCTGTGAAATCACCTTTTATTACAGTACTAATAGTTGAAATTGTGTTACTAGCAAACTCAAAATATATATCTGCCATAATCCACTGCTGTGAGCCATTTTAGGACATTTTCATTTGTTGAAGATTCTATGGTAGTGCAAGTTATGTTTGATTTTTGACGTTCATTTAACTTTGCCTATTTTTGCGCTTTACCTTTTCAATACTTTGCTCACTAAGTTTCAACAGAATTTCAACTCGGCCTAATTTATCAACACCCTTGTCCCCTGACTCCCAAGATTTTGTGGTCAGATTCCATTTCAGGAACATGAACATGAATCTTGAGTCTCGACTGAGGGCCATGTCCTCACAGGTGGATGCACAAGGCACCGTTGTATAAAAGCTGCAAAGTTCTTTGTGTCCTAGATAACGTTTATTCCCACTGGGGAAAGTCCAGAATCCCTGCATTTACCAAGAGTGCTGTCGTGTCATACACAAATTGAAAGGCAGTTTAGAGTCATAGAGTGATACAGCGTGGAACTGGGCCCTTTGGTAATATTTACATGAAGAAATTGAAGCTCTCAGTCATTTCCACTCTGGCAACATTGATGTTAATTTGGGCATGCTACCTCCACCATGCTTCTGAAGTTGATAAACTAGTTCCTTCATCTTGCTCACATTGTGAGGAGAGGTTGTAATTGCCCTGACACGGCTTTCAACAATCCCCCACACCCAAACCTATCTTCACTACAATCCCATCTGCTCGTATTGGCTCATAGCCCTCCCCTACAACAAACCTGTCATTTCAATAAAACCTCAAGAACTGCTAACATACTTCAATGGTGTGGATTTTTTAAGGACCATTTTCAGTGATTCAGTGAGCTAGAAAAAAAAAAAATCCAACCCAAATGGTCTTCCCCTGTTGAAAAAAAAACAACTATCCACCCCTTAACCACCTTACCCCCCAATATCCCACAACCAAGTTACCAAAAGGTTAAAGAAACCCCCAACATAATATGCCATATCCCTTGCATCCCCCCACCCCTAACTTCCCATCCTCCCCCCCCCATTCCAAATGTGATAGGGTCTCCCCCACCACTTTGCAGGTTTTCCCTAACCCCCCCCAATACCCCTCACCTACATGTAACAATTAAGCCAAGGACTTAAGCCAAACTAACAAGATAATGCAAAAAATTATGAATTTCCCCCCACCCTTGGGTGCATCCCAGGAAATATCTCCCTCCTTTTCCACTAAAACTGGGCCAGATCACACCCATCCCACAATGACCCCAAGATAAAAGTATGGTTATATGGTTATATGGTTACTCAGATAAAGTATAGGGTGGATCATACCCAGGACCCCCATTTAGTGTTTGGGCAACAAACCATTCCTCCATAATGTGAGCAAGACGAAATACCCTAGTTATCGAACTTTCCAACCAAGTTATCATATTCAAATAAACCAATAACCAATTTTCAGGAACATTAATGTTCTTCATGTCCCCCCCCACACATATCACCACCATACATCTAACCACCTACCAACCACCCCAATTAAAAGCATTTCTAACCCCTCCCATCTTGCCATATACACCATAGCTTAAAAATTCCCTCTCTACTCCCTTCATTGTAAAACCATCACCACAAATCCAATCAAAAGAGCCCACCAAAATCTTATACCCCACATCCAATTCCATACCCACCCTACCCCGGTTGTGCTTAATTGAAGTACCCGCTTGTCGCTATCAATTTTACTATGTGTTATTTTTTCTCGTATTCAACTGGTTGCACCAAAACTACTAGTGAGGCTAATAATGTAAAGTATAAGTACTTAAAACAATTGTTTAGAGATGCAATAAACATGCCCCGTACAATGGTGCAGGCAATCCTGCATAGATGGACCTTGTTTGTATGTCTGCAGTCCCACTTGTCCAGTACTGCGCTGCATGGCAGAGTTTAATTGATCTCATCTAATGCCAGGCAACACTTAGTTCATGTGAAATAATTTTGACTCGCGGTGTGATTACAAAGATTTGGCCTGTAAGAATACAGTAAGTCTTCCAAGGCCAACATACAGTCAGAGCCAGATTTTTAGTGTGCATTGAAGAAATGTCTTAGTTGTTGAAAGCGATATGATAAGATTAGTCTTCCAACTTTTTTTGGTAAAAGGTTGTGAGGAGTGGGTGGACCAAGATACTAGAAATCAAACTAGGGCTGTATGAAAGAGCAGGTCTAGCACGAACATGAGAGAGACAATGTGTGGTGGATATCATTCTCATTGTTATAAAATGCCAAATATTGATCTGAATTCGTGACACTTTAGATTTTTGCAATGTGTAACACCAAGGCGCAAAAAGAGAGAATCATGATCAAGAAGTAAGAAAGCCATATAATGTCCCAGTGTTATTGTTACAGCTAACAATTGAGATATCCAGTAACTCCACAAAAACTGCACTACAGTAATCCAACCCTGAAAATTGACAGTTCTGATGTAAAGGTGCATTGCGCTTTTAATCATGTGATTATGCTGCTCTCTTTCTCCCACTATAAAGTTCAACAGCAGTTCATACTCTACATTATGTGGTCCAACCAGGAATTATTATTAAAGGATTATTTTGAAGGTCAAATCATTAGTACATCATGGTGTGTCTGCTTTGTACTAGCAACTGCTATTCACGAAGATAGCATGTCCTAAATGTTGGAGATGGACGAGAGTATTGTGAGTAGAATCACGTCCGAGAGTGTTGGTTTTTATTACCCATCTGAAAAATAGTTGCTGCCATCAGTGTTCTGTGCTTTTCTGAGCAACTCTCAGCATTTTAGGTAAGTTTATAAATCATTTCTTGATTTCTTCGCAGTATGGAATTGGTATAACTTTTTAGCCATTGCAACCGGTTGTTTCTTTTACTCCGGATTTTCACACCCCTTGTCATGTATCACGGGGGGGGGGGGGGGTATGCAATTCTCAGGTATCAAACCTGAATGTGTAATCGTAATTTAGTCGCATTAGAGATACAGCCGTGAGAAATACTAGGCCTTCGGCCCCACCAGTCCAACTCTACTAGCCGACACAGTGCGGGTCGAACCGCACGTTGCAGGTACTACAGATCCACTTACATAACTAGGGGGACAATCTACCATTTTTAACCTGAAATTGCTTGCATCCCAATTGAACGTGTTTGTGCTACAAAGCCCTGGACGTCTTTGGAGTGTGGTAAAAAACCGGAGCAGATGCACGCGCTCGAGAGGCAAACCCGCTTGCAGTCATAGGAGGATCTGCCGTACTGACTCCGGTGTACACACTAGAGCCCCCGTGTCAATAAAGGCGTGGAGCGTGCTCGAACGTGCGGGTTGTCTGCGTCTGGCGCTGTATGGTAAGGTACCGCAACTCTAAGCACATGGGCTAACGCTACACCACTGTTCCGAACCCCAACTTCGCGTAAGAGAGAAAGTGACAAAAAATAGAGTCGTGTAGGATTGTCATTAGAACATTCAAAAATGATAACTACTTTGAGAAGGTGATTCGTAGGAAAAATGATTCAAACAACAAACAAGAAACTAACTACTTTGTGTAACCCCCTTGCAAAGGATTTTGGGGGAAAAAAAACAAAAAACTGTTTTTGGTCATCATCCATCTATTCTGCAATCCTCTATTAATCCTTTGCCTCTATCCCAAGACTCCAAACCACCAACCTGAAGGTGACTCTTAAATTTCCTTTTGCATACCAGTCAAGTCTAACTTGTATGCATATAGAAACAATTGCAGATATTTCCAGCAAAACCATTGTTTCGCTATAATGAACCTTTCCTCTTTAATACCCTGTTTTCTAGATCTGTGTTTCTAATTTCATATTTTGGCATGAAACTCGTCCAAAGTTCCATCGTTAAACTGGGTGTCACTAATCTTTTCCAACCCATTTACTGAGCTGAGTGAAAAGGTTCATACTGAGAAGAATGCAGCAAAACTGATTCAACAGAAAAATTGCTTGCACTGTGTCATAAATTGCTTGTCACTGTGTCAGTGGACCTTTTTCCAGCCCAGCTCATCCATATTTTAAAATGTTGACGGCCCTTTCAGCCTGGGAAGTATAATTTTGGTTTCACGCATATTGAACTTTCAGTCTTAAATGTTAGAGAGTAGATCCTATAAAAATATTAGTTAAGTTGTAATATAAGTTTTCACTACTGAAATCCTCGCATTTATATTCCTTAAACAGACCAAGTCTATCCCTTTCATCATTTCTTGGCACTCCAAAGAATAAAGACCTAAATAACCTTTTTCTCTGTAACGAGTTTGGCAACATTTCTAGTTAAATCTCCTCTGTACTCTCTCTATTTTGTTGAATCCTTCCTAATAACTAACGTTTCAATGTATAACAAATGTATCCAATGCTCTGATTTTTATAAAATGCACACATGCTTTCTTTACCACCCTATTAAGATTTTGTTTCCACCTCAAGAAATCTCTCTGTGGTAATCTCTTCATTATCCACCAACACCACTTTATCTTAGTATCATCTGGCATACTCACTTATCCAATTTTCCACCCCATCATTCATTTTAAAATGTTGGATCTAGCCGGGAAGTAATAAGATATAAAAATATTGAATGGTTGTAATAATAATTATGCCAACTCACTGCACTTTATAAAACTTCGTAGTATGTATAAATTTTCAGAAAATGTTTAAGATTTTGTTTTCAGGAAATGGCCTTTAAAATAAATGAAGATTATGTCAGTTAGGAATTGCCTTGTCAGGGAAAGGAATACAACCCCCCAAAAACCCCCCACCCCCCCCCCACACCCCCCCCCCCCACCCCCCCCCCACCCCCCCCCCCCCCCCAAACCCCCCCCCCCCATACAAAGCAGTTCAGGAAAAGATTATATAAATTCATTTGCATGATTACGTTTTAGTACTTTTTGTTGTAATTTTTATTTATTTTTATCAGTGTAATAAATGCTGCCATGTTATTTAATATAGCTAAACTATTGATCCATGATCACAGTGAATGGTGGTGCTGGCTTGAAGGGCCGAATGGCCTACTCATGCACCTGTTGTCTATTGTCTAAACTCATTTTATAAGCAAAGTGATTAAGTAACATACCTGTGAATTGATCCCTCAGATGTTGTACTTAAGATTTTAGAATCATTTACAATCATTCATATTTTGCAAAATCCAATCAGTGCTCATTTTAAACCTCAAGTGAATCAAACTGCTGCATTAAGAGCAACTGTGGCAATATCTTTTCAAAGTGAATCGTGATAAATTTACGACACAAAAACATGTCCCAATCCATCATGCAGTACTGGTTGATAATTTCAGTCACGGTGGCTCTTTCCAACAGTTATTTTGTAGCTTGTAAGAAGCATGGTGTGCAAGTAATTTTTAAATGATACGGGATTTCTACTTTAGGTCTTCCATGCAACGATTTTGAAATCTTTGGCCACTTTCAGGGTGGAAAATAAATATTCCCCTAATCCTCCCTGGGCGTAGACCTCTCAGCTAAAGAAAGTAGGTTGGTCTTATCCATTACGTTGAGGAACTTCATAATTTTATATCTCTCAATTACATTTTCTCCCAGCTTAAAGAAGCTCGTGTAAGCTATCATTCCTTGCATTCTCAAGTACTGTTAGCAGTTACATAGAAACATAGAAATTAGGTGCAGGAGCAGGCCATTTGGCCCTTCGAGCCTGCACCGCCATTCAATATGATCATGGCTGATCATCCAACCTCAGTATCCTGTACCTGCCTTCTCTCCATACCCCCTGATCCCTTCAGCCACAAGGGCCACATCCAACTCCCTCTTAAATATGGCCAACGAACTGGCCTCAAATTACCTTCTGTGGCAGAGAATTCCACAGATTCACCACTCTCTGTGTGAAAAACGATTTTCTCATCTCGGTCCTAAAAGACTTCCCCCTTATCCTTAAACTGTGACCCCTTGTCCTGGGACATCCCCAACATCGGGAAAAATCTTCCTGATCCAGTTGTGTAAATCAGTTGTGTAAATCCTTCCCAGTAATGTGCTGTGTACAGCATTTTAGATGTGGGCTAATTGCTATTTTATTGATTCTGCACAAGCTCATGTTATGTGTTTTGTGGCTTGACTTATAAAGGAGAATGTCACGAGTGCTACTTTAATCGAATTCTGCTATCTAGGGAACTCTCGTCATGCATTCTGAAGAGCTGAGGCACCTTGGAACACATTTAACAGAATTCTAAGTGAAAGGTGCTTGTCTAAATTGTAGCCCTTGAAATAAAGGGGTCAGAATCAGCATCAATAAAAGACTGGCTCAAGGACAAAGCAGAGAACCTTAAAATGGTTGTTTGTCAGACAAGGTTTGTGGGCAGTGGTGTTTCCATATAATGGCTTGGATTTGCAGATGGCACCAAATCATGTGATAAGTGAGAAGAGAATATTAATCAACTTCAAGGGGACTTAGTTTGGAATTTGGGCAAGTAAGAGGCAGTGAAATTTAATAGTGAGCTGTTGAAATGATGTATTTTGTAAAAAAGAAAAGCAGCAGGGTACCTTCATGCATAATCTTTGAAAATTACAAGAGATTGAGAAAATGGTTGGCAAAGCATATTAAATCCTATTCTTTAAATAGGCTGCAGAGTACAAAAGAAAAAGAGTATATTACTTACAAACATACATATATTCATGAGCAAGTGTAGGACTATGCTGCTTTAGGCCTATTTTGTAGGATTGTAATGGCTGTATCTGGTTGTAATCCCAACTCAGCACTTTGTTATGCAGAATAATCTTTTCTGAAGTTCCCTTTCAGTGGTAGTAAAGAGGAGCTCTAAAGATTCATGAGCTTCTGAGAAAATTGTTACCTCATTTAATCTCAACTGAACAATCCAATTTTAAACAATTGTCCTACTTCTAGATATTCACATATTCTTCCAGACTAAGCATTGATATCAATAATTTCAGAAAATTACCCATTCCAACCCCAGTAGTTTCGTTTACGCATTTGATGACGATACGAATGCCCCAAATCAAGGCTTCACCGGAGTACAATAGTTACAATGGAAATTAATGCTACAGAGCATCAATAATAACATTAAGATACACTTTATAAAAATAAATGTGATACTTCACACAAGTTGGTGATTGAGGGGGAGGTCCAAAAAATAGTTGTGGATCCTGGTAGAATTCGATATGTGTTACAATTATGATGGGACATGTTCATAAACTTAATGAAAGCACCTTTTTACATTGGCAATTCAATTATAAAATGAAGACAAATAAATCCTGTTTTTTTTAATGGGGAGTCAGGAGAGAAATTAACAAAACAAATCATGACCAATGCATGACCACACTGCTTGCTGATTAAGAGTTAATGTAGGAAAATTAAATGAATGAATGAATAAGTTTATTGGCCAAGTATTCACATACAAGGAATTTGCTTGGTGCTCCACCTGCGAGTGACATCATGACATACAGTGACAATTAGGAATGGACACATAAAACATTAAACATTAATAATAAAACATTAATTGATTAAACATGTGAATTCATTAAAATACCAGAGCAAAAGGAGGGCTACAGATTTTTGGTTATTGAGTAGAGCCACTCACTACTCGTTGGAGGAAAAGCTGTTTTTATGAATTCTGGCTGAGGCAGCTTAGGAGTTGCCTTCCAGAGGAAATTGATTCCAAGAGTTTGTGGCCGGGGTGAGAGATGATCTCTTGCCCTGTGTCCGTCGCTTCCTGGCCCTTGCAGTGTACAGTTCATCAATGGAGGGAAGGTTCGCAGCCAATAACTTCTCCTCCTGATCAGGACGATTCGCTGCAGCCTCCGAGTGTTGTGCTTGGTGGGCTGAGCCAAACCAGACCGTGGATGGAGAAGGTGAGAGGACAGACTCTTATTGCCTGTGGCAGATTGTGCTTCCTCAGCCTTTGTGCCTTTTTCACTGTGGTGTCGTTTTGATGGTGGGGCCCCCACACCCCCCCCCCACCCCCCCCCCATTTAATGGTCCTTGGAGATGATGGTTCCCAGGAACTTAAATACACATGCAATGTAAGCAATTTTTTAAATTCGTGAACACGATAGAAAATGCTTAAATGGGCTGTCCCACTTGGGCGACCTAATCCGCAAATTAAGAAGAGTGCCTTCGACCTTCAAGCTCGAGGGCACTCGCCTGGAAAGCCTTGAGCTGGATCGACCGTCCGCTTTGAAACCGCGAGTTGGATCGGCCGTCCGCACACACAAACACATCGCGAAGGCGGGGCCCAGGGAAAGCGGGGAAGCGCTGTCTAAGCGATGAAGAGGAAGGTAAACGGCTGCCGCAGTGTACAGTAAGTCCTTTAGAGAGCGCGAAGGGGAGAGAGGGAAGAGAAGGGGAGGGGGGAGAAGGAGTGGAGATCCTTTTAAGAAGTTAAATAAAGTTTAGTGGGCATTTAATCTACCGGTAGGTTTTCCTTGGTCCTGAAAACTCCAATGAGCCAATCAAAATGGCCGGTCAGCGAAGGAGATTGCCTACAGCGGCCCTCGACTGCCTGTAACTAAATAGCGACCCCACTCCACTGCACTACGAGTCAAAAAGAACCATGCCGAACAAATTTTACTCACGGAAAATATTTCAACATGCTGAAATATTTGTCGTGACTTAGCTGAGGCCACGGGTATTCGGGAACTTCCCTCGAGCATGAAGGAGAGTTCCAGTGACCTCATAGGACCTCCTAGGACCACATGTCGACCATGCTGTGAGTTTGAAGGTTGAAGACACTCTTCTAAACTTGCAGATTTGGTCGCCCAAGTGGGACAGACCCTTAAGTCTATATATCCTCCCAACTGAAGTCATCAAGACCTGTTATTTGTAATAGCCCTGTCCCACTGTACGAGTTCATTCAAGAGCTCTCCCGAGTTAAAAAAAAAAAATCAAACTCGTGGTAAGCACGTCGAATGTACGTCGCGGGTACGTCGGAGCTCAGGGACGTCTCTTAACGGCTTGTAACGCTAACGGCAGGTACTCAGGAAATGCGGTAAGCTCGGGAAAACTCGTGAAGATTTTTTAACGTTGAAAAATATCCACGAGAGCCCCGAGTACCTACGAGCGGCCATTACCGTACATCTCCGAGTTCGAATCAATCAGGGGCAAACTCGGGGGAACTCTTGAATGAACGCGTACAGTGGGTCAGGGCTTCTTTTAGGGTGAAAATCATCAGCAATTGACTAAACAAGGAAAATCACGAAAATTACAACTCACTTTACTTTGCAATAGCGCTTTCCAGATATTTCCAGCTTGTTGCACCCATTTAAAGAAGACTTCTCTGGGCACTTTGCTTTAGAAATAATAAAGTACTTAATTTACTTAAATAATGACCACATAGAATGAACCATAAGTGGTTTGTAAGTTTTTAAAAGGAGATGTGTGGAGCAAGTTTTTTTTTACACAGGGTGATGGATACTTGGATCCTGCTGCTGGAGGTAGTGGTGGAGGCAGATATGAAGGTGACATTTCAGAGGCTTTTAGGTGGGACACATGCAAAAGAATGGATTATATATTGGGCAGATTAGATTAGATTACTTGGCATCATGGTTGGGACAATGTGAGCTAAAGGGCCTGTTGCCAAGTATCGTAGATTTCATTAATTTTCAGTTAAGAGTCGGTTCGTAACAAAGGTGGATTTGGTGATGAAATAAGTTTTTCAGATACATTAATAAACTTAATTATTACTTAAAATGAACAAATGATATATTAATGCTGGATACATGCATTCCTTAACATATCAACATGCACTATTCATTTTAACCTTGATAGAAACTAGGGCAAAATAATTTATTATGATTGGTGTAATTTAAAGTGTTTTATACTAAGTTTACTTATCCAAACACTGTTGAAATAACCCAACAAGATTGTGAAACAATTGTGAACAGATTTAAAATTTCTCCTTGAATTTCCACCAGATAGTTTGTATCCAAATGTTCCCCATTAACAACATGTCTGAAGAAGGGACTCGACCCCGAAACGTCACCATTCCTTCTCTCCAGAGTTGCTGCCTGTCCCGCTGAGTTACTCCAGCATTTTGTGTCTACCTTTGATCATTGAATATTGAATGATTGAATAAAACAGCATGGAAACGGGCCCTTTGGCCCACCAAATACACACCGGCCATTGATTGCCCTTTCACATTATTTCGATGTCACCTGACTCTTGTATCCACTCCCTGCACTCTAGGGGCAAATTTACAGTGACCACATGAGCCTATAAACCCGCACGTCTTTGGGATGTGAGAGGAAACCGAAACGTCAGGAGAAAGCCCAAGCTGTCACACAAGGTGTGCAAACTCCATGCAGACTGCACCGGAGGCCAGAATCGACCCAGGTCTCTGGCACTGTGGTGGTAGCAGCTTCCCCAGCTGCGCCACTGTGCTGGCACACTGCTATTCTGAGGATCTTGTGGGAGGGAGGAACTGTAGGAAATTCCACGTTAATCAGGAAATGCTGTTAGGTAAACTGTTGGGACCGAAGGCAGATAAATCCCCAGGCCTGATGGTCTGCAAACAGTACTCAAGGAGATGGCCCTAGAAATCGTGGATTCATTCGTGATCATTTTCCAATGTTCTATAGACTCGGGATCCTGAGGACTGGAGGTTAGTTAAAATGACCACAGTTTGTTAAGAAAGGAGGGAGAGGGAAAACACAGAATTATAGACAGTTAACCTGACATCAGCAGTAGTGGGAAGATGCTTGAGTCGATTGTTAAAGATGTAATAGCAGCGCATTTGGAAAGCTGCTGACAGGATTTGGTCAAAATCTGCATGGATTTCTGAAGGGGAAATCATGCTTAACTAATCTTCTGGAATTTTTTGAGGATGTAACCAGTAGAATGGATATGGGAGAGCCAGTGGATGTGGTGTATCTGGACTTTCAAAAATCTCTTGACAAGGTCCCACACAAGAGATTAGCGTGCAAAATTAGAGCACATGTTATTGGGAGTAGGGTATTGACATTGATATAGAACAGGAAGCAAAGAATAGGAATATCATCTGGTCTTTTTCAGAATGGCAGTCATTGACTGTGGGGGTGCCGCAGGCTACGGTGCTGGGACCCCAGTTATTTACAATATATATATTATATATTGACGATTTTAGAACAAAGGAATTAAATGTAACATCTCCAAGTTTGCAGCTGACACCAAAGTTGAGTGCAATGTGAGCTGCGAGGAGGGTGCTATGAGGTCTGCAGGGTAACTTGGATAGGTTGGGTGAGTGCGCCAGATGCAGTACAATGTGGATAAATGTGAGATTATCCACTTTGGTGTGGCAAGAACAGGAAAGGCAGATTATTATCTGAATGGTTTCGGATTAGGAAAAGGGAGGTGCAACGAGAACCTGGGTGTGCTTGTACATCAGTCACTGAAAGCATCATGCAGGTTCAGCAGACAGTGAAGAAAGCATAATGGCATGTTGGCTTTCATAGCGAGAGATTTGAGTATAGAAATATAGCAAGGAGGTCACACTGCAGTTGTACAGGGCCTCAGTGAGACCACACCTAGAATATAATGTGCAGTTTTGGTCCTCTCCCAATTTGAGGAAGGACATTCATGCTATGAGGGAGCGCCACAGCATAGGTTTACCTGGTTAATTCCCGGGATGGTGGAACTGACATATATAGAAAAAATTGATCAACGGGCTTATATTCACTGGAATTTAAAAGGAATGAGAGGGGATTTTTTAAAACATATAAAATTTCTAAGGGATTGGACAGGCTAGTTGCAGGAAAAATATTTCCGACGTTGGGGGAGTCCAGAACCAGGGGTCACAGTTTAAGAATAAGGGGTAGGATCCCTTTAGATGAGAGAGTTGTTGAATCTGTGGAATCTCTCTGCCACAGAAGCTCGAAGGGCTGAATGGCCTTAACTCCTGCACCTAGTTTATATTCCTAAATCTGTATTTCTATGACCCTGCAATTGGCAGATGTTTTATGCTCATTTAACAATTTAATTTAATGATGTTATCATTGATCTCACTGAAAGAAAAGCTCATGGGATATGCTACTCTATTAATGTATTATTTTTAAAAGAAATAGCAAATTCTGCATTTGACTCGCCTTAAACCAAAGATAGCAACTTTTAAACTTGCCCTTTTTTGTCGGTGAATTTAGGCTAATGACACTTGACATCTATTTCTTTCATTTAAAAAGTACCAATTCTAGGTGTATAATATTGGTACATTCCATCACTATGTTTTTTTTTGTTTTTTTTTCTGTTTACTTTCATTTGTGATGTCAGCATTTTGTGTCTTTATGATTTCAATATTTGTTTTGCTTTGCGCTTTTGAAGCTGAAAATCACTTGCAGATGCATATCTGCATTAAAATAAGCTTATATTAAACATTATATAATGTCAAACCCAAACAGGTAAGAATAATGTGGTGCACAGATCACAATTATGATAGGAAAAGCTATTGAACGGGTTTTTATGCCTCCATATTTTTTGTCCCTCATGATTCCTTCACTGCCAACAAAGGTTTGGTTTGTATATGTAAGCTATACTCAGAGTTGTATTATTAATGATTAAATGCATGTCTACATGTTATCCTTCAAAAGGATGATCCATGCTTAGTTCTGTTTCTACATTTGATTACCTGACCAATATTCAATTCAGTAGGAAACGTATAGATAGAAACCTGCAGTCTGCTTCCTAAGTGTATTTGTTATAATTGTTTAGTCTGTGTCATTCAGCACTGAAGTGGCTCTATTAGCTGTATCGCACATAGTAAAATGTTTAATATTTCGAGAAAGTATCATAATTGAACAACACACCATTTAGGAAAAGGACCATAGATCATCATGAAGATCACTTTTTTTTACCCCTTGTTGCTTGTTAACATGTTAACTGTGAGCATCTAAACACTACCAAAATGAATAATTTATCTTGCTGCCGTGTTTAAATTTTCCCCAGAATGATGTTACATTAAGAAAATCAGATGGTTCCTTCTTTCTTTGAATAGCTGAATTTAATTTAAAGAGGACCAGGGAGTCATTTTGTTTTCTAAGGGTCTGTCCCACTATGGCGACCTTATTGGCGAGTTTAGGAGAGTCTGTGCTCGCCACAAGCTCGCAGCATGGTCGACACATGGTCGTAGGTGGTCTCTGGTAAGTCTCCTTCATGGTCGAGAGGAGTTCCCACATAGTGGTTACTACTCGGTCGCGGAAAATGTGGTTACAGTTTGGTCGCGGAAAATGTTTCAACGTTGAAAGTTTTTCTGCGAGCAAAAAATTGGTCGGCATGGAGAAAATCAATACTTTTTAACTCGTAGTGCGGTAGTAGTGGGGTCGCCATGTCGTTAAAGCTAATCGAGGTCGCCATACAGTTATAAGTGAGATATCCATGGGATCCGAACTTGGACCCCATCTAGTCACAATATTTTTCAATAATTTGGATAAGATAACAGATTGTCTCTTTTTTAAGTGTCTGACAGCCAAAAAACCTGTTAGGTTCAAGTGTTGTGAGGAAAATACAAAGAGACTTCAAAGTAGTTTGGAAAAGTTAAGTGAGTAGAAATATGTGACGCAATGTGTGAAGTGTGACAAGTGTGAAGTTTTACGTTTTGTTTGAAAAAACAACGAGTATCATAGAAATGGCTAGAAACTGGGAAATGCCCATGTGCAAAACAATCAGACTGTCCTAATACACCCATCATTGAAACCAAAGACCTAGATGCAACAAATGGCTTAGGAGACAGATGGTATGCATTGCCTCCCTTGCAGATGTTGCTTTGAGTATGGGAGCAAGGGTGGCTCACTGTAATTAATCAGGGGCTTGGGGAGACCCCACGTGGAATATTGTTTGCCATTTTGGTCTTTAACCGAAGAGTACATTTTCATGGATGGAATACAATGAAGGTTCACCATAGAGAGTGATTCTTGGGATGACAAACTATCATAGGAGGAAATTGGGTCAAATAGGCCGGCATTCACTAAAGTATGGAGGAACAAGAAGAGATCCCATTGAGATGTTAAAAAAAAAGTAGTTGGCTGGACAGTTGGATGTTTCCCTTGGTAGAGGGATGTAGAACTAGGAGCGGGGTATTGGGATACTGTTACTTAGGATTGTGATGAGAAATTTCTTTAGTCAGAGAATGATGAGCCAATAGACTTCCCTAACCCAGAAACAAAATGGAGGTCACCATTTTTTTTTTATTTTGGAAATCTTGCTTGACAAATAACATTTATTCTGAAACTCTCTAGCCCCTAACACCCCCCCCCCCCCCCCGCTTTGTTCTATTGTCACACTTGTTTTTTTATAATGCAGTTAATTATTACACTAACTTTCTTGCACACAACTATTGCATTGTCGTAGAACTACTTGTAGTTTCATCAGCTTATTTTGTTAGATCAGTTTATTAAGCCACAGGTATAGTGAAAAAAATTATTTCCTTCTGCAAATCAACATTATACTTCTGTCTGAAGAAGGGTCCTCGAGCTGAAACATCACCATTCCTTCTCTCCATAGATGCTGCCTCACCCACTTGAGTTTCTCCAGCTTTTTGTGTCTACCTTATACTCCTGTTAGTTCAGTGAGTCATCTGCCAAAAATCTGAAAGGAGCATTTTCCTTATACCTTGTTGCATAAGCAGCTTAAGAAATTAAAAAATAGTTTCAAAAAACACAGGACAGCATTTTACTAAGAAAGTAAAAATATTGGTACAAAGAGCATTAGTATGTCATTAAGATGGAAATGGTGCAAAGAAAATTTACAAGGGAATTGGCAGGACTCAAGGATCTGAGCTTATAGGAAGAGGTCAGCAGACTAGGACTTTATTCCTTTGGAGCGCAGGAGGTTAAAGGGATGATCTTAGAAGTGCATAAAAATCATGAGGGGAGTAGGTAGGATGAATGTGTTTTTTTTTAACCTAGTTGTGGAGGGCAAGAACCAGAGAACATAGATTTAAGGTGAGAGGGGAGAAATTTGAGGGGAACCTGAGCGCAACATTTTTACACAGAGGGGGGGAAGGATGGGTGGCAATGGAGGGTGGCCTAATGAATATGGATAGGAGAGGTTTAGAAGGATAACGGGTCAAATGCAGGCAAATGGGACTAAATGTAGATGAATGGTTGGCATGGGCAAGCTGGGCTGAAAGGCCCGTTTCCATGTTCTTGGTATTTGTACTTTGCAGCTGGGTGCTCTCCAGTATATGGCTGCTGTGCATTGTGCAGCCCTCTTAAATACGTTGGGTTTTGCTATGTTTACAGCCATTCTGATTGTGCTTCACTTCGTGCTGCAGGAGGTCCTGAAGCAACTGCAGGGTAGCATTGAAGACGAGGCTCTGGCTCTGGCTTCTGCTGGACAGATTGATCTACTAGACCGACTAAAAGGTAAGTCTTGTAGCCAAATACACACACTAAACATTTTATTGCACTTTCAGTTTCATAGCCATTGAACGACATAGCTTCAATATTATAAAAGAAGCTTTGGTGGTATTTTTCAGATTATTTTTGAAATGACCTGGCCAATACGTGAGAGATAGTTTGTCAGTTTCCTCATCTGATTTTGTTTTTGTCTGGGATCTCCAATTATATTTGGATATCTACAGTTTTTTTTTGCAGTGCCTAATGCACATCCTTCTCCCAATTAGCAGTTTTCAATCTGAGTGCAAATTTAGAAATATACTACCCTTGATTTTGAGTGATTTGTTTACTTTATATTAAGAATGGAGAGGTTGAGAATCTGAGGTTTAAATGGCTGGAATATACTTCAAGTTTCAGAGTTAGACAATAGGTGCAGAGTAGGCCATTTTTTACTAGTTACATCTTCAAAAAATTCCAGAAGATTAGTCAAGCATGATTTCCCCTTTGTAAATCCATGCTAACTCGGACCGATCCTGTTATACAGCTATCCAAATATGCGGCTATTTCATCTTTTATAATTGACTCCAGCATCTTCCCACCAAACCGATGTCAGGCTAACTGGTCTATAATTCCAGTTTTCTCTCTCCCGTTTTTCTTAAAAGTGGGATAACATTAGCTACCCTCCAAACCACAGGCACTGGATCCCGAGTCTATAGAACATTGAAAAAATTATCACCAATGCGTCCACGATTTCTAGAGCCACTTTCCTTAAGTACCCTGGATGCAGACCATCAGGCTCTGGGGATTTTATCATCTTCATTCAGTCCATCAATCTATCCAACACCATTTCCTGCCTAATGTGGATTTCCTTCAGTTCCTCCCATATTCGACGTAAGCTGATTGCTTTGTTTGCTTGACTGCTATCTGTTTGTGCCATATCCTGTAGCACACCCGGAATGGACCAAATTAGATATTAAACTGCTAATATATTGCTGCAAGGCAAATTTTCAATGGCTGCTGTATTGTATACTCTGCAAATTTGCTTCTTATAAAATTTATCTCTTCAAGCAGACAGATCCAATGTTACTTAGCAGCTCCTTCGATCACTTGCATTAGTTTCTTCCATTTTTTCAGTCTTACGGTGTGGAAAATTTGGCATTTAAAATGAGAATAGTATTTATCAAATTATAGCCCCAATCATTGCTCCGCCAGTGCTTGACCCAACGCTGCCATCTTATGCCTAATACCAGTGCGTGTAAAGTTCTGAAGATCTTGTCAAATCTTATCCTCAAATAGTTTTTCTCAATGCTTTATGGTCTTGCCGCAGCCTCATTCTTGTATCTCAATGATGCTCGAAAGCCTTTGGGAGATCAGGCCATTTATCGCAAAACATCTGATTACAACCTTTAGTTTGGTTTAGTTTATTGTCACGTGTACCGAGATACAGTGAAAAGCTTTTTGTTGCGTGCTAACCAGTCAGCAGAACGACAATACATGATTACAATCAATCCATTTACAGTGTATATATGGAATAACGTTAATGCAAAGTACGGTCAAAGATACTCCGAGAGACATCAAAGAGGTAGATGGTAGTTCAGCCCTGCTCTCTGGTTATGGTAGGATGATTCAGTTGACTGCTGAAAATAGGTGGAAGAAACTGTCCCTGAATGTGGAAGTGTGCGTTTTCACACTTACATACTTTTTTTTTTTGCCTGATGAGAGGGGAGAAGAGGGAGTGGCCAGGGTGCAACTCCGTCCTTGATTATGCTGCTGGCCTTGTCGAGGCAGTGTGAGATATAGATGAAATCAATGGATGGAGGATGGTTTGTGTGATGGCCTGGGCTGCGTCCACAATTCGCAACAATTTTGTACGGTCGTGGATGAGCTGTTTCCCAAAGCAAGCTGTGATGCATCCCGATAAAATACTTTTCATGGTCCATTTGTAGAAGTTGGAGAGAGTTGTAGGGAACATGCCAAACGTCCTAAGCTTTTCAAGGAGGTAGAGGTGTTGATATGCCTTCTTGGACATTGCTTCAATGTGGGTGGTCCAGGAGAAGTGTTGTTGGTGATATTGACTCAGGGGGAATTAGAAGTTTTCAACCATCTCTACTTTCTGCACCATCAATGCAGCTTTGCTTCCTGAAGTCTTGCTGACGTTGAGAGAAATGTTGTCACAAAAAGTTGGAGCAACTCAACGGGATAGGCAGCATCTCTGGAGAGAAGGAATGGATGACGTTTCGGGTTGAGACCCTTCTTCAGACTGAGAACATTTTGTTATCTCAACACCAGGACACAAGGTTCTCAAATTTCTTTCCTGTACTCAGTCTCATCATTATTTGATATTCGCTCCACAATAGTGGTGTCATCTGCAAATTTGAAAATGGATAATTCGATTTTTACATGGGGTGCGCAGTCGCAGGTGTACAAGGACAAAAGAAAGGGGGGGGCTGAGAACATATCTGTACGGAGCCTTGAACAATTGGCCCCATTGTTAAATATCTTGATTTTGTTCATGTCTGATTTATGATATTGAAAGTGAGTATATCAGTGATGGTACTGTCATTGAAAAGGAAGATAAATATGAGATGATTTTTTCTCATAGTAGGGATTGTCACTGCCTGTAAGCTATTGGAACGCAAATGTCACTTTCCATGTCAACACATCTTGGATGTTTGCAGCTGACTGAGGCTGGCTTCATTGTCGGAGAATTGTGAATTGTTGCCAAGAGGTGTTACTCTTTACATCAGAGGTGGTCATTAATGAAAAATCTGACAAAAATGGCTTGTGTGAGGAGACAATCCTTGACAATCTCTAATATCTGTCCTAAAAGATGTAATGACAGTTTCTGATTACCATGGTCATTTCCTTTCTATTAGTTATGATTCCAGCCATTGGAGGACTTAAGTTTTATTTTGGCTTCTTTCTCTATTCCTCTGCAGATTGCTTTAGTCTGGTAACAGTGGATGCTGTTACAGTGGTAAAAAGTTTGTATGCTCAAGGTGTGACAGGAATGAGCGAGGGGTTTGCAAAAAATGGAACCCATGCTTTATTTGATTATATTAAGATATTTTTCTGATTAAGTAACTACACAAGATAAATATTTTGTGTTTTATTAGGATCTAGGTAAAAGCTGAAGGGAAAAGGTAAGGTTGACTGATTGTCAACCCCAATCCTTTGCTGGAGAAACGTGTAAAGAAGCTTCTCAATGTACACCAGTATAATCAAGCCATGCACAATTTCAACAGGTTGTACAAAGAGAAAAATACCACAGTGGTGCATCAGTTAGAGTCGCTGCCTTACAGCACCAGAGATTCGTGTGTTCGATTATTGGTGCTCTATGTGTGTTCTTCTGTGACCAGTGTGGGATTTCTCTGGGTACTACTCCGATTTCCTCCCACATTCCTAAGACGAGCATGTTTGCCGGCTTCTGTAAATTGTCCCTAGTTTGTCGGATGGAATTAGTGTACGGAGGCGTGGAGCTGGTAGGCCAGAGGTCCTGTTTTCCCAGTTGTATCTCTAAACTAAACTGAGTGTAGAATATTGTGTTACAACATTATAGTGTTACAGCTCCAGTGAAAGCGCAGATAAAAAGTCCAAGGCTGCAATAAGGTAAGTTTCTATTTCATAAGTCATCGCAGCAGAATTAGGGCATTTGGCTCATTGAGTCTACTCTGCAATTCAATTATGGCTGATCTATCTTTACCTTTCCAACTCCATTTTTCTCCTGCCTTTTCCCCAAAACCATTGATAACCTTACTATCAAGAATTTTTTCAATTCTCCGCTTTAAAAATACCAAATGACTATTAAATGTGCACAAATGCTCAATTAACGTGAGACACACTTTAATACAATTTAAAATTTTACACAGATTATACTACTCAAAAACGAAATTAAATAAATGTTTCCCTAACGTTTCACCAATTTGTGATAAATGCCAGTGTCAAGAAGCTATTCATTCATCTTCTGTCCAAAAAATTCAAAGGTTATGGATTGAAATCTTTGAAATTTTCACAAAACTGTTTAAAATAAAAATGACACCAAAGCCAGAATGGATTATTTTCGGAATGACATAAGGTAGTTCGGAACTAAATGTGTATCAAAAGAATCTATTTGATTACGGCTTAATAATAAGAAAAAAGCGAATCTTAAAAATTCTGGAAAAATGCTCCTATACCAACATTAAATATGTGGATTTCAAACTATGTTTGAAACAATTACATCTGGAAGATGTGTGACTATCCGCCTGGCAGGCAAATCAGATCGTTTCTATCAAATGTGGTCTGCATTTATAGAATTGCTACAAAGATAGGGTGCGGGAGTACCTCGGGCCTTGGTAGGGGGGGATGAAAAATTATCAAGTTCGTGAATTCCTTTTGCGTGATATATATAATATAGTAACTGGCTTTTTTCTTCGTTTCTCTCTCTTTGTCTTTCTTTCTTGTTTCCTTTTCTTTTCTAGGGTCCTATCTCTTAACCCCCTTTCTCTAATTCTTTGCCCAAGGGTTTCTTTCTCCCCTTTGACACGCTCTTTCACTTTCACAACTCTTTTCACTTACTTCACTCTCTTTCTTTCTATTCTTTTTCTTTAAAAGCCATAAAATTATGGGGGTACAATGATTGTAACAATATATATGTGATGTACATTGATGTATTTGCCGCCAATAAATAAAAATATTTTAAAAAATTAAAAAATTTAAAAAAATACCAAATGACAGCCATTTCTAGGGTCTATCTCTTAACCCCCTTTCTCTAATTCTTTGACCAAGGGTTTCTTCTCCCCTTTGGCACGCTCTTTCACTTTCACAACTCTTTTCAGCCATCCTTGGCAATAAATTCCATAAACTCTCGCCACTCTCTGACTAAAGAAATTCCACGTCATCTCATTACTCTCATATGGACGTGAAGGGAATGGAGGGTATGGTCTGAGTGCAGTAGATGGGACTAGGGGAAAACAAATGGTCCGGCACGGACTGGAAGGGCCGAGAGGGCCTGTTTCCGTGCTGTAATTGTTATATTGGTTATATGGTTATATACTTTATTCTGAGCTGTGCCCTCTGGTGGAAACAACAGACAATAGACAATGGGTGCAGGTGTAGGCCATTCGGCCCTTCGAGCCAGCACCGCCATTCAATGTGATCATGGCTGATCATCCCCATCAGTACCCCGTTATTGCCTTTCTCCCCATATCGCCTGACTCCGCTATCTTTAAGAGCCCTATCTAGCTCTCTCTTGAAAGTATCCAGAGAACCGGCCTCCACCGCCCTCTGAGGCAGAGAATTCCACAGAACTCACAACTCTCTGTGAGAAAAAAGTGTTTTCCTTGTCTCCGTTCTAAATGGCTTACTCCTTATACTGATTCTGGAGTAGTTCCTGAGGATTGAGGGTAGCCAATGTAACCCCCTTTTTAAAAAGGAGGAGAGAGAAAACGGGAATTACAAACCAGTTAGTCTAAACATCGGTAGTGGGGGGAAACTGCTAGAGTCAGTTATTAAAGATGGGATAGCAGTACATTTGGAAAGTGGTGAAATCATTAGACCAAAGTCAGCATGGATTTACGAAAGGTAAATTCATGGTCTGACGAATCTTATAGAATTTTTCGAGATGTAACTAGCAGAGTGGATATAAGGGAGAACCAGTGGATGTGTTATATCTAGACTTTCAGAAGGCTTTCGACAAGGTCCCACATAAAGATTAGTATACAAACCTAAAGCATACGGTATTGGGGGTTCAGTATTGATGTGGATAGAGAACTGGCTGGCAGACAGGAAGCAAAAGTTGGGAGTAACCGGATCCTTTTCAGAATGGCAGGCAGTGACTAGTGGGGTTACCGCAAGGCTCAGTGCTGGGACCCCAGCTATTTACAATATATATTAATGATTGGACGAGGAATTGAAATGCAACATCTCCAAGTTTGCAGATGACACTAAGCTGGGGGGTAGTGTTAGTTGTGAGGAGGGATGCTAGGAGGCTGCAAGGTGACTTGGATAGGCTGGGTGAGTGGGCAAATGCGTGGCAGATGCAGTATAATGTGGATAAATGTGAGGTTATCCACTTTGGTGGCAAAAACAGGAGGGTAGACACTATTATCTGAATGGTGGCAAATTATGAAAAGGTGATGCAACGAGACTGGGTGTCATGGTACACCAGTCATTGAAAGTAGGCATGCAGGTGCAGCAGGCAGTGGAAAAAAAAAGGGGGGGTGGGATGGTATATTGCATTCATAGCAAAAGGATTTGAGTATAGGAGCAGGGAGGTTCTACTGCAGTTGTACAGGGTTTTGGTGAGACCACACCTGGAGTATTGAGCACAGTTTTGGTCTCCAAATCTGAGAAAAGACATTCCTGCCAAAGAGGGGGTACAGAGAAGGTTCGCCAGACTGATTTCTGGATGTCAGGACTTTCATATGAGGAAAGACTGGATAGACTTGGCTTTTTACTCGCTAGAATTTAGAAGACTGAGGGGGATCTTATAGATAACTTACAAATTTCTTAAGGGGTTGAATAGGCTAGATGCAGGAAGATTGTTTCCGATGTTGGGGAGGTCCAGAACAAGGGGTCACAGTCTAAGGTAAGGGGGAATTCCTTTAGGACCAAGAAAAGGAAAACATTTTTCCACACAGAGAGTGGTGAGTCTCTGGAATTCTCTGCCACAGAAGGTAGTTCATTGGCTATATTTAAGAAGGAGTTAGATGTGGCCCTTGTGGCTAAAGGGATCAGGGGGTATGGGGAGAAGGCAGTTACAGGATACTGAGTTGGATGATCAGCCATGATCATATTGAATGGCCTACTCCTGCACTATTTTCTATTTCTATGTATACCTAAACTGTGGCCCCTGGTTCTGGATTCCCCCAACATTGGGAACATGTTTCCTGCCTCTAGCTTGTCCAAACCCTCAAACCCTTAACAATCTTATATGTTACAATATGATCCCCTCTCATCCTTCAAAACTCCAGTGTACAAGCCCAGCCGCTCCATTCTCTCGGCATATGACAGTCCCGCCATCCCGGGAATTAAACTTGTAAACCTAAGCTGCACTCCATCAATAGCAAGAATGTCCTTCCTCAAACTAGGGGACCAAAACTGCACACAATACTCCAAGTGTGGCCTCACTAGGGCCCGGCACAAACTGCAGAAGGACCTCTTTGTTCCTAACATCCTCTCCACATCCACACTATCCAGGTCTTTTGCTATTCGGTAAGTTTCAATGAAATCCCCCCTCATCCTAAACTCCAAGAGGACATGCACAGCGCCATCAATGCTCAACATACGTTAACCAATAATCCTTGGGATCATTCTCATAAACCTCCTCTGGGAACACCTCTCCAATACCAGCACATCCCCTCCTCAGAAAAAGGATGCAAAACTACTCACAATATTCCAAATGCTCTCTGTCCAGTGCCTTGTAAAGGATTAGCATTACATCCCCTGTTTTTTATGTTCTAGTCCACTCAAAATAAATGCTAACATTGCATTTATCTTCCTTACTACCCGATTCAACTTGCAAATTTACCTTTTGGGAATCCTGCACCAGCACTCCCAAGATCCATTTGTATCTTTGAATTCTGATCCTTTCCTCATTTAGAAAATAGTGTAAACCTTTATTCCAACTACCAGAGTGCATGACTGCACACTTTTCTACATGTATTCTTGCTACTACTTCTCTGCCCACTCTCCAACCTGTCCAAGTCCTCCAGCAGAATCCTTGCTTCCTCTACACTACCTGCCCCACCAGCCATCATGCTATCATCTACAAACTTGGCCACAATCCTCATGCAACAAGATAAATTAGCTAGTTATTGGCTTCAGCAAATAATTTTGGTCAGCATTGATGGTGAAGTGGAGATAGCTGAGAGTTTAAGTTCCTGGTCGCAGACAAGATCGACAATTTATCCTGCACCAACCACATTGATGCTGCAACTAACGAAAGTAACGCCAAGGTCTCTATATTTCCTCAGAAGAAGTTCAGCAGGTCTCCAACGACTAAGCAACCTGGATAAGCACACAACATAAAGCTTTTCACTGTACCTTGGTACACATGACAATAAATTAAACCAGAACCCTGGACAAAGCCTTCAATTCCCTCATCTAAAATCATTGATGCACAATGTGAAGCGTATATGGCCCCATCACTGAGCCCTGCAGAACATCATTAGTCATTGGCAGATAACCAGAGAAGGCCCCCCTATATTGCCACTCTTTGCCTCTGCTACCAGCCATCTTCCCTCTGATACCATGGGCTCTTAACAGCCTCATATGCAGCATCTTATCAAAGGCCTTCTGAAAATCCAGGTAAACCACATCCACTGACTCTCCTTTGTCTATTCTGCTATTTACTTGCAGGAGATGAGAAGACATTTCTTTAGTCATAGGGGGGGTGAATCTGTGGAATTCTTTGCCACAGAAGGCTGTGGAGTTCATGTCAGTGGATATTTTTAAAGCAGAGAAAAGGTAGATCCTTGACTATTCAAGTGTCAGAGGTTATGGGGAGAAGGCTGAAACTGGGGTTGGAGGGATAGATAGATCAGCCTTGATTGAATGGCAGATTAGACTTGATGGGCCAAATGGCCTAATTCTCCTATCACTTATGACCCTATCTTGCAGGAAAGTCTGGTGTTGCATAGATACTTGCTAGGGTGGCAATCGGCTTCAGCATCTTGCTGTAGGTAGACACAGACAAGGAGTGGTGGGTGTTCTGCTTTGATACTTGCAGAGGCAGATGCATCATTGAAGCAGGCTGTTCAGAAAAAATCTTGTGGGGCCATTTGTGCACCATACTTTTGCATCCATGAGTGGCTGGAACCACGGTTTGATTTTCACTGGAAAAGACAACATCTTTGACAGTGGGATATGCCTTCAATAGTTTTGGTGTAAATTTTCAGTTAGGTTTTTTATGCTCAAGTTTCTAAACTGGAACTTAAATGTACCAATCTTCTGTCTCAGAAATGTGGGAACTATCAAGTGAGAGCTATAGTTGATATGACTTTCAAAAGACATTGGAAATATTCCAAATGTGGGGCAAATGCGGCTATCATAGAGACATAGAAACATAGAAAATAGGTGCAGGAGGAGACCATTCGGCCCTTTGAGCCAGCACGCCATTCATTTGTGATCATGGCCTGATCGTCCGCTATCAATAACCCGTGCTGCCTTCTCCCATATCCCTTTGACTCCACTAGCCCCTAGAGCTCCTATCCAACTCTCTCTTAGAATCCATCCAGTGATTTGTCCTCCACGCCCTCTGTGGCAGGGAATTCCATAAAATTCACAACTTCTCTGGTAAAAAAGTTTTTTTCTCATCTCAGTCTTAAATGATCTCCCTTTATTCTAAGACTGTGGCCCCTCGTTCTGGACTCACCCAACATTGGGAAATGTTTCCTGCATCTAGCTTGTCCAGTCCTTTTATAATTTTCCAGTCCTTTTATAATTTTATAATCTATCCCAGAATGCCAGCTTGGTTGGCATGAACACATTGGGCCCAAGGTCCCGATTCCATTCTGCAACACTCTTTAAGTCAGCAAGTGAAGGAAAGCTGACATAACCTTAGATTCTGCAAATTATTGAAATGTAGATCCTGCTGTTTCCATATGAGAAATCCCTCTCCATGACAGCACAAGAAGTTCTATGATTTTTTTTTTTTAATGTACCTTCAAGATTTTTTTTTGATCAGTTAGAAAATGGCCTTTACAATTTTTTTACCTGGGTGAAAATGCAAGATGCATGTCAAATTAATTACACTGAATTTTAGGGGCAACCTGATTGGTTCATGCTTTTGGCTGGATAAAGCTTGCAGGTTTGAATTGTGGATTTCATGAAGAAATTTTTGTTTGATTCATTATTCATTCCTCAGTAGTATCACCAATTTAAAAAAAAATCACACAACATATTAACCTGAACGCTTGATGAGCTGAAATTGAAGCTCTTGTTAGTAAAACACTGAATTTGATTCTGACAAGTGACTTCCTGAAATATGACATCTTCCAATGAAATGATTGCAGTGCCAATAAAAGAAAACTGCTTGATGCAGGGCAGTGTTTCCACTTTGAAGGAAATTTACCTGAAATATCGAGAAAATTCTGCTGTCTTTCGTTAATTTTAGGGAAATGGAATAATTTCGGGAAATTTCTGCATCCGGCCCGTGAAGGGGTGAAAAAAAAAAAAAAAAAACATAAAAGGTAATACACACAGCACTGCCGTTGGCGCTCAAAGGTTTAAACAAAGCCTGTCAGTGTTAACATGTGGGAATGTAAAACAAAGAGCTGTCGGCTGCAGCGCTCTGGGCCTTAAACATAGTTGCTATGGCCACAGCTCACTGTGGGTCACAGACTGTTCGGGAAAATTCTCAGTAGAACAATGAGTCTTTGGAATTCTCTTTCTCTGTGGAAGTTGAGCCTTTGATTATTTTTCAGGCAGTGGTAGAATTCTGGATAAAGCCTAGTGGTGAAAGTTACCAGTGGGCGGTGGGATTGTGTTACATTGGATAGGCCTTGATCTCACAGAATGGTGGGTGGGCACAAGGGGCCGGGAGGGAGGGAGGGAGAGGGAGAAAGAGGCGAGGGAGGGAGGGAGAGAGAGAAGGATGGAGGAATATGAGAGGGAGGGAGAGAGAAAAAGGAAGGGGGAGAGAGAGTGGGAGGGGAAGAGAGGGATGGAGAGAGGGATGGGGAGGGGAGAGAGAGAGCAGAGACTAGAGACACATGAGAGCAGGTTAATAAAACAAAGACAATGAAACAGCTGTTGGAGGCAACGAAAGCTGCCTTGCATAACACTGAACCAGTGAGGAACAGAAGCAGGGCAGATACGTGTAGTTACATAGATCTGTTTTGTCTTGTTATTCTTTTATGTTGTTAACATTGTGCCAGTGAAAAAAAAAAACCCAACGACAAATAGCTCGCAGGAAGCATTTTTTTATATTTCAGGAAATAACATCAAATTCCAGGAAATTTGGGATTCTATTTAAGGGGAAAAAAAAATTGAGGTGTGGAAGTACTGATGCAGGATTTGAAAATCTACAGCTAATTTCTACAATCTGCTTTCCGTCTGTTTTTAATGTGTTTGCCCTGAGTGTGATCCCAGTTGAGCCTAACCTGTCACACGTTGGGCGCCCGAGATTCGCATAAATAATTTGGTAATGTCATTAGTATTGGTAACATGTAGTAAGGTTCATGAATAACTTTGTTTGCAGGCTGTCCATTTTCAAATCATACTATCCATGAGCACAAGGGCTGCAAGGTTGGGAGATTTCGGACCACACCCTGGCTTACGGGAGGACAGTTCAGTTGCCTGATAACAGTGGGGAAGAAGCAAAGCCAGTGGTTTCTACTTACACGCTTTTTTATCTTCTGCCTGATGGGAGAAGGGGGAATGACCAGAGTGGAAAAGGTGCTTGACTGAGGCAGCATGAAGTGTCAATGGTGGGCTGACTGGTCTGTGTGATGAACTGGGCTACATCAACAGCTCTCAGCAATTTTAATGCAAAACCAAACAATGATGCTATGTTTGCTACTTTGCATATATAGAAATTGGTAAGAATCATTGGAGAAATGCTGCACTATCTACGTCAGAGGAAGTAGAGTGCATGGTCTGCTTTCTTGGCTGTCTCTTCATTGTTGTTGAGTCCAAGATAAACTTGTTATATTATTCACTTTGGGCCATCTCAAGTTTAGGACCATTGAGTTGATCGGGGCGTGTACCCCACCTCCGTTAACGAGCTACTATCGCCTCGTTGACATTGAGGGAGAGGTTTTGGTTCCTTGATACCATATTACTAAGCTCTCTGTCTCCTTCCTGTACTCTTCTCGTCATTCATTGAGATCCAACCCTAGGCGGTGATGTCATCTGAAAACAGATGACATCAGATTTAGTTAGAGCAGAATTTGGCCTACAGTAGGTAATATGTGGGGACTGTAGTAAGGGGCTGATAACATGTCCTTGCAGGATATTTTTGAGAATAATTGGGGGAATGTTTTGTCGACTAATCCTCACTGACTGCTCCATCGACGGTCAGTCGACAAGGACCTAGTGGCAAAGTGGGTGCCGATTTCTAGGTCCAGAAGTTTGGAGATGAGTTTGTCTGGGATTATGGTGCAAAAGTGGGAGTGGCGGCGCTGCCCTGGCAGCAGCGGCTCGCCTGCAGTCCGTCTGTTTTTCTTTTTTGTTGTTGTTTTCCTGTCTTGTTTTAGCGTTAATTTGAGTTATTACGTAGTTTATGTGTGTGGGAAAGGGGTGGGAGAAACGTTTTTAGTCTCTTCCTTTTGGGGGGGGGACGCGACTTTTCTTGTCGTATCCCCCGTCTCCGTCTGCGCTGAGGCCTAATGGCGGAGCTGGCAGCCTCCAACGGGCGACTTGACCTCGAGGCTCCGGAGGCAGAGCCAGCCAGGACTTAACCAGTGCGAGGCTGGCCGACTTCGGGGCTGCGGCGGGTTCCGGCGGCCCGACTCGGAGCTGTGGTGGCTTTCCGGTGGCGGCGCCAGCAACTTCGGAAGTTCGGCCGCGGGCCCAGTGGACGACATCATCGGGTGCTCGCAAGTCACAGGTTGGTGACCTGTTTTTCCGGAGTTCCCGCGGCAACAGCTGCGTCCGCTGGACTGGAGGGCGGCAGCTTCGGCAGCTTCAACCGCCCCGGGTTGCGGAGTTGAAACGGCACGCTCGCGGAGCGCAGTTCACTCGCGGGACTTATTTACATCACCCGGTGCGGTCACAACATCGGAGGCCTGGATCGCCTCAGCACAGAGGAAGAACAAGAAGGGAAGAGACAAAGACAAGATTTTTGCCTTCCATCACAGCGAGGAGGTATCTGGTGAACTCACTGTGGTGGATGTTAAATATGTGTTTATTGTGTGTTTTGTTATTTACTATATGTATGACTGCAGGCATGAAATTTCGTTCTGGCCGCAAGGTCTGAATGACAATAAAGTTTTCCATGATTCCATGAAAAGGCGGAGCTATAGTCAATAAATCGAAATCTGATGTAGGTGCAGCAGCGAGTAGAAGTAGTGAGATTTTCTAAACTGTGGTTGGTAGAGCAGTTGGGGTCTTTGGTTGTGTAGCAGTATTCAAGGTTGTTTGGGCCTCTTGTGGGGAAGGAGACATGCTGATAGTATTTCGGTAGTACAATTTTGAGGTGGGCCTGGTTGACTTCCCCAGATAATATGTATCATGCCTTAGTGTTTCAAAGCTATTGTGTCACATATCGAGTGATATCATGTATTATTGGCTTTAGTACAGTTTGCTGTATGATCCTAATATGACACTTGGCTGATTAATAATTTTGAATATAACACAAAGAGATGCTACACAACAAACACCATCACATCATCTAGATGCCAATTGAAGAAGCTCCTGTTTATTTTCTCTTGGACATAAAATATTAATTGGCATATTTCAAAAAATTTCCTTATCACCTGTTAACATGTAAGACTCCAGCAAAGCATTATCTCCAATTTAAAAGTTGCCAGATATACTTGCCCAGTATCATTTAATTGTGACACTTCAAAAAAACGTATTTGCTAGCATCGTCCTTTGTGAAAGATGGTGAATTTGTGTTACTTTAATTTTGGGCAATGAAGAGCTATGGCTACTTAAGTAAATCTAATATAGTGCACATGTATTAGAGAGATGAACATGGTGGAATATTTTTTCATAACCTGTAATTTCTTGAATTCGTGCTTTTTTAATTTTAGGCCTTTTAGATGTAAATCAACTGAGATTTGGATTATATTGTACTGCTTCTCTATAAAATTAGCACTTCCTCTTTAACATAGGAGTTATAAAAACCCCATAAAATAGTGTCTTGCGTTATAAAAATATCACCTGATCATTATTCATTCAACACACAAGTATTGACATCAGAGCTTAAAATAGTTCAAATTCAAATTACATTTATTATCACATGCACCATTTGGACAGTGAGATTTGAATTACCATACAGCCATACGAATAAAAAAAGAACACAATACTTGATAGAATTTAACATGAACATCCCCACACAGCAGAATTAACATTTCCCCACTGTGAGGGAAGGCAATAAAGTTTAGTCATCTTCCTCTTTGTTCACCCGTGGTCGGGGCCTTTAAGCCCTCCGCAGTCGCCACTACGGACAGCCCGATATTCAGGCCCTCTCGCCGGGATGATCGGAGCTCAGAGCGTCGAACGGAAGAACACACTCGACGGTCCTGGAGTTTTCCGAATTGGCCGCTTCCTATCGGAGACCACAGCTCCCGAAGTCCACAGGCCTAGCTGGGCGGAGATTCAACACTGGTGACCCTCGGCAAAAGATCCCAGGAGTCCGTGATGTTAAAGTCAGGGCAGCTCGCTAGCTAGAAGCTCCGCTCCAACGGTGTAATTCAGCAGGCCAACACTCCGGAGCGTCAACCACAGGCCGATCCTCGATAAGTCAAATTCGTCCTCCTTTCCCGCGATGGGAATTCAAGCGCTGCTGATAGCTCTGGCCGTCCTCCGACAGGAAAGGCCGTGCCAATCCAGTTGGTAAGCAGTACCTTGCGAGGGGGGGTGGGGGCGAAGATGCGACTCAGTAGGAAAGACGCATCTCCGTCAGAGGTCATGACTGGAAACCGGATTTCATCCCTATCTCCCCACCCCCATAAAAAAGACTAATAAACCTTAAAACTAACTTTTTTGACATACTAAAAATAACGAAAAAAGGGTGAAAGGACGGACAGCTGCTGGTGAGGCTGCCACACTCGATGACGCCACCCGATGGACAGAAATATATGACGGGGGTCAATAGAATATATGACAGGGGGTCAATTCTCTAGCATCATATAAATGTTATGCAGCCTACTCCCACTCTCATAGTCTGTAAACCTGCATATACTCATACAACATGGAGGCTGACCCTTTGGTTCAACTTGCCCTCGCAAACCAACATGCCCTATCTATTCTATTCCCACCTGCCTGCATTTGGCACATATAGTCCAAAACCTGTCCTCCCGTGTACCTGCCAAACGTTTAAATTCAGGGTTCAAGGTATTTTATTGTCAAGTGAACCAATTAAGGTACAGTTATATTCGATTTACCATACAGCCATATTTTTTTTAAAAAGCAACAAGCACACAACTGTATAAAAGTTAACATAAACATCACCACAGCGCTCCCTCCACATCCCCCACTAGTGATGGAAAAGACAGTAAAGCCAATTCTTCTTCCTCTTTATTTATCCCCATCGGGTATACCGAACATGCCCATTCAGGACCAAATCGAAGCACCGCAGCCATCGGTCTATACCTGCCTCAATACTCTCTGGTTTGAGCATTCATTATACCTTTTTTAGGGGTTGGACAGGTAGATGCAGGAAGATTGGTCCCGATGTTGGGAAGTCCAAGACAAGGGGTCACAGCTTAAGGATAAGGGGGAAATCCTTTTAAGGGACCGAGATGAAAAAGACTTTTTTCACAAGAGAGTGGTGAGTCTATGGAAACTCTTCTGGCCACAGAGGGGTAGTTGAGCCAGTTATTGGCTATATTTAAGAGGGAGTTAGATGTGGCCCTTGTGGCTAAAGGGTATGGAGAGGAGGCAGGTACGGGATACTGAGTTGGATGATCAGCCATGAATCATATTTGAATGGCGGTGCAGGCTCGAAGGGGCCGATTGGCACTACTCCTGCACTAAATTTCATATGATTTACTACCACTCCTTTATGTAAAAAATAAACGCTCTCGGGTCCTATTAAATCTTTCACTCCCTCACCTCTCCCCTCCCACCCTCACTTTAAAACCTATGTCTTTGGTTCTTGATTCCCCTGCTCTGATAGCTTAGAAATACAGCATGGAAAAACAAGCCCTTTGGCCCACCATGTCCCATGGCTGTCGACCACCATTTTATAGTCGTTCTATGTTATCCCACTTTCATCCCACTCATCTATGCAATTCAGGTTAATTTTACAGAGGCAAGTAACCTACAAAACCACGTTGTTGGGATGTGGTAGGAAACCCGAAGCACCAGAAGGAAACCCTCACTGTCACCAGGGCGAAACTGCAAAACTCCACCCAATCTACTTGAGGTCAGGATTAAACTCTGGTTCACCTTGGCGCTGTGTGGCAGCCAGTCTACCAAAGAAAAATAACTCTGGTATATACGGTTGGCGTAATGGTGCTGTTATAGTTCCAGTATAACCTCCTGTGCTTTTTAAATTCTTTTGGATGGTAAAGGAAGGCATTCTATTGGAATGGCTTTTTCATGACCTTATTGGACCTAATTATTGTGAGAAGATATGTGGGCAGGCAAGCCAGGTCTCTCAGCAGTTCTTCCTTCACATTTTATCTGCTTCCACTGCAAAATCTCCTCAAGGTACGCTACTTTTAAGAAGTTCTCTCTGACATGGGTTATAAACATTCTCTAATATCGTTGCACCCCGTCTGTGATTCTTGCCAACTCTCTGACTCTACGATCGTTACTTTTGTTGCATATCTTTTATTCATTTAATTTACTTTAGGGGATATAGTGCAGGAACAAGTCTTCGGCCCACAAGGTTTGTGCCGACCAGCACCACCTGCACTATTAACACTATCTACACACACTAGGGGCAATTTACACATACACCAAGTCAATTAAGCTACACACCTGTACGTCTTTCGAGTGTTGGAGGAAATCGAAATCTCAGAGAAAACCCACGCACGAGCGCCTTGTGCCACGGTATTGGGTCTACAGGATTTGGGACATCATGTTACAGCTGCATAAGATGTCGTAAGACTTTATTTGTAGTACTAAGTATAGGAAGGATGTCAATAAACAGGAAAAGGTGCAAAAAAGTTTTACACTGATGTTACCGGAACAAGAGGGTTTGAGTGGTCAGGAGTGGCTGGATAGGCTAGGACATATTTCCCTGGAATTAAGAAAGCTGAGAGCTGATCTTGATATATATGTCATGAGATATATATATCATGAAGGGGGTAGATAAAGTGAAAGGCCGCTCTTTTTCCCCAAGGTAGGGGATTCTAAAACTAGGTTTAAGCTCAGAGGGGCAAAATTTCAAAGGTACCTGAGGGACAACTTTTTTGAGTAGCAATGTTACAAAATTTTGAGATTTAAAAAATCAAGTCTGCAATTTATCCCATCAGATAAAGCATAAAAAGTTTAATTTGACACCTAATTCACTTTCATATCTTCAGTATTAAAAAAAGTTATGGCCATTTTCATACTCGTAAATTAGCATCTTGTTCCCTATTGCTTTTCCATTGACTTAACACAAAAGCTGTGATCGAGGACAGTTAAAAGCCCATAATTTTCGTAAAAATTAACCCGAATGAAAATAATGTTCAGTTTATTATAGATTGAAGCATCTGAAACAAATATAAAAAATCTTACTTGGATGACCTGAAATTAAAGCATATAGTTTAGTTAATTATCTAATTGTAGCTAATTACAAAATTGTACCATTGTGATGGAAATAGTAATAAACACCCAGATTGCCTGGAAAATTCAAAAATGTGATATTCTCAAGATCAGAAAACTTTAATATTATTGTTTATTATATGCTGTGTCCGTAACAGATAGGTAAATAAACAACTTTTTTCTAGCAATAGACCAAGTCTTTATGGAGAAGATCAGTTGCTAGCTGGTACATTGGCATATCATAATCGGTAGCATGATCAATATCCCCAGATTGTAAAAACCAATAAACAAAAAACTCTGTTCACCTTGTTTTTTCCTCAACTTTTCAATTTTTGGCATTGTAAACTACAAGTCATTGCTCTTCAAACACACGCATGACATGCCTTTCTGCCCACTTACTTTCCCGTTAAGAAATGTCCTGTAGATTCCATTTCTTAAGAAAAAGGATAATTTTTTTTATTAGCCCGAAGTATCCAAATAACAAACTAATCCCATTCACACAAGAATTAACAATTATAGCATGATTTTTTAATCTCATGAAATTTATATGCCTAGTGGAAGAATTTAATGTTTAATTCCCATAAAATTAATCCAGATAACATTCACTCTCTTTTTTCCCTCTAAAAAATAATCAGAATTATTGATTTTTGCAGAATACATGTGACTCAAACTGTTGTGAATATTTAGTTAAAAATAATGATAATGGAGAGAGAATAACACAAAATATAGGACAATTTAGACGGCATATGGGACATGATTGTCCAAAAAAAGAGCATTTTAATCATCTTGCGAGTAGGTGTTTCTGGAACACGATCGATTGGAACGTTGCACTTGCGGTGAATTTGAACCCCATATCGGCAGGAAAGACACTGCTGGTTCGTATGGGCCCCAAATAACATTTTCGCAACATAAAATTAGATTAAAGCAATCCCAAGAAGCAAGATTATATGTAAAATAAACGACTTACGCTTTGTTTTGTCCCATTCTTGGGATCTGTCACATTCTAGGCATTGAGGGTGTTAGAAGTAGCTTTTTATTTTAATCCAGCTATTTATTTGTCCGGCAATTTTTTTTTCAAAATAAGCCACAAACGGAAGTCCGATCAATTTTTCTTCATCAGCTAGCAGCCCGAGGAGATTTGCGCGGGGCAGGGGGGGGGGGGCGGGGCTCTCCGGAAAGGCAGTACAAAACTGGATTTTAATCCTGCCCCCCCCCCCCCTCAAAGGCGCACAAATCGCGCATACGGCCAGTGGCAGCACTGCAGCGCCGCTGAAGGTAGGTATTGTAACATCGCGACATGGAGGTTGGTAGAAGAGAAGGATAGAGAGTGGTACAGTCAGATAGAATGAAGGTATTTTAAAGATACACAAAAGGCTGGAGAAACTCAGCGGGTGCAGCAGCATCAGACTGAAGAAGTGTCTCGACCCGAAACGTCGCCTATCTCCTTCGCTCCTTAGATGCTGCTGCACCCGCTGAGTTTCTCCAGCCTTTTGTGTACCCTCGATTCTCCAGCATCTGCAGTTCCTTCTTTAACAAGTATTTTAAAGATACTTGGACAGGTACATGGATAGGAAAGGCTTGGAGGGATATGAGTCGGAGCCAGGCAAGTGAGACTAGTTTAGCTAGGCAACTTGATTGACATGGACAAGTTGACAGAATGGCCTATTTCCAGATTAGCCTGAATGGCCTGTGATAGCTCTATGACTGAGTCATAGAGTGATACAGTTTAGAAACAGGCCCTTCGGCCCAACTTGCCCACATCGGCCAACAATGTCCAGTCCCACTTGCGCGCGCTTGGTCCATATCCCTCCAAACCTGTCCTATCCAAGTACCAGTCCAACTGTTTATTAAACAAAGGGATAGTCCCAGCCTCAACTACCTCCTCTGGCTGTTTGTTCCATACACCCACCGCCCTTAGTGTGAAAAGGTTATCCCTTCGATTCCTATTAAATCTTTACCCTTTCACCTTGAACCTATGTTCTCTGTTCCTCGATTCCCGTACTCTGGGCAAGAGACTCTCTGCATCTACACGATCTATTCCTCTCATGAATTGTACACCTCTATAAGATTCAATCACTCCTCATCCTCCAACACTCCACTGCAATAGAGACCCAGCCAACTCGAAATAAAACCTCTCGCCAAAAGCTCACATCCTCTAGTCTGACAACATCCTCGTAAATATCACACAAAACCCTTTCAAGCTTGACAATATCTTTCCTATAACACGGGTGCCCAGATACTGAACACAATATTCTAAATGCAGTCTCACCAATTCTTATACAACTGCAATAAATGACCTACCAACTTCTATTACTCAGTACTCTCTGACTGATGAAGGCCTAAAGTGCCAAAAACGTTTTTGACCACCTTATCTACTTGGCGACTCGACGACCTTCAAGGAACCATGCAACCTGTACTCATAGATCCCCTCTGCTCTCTACAACACTACCCAGAGGCCTACCAATTATTGTTGTTTGCCTGTCAGAATTAGTTTGATTAATTCTTAGTTATTCCCTTTTATTGCCCTTATTGATTATTGAATAAATTCTAGTAAAGCGTTCTCAAAACTGCATTCATATCATAAAATCCACAAATCTGGAAGAATAGCAATATAAAAAGCACAGAATGAAAATTAGTGGCTAGTATGGGTATAACAGTAAACTTCCAAGATTCAAGTCAAGAGTGTGTGTCATATATTACCGCCTCAGTATCTTTGACTCCTTTCCTCCTAGCCAATTGTGAATCTATGTGCACAGCTCACCTTGGATTACATGTGTTTTCAAGCCTTCCCGGTTCACCTCCAATGAGCGATCTTATAAAAGTCCATGTCAGTAATATCCACTACCCCCTGTCTCCATCATCAGTCCACTTGATGACCTTCAAAAAACAACTTTGTGAGACATGATTTCTAACACACAAGGCCATGCTGACTACCCCGAAGCAGTCCATGCCTATACAAATATTGATTGATCCTGTTTCTAAGAATCCCCTCCGACAACTTTCCAACCACTGACATCAGGTTCACCGGTCTGTTAGTTCATTGGCTACTCCTTGCTGCTCCCCTTAAATAATGGTACAGTATCAGCCACCCTCCATTCTTCAGGACCTTCACGTGACTAAAGATGTTGCAAATATCTTTACATGGGTATTCACAGTTTCCTACAAGATCCTAAGATATACTTCCTCAGGCTCGTAATCTTATCCACCGTAAATGCACTGTAAAAATAAGTTAATGTCATAGATGCAGAATTAGGCCATTCAGCTCATTGAGTCTACTCCGCTATTCAAACATGGATGATCTTTCATTCTCAACCCATAGAAACATAGAAAATAGGTGCAGGATGGGGGCGGCCATTCGGCCCTTCGAGCCAGCACTGTCATTCATTGTGATCATGGCTGATTGTCCCCTATCAATAAACCGTGCCTGCCTTTTCTCCATATCACTTGATTCCCACTAGCCCCAAGAGCTTTTTCTAACTCACTCTTAAATGCATCCAGTGACTTGGCCTCCATGGCCCTCTGTGGCAGGGAATTCCATAAATTCACAACTCTCTGGGTGAAAAAGGTTTTTCTCACCTCAGTCTTAAATGACCTTCCCTTTATTCTAAGGGACTGTGGCCCCTGGTCCCTGGACTCGCCCAACATTGGGAACATTTTTCCTGCATCTAGCTTGTCCAGTCCCTTTTATAATTTTATGTTTTTATAAGATCCCCCTCATCCTTCTAAACTCCAGTGAATACAAGCCTAGCCTTTTCAATCTTTCCCTCATATGACAGCCCATTCTGCTTTCTCCCCATAACCTTTGACATTATTACTAATCAATAACCTGTCAATCCCCACTTTAAAAAATACCCAATGTCTTCTCCCCCCACAACTCTGTGGCAATGAACTCCACAGATTCACCACCCTCTGACTAAAGAAATTCCTCATCATCTTTCTAAAGACACGTCCCTTTTATTCTGTGGCTGCGCCGTCAGGTTCTAGACGGTCCTACTAGTTGAAACATCCGCACCACATCAACTCTATCCAGGCCTTTCACTAATCGATAAGTTTCAATTAGATCTTCCCCCCCCCCCCACCCCCCCACCCATTCTTCTAAACTCCAGCGAGTACAGGCCCAGTGCTGTCAAACGCTCATCATACGTTAACTGAATCATCCCCGGGATCATTCTTGTTTAAATTGTCAAAAATACTCTCTTCTTTGGTATGAATTGACATCAACAAAACTCTGCCTCCAATTCCTGTGGTGTTCATTTGATATTGTGGTCATACACAAAGAAGGCAACGCTGATGTTTAAGGGGACATATTCCTTCCCTCGCTGCTCTTTTGTTTTTAATATACCTGAAGAATCTCTCGGGATCTTCCTTTACTTTTGCCAGCCAGCTCCGTTTTTGCCTACCTAATTGCCTAAATTGTACTCCCAACACTTTTTGTACTTAATTTTAGATTTCCTGATATTTTAACTGTTTAATGTATAATTATTTCAATTTTAATACCTTTTGAATGTTTATAATACCATAAATATTCACAAATATACAAGTTGTTTGGTAGCCTTGCCAGCCAGTTCAATCTGGAAGCATGCTTTAGTCAGCTATTTTAACATTCCCTTGGATTTATAATTATAAAGCACAGCGCATGGTTTAATTAAGCTAAAGTTGACTTTGTTCAAGAAGTTTTTGCCAGGCCATCTACTCCAGATAAAAGTTGAGCAATGCGTGAGCGCTGAATGGATATGTTGCTCCCAGGAAATGAATAGAAATTATGCTCCAAAGGGCTTACACTGACTGTAAAGTGCCTTGGAATATCCTGAACTCATGATTGGTTTGATTCACATGCCATTGTCGCAAGCAGAAATAAAGCAGTTTGCTTGAAGATGATGGATGCATCTTCAAGAAGTCAGGCTTGATGGTGAAGGGGGCCGGAAGATCTTGTCAGGCCAGTTGCCAAAGAGCATGGCTTCGCTCTTCCTGCGGTTCACCCTGGCTCCCGTGGCCGACTCAAACTGGTCGCAGATACTAATCAGTCTGCGAACCGACCCTGGATCCGAGCAGAAGACAGCGACATCGTCCATGTACAGCGAGGTCTTTACTTGAATGCCCCCACTGCCTGGCAATGTCACTCCTCTTATGCCAGCAACCTTCCTGATGGATTCAGCAAAAGGTTCAATACAGCAGACAAACAAGACAGGAGAGAGAGGGAAACCCTGCCTAACTCCAGACCTTACAGGGAAACTGTCTGATTCCCACCCATTGATTTGGACTGCACTACGGATGTTGGTGTAGAGCAGTTTGGATCCAATTTCTGATTCCCTCCCCAAACCCATTTTGGGAGAGCACGTCCCTCATTGTATGTGTGTGCGAAATCCTGTCGAAGGCCTTTCTCCTGGTCCAAGCTGACTAGGCAGGCATCACCTGTCTGTCCTGCACGTAGGCGAGGGTATCTCTCAGCAGCGCTAGGCTGTCTGAGATTTTCCTGCCAGGTACAGCACAGGTTTGGTCCGGGTGGATCACCTGTCCCAGAGCAGACTTGACCCGGTTGGCGATGGTCTTGGACAGGATCTTGTAGTCTACATTCAAGAGTGTTAGGGGTCTCCAATTCTTTAGGTCCTTCATCTACCCCTTCTGCTTGTAGATTAGGGTGATGTTGCCCTTCCTCATGGAGTCTGACATGCTACCAGCTAGAAGCATGTCGTTGTACACTTCTAGCAGGTCCGGGGCCCATCCAGTCCCACAGAGCCAAATACAACTCGGGCCGGTAAGCCATCGCTTCCGGGAGTTTTATTCGAGTTAAAGGAACGGATGGAGCCAGTCAGCTCCTCTAGGGTCAGTGGTTGGTCCAGACTCTCCCGCTTGCTGTCCTCCAAGACCTCCGTGATTGAGGACAGGAAGTTCTGGGAGGAGGTACTGTCTGTGGTCTTTTGGTCAAACAAATCTGTGTGGGATCTGGTTCGGGGAGGGCTGAGGCATGTAACAAAAATTGGCTGGAGCGGATAGCCAGGGTGGGGAGGAAGCTGGAGCTGTGGAGGCAACGCTCCCTCTCCATAACGGGAAAGAATTTTGGTCATCAGGTGTGAGGTGCTCTTGGGGCTGCAGACTGCAGGAGAGTACGTGCTGAGGGACGCACTGAAGCTCGGTGCAGCCAACGCCAAGGCTCGGTGGGGAAGGGCCACAGTCTAACGCCCTTCCGCTGCTGGACATGGGGGGTACGGTATGGTGGAGACGCCCCTCAATATATGGGAAGGTATCCCACGCCACTGTGGCACGAGTGGGGGGACTGATTTGTGGAAATTTGGGGGAAAGAAATGTCAAACTGTATTGATCTATTGTACAGCCTCCGAAAATGTTGGATGGATTTTCCGCAAGGTTATTGTATTGTGTATATTTATCATTCGAAATAAAGTATATTTTGAAATTTAAAAAAAAAAGATGATGGATGCATGCCTAATTTTAGGTGGGGAAAACAAGAATATTCTTAACCTACTATGTTACCCCATCCTTGATCAGAAGAATTTGCATTGATTTTTGCATTACTTTTGATGAATATTACTTTAAACATTTTCTGGGCCACTCAGTTAGGAAAATGTAATTTGTAATGATTTTTATGGAACACCAGGTTTGTTTAAGGGGGAGAAAGTTGGAAAAGAAGAGTGGGCAGGTCAAAGCCTGGCAAGTGATAAATGGATACAGTTGAGAGGGATTTTTGATTGACAGATGGTTGGACAAAGATCAGAGATGAAAGACGAAAGGCTGTGAGCTAAGGAGATAAGGAGGCATGAAACGTGAAGCTGAAGATGGGAATATAGGTGAAAGGGCGTGGAGAAAGGGGCGCAATTGTGGGAGAAATGGGTGTCATCCACATGGGCACAAGGAAGAGGATTGGGGGAAAGGGATGGGGTGTGTTTATTTGGTTAGTTGCCTAAATATTCATATTGTTGAGTTGTAAGCAACCGAAGCGGAATATGCTTTGTGCATGGCCTCACTCTGGCAATGGAGTAGGTCGAGGACCAAAACGTCTGCATGGAAAGGAAAGTTAAAGTCGATTGCAACCAGGGGATTCAACATGCCCTGATGGACTGAGTGGAAATGTTTGGCTAAACCTTCACCTAGTCTATGATTGGTCTTGCAAATTCACTTTAATTTCTGTTGCATTTTGTATCAAGACTGGTTTAATGGTGATTGAGAATGACTATATTTGACTGACCATATATTGAATTGCAGGTACAGTGAACTGCCCTCCAGCACTTTTCTTTGCGCCTGCCGAAATACAATATTTCGCTAAAAATATCACATGATATTCAATACTATTGTTAATGATGCCTTAATTTCAGGGTGGCCTTCCACTATGATCTTATGGTGAACCTTTTTATTGTCAGCAGGCGACAACATTCCAAATTTCATATTTCCTTATGCCAACTCAGAGCCAATACTTTTTAAGAAGGGAGGAGAGAGAGAAAACGGGGAATTACAGACCAGTTAGTCTAACATCGGTAGTGGGGAAACTGCTAGAGTCAGTTATTAAAGATGGGATAGCAGCACATTTGGAAAGTGGTGAAATCATTGGACAAAGTCAGCATGGATTTACAAAAGGTAAATCATGTCTGACGAATCTTGTGGAATTTTTTCGAGGATTGTAACTAGTAGCGTGGATAAGGGAGAACCAGTGGATGTGGTATATCTGGACTTCCAGAAGGCTTTCGACAAGGTCCCACATAAGAGATTAGTATACAAACTTAAAGCATACGGTATTAGGGGTTCAGTATTGATGTGGATAGAGAACTGGCTGGCAAACAGGAAGCAAAGAGTAGGAGTAAAACGGGTCCTTTTCACAATGGCAGGCAGTGACTAGTGGGGTACCGCAGGGCTCAGTGCTGGGACCCCAGCTATTTACAATATATATTAATGATCTGGATGAGGGAATTGAAGGCAATATCTCCAAGTTTGCGGATGACACTAAGCTGGGGGCAGTGTTCGCTGTGAGGAGGATGCTAGGAGACTGCAAGGTGACTTGGATAGGCTGGGTGAGTGGGCAAATGTTTGGCAGATGCAGTATAATGTGGATAAATGTGAGGTTATCCACTTTGGTGGCAAAAACAGGAAAGCTGTTATTTAAATGGTGGCCGATTAGGAAAAGGGGAGATGCAGCGAGACCTGGGTGTCATGGTACACCAGTCATTGAAAGTAGGCATGCAGGTGCAGCAGGCAGTGAAAAAAAGCGAATGGTATGTTAGCTTTCATAGCAAAAGGATTTGAGTACAGGAGCAGGGAGGTTCTACTTCAGTTGTACAGGGTCTTGGTGAGACCACACCTGGAGTATTGCGTGCAGTTTTGGTCTCCAAATCTGAGGAAGGACATTATTGCCATAGAGGGAGTGCAGAGAAGGTTCACCAGACTGATTCCTGGGATGTCAGGACTGTCTTATGAAGAAAGACTGGATAGACTCGGTTTATACTCTCTGGAATTTAGGAGATTAAGAGGGGATCTTATAGAAACTTACAAAATTCTTAAGGGGTTGGACAGGCTAGATGCAGGAAGATTGTTCCCGATGTTGGGGAAGTCCAGGACAAGGGGTCACAGCTTAAGGATAAGGGGGAAATCCTTTAAGACAGAGATGAGAAAGACTTTTTTCACACAGAGAGTGGTGAGTCTCTGGAACTCTCTGCCACAGAGGGTAGTTGAGGCCAGTTCATTGGCTGTATTTAAGAGTGAGTTGGATGTGGCCCTTGTGGCTAAGGGGATCAGAGGGTATGGAGAGAAGGCAGGTACGGGATACTGAGTTGGATGATCAGCCATGATCATATTGAATGGCGGTGCAGGCTCGAAGGGCTGAATGGCCTACTCCTGCACCTAATTTCTATGTTTCTATGTTTTCTATCCATTCATTTCTCTGAACATGTTCTCATATATTCATTAATTCTACCATCCACACTATATTTGGAGCAACTTGCATTGGCCAATTAATGTTCCCAACCTGCATGCCTTTGGGATGCAAGTGAAAATCCATGGTCAAGGGTATAATATTACTCCTTACTCTCAAAACTGCAGGTCAAGATTGAACCCAAGTTGCTGGAACAAAGAGCCACTTTGTGTTGTGTGCAGCAAGGCATGTTTGATAGGTATATGGACGTGAAGGGAATGGAGGGGTATGGTCTGAGTGCAGGTAGATGGGACTAGGGGAAAACAAATGGTCGGCACGGACTGGAAGGGTCGAGAGGCCTGTTTCCGTGCTGTAATTGTTATATGGTTATATATGGTTATGTCATAGAGTGTGGTACAGTATGGAAACAGGCCCTTCAGCCCATCTCGCCCACACCAGCCAACAATGTCCAACTACACTAGCCCCACATGCCTGCGCTTGGTCCATATCCTTCCAAACCTTTCCTATCCATGTACCTATCTAACTGTTTCTCAAAAGATGGGATAGCCCAGCCTCAACTATTATCTTCTGACAGCTTGTTCCATACATCCACCACCCTTTGTGTGAAAAGGTTACTCTTTGGATTCCTATTAAATCTTCCCCCCTACTCTGCGCAAAAGTCTCTGTGCATCTATCCACCCGATCTATTCCTCTCATTATTTTGTATACCTCTATAAGATCTCCCCTCATCCTCCTGCGCTCCATGGAATAGAGACCCAGCCTACCCAACTCTCCATGTAGATCGCACCCTCTAGTTCTGGCAACATCCTCGTAAATCTTTTCTGAACCCTTTCAAGCTTGTATTAGTATTGGAATTTTGTTTTGCGGATGTTTAATCTAAGGTCCATTCTTTAAACAGTCTCTGAATTGGCCCGGAAGTGACATAGGTCATAAGGTCACAAGGAATAGGAGTAGAATTAGGCCATTCGGTCCAGGAATGAATAAGTTTGAATGAATGAGTGAATTAATAAGTTTATTGGCCAAGTATGTAAACATACAAGGAATTTGCTTTGGTGCTCCGCTCGCAAGTAACAACACGACATATAGTAAACCATTAAGAATAAAACATAAAACATTAAAACATTCAGGATAAAACATTTTGCTTTAACATGTGAATGAAATAAAATACCAGAGCAAAAGGAGGCTGCAGACTTTTGGTTATTGAGTAGACCTACTGCTCGTGGAAAAAAGCTGTTTTTAGGTCTGGCTGTGGCAGCTTTGACAGTCTGGAGTCGCCTTCCAGAGGGAAGTGCTTCAAAGAGTTTGTGGCCAGGGTGAGAGGGGTCAGAGATGATCTTGCCCGCTCGCTTCCTGGCCCTTGTAGCGTACAGCTCGTCAATGGGGGGAAGGTTGCAGCCAATAACCTTCTCTGCTGATCGAACGATTCACTCAAGCCTCCGGATGTCGTGCTTGGTGGCTGAGCCAAACTAGACCATGATGGAGAAGGTGAGGAGAGACTCTACGATGGCAGTATAGAATTGGACCATGATTGCCTGTGGCAGATTGTGTTTCCTCAGCTGCCACAGGAAGTACATCCTCTGTAAGGTCGATGAGGGCGCTGCAAGGCGGCTGCCCTGCCAGCACCAGGCACCAGGACGCCAGCTGTGTCACCTCCTGTCTGTACAAATTAATAATGTACAAATGTCATACAAATTAGCCAGAAAAAGCAGCCTACCAGAGGACTGGGAGAAATTCATAGTCCAACTGAGGAGGACAAAGGGTTTAATTAGGATAAGGAAAATAGATTATGAAAGAAAACTGGCAGGGAACATAAAAACGGACTGCAAATGTTTGTATAGATATGTGAAGAGAAAAAGATTAGTTAAAACAAATGTAAGTAAGTAATCTTTATTTACCTAGAACTTTTTAATCAAATCATGTTGAAGCCAAAGTGCTTTACAGAGAAAAATAAATTAGATTGCCATGCATCCCTATAAAATAAAAAGAAGAAAAAAGACACAATACACCATAGGATTAAACATGAACATCCCCCACAGCAGAATCCACACTTTCCACTGTGAGGGAAGGCACCAAAAAGTCCAGTCCTCCTCCTCCTCCTCCTAGACCACCCGAGGTCGGGGCCTATTTGATGCCCCCGCAGCCAGTTGCCGCAACGGCGGCCCGATGTTGTAGGCCCACCTGCCACGAAGATAGAACACCGGCGTCGGGTGAAAAGTCCTCAGCGACGTGGAGATGTCTGGAGTGGCCGCTCCCTCCCCGGACACCGCAGCACCCGAAGTCCTCATGGCCGCGCTGGTTTGGAGCTCCGACTCTGGCGATCTCTGATCCCAGGCTCCGCGATGTTTTAAATCCAGCGCCACCCGCAGCCACAGCTCCTCGATGTTGGAGTCGGCAGTCACCGCACACGGGAGCGTACAACACAGCGACCCGGTAAGGCATCGCCCGCTCCGTGTTGGTATCCCAGCGCTGTGCTGCCACCGAAGCTGTGGTCCCGGCAGGAAACCGCTCCAGTCCGATGGTAGGCCGCACAGAGACGACGAAGATGTGATTCGGAGGAGAACCGCAGGAATAAAGTGTCCCCCTTCCCCGCCCCGCACCGACCACATAAAAGAAGACTTACAACTAACATTTTGATCTAACAGGACTAAAAATGAAAAAGGGTGAAAGGACAAACTGCAGGCCAAGCAGCCATACACAACAGCGCCCCACTCCTGCAGTCCGCCATCTTGATAAACACCATGTCTCTTGCAGTCAGAAACAGGTGAACTGATCATGGGGAACAAGGACATGGCAGACCAATTGAATAACTACTTTGGTTCTGTCTTCACTAAGGAAGACATAAATAATCTGCCGGAAATAGCAGGGGACCGGGGGTCAAATAAGATGGAGGAACTGAGTGAAATCCAGGTTAGCCGGGAAGTGGTGTTGGGTAAATTGAATGGATTAAAGGCCGATAAATCCCCAGGGCCAGGTAGGCTGCATCCCAGAGTACTTAAGGAAGTAGCCCCAGAAATAGCAGATGCCTTAGTGATAATTTTTCAAAACTCTTTAGATTCTGGAGTAGTTCCTGAGGATTGGAGGGTAGCTAATGTAACCCCACTTTTTAAAAGGGGAGGGAGAGAGAAAACGGGGAATTACAGACCAGTTAGTCTAACATCGGTAGTGGGGAAACTGCTAGAGTCAATTATTAAAGATGGGATAGCAGCGCATTTGGAAAGTGGTGAAATCATTGGACAAAGTCAGCATGGATTTACGAAGGGTAAATCATGTCTGACGAATCTTATTGAATTTTTTCAGGATGTAACTAGTAGAGTGGATAAGGGATAAGCAGTGGATGTGTTATATCTGGACTTTCAGAAGGCTTTCGACAAGGTCCCACACAAGAGATTGGTATACAAACTAAAAGCACACGGTATTGGTGGTTCAGTATTGATGTGGATAGAGAACTGGCTGGCAGACAGGAAGCAAAGAGTAGGAGTGAACAGGTCCTTTTCAGGATGGCAGGCAGTGACTAGTGGGGTGCCGCAAGGCTCAGTGCTGGGACCCCAGCTATTTACAATATACATTAATGATTTGGACGAGGGAATTAAATGCAACATCTCGAAGTTTGCGGATGACACGAAGCTGGGGGGCAGTGTTAGCTGTGAGGAGGATGCTAGGAGGCTGCAGGATGACTTGGATAGACTGGGTGAGTGGGAAAATGCATGGCAGATGCAGTATAATGTGGATAAATGTGAGGTTATCCACTTTGGTGGCAAAAACATGAGGGTAGACTATTATCTGAACAGGAAGGTAGACTATTAAAACTATTAGGAAAAGGGGAGATGCAGCGAGACCTGGGTGTCATGGTACACCAGTCATTGAAGGTAGGCATGCAGGTGCAGCAGGCTATGAAGAAAGCAAATGGTATGTTGGCATTCATAGCAAAAGGATTTAAGCACAAGAGCAGGGAGGTTCTACTGCAGTTGTACAGGGTCTTGGTGAGGCCACACCTGGAGTATTGCGTACAGTTTTGGTCTCCTAATCTGAGGAAAGACATTCTTGCCATAGAGGGAGTACAGAGAAGGTTCACCAGACTGATTCCTGGGATGGCACGACTTCCATATGAAGAAAGACTGGATAGACTTGGCTTGTACTCGGTGGAATTTAGAAGATTGAGGGGTGATCTCATAGAGACTTACAAAATTCTTAAGGGGTTGGACAGGCTAGATGCAGGAAGATTGTTCCCGATGTTGGGGAAGTCCAGGACAAAGGGTCACAGTTTAAGGATAAGGGGGAAGTCTTTTAGGACCGAGATGAGAAAATCGTTTTTCACACAGAGAGTGGTGAATCTGTGGAATTCTCTGCCACAGAAGGTAGTTGAGGCCAGTTCGTTGGCCATATTTAAGAGGGAGTTGGATGTGGCCCTTGTGGCTGAAGGGATCAGGGGGTATGGAGAGAAGGCAGGTACAGGATACTGAGTTGGATGATCAGCCATGATCATATTGAATGGCGGTGCAGGCTCGAAGGGCCGAATGGCCTGCTCCTGCACCTAATTTCTATGTTTCTATGTTTCTATGAATTTAGAAGATTGATGGGGGATCTTATAGAAACGTACAAAATTCTTAAGGGGATGGACAGGCTAGATGCAGGTAGATTGTTTCCGATGTTGGGGAAGTCCAGGACAAGGGGTCACAGTTTAAGGAGAAGGGGGAAGTCTTTTGGGACCGAAATGAGAAAAACATTTTTCACACAGAGTGGTGAATCTGTGGAATTCTCTGCCACAGAAGGTAGTTGAGGCCTGATCATTGGCTATATTTAAGAGTGAGTTAGATGTGGCCCTTGTGGCTAAAGGGATCAGGGGGTATGGAGAGAAGGCAGGTATAGGATACTGAGTTGGATGATCAGCCATGATCATATTGAATGGCGGTGCAGGCTTGAAAGGCCGAATGGCCTACTCCTGCACCTATTTTCTATGTTTCTATGTCTATGTAGGCAGATTCCTCCCCATCCTGGATCAGTCCAATCAGGGTTGTGTCGTCCACAAACTTGAGAAGCATGACAGAAGAGTCTGTGGAGGTGCAGTCGTCGTAGAGAGAGTAAAGGGGTGTAGAAAGAGGGGAGACTAGGCAGCCTTGCGGTGCTCCATCGAGTCTACTTCGCCATTCAATCATGGTTGCTCTATCTCTCCCTTTTGATCCCATTCTCCTGCCTTTTCCCCATAACTGACACCTGTACTAATCAAGAATATGTACATTGATTGAGCAATTTATAATTTCTCCTGTAGGTTACCTTTACTCCAGTGGAAAAATTGTGGAGGTCAAAATTGCAACGGTATGACTCTAGTTGGCTCAATTACTGCCCGATTTGGGAAATATAGATTCCTCAGCAAGTTCCATCACAGAAAGATTACCGAGAGGACATTGGACATATTAAATGAGTGTTCTTAAAGGCTATCTTTTTATTTTAAGTGTCATTCTCACCAAGTCGTGACTGGCTGCGGCAAATCATTGCTCAAGATGGAGAAGGACCAACCACAATGTGCTGAGTATCTTGAATCTTTTTGTTGGGAGCTTCTGGAAGTCCACCGGTCAAGTGTTTCTTGCCTTACTTATGGGAGAATGTATGGATCCCACATTGATTTTGCAGAGCTGAAGCAGGCTGTTCTTGAATGCGAGGAACTACTAAAAACGGAAAGGTTTTCCTGCAGATTCCTTAGTTGGTGTACTCAAATGATCATCTTCCTCTTTCACTGTCTTCCTTTGTGCTTATCATTTCATCCATTGTTGAATTTTTCACCTCATTGACATTGCTCACATGTCACATTCAGCCAATTGCCCCAGCACAGAAAGAGAGAATTTGGCCCATCAAACCAGCAGCAGCTTAATGTGTACTTTTTTCTTCAATTACTAAGTTTTGAAAACCATTGAACTTGCTTTCACTGCTCCTTTAAAAATTGAATTCCAAATCAGTAGAACACAGTGCTGCTGTTGTGGGGAACACTGTATAATGTATGCTTAATAAAGTACTGAAGACTTTAAGGTGTCTGTGTACCTTCTCCACATGGGCCAAGGTTGTAATATGGTCTGATACTTAATGCACTTTGTAATACCAAAACTAATCATAATGGGCCTTGATTGTTGTTGCTGAGCAAATGTTGCCTGATGGCACGCTGGTGATGCTACCTGTAGATTTTCTGAATAGTTTCCTTTCTTCTGAATATTTGGATTCATTTTATTATGTTATTTTAAGACCGATTATGATAGTTATGTCGTTTTTAGAGTAATGTTCCTTAATTTATTACACATTTTTAAGAAATGTCTGACTCAATGCATATGCTTTTGTTTTTCAGAATTGAATTTGGAGTGTGCAAATTCACCTGCGATAAAATTAAGGTCAAAGATGTCACTGCATTCATATGGAAGTCGAGAAGGATCAATGTCTGGTCGGTCAGGAGAGTGTAGCCCAGTTCCAGTTGGTTCAATTCCAAGAAGAGGATTGATCAGTGGAAGCAAAGAAAGCACTGGCTACTTGGAAGAGTTAGAAAAAGAGAGGTACATCTTGTTTAGCTTGTAGTTAATATCTTACAATATAATTTGTTTATTTAATCAATAGTACAACAGTAATTTCTGAGGCACCCATGTCTTTCACTTGCACCTTACATGCATGCTAACAAAGGGGTTCCAAAATGTGTGTAGATTCATTAATTATCTGCAATTTGATGACAATGCATTAGATGACGAGTGACAATGCATATTTTCCGCTTGACACACTTTACCCTTTTCACATATTTCATTTTAAATATTTGTGAAAATTATTATGAATACCTATATGAGCAATGAACTACTGTTACACGGGGGGGAAAGGGTTCATTACTTGGGATGTCAACAAGGTTTGAAGAAGACACTTCCAAACCAGCACCTGTCATGCAGTACCAGAGGATCAGACACCCGATACCACTGCTATTCGACCGTCAAAGATGCCTATGGCTCCTCCCCCCCCCGCCCACACTTTCCGAAATCAGACTACCTTACTATGCTCCTTCCTGCATAGAGGCAGCAATTGAAGAATGCAGCTTCATGGGTGAGGACTGATCAGGGGACTCTTACCCGACCTCTGTTCAGTGCTACAACAGAGTTCAGGAATTCAATCACAGATAATTGCAAGAGTTAACCTGGGGGATAATGTAATACATATCTGTTTGTATTGTACCACCGTCCCAGAGAATATATATTTTTAATATAGATATTACTACTTTTATCTACGTCTACATAACCTGTAGTAACAGTTAAAATTGTCCCGTCTTTTTGCCAAAATTTGGACGAGAGTAACATGCATGTCTTTGTAGTGTTTTCAAAAGCTGAGATTGCCAACATATTTTAGATCCTTTCCAATGCCGTTGGGGGAAAGCAGAATCTTGATGAGTATTGGTTAAGAGCATCCAATTGATGCTTTTCTTTTTAAAAATGCTTATGGCGTGGAATTTAGTGATGTATCTAAGAAGGTGATTACCTACAATGGATTTAAGGTTTCTTTAAAATTTGCTTGTGTAGTAGAGAAGTTACTAAGGATTTTCTTTGATAGGTTGTACATTTTTTGAAGGCTGAATTCTGAGGTAATAACGTACCACTTTTCCTCCTGTACATGAACACAGTATATCATGTGGTTATTTTTTAACAATTTTCATGATCAGGTTTGATAAATAATCACAGATGTTTATGATGAAATAATACTTCCATTTCATGAACGTTTTACTATCTAGTTCATATTTTCACATTTAACAATTTCAGTTTCAAATTCAACACCATAGTTTTGGCGCGTTGATTTTCGACTTTGGTGCCATACTAGCAAATATTTCTAGACAGTTACATGTTATTGTAATGATCACTCCAGCACAGTTTTAATTTGTTTTATTTTGGATGTTAAACATTCTCATATTGTGATCACTATTTCTTTAATGTTCCCCACTGATACTTGTGGCACTTAGCTTGGTGTAGTACCAGTTTGGCTCAGAACCAAATTTTGTGCTAGAAACACATTTTTATGAACCCATTTTCAAAACTACCCCTCACTTTGGCTTTCTTATTGTTATCGCTGTCTATATTTGAATATAAGAAATCCGACATTAACATAAGTCTATAAGACAATAGACAATAGGTGCAATAGGCCATTTGGCCCTTCGAACCAGCACCGCCATTCAATGTGATCATGGCTGATCATCGCCAATCAGTACCCCATTCCTGCCTCCTCCCCATATCCCCTGACTCAGCTATTTTTAAGAGCCCTATCAAGCTTTTTCTTGAAAGCATGCAGAGAACCTGCCTCCACCGCCCTCTGAGGCAGAGAATTCCACACTCGCCACTCTCTGTGAGAAAAAGTGTTTCCTCGTCTCCGTTCTAAATGGCTTACTCCTTGTTCTTAAACTGTGGCATCTGGTTCTGGACTCCTCCACCATCGGGAACATGTTTCCTGCCTCTAGGGTGTCCAAGCCCTTAACAATCTTATATGTTTCAATAAGATCCCCTCTCATCCTTCTAAACTCCATCCCAGCCGCTCCATTCTCTCAGCATATGACTGTTCCGCCATCCCGAGAATTACCCTTGTAAACCTACGCTGCACTCCCTCAATAGCAAGAATGTCCTTCCTCAAATTAGGGGATGAAAACTGCACACAATATTCCAGATGTGGTCTCACTAGGGTTCTGTACAACTACAGATGGACCTCTTTGCTCCTATATTCGGTTCCTCTTGTTATAAAGGCCAACATGCCATTCCCTTTCTTCACTGCCTGCTGTACCTGCATGCTTGCTTTCATAGACTGATGTACAAGGACCCCCAGATCCCGTTGTACTTCCTCTTTTCCCAACTTGATAATTTAGATAACTTTTGCACACCAAGTTTTACTGAAAATTAACTGTACAATATTCTTATCAGTATTTGGCACCATATAACATAGACCCAGTAATACGAGTGCATCTCTTCTATTTTTTTATATAGTAATTTAAGGAAACTGTGGAGCTAGGTTGAAACGGGTTGGGGCTGAATATCATGAACACACGTGGAATCACCCCTCACAGAAGCCATAGGTCATGATCAATTTAAATTGGACCTCTGAGCTGTCATATCTCTGTACATCCATAGACAGTAAGAGCTGTTTAAGCAATCTTCATGCGTCAGGATCTGGGTGGAACACCTTTCGTGGCAGTGGAGGCAAATCGATAACTTAAGTTGACAATGCTGTGGAATTTCATTTGGTGTTAAACATTGACCTGAAGTTGTTTAATTGATTACAAGAAGACATGAGTAGATTCACCTTGATCTAAAGGGAACACATTGGACAGTATATGATACAAAGCTGCTGTCTTTAGAGAGCAGCATGACATCTAAATTAACATTGAAATTGCCCATGGCAATATGACGTTTCATTAGACAGATATTCCTGACATTGCTTTAAATATCTATCGGCATTGTAACAGTAGAATTTTGTTTTATTTTATAGATCTTTGTTACTTGCTGAGATTGAAAAAGAAGAGAAAGAAAAGGATTGGTATTATGCTCAGCTTCAAAATCTTACAAAGAGAATCGATAATCTCCCCCTCACAGAAAATGTAAGTTCAAATCCAATTCTATTTTTGGTATGAAATAGAAACATAATTTTACAAGATTTCTTGAATTGCGTTTACCTTTTTATTTGTTGCATTGCAATTAAGACCATTCACTTGAGTTTAGAAGGATGAGGGGGATCTTATAGAAACATATAAAATTATAAAAGGACTGGACAAGCTAGATGCAGGAAAAATGTTCCCAATGTTGGGTGAGTCCAGAACCAGGGGCCACAGCCTTAGAATAAAGGGGAGGTCATTTAAGACTGAGGTGAGAAAAAACTTTTTTACCCAGAGAGTTGTGAATTTATGGAATTCCCTGCCACAGAGGGCAGTGGAAGCCAAATTACTGGATGGATTTAAGAGAGAGTTGGATAGAGCTCTAGGGGCTAGTGGAGTCAAGGGATATGGGGAGAAGGTAGGCATGGGGTATTGATAGCGGACGATCAGCCATGATCACAATGAATGGCGGTGCTGGCTCGAAGGGCCGAATGGCCTCTTCCTGCACCTATTTTCTATGTTTCTATTACTGTAAGAAAACTAAAGGAAGCATTTTCAGAATTTAAAATATATCAGATACCAGCAATGATGAGTGAAAAGGGTACCTGTCCCCCGTAAGCCCTCGATCAGAGACTTCTAATGAATCATTGCAAGGAGAGCTTTAGAAAAGGGTTACTTAAACGTGAAATTACAATAGCTGAAGTTGACATGAAAAGTGTGATCTTTAAACGAGAATGGTGGGCAGAACAGTATTGCATGACTACAGAACCTAGAAATAAATTGCAAAGATGGAAAAGGGAGAAGCTATTGGAATTCTTGTAGATGTGAGTAAATAATTTGAAATTAATGCAGTGATGGATATGGAGTTTAGTAATTTTTCTGAGGACTGAAATAATGGGAGATTGGGTATGATTTGGGATAATATATATATTTAATAAAATGAATAGAAGATTAAAATGATCTGGTCTGACTGGCTTAATGTCGGAAAACAGAGGGTTGTGGTGGAAGGACAATATTCAGGATGAAAATGGACGTAGTCAGATTGGTTAGTGAATTTGCAGATGGTACCCAAGATTGGTGAGTCCACGATGTGTGTTAGAGACTGTTGCATTCATAGTCTAATTCAGCTAGGAGTGCAAATTGGATGATCATCAGGGCTTCCTCCTGAAACCCCACCATCACAGAAGTCAATCCCCACCCAATTTGATTCAATCCATTGATAATCAATAAAAGCTGAGAGCATGGGAAACAGCAAAAACAATGAGACATGACGACATCCTGGCTGAGGTACCGAGCACCTGTGCTCCAGGGACTGGTTGCATCTGAAACCAATCTCTTCTAGTAAATGACAAATGTACCATCTACTTAATTTTAACAAAAGGTAGGGGAAATCCAACCTGACTCATTAACTAATCAGTCTATTTTCAGCCATCAGCAGAGCATTAGAAGCTGCTGTCCTAATTGCTCTCAAGTGCCACTTTCGCACCAATCATCTTGTCAATTATGTTCATTTTGGGATTTTGCCAGGATTATTTTGCTCCATTGTACTTTAGTCCAAAAAAATGGCCTTAGAGCTGAATTCTAGAAGTGAAGTGAGAGCGACCACCCCGACATTGATAAATTATTAACTGTGGCATCAAGGAGCCGTGGTAAAGCTGATTTCAATGGACGTTATAATGCTTGGAGTTTATCCAATGATTGGAGGGGGAAGTTTCTCACAAACATGGTAGTCGGGGTCGGAAATGTGTTGCCTATAGATGTGTTGAAGACAAATACTCACAACATTTAACAATCATCGAGCCAAATACCTGATTCACCAAGGCACAGAATGTTATGGACCTATTGTGAGTCAATGGAATTAATCTGGATAGTACCTATCCAGGCTAATTCCATTGACTCACAATTGGTCCGTAACATTCTGTGTCTTGGTGAATCAGGTATTTGTCTAGATGATTGTTAAATGTTGTGAATATCTGACCAACACCTCTTGACGCATCACATTTCAGACCCCGACTACCATGTTTGCGATGGATACTATGATATGGTCGCCAAAGGGCCTGTTTCTCTTCTGTATCACGCAATGACATGCCTCCAAGGATAAAAAGTGGTTGTGGAGGTTGGGGGTCGGTCATCCCAGTTCCAAGAGATTAATCCAAGGGTTCCTCAGACAGTTTCCTAGGCTTGATTGTCAATTCTCTTTATTATTGGTGAGACCAAGCGGAGGCTTGGCGATCGTTTCGCCGAACACCTCCGCTCGGTCCGCAATAACCAACCCGACCTCCCGGTGGCTCAGCACTTCAACTCCCCCTCCCATTCCGTATCCGACCTCTCGGTCCTGGACCTCCTCCATGGCCAGAGTGAGCAACACCACAAGTTGGAGGAACAGCACCTCATATTCCGCTTGGGGAGTCTGCATCCTCTGGGCTTGAACATTGAATTTTCTCAATTCTGTTAACCCTTGCTGTCTCCTCCCCTTCCCACCTCTCCCTCAGCCCTCGGGCTCCTCCTCCTTTTTCCTTTCTTCTCCCTGCACCCCCCCCCCCCCCCCCCCCCCTCCCCACCTCCCATCAGTCTGAAGAAGGGTTTCGGCCCGAAACGTTGCCTATCTCCTTCGCTCCTTAGATGCTGCTGCACCCGCTGAGTTTCTCCAGCCTTTTCCAGCATCTGCAGTTCCATCTTTAACATCTTTCTTCAGTCACAGGTTCAGAAGCGGGGATGCTTGTTGATTGCACAGTGTTCAATTTAATTTGAAATTTGTCAGAAACGGCCAGTATGTTTCATACCGTATAAGTGCTAGGTAAGGACAATAGGGGCTCTTGTTGCAGATCATAGAATCTATCATGACCTTCACCATCTTTACCATCACCAAGCCCCCCACCATTATATTCCTGAGATTCACCATTGACTAGAAACCAAGGCCAGCACTTAAATACTTTTGCTCATAGTCTGGGCATCCTGAGCTGCCACCTAAGGCCTTTTCAGAAACATCAAATGTGATTTATCTAATGTTTTAAAACTTCTGATTTTCATATTGCTTTATTATTTAATTAGCATTTCAATTTTGAATATGTCACTATTATTTGAATAATGTTCCTTTTAAGCAGAAAAAATGTGAAGGAACATCAGCCAAGTGAGATGTTTTTAAGTGTGCTGACAAAAGCTCAGGATATGCATGTCCTTGTTAGAGTGAAAGGCAAGGCAGGCAAACGTAAGGAAGCTGGGCTGATGAGAGAAATGAGGTATTTGTCAAGAATAAGGACACATGGGACAGGTATAGGCAGTTGGATCGAGTATATCCCTGGAGGAGTTTCGGGAAGTAAGGAACAAAGTATAAAAGGAAATCAGAAGGCCAGAAAGGGGCCTGGAGATAGCTCTGGCAGACAGCATTAACGACAATCTAAAGAGATTTTTTAAAGGGGGAAAGGGTAACTTGAGAGAGAGTGGGATTCAAAGCAGTCAACTCTTTGTGGTACCGCAGGAGATGGGCAAGGTCCTCAATGAGTATTTCTCCTCTGTATTTACCAAATGAGGAACTTGGGGTAGTCAATGGAAGTGTCTTCAGAATAGTCAGCGTTACGGTCGAAGAGTTGTTGTAGGTACTATCGTGTGTGAAGGTAGACAAATCTCCAGGACCTAATCAGATTTATCCGAATACATTTTGGGAAGCCAGAGAGGAAATTGTGGGAATACTGGTTGAAATACAGGAGAGGTGCCGGACGACAGAAGGTTGGCAAATGTTGTTCCTCTATTCAAGAAGGACTGCCAGGAAAATGCTGGGAACTATAAGCAGCAAGCATAACATCTGTAGTTTGGAAAGTTACTAGAGAGTATTCTGAGGAATATTTAGACGGACAAGGGGTGGTTAGGGAGAGTCAACATTGCTTTGTACGTGAGAGGTCATGTCTCACAAATCTGATTGAGTTTTTTAAAGATATAACCATAGAAACATAGAAAATAGGTGCAGGAGTAGGCCATTCGGCCCTTCAAGCCTGCACCACCATTCAATATGATCATGGCTGATCATCCAACTCAGTATCCTGTACCTGCCTTCTCTCCATAACCCCTGATTCCTTTAGCCACAAGGGTCACATCTAACTCCCTCTTAAATATAGCCAATGAACTGGCCTCAACTACCTTCTGTGGCAGAGTATTCCACAGATTCACCACTCTCTGTGTGAAAAATGATTTTTTCATCTCGGTCCTAAAAGACTTCCCCCTTATCCTTAAACTGTGACCCCTTGTTCTGGACTTCCCCAACATCGGGAACAATCTTCCTGCATCTAGCCTGTCCAACCCCTTAAGAATTTTGTAAGTCTCTATAAGATCCCCCTCAATCTTCTAAATTCTAGCGAGTACAAGCCGAGTCTATCCAGTCTTTCTTCATATGAAAGTCCAGCCATCCCAGGAATCAGTCTGGTGAACCTTCTCTGTACCCCCTCTATGGCAAGAATGTCTTTCCTCAGATTAGGAGACCAAAACTGTACGCAATACTCCAGGTGTGGCCTCGCCAAGACCCTGTACAACTGCAGTAGAACCTAACTGCTCCTATACTAAAATCCTTTTGCTATTAATGCTAACATACCATTCGCTTTCTTCACTGCCTGCTGCACCTGCATGCCTACTTTCAATGACTGGTTTCATGACACCCAGGTCTCGTTGCATCTCCCCTTTTCTAATTGGCCACCATTCAGATAATAGTCTACTTTCCTGTTTTTGCCACCAAAGTGGATAACCTCACATTTATCCACATTATACTGCATCTGCCATGCATTTGCCCACTCACCCAACCTATCCAAGTCACCTTGCAGCCTCCTAGCATCCTCCTCACAGCTAACACTGCCCCCCAGCTTCGTGCCATCCGCAAACTTGGAGATGTTGCATTCAATTTCCTCATCCAAATCATTAATATATATTGTAAATAGCTGGGGTCCCAGCACTGAGCCTTGAGGTACCCCACTAATCACTGCCTGCCATTCTGAAAAGGACCCATTTACTCCTACTCTTTGCTTCCTGTCTGCCAGCCAGTTCTCTATCCACATCAATACTGGACCCCCAATACCGTGTGCTTTAAATTTGTATAACCAAAAAAGTTGATGAAGGCAGAGCTGTAGATGTTGTAAATGTTGAGGTTGTTGTATATGTCGATGTTGAGGACTTCAGCAAAGCATTCAACAAGGTTCCGCGTGGTAGGCTGCTCTGGAAGGCTAGATCACACGGGATCAAAGGAGAGATAGCTGAATGGATAGAAAATTGGCTTGTGGAGGGAAGCAGAGGGTGATGGTGGAAGCTTGCTTCCCAGAATGGAGGCGTGTGACTAGTGGTGTGCCTCAGTGTTCGGTGCTGGGCCCGTTACTGTTTGTCATCTATATCAATGATTTGGATGAGAACATACACGACAAGATTAGCAAGTTTGCAGATGATACAAAATGTGTGGTTTTGCAGATAGCGAACGTGGTAGTGAAAAATTGCAGCAGGATCTTGATCTTATGCGATTGGCCAGGTGGGCTGAGGAATGGTTGATGGAATTCAATGCAGAGAAATGTAAGGTGTTGTATTTTGGGAAGTCTAACATGGGCCGGACCTACACAGTGAATGATAGGGCTCTGGGGAGTGTTGTAGAGCAGAGGGATCTGGGCGTGCAGGTACATGGCTCATTGAAGGTGGAGTTGCAGGTAGATCGGGTGGTCAAAAAGTCTTTTGGCACATTGGCCTTATGAGCCAGAGTATTGAGTATAGAAGCTGGGAGATTATGTTGCAGTTGTATGAGACATTGGTGAGGCTACATTTAGAGTATTGTGTTCAGTTCGGGGCACCGTTATAGAAAAGACGTTGTCAAGCTGGAAAGAGTACAGAGAAGATTTACGAGAATGTTGCCAGGACTAGAGGGTCTGAGCTATAGGGAGATGTTGAGTAGGTGGGGACTCTCTTCCTTGGAGCACAAGAGGATGATGGGCGATCTTATAGATAAGATCCTGAAAGGAATAAATCGGGTAGATGTACAGAGTCTCTTGCCCAGAGAAGATGAATCGAGAACTAGAGGACATAGGGGAAAAGATTTAATAGGAATCTGAGGGGTAACCTTTTCACACAAAGGATGGTGGGTGTATGGAACAAGCTGCCAGAGGAGGGACATTCCCAACATTTAAGGAACAGACAAGGTACATGGATAGGGCCGGTTTGGAGGGATATGGACCAAATGTGGGCAGGTAGGACGTGTACCTGGGACATGTTGGCCGGTGTGGGAAAGTCGGACTGAAGGGTATCACTGCATCACTCTATGACTCAATAAAGCATTACTGCCATCTTTTCACCTCCCCAAAGCTATAATCAAACTTTCTTACCGTGAATTTATAATTGTTCTCAAAGTAATGTGTTTTGGTGTCACCATCTCAATGTTATGCAAACTATATTGAATTGGTCAACTTTGGACAGTTTTCTCTGCAGACGGACATGACTAGAAGGCAATTAGAGTATGAAGCACGGCAAATTCGATCTGCAATGGAGGAACAACTGGGAACATGTCAGGATATGGAGAAGCGAGCTCAGGTAGTATCAAAATTATGCAATTCAATTTTTTTTTAATGTCAAACGTCACCATGGCATATAAGAAGGCTTTTGGCACAACTGCCATCTCTGCTAAGCCATCCAGTTAGTCCTGATCCCCTACACTATCTTCATGATCCTTCCTTTAATTTGCTTAAGTGCCTATTCAATTGCCTTTTAAAATAATTGATCATCTCTCTCCCACTGTTCTCATACGTAATTCCAGTTCATTACCACATACAACATAAAAGAAAAAAATTATTCGCATTCCTTCAACAACTCTCGACCAAAATATAAAACTGTATGTGGCACTGCCAGACTTGCTGGGATTTCCCAACGTTCTCCATATTTCAAATCTTTAGCAAATGCTGTGTTCTGTACCTTATATGTTGTGTGTATATTTTTGCGTCATTTTATATTTGCTAAACAAAATATGCAAAGAATTTCACTCACAAATTTATAATTTTTTAATTGAAAAGGAGACTAATTTCTTTTAATCAATTCTGTATCGTTTAGCCGTTGGAACTTTACATTAAGGTTGAGAAATAAAAGCAGGGGGTCAGCTTCCTCTGTATTCAATAAATCAAGGTTGATCTGTTCTCAGTCTCATCTACATCTCCCTATCTGTTAGATTAATAAAGTTGTACAGCACGGAAATAGGCCTCATCCATTCTTACCATATTGTCTGTCCTCATCAATTCCATTTGCATTCGGTCGTTAACCTTTATGCCTTCTCAGTGCCTGCCAAAATGCCTTTTTAATATCTACCACCTCTGGCAGCTCATTTCCAGGTAACCATCATCCTCTGAAGAAAAATTATTCAGCAGCTACCAATAGTAAGCTAGTGCATGTCTTCTACATTATTTCTATTGCTACCACACCCTTCCAGTAGTGCAGCATTCAGAACTGTAGACAAGACTCCAAATGCAATCTAAACAAGTTTTGTGCAGCTGTAACATGGCATCCCATCTCTTATATTCATTGCTTCAGCACATGAAAGAAAGCATGGTAAATTTCACTATCTTATCTTCCCATGTCACTACTTCATGGAGCTATTGACTTGCATCCTAAGGGGCCTTTGTAGATCAGTGTTCGTAAGGTCCTGTTGTTTGTTCTATATATTTTTTCAGAATTTGACTTTGTAGTACTTCACACTTTTCTGGATTAAATTCCATCTGCCACTGCTCCACCAAAGTTTTCAACTAATCCGTGTGCCACTGTATCCTTGGTCAACTTTCTTCACTATCTATGACTTCCAATTTTCATCTCGCCTGCAGACTTACAAATCGCACCATTTACATTCTCATCAAAGTCATTTATACATTTTGCAAAATCCACTTGAATTACTAAACGCAATTCTTGTAGTAGGTCACATGTTATAGACTTCAGACAGAAAATCACCCTTACACCATTACCGTTTGCCTACCACTGAACCAATTTTCTATTCCATTTGCCGGTACATCACAGATCCCACGTGATTTAACTTTCTTAAGCAGTCTGCTATGTTGGACCTTGTTAATTCTCCAATGGTAGAAAAATCAGTCTCAACCTTGAATGTATTCAATGACTTAACTCCGTTAGGGCAAAAAGGTAGAGAATTGCAAAAATTCATGGTGTGAGAGGAAATTATTTCTCATTACTTTGGAAAGATAAGAGTTTTTATGATTTCATTGTTCAAAATATGATTGTAATATCACAAACTTCAAAGATTAATTTTATTGTATTATTTACTGTTTTGTGAAGCGTAAAAGATCAAATCTGTTAACATAACTCAAACTTTCCATCGGAAAGAACATCAATATCCAAAATTATGAAATGTGTAGGAAAGAACTGCAGATGCTGGTTTAAATTGAAGATAGGCACAAAATGCTGGAGTATCTCAGTGGGACAGGCAGCATCTCTGGAGAGAAGGAATGGGTGTCATTTCAGGTTGAGACCAGTCTGAAGAAGGGTCTTAACCTGAAATGTCACCCATTCCTTCTCTCCAGAGATGCTGCCTGTCCCGTTGAGTTACTCCAGCATTTTGTGTCTATCCAAAATTATGAATACTGCCACAGTTTAACAGCGGAGAAGAGAGAGTTCCCTTTTCTAACTTTAGTTCATCCGAATGCAGATGAGAGTTGTACGGATTCAGCAAATAGAGAAGGAAATGCTACGTTTGCGCCAACACTTACACTCCCAAGCAGCAGAACCTGAGGTCAGTTTGTTTGATTTGGAAGTTTATTTGATTTGGAAACTGTGAAATGTATTCTCTGCATTGTTGATTTTGATTATTTGGACAGGGGGGGGGGGGGGGGGGGGGGGGGGGGGGGGGGGGGGGGGGGGGGGGGGGGGGGGGGGGGGGGGGGGGGGGGCGGCAAGGCAGATTTAATTCTGTGAATAATCTAATCAAGCAAAGTCTCATCTTGTTATGTAGAAATAAGGCACTGTAGATGCTGGTTTACAAGAAAAAGTGCTGTTTCAGGTCATGACCCTTCTTCAGATTGAAGATGTCACCTATCCATGTTCTCCAGAGCTGCTGCCTCACTCTCTGTTACTTCAGCACTTCGCATCTCAAGTTGTTTTACTGGATTGTATCATATGTTTTCAACTGGGGTATCCATATGGAACTATAAGGAATTTAAAAAAAAAAAAAATTAACGTAATATCTCACTCTTTTGAACTATCGACGTTTGAGGGAAAAGAAGTTATAGAATCTGGAATCATGCCATACTAAAATGTGCCATTTGGTTCACAACCTTCCTAGCTGTGGGTTCGAGTTTGCAACCACTCTGGATGGAATAAAAATCCTAATTTCCCTTTAACCTTTCTTACTCTCCAACTAAAACCTATGCCTTCCCTTTTTTACATTATAGAGAACCAAATCACAGTATTCACCCTTATTTATTCCACTCATAAATGTCTATACATCTGTCTGGTACCCCAGCATGAGTATGTTCTTCAGAGATAATCCATTCATTTTTGCCTGTGATGAATGGGAAATACAGTGACAACTGCATTAGGCAATGGTTTCCCAAGATGGCAATTGAAGTATCAATGGGTTGCATTTTTCCGGGTCAGGTCAGGAATTTTGAGAATTGTTGGAATTGTGCTCCTCCCAGCATGTAAAAAGTTATCTCTGTAGAGTCTTCACCACCATTATATGAGATGGCAAGGCTTTGGGGTAACAGAAGGCAAGTCACTTATAAAAGGTATACAGCCTCTGATCTGTTTGATGAACCATAGACTTTGTGGTTGGTCTGGTTGACTTTCTAAACAGTAGACCCGCAAGGTGGGTAGTTAGCATACCTGCCAACTATTCCGATTTGGGCGGAATTCTTCCGATTTTTCCATCCCAATTCCGAATTCCGATTTTTTCCTCAATATTCCGAAAAAAATTGGAATTCGGAATTGGGATGGAAGCGTGCATGCGACCCATGGCGGCGGCGGCGAGGAGACAGCGAGAGAGCGCACACGCGCCTGCGCCGCTTATGTACGTCAGCACGCAGCCGCATGACCCCGCCCCGCCACGGTGGCGTTCGGCGTCACTTGCCCCCCCCCCCCCCCCCCCCCCCCCCCCCGCCCGCACTGAGGTCACTTTGTTAACGAAGAAACTGCAGATGCTGGAGAATGGAGGGTTACACAAAATGCTGGAGAAACTCAGCGGGTGCAGCAGAAAGTCTGAAGAAGGGTCTCGACCCGAAACGTCACCTATCTCCTTCGCTCCTTAGATGCTGCTGCACCCGCTGAGTTTCTCCAGCCTTTTGTGTATCTCCTTCGCTCCTTAGATGCTGCTGCACCCGCTGAGTTTCTCCAGCCTTTTGTGTATCTCCTTCGCTCCTTAGATGCTGCTGCACCCGCTGAGTTTCTCCAGCTTTTTGTGTAACCCCCCTGAGGTCACTTTCCCGCCCTCACTGACGTCACTTGCCCCGCCCCTTACTGACGTCACTTGCCCCGCCCCTTACTGACGTCACGTGCCCCGCCCTCACTGACGTCAGACTAATAGGATTCCGATTTTTCAATCTCACAAGTTGGCAGGTATGATTTAGATACAGTTGAAATGGTGTTTTTTTTAGAATTATGTTGCTTTCCACATGACATCCTGTACTTGAGTGTTGATAGTGTTTACTGTATGTGGATTGCTTCACTTGCCAAAATCTTTGTGAGCTGAAGGGCCTGTTCTGTGCTGTTCAGTTTTGTGAATGGAATTGAACATAGTGTAATCATCCATCCCAACCCCTTTTATCATGATGGGAGGATACTCATGAATGAAACAGCTAAGAACCTCTGCTGTGGTCTACTGAGATTGGGATAATTGATCTCCAATCGTCCATTATCAATCACAATAATACTTTATTAGTCAAGTACGTTTTGCAACATACGAGGAATTTCATTTGCCAAGTCAGTCATACAAATAAAAAGCAACGTAACACCCAAACTACATTTAAACATTTTAACATAAGTTCAAATTTCCTCCCTTCTAAGCTCTCCCGTGGTCGGGGGCCTTGAACAGAACATAGAAACATAGAAAAATAGGTGCAGGAGTAGGCCATTCGGCCCTTCGAGCCTGCACCACCATTCAATATGATCATGGCTGATCATCCAACTCAGTATCCCGTACCTGCCTTCTCTCCATACCCCCTGATCCCTTTAGCCACAAGAGCCAGATCCAACTCCCTCTTGAATATAGCCAATGAACTGGCCTCAACGACCTTCTGTGGCAGAGAATTCCAGAGACTCACCACTCTCTGTGTAAAGAATGTTTTCCTCATCTCGGTCCTAAAGGAATTCCCCCTTATCCTTAGACTGCGACCTCTTGTTCTGGACTCCCCCAACATCGGGAACAATCTTCCTGCATCTAGCTTGTCCAACCCCTTAAGAATTTTGTAAGTTTCTATAAGATCCCCCCTCAATCTTCTAAATTCCAGTGAGTACAAGCCGAGTCCATCCTGTCTTTCTTCATATGAAAGTCCCGACATCCCAGGAATCAGTTTGGTGAACCTTCTCTGAACCCCATCTATGGCAAGAATGTCTTTCCTCAGATTTGGAGACCAAAACTGTACGCAATACTCCATAAAACCCTGTACAACTGCAGTAGAAACTTCCTGCTCCTATACTCAAATCCTTTCGCTATGAAAGCTAACATACCATTCACTTTCTTCACTGCCTGCTGCACCTGCATGCCTACTTTCAATGACTGGTGTACCATGACACCCAGGTCTCGTTGCATCTCCCCTTTTCCTAATCTGCCACCATTCAGATAATAGTCTACCCTCATGTTTTTGCCACCAAAGTGGATAACCTCACATTTATCCACATTATACTGCATCTGCCATGCATCTGCCCATTCACTCAGCCTATCCAAATCACCCTTCAGCCTCCTAGCATCCTCCTCACACCTAACTATACCCCCCCAGCTTGGTGTCATCTGCAAATTTGGAGATGTTGCATTCAATTCCCTCGTCCAAATCATTAATGTATATTGTAAATAGCTGGGGTCCCAGCACTGAGCCTTGCGGTACCCCACTAGTCACTGCCTGCCATTCTGAAAATGACCCATTTACTCCTACCCTTTGCTTCCTGTCTGCCAGCCAGTTCTCTATCCACATCATTATTGAACCACCAATACCGTGTGCTTTAAGTTTATATACTAATCTCTTATGTGGGACCTTGTCGAAAGCCTTCTGAAAGTCTAGATATAACACATCCACTGGTTCTCCCTTATCCACTCTGCTAGTTACATCCTCGAAAAATTCTATAAGATTCGTCAGACATGATTTACCTTTCGTAAATCCATGCTGATTTTGTCCAATGATTTCACCACTTTCCAAATGCGCTGCTATCCCATCTTTAATAAGTGACTCTAGCAGTTTTCCCACTACCGATGTTAGACTAACTGGTCTGTAATTCCCCGCTTCCTCTCCCTCCTTTTTTAAAAAGTGGGCTTACATTAGCTATCCTCCAATCCTCAGGAACTACTCCAGAATCTAAGGAGTTTTGAAAAATTATCACTAATGCATCCACTATTTCTGTGGCTACCTCCTTGAGCACTCTGGGATGCAGACCATCTGCAGAGATGCCAAGTGTCCCGGATTCGCCGTATTTTGTCCCGGCGAAATAACCTTTTTACGGTGTTCCGGCAGCCAAACATGCTGTTACGGAACAGCGCCGCGCCGGTGTTCCTCCCGTGGTGAACGCCGGCGCCATGTGCCCCCGGTTTGCCAGCCCGGCAGCTCGCAGCCACGCCCGGCCAAGAGCCTGGGCGGCGCCGGCCCGCGCGATCAGCGGCACTTTCTTGCCGCCAGCCGGCCGCTCGCGGCAGCCCCATCACCGGGCCTCCCCCCCACCCCCACCCCCACCCAGTGCGCAGGCGCAGACCCGCCGGCAACCTTGCCAAGTGCGCATGTGCCGCACCCGCCCGCCGGCAGCCCGCTGATCTGCACCAGTGCGCAGGCGCGTAGCCGCCGGCAACAACCCCAAGTGAGTATGTTACGGAGAGAAATGCATTTAACCCCATTTGTTACGGACAAATGGGTTGAATGTTACTGTGAACTAAATCTAGGGTTGGCATCTCTGCATCTGGCCCTGGGGATTTATCGGCCTTTAATCCGTTCAATTTACCCAACACCACTTCCCGGCTAACCTGGATTTCACTCAGTTCCGCCATCTTATTTGACCTCCGATCCACTGCTATTTCCGGCAGATTATTTATGTCTTCCTTAGTGAAGACAGAACCAAAGTAGTTATTGAATTGGTCTGCCATGTCCTTGTTCCCCATGATCAATTCACCTGCTTCTGACTGCAAGGGACCAACATTTGTTCGAACTAGTCTCTTTCTCTTCACATATCTATAAAAACTTTCGTAATCTATTTTCCCTTTCCTAATTAAACCCTTTGTCCTCCGCTGCTGGATTCTGAACTTCTCCCAGTCCTTTGGTAGGCTGCTTTTTTTGGCCAATTTGTATGCCTCATCTTTAGTTTTTATACTATCCCTGATTTCCCTCGTTATCCATGGATGCACCAACTTCCCTGATTTATTCTTTTGCCAAACTGGTATGAACAATTTTTGTACTTCATCCATGCAGTCTTTAAATACCTTCCATTGCACATCCGCTGTCAACCCTTTTAAGACTCACTTTCCAGTCTATCTTGGCCAATTCACGGCTCATACCTTCAAAGTTACCTTTGTTAAGTTCAGAACCCTTGTTTCTGACTTAATTATGTCACTCTCCATCCTAATGAAGAACTCAACCATATTATGGTCACTCTTGCCCAAGGGGCCAAGCACAACAAGACTGCTAACTAACCCTTCCTCATTACTCAATACCAAGTCTAGAATAGCCTGCTCTCTCGTTGGTTCCTCTACATGCTGGTTTAGAAAACTATCCCGCATACATTCCAAGAAACGTCTTCCTCGGCACCCCTACCAATTTGATTCACTCAATCTATATGCAGATTGAAGTCACCCATTATAACTGTGTTACCCTTGTTGCACGCACTTCTAATTTCCTGTTTGATGCCATACCCAACTCCAATACTACTGTTAGGTGGCCTGTACACAACTCCCACTAGCGTTTTCTGCCCCTTAGAGTTTTGCAGCTCTACCCATATCGATTCCACATCCTCCATGCTAATGTCCTTCCTTTCTATTGCATTAATCTCCTCTCTCACCAGCAACGCTTCCCCACCTCCTTTTCGTTTCCGTCTATCCCTCCTGAATATTGTATATCCCTGGTTGTTCAGCTCCCAGCCTTGGTCACCCTGGAGCCATGTCTCCGTGATCCCAACTATAGCATTGTCATTAATAGCTATCTGTACCTTCAACTCATCCACCTTATTACGAATGCTCCTCGCATTGAGACACATAGCCTTCAGGCTTGTTTTTACAACACTTTTACCCTTTATACAATTATGTTGACAAGTGGCCCCTTTTGATTTTTTCCCTGGATTTGTCTGCCAGCCACTATTAATTTTCACCTTGCTACCACTTGCTTCTATTGTCATTTTATACCCCTCTTTCTCTCTGCTCACACCTTTAAGACACCCACCACCTCTTATTCTCTGTTTATTATTTTTTTCTTCTTCCCCCCAGTACATGTTGGGTCTGAGTGCTTCCCTCCTCTGCCTCCTGCCTCAGACACCGTCTCCTAGCTATCTCTATTTGAGTCCCTCCCCCCAACCTATCTAGTTTAAAGTCCCCCCAGTAGCCTTTGCAAATTTCCCCGCCAAGATACTGGTCCCCCTTGGGTTCAACTGCAACCCGTCCTTTTTATACAGGTCACTCCTTCCCCGAAAGAGGTTCCAATGATCCAGAAACTTGAATTCCTGCCCTCCACACCAGTCCTTCAGCCACGCGTTTATCATCCACCTTGCTCCATTCCTACTTTCACTGTCGCGTGGCACAGTAGTCCTGAGATTGTTATCTTTTTGGTCCTTTTCCATAGCTCTCTTCCTAACTCCCTAAATTCTCCTTTTAGGACCTCTTCTCTTTTTTTATCTATTTCATTGGTACCAATATGTACCACGACCTCAGGCTCCTCTCCCTCCCTTTTCAGGATATCTTGGACAGGTTCAGACACATCCCGGACCCTGGCACCAGGGAGGCAAACTACCATCCGGGTCTCCCGACTGCGTCCACAGAATCGCCAATCTGACCCCCTAACTATGGAGTCCCCTATTACTAATGCCCTCCACTTTTCTTTATGCTTCTGCGCATCAGGGCCGGTCTCTGTACCGGAGGCCTGGTCGCTGTTGCTACCCTCAGGTAGGCTGTCCACCCCAACAGCACTCAAACCCGAGTACCTATTTTCAAGGTGTACAGTCACAGGGGTACTCTCTAGCCCCTGCCTCTGCCCCTTGCCCTTCCTAACTGTGACCCACTTGTCTGCCTCCTGTGGTTTTGGAGTGACTACCTCCCTGTAGCTCCTCTCAATGACCTCCTCACTCTCCCTGACCAGGCGGAGGTCATCGAGCTGCTGCTCCAGGTTCCTAACACAGTCCTTTAGGAGCCCCATCTCGACACACCTGGCGCAGATGTGGATGTCTGGAGGGCTAACAGATTCCCTGACCTCCCACATCTGACATCCACAACAATAAACTGCCCTGGCCTTCATACTGCCCCCTTACACAGGATACAATATCAACACAATACAAAGTACACTACAAACTGCTGAAATCTGACTGCCAATCAGCTGCTTACCCTAGTCCACTTCCCACCAATCAGCGGCTTCCTCAAAAAAACCACTTCTCCGAATGGAACGTTATGGATTTCGGTAAAAACAAGCCCCGCGCTGGATTTTTAAGCTTACCGGTTGGGTGTCGCTCCTCCCCATCCTTCTCTTCCAACGGCTCCTGTGGGCCTCTGAAAAAACAAGCCCCGCGCTGGATTTTTAAGCTTACCGGTCGGGTGTCACTCCTCCCCCTCCTTCTCTTCCAACGGCTCCTGTTGGCGGGATGAACCTTCCGTTGACGGGATGATCTTGACTCCCATAGCCGGCGGTCGGGCCCTCTGCATCGGGGCGATCAGCTCCTGCATCGGGGGGGATGTCAGCTCCCCCGTGCTGGAGATTGGACCCCACGTCGGGACTGGTCGAGTCGGCGAGCCCTTGATGGTAAGTCCGCACGCCACAGTTGGAGTGATCCCAGGCAAGGGATTGGCTTCCATGTGTGTCCACACCCCACAATGGGGCACAAAGTCAGTCCAAGCAGGCCTCCAGCTCCATCGATGGTAGGACACAGAGCGACCGGACTTGCGATCCGGAAAATAATCGCATCTCCGGCAAGGTAAGAATACTGAAAAAAGTTTACCCCGACCCCCACATAAAACAAACTGGAGAACATTTACACAAACGTTTAATACGCATTAAAAATAAAAGAAAAAGACGAAAGAACAGACAGGCTGTTGGCGGAGCTGCCAATCGTGTGGCTCCCCTGGTGGCATAATCATCTTCCGTTGTGCTGGATGTGACAACTGTTATCTCCAAGATGCCCATTGACTTTAACCAGTGCTCCTTGGTGCCACCTTATCAATTGTTGCCTAAAATGTCAGGGGCAATTAGTATAATCTCAACTCTCAAACTCAGCTCAGCTCAGCAAACTCTCAAATTCAAATTCATGTTTGGACTAAAACTGTGATGAGGTCTGGATCAACCCAAACTGGAAATTATTAACTATTATTTTTAGCTTTACTGATAATTGATTACACCAGGCAGCATTTGGGCAAGTTGGAGCTGGGGAATTTTGTAAATCCTCACATGCAGCACAAACCTTATATGCCGAAGGCAGAATGTTGTAGGATCACATAGTCTTTGGTGTATCCAGTTATCCCAGTCACATCTTGATATCATATGGAGTGAACTGAATCTGCTAAAGACTGGTTTATGTGATGTTGACAATGTTGGGACAAAATCAAGGTGGTCCATCAATCCTGTATTAATGGTTGAATGAGGTTGTAAATGTTTCAACCCTGTTTTGATATTCATGCACTTGTTTGTCATCACGGGGATTGTGAATGCTGTTGGATCTGATGCTATTCTGTTAGCTTTGGTATTAGACAGGAACTTGCGAAAGTTGATTGGAGCAGGTTGTTTGTAAACAAAGCCACTGGAATGTGGAATGCTTTTTTAAAAAAATGAAGGTCAGAGTTCAAGATATGTATGTTCCTGTTAGAGAAAGGCAAGAGAGGTCGGAGTAAGGAAACCTGGATGGTGAGAGAAATTTAGGCAGGCTCTTGTCATGAAAAAGATATATTGCTGTTTATCATCTACTAGACTAAGTGGGACCCGTTGGGTCCAAGTCACACGGGAGGACTGGTCCCCCAACGTAATATTCCACCACTCACCCAATTCCCCAACGTAACCCGTTCCCCCAAGGCAATAATCCACCACTCACCCATAGCCCCCAACTGCGGAGGCGCGGCTCATTTCTCCTTAATCCCCGAGCATGAAGGGTGTGTGGCGGGAGGGGGTGTAGGGTGGGGGGAAGGTGCGTATGTAGGCGGGTGAAGTGTGGGAGGGGGAGTGTATGTGTGGGCGGGGGGTATGTGTGGGCGGGGGGAGGTTTGCGTGTGAGGGGGGTGTGTGCGGGGCGGGGGGGGTTGTGGGTGGGAGGGGTGTGAGCGGGGGAGGGGTGTGGGGGCAGGGTGGTGGGTTGTGGGGGTGAGGGGGTTGTGGGAACGGGGGAGTGGAGGTGGTGTGTGGGCGGAGGGGTGTGTGGGCGGAGGGGTGTGTGGGCGGAGGGGTGTGTGGGCGGAGGGGTGTGTGGGCGGGGGAGTGTGGGGGGGGGAGTTGTGGGGCGAGAAGTGTGTGGGCGGAGGGGAGTGAGCTCGGAGAAAAGACGGGGAAGAACCATGGGGAGAGGGGGGCATCAGGGGGGAGGATGGGAGGAGCCAGCGAGGGGGACCAGAGGGGTAGTGGCTGTAATTGTGGGTGCGATGGGGACTCACAGCGGTTGCTGGTCGTTCTCCACCGGGATCAGAATCTCCGCTTTCTGTTTGGCGACATCTCTGACTCCGGGCTGAGCTGGGTCTCCGACTCTGGGCTGGGCTGGGTCTCCCACGCTGGGCTGGATTGGGTCTCTAACGTTGGGCTGCTGCTTGGGGCTGGGCTGCTGTTTGGGGTGGGGCATCTGCTGGGGCGGGGCGGCTGCTTGGGGCAGGGCTGCTGCTTCGGGTCCCTCCGAAAGCCCGATTGGAAACCTCCGCCGGCCATCTTCAACTCCAGTAAAGATTCGATGTTGCAGGAAGGGGCGGACCGTCCCGGGGAGTGACAGGGGAAGAGACTAATCCGCGCGGCGCCGACTGGCAGGAGAAGAGATCGATCTGCGCGAGCGCGTTTTTAAAGATTTTTAAACCTCGCTAACTTTTACAACATTCAACCGATCGGAACAAAATTTGGCGCACTTGCAGCACAGGAGAACGGTGAGCGAACTGGTGAAAAATCGTAGCGTTATCGCGAACCATTTTTGCGCAAATAGAAAGACTGCCAAACCGAAAGATAACAAGATTAGAGTTTTGGTTTTGCTCAGATATCAATGGCTTGGATGAGAATATAAAAGGCACAGAACAGTAATTAGCAATGTTACAAAATTTTGAGATTTTAAAAATCAAGTCTGCAATTTATCCCATCAGATAAAGCATAAAAAAGTTTAATTTGACACCTAATTCACTTTCATATCATCAGTATTAAAAAGGCTTTGGCCATTTTCATACTCGGAAATTAGCATCTTGTTCCCTATTGCTTTTCCATTGACTTAACACAAAAGCTGTGATCAAGGACAGTTCAAAGCTCATAACTTTCTTAAAAATTAAGAGAACTGAAATACATTTTCAGTTATTATAGATTGAAGCATTCTGAATATGAAACAATCTTACTTGGATGACCTGAAATTAAAGCATATAATTAGTTACTTAATTGTAGCTAATTACAAAATTCAATTACTAGATCTAAACATCTATCCATTTCTTAAGAAAAGATTAACATTTTTAAATAGCCTAAGTGTCCAAATAACATTCACACCAGAATTCACAATATAACATGATTTTTAAATCTCATTGTCATGAATTTATAGGCCAAATGGAAGGAATTTAATGTTTAATTCCCATAAATTAATGGCCATTTAAATCATCTTGCGAGTGGGTTTTTGTGGAACACGATCGATTGGAACTTTGCGGTTTGCAGTGAATTTGAGCCCCATATCGGCAGGAAAAACACTGCCGGTTCGTATGGGGTCAGAATCACATTTTCGCCAATGAAGTTTGGATTAAAGTAATCCTAAGAAGCAAGTTTATATGTAAAATGCACAACTTACCTTATGTTTTGACCCCTATACGTGAGATCCGTCGGCGTTAACGACGTTAGAAATCGCTTTTTTATTTCACTCTAGCGATTAAATTGACCCGTGATTTTTTTTTTTAAACTTCCGAGAACGCAAGTTGGAACGATTTTTCAGCATCGGGTAGCAGCTCGAGAAAATATATCTCGGACAGGCAGGAGAAAACGGCATTTTAATCCTTCCCCCCCCCCAAAGGCGCCGAAGTCAAGCACACGGCAGAACTACAGTGCCGTTGAAGGTAAGTATTGTAACATACCGACAGTAATGCACAAGGACAGGGCCTTCAGCGAATATGATTTCAAAAGTCTTTTAAATGCCACTAACATTAGGAATGTTACAACATTTTGAGATTTAAAAAATCAAGCCTGTAATTTATCCCATCAGATAAAGCATAAAAATAACTTTAATTTGATACCTAATTCACTTTCATATCTTCACTATTAAAAAAAGTTATGGTCATTTTCATACTCTAGCATCTTGTTTCCTATTGCTTTTCCATTGACTTAACACAAAAGCTGTGATTGAGGACAGTCAATTGACATAAAAGCCCACGACTTTCTAAAAATTAAGAGAACTGAATGAAATTTTCAGTTATTATAGATTGAAGCATTCTGAAACAAATATGAAACATCTTACTTGGATGACCTGAAATCAAAGCATATAATTAGTTAGTTACCTAATTTGTCAATTGCAAAATTCACCGTAGTGACGGAAACAGTAATAAACACTGAGACTGCCTTGAATATTCAAAAATGTGATTTTCTTTTTCTTTTTTTTCATTTATTTTTAATTGGAGGAAAAAAATACAGTACATCTGACGTATTGCATTACATTTCCCTCCATTTTGTTTTTTATATATAATAACAAAATAACCCTTACCTCCCTAAACACCCCTTGGCAGCTAATGTGTTCACAGTACAAACATCTCACAAATACAAATGCACATTTAAACAATAATAAAGTAACAAAACAGAATAAAGGTGGCTCCCCACCTACTGTCAAGTGCCCTCAGTCAATAGGTGGTTCCTTTAGACCCTCAAAGTATAAAAAAATATTGTATTATATGCTGTAATCCGTTACAGATAGGTAGAGAAATTACAATTTCTAGCAAAAGACCAAGTCTTTATGGAGAAGATCAGTTGCTAGCTGGTACATTGGCATATCATAATCAGTAGCATCATCATACTCCTCAGATTGTAACCAATAAGCAACTCTGTACACCTTGTTTTTCCTCAACATTTCAATTTTGGCACTGTAAACTACAAGTTTTTGCTCTTCAAACCACTCATGACATGCCTTTCTGTCCACTACTCTCCTATTAAGGATGACCTGTAGATCATCACATTTGGAGTAGTCCAAATTCGGATAATCTCTGCGAATGCTGTCTAAATCGGTCTCTTTTGCTGGGCATTTGGATTGACATTTTGACATTGAATTGAATTTTGCATTTCTTCTTCGGAGACATCTGTTTAAAATGTAAAAATTAAAAAAACACTGAATAGTATTAATAGAAACAAGTTATTATTTGCAGTTTTAGAAAAAAAGGCAGAAATGATAAAGTTAAACGCTAAAACAAATAGTAAATACCCGACAAAAAATTCATATTCATCAGTTTCATCAAATCAATTAAATTCATCTAATCAATTAAATTAATCTAAATTCAATTACTAGATCTAAAAATCTATCCATTTCTTAAGAAAAGGCTAACATTTTTAAATAGCCTACATATCAAAATAACAAATAACAAACTGATCCCATTCACACACAAATTCAAAGCATAACATTTTTTTTAAATCTCACTTTGTCATGACTTTATATGCCGAAATGGAAGGAATTTAATGTTAAATTCCCATAAATTAATCCTGAAACTTCCACTCTCAAGATAATCAAAATCATTATTTTTTGCACAATACATCTGACTAAAACTCTAATGTGGATATTTAGTACGAAAATATTGATCATGGATAGACAATAACACAAAATATAGATGATTTAGATGTTCTTGTGACATGATTGTGCAAAAAAAAAAGAATTTGATTATCTTGAGAGTGGATGTTTCTGGATTGTGATCGATTGGAGTGTGGCCACTGCCATGATTTAAGCCCCAATATCAGCAGGCAAGACACGGCCGATTCGCATGGGGGCCTAAATAACATTTTTTGCATCATAAGATTAAAATGAAGCCACACCAAAAAGCAAGATAATGTGTTAAATAAACGACACACCTTTTGTTTTGTCCTGCAATTGCGATCCGTGATGTTGAAGGCTTTGAAGACGTTAGAAGTCGTGTTGAACTTCAATCCAGCAATGCAATCGTCCAGCAAATTTTAAAAAAAAAACAGGAATGGAAGCACGAACGATTTTACTTCATCGCACGCACAGGCAGCAGGCAGATCTGGAGCGCCACTGATGGTAGATTTTGTAACAATACTACTAACATATCTGCTTCAGCCGTCACACTCGGCAGAGCATTCCAGGCACTCCCGCTGTTTATAAAGATTTGTCCCGCACATCTCCTTTAAACTTTGCCCCTCTCACCTTAAAGCTTATGTGGCCAAAAGGGCCTTTGGCACTTTGGCCTTCATCAGTCAGAGTATTGAGTATAGAAGGTAGACAAAAATGCTGGAGAAACTCAGCGGGTACGGCAGCATCTATGGAGCGAAGGAAATAGGCAATGTTTCGGGCCGAAACGTTGCCTATCTTCGATTTTCCAGCGTCTGCAGTTCCTTCTTGAACATATTGAGTATAGAAGTTGGGAGGTCATGTTGCAGTTGTATAAGACGTTGGTGAGACCGCATCTAGAATATTGTGTTAAAAGAAGGAACTGCAGATGCTGGAGAATCGAGGGGTACACAAAAAGCTGGAGAAACTCAGCGGGTGCAGCAGCATCTAAGGAGCGAAGGAGATAGGCGACGTTTCGGGTCGAGACCCTACTTCAGACTGGTCAGGGATCAGGGAAACGAGAGATATAGACGGTGATGTGGAGAGATAAAGAACAATGAATGAAAGATATGCAAAAAAGTATCGATGATAAAGGGAACAAGCCAATGTAAGCTGTTTGTGGTGTGAAAATGAGAAGCTAGTGCAACTAGGGTGGGGGAGGGAGATAGAGAGAGAGGGAATGCCAGGGGCTGAGGGCTGAGGGAGAGGTGGGGAGGGGGAGGAGATAGCAAGGGTTAACAGAATTGAGAAAATTCAATGTTCAAGCCCAAAGGATGCAGACTCCCCAAGCGGAATATGAGGTGCTGTTCCTCCAACTTGCAGTGTTGCTCACTCTGGCCGTGGAGGAGGCCCAGGACCAAGAGGTCGGATACGGAATGGGAGGGGGAGTTGAAGTGCTGAGCCACCGGGAGGTCGGGTTGGTTTTTGCGGACCGAGCGGAGGTGTTCGGCGAAACGATCGCCAAGCCTCCGCTTGGTCTCACCGATATAGATCATCTGGTATCTGGAGCAGCGGATGCAGTAGATGAGGTTGGAGGAGGTGCAGGTGAACCTCTGTTGGACCTGGAAGGACTGCTTGGGTCCCTGAAAGGAGTGGAGGGGGAGGTGAAGGGACAAGTGTTGTATTTCTTGCGGTTGCAAGGGAAAGTGCCCGGGGAAGGGGTAGAGCGGGAGGGGAGGGAAGAATTGACAAGGGAGTTGCGGAGGGAGCGGTCTTTGCGGAAGGCAGACGGGGGGAAGATGGGAAGATGTGGCGGGTGGAGGGGTCACGTTGGAGGTGGCGAAACTGGCGGAGGACTATGTGTTGTATTTGCCGGCTGGTGAGGTGAAAGGTGAGGACCAGGGGGACTCTGCCCTGTTTGCGAGTGGGGGAATGGGGAGAGAGGGCAGTGTTGCGGGGTATGGAGGAGACCCTGGTGCGAGTCTCATGAATAGTGGGGGAGGGGAATCCCCGTTCTCTGAAGAATTAGGCCATTTGTGATGACCTGGTGTGGAACACCTCATCCTGGGAGCAGATGCGGTGTAGACGGAGGAATTGGGAATAGGGGATGGAGTCCTTACAGGAAGCAGGGTGGGAGGAAGAGTAGTTACAAACTGCTTACAATGGCTTGTTCCCTTTATCATCGATACTTTTTTGCATATCTTTCATTCATTGTTCTTTATCTCTCCACATCACCGTCTATTTCTCTCGTTTCCCTGATCCCTGACCAGTCTGAAGAAGGGTCTCGACCCGAAATGTCGCCTATCTCCTTCGCACCTTAGATGCTGCTGCACCCGCTGAGTTTCTCCAGCTTTTTGTGTAACCCTCTAGAATATTGTGTTCAGTTCTGGGCACCATGTTATAGGAAATGTATCGTCAAGCTTGAAAGGGTTCAGAAAAGATTTACGAGCATGTTGCCAGGACTAGAGCGTGTGAGTTATAGGGAGAGGTTGAGTAGGCTGGGACTCTATTCCATGGAGCACAGGAGGATGCGGGGTGATCTTATACTGCGTGTACAAAATCATGAGAGGAATAGATTGGGTAGATGCACAGAGTCTCTTGCCCAGAGTAAGGGAATGGCGGACCAGAGAACATAGGTTTAAGGTGAAGGGGAAAAAAATGAATAGAAATCCTGGGGGGGAGGGGTAACATTTCACACAAAGGGTGGTGGGTGTATGGAACAAGCTGCCAGAGGATGTAGTTGAGGCTGGGACTATCCCATCAGTTAGACAGGTACATGGATTGGAGAGATATTGGCCAAGTGCAGTCAAGTGGGACTCGTGTAGCTGGGACATTATTGACTGGTGTGGGCAAGTTGGGCTGAAGGGCCTGTTTCCCCACTGTATCACTCTATGACTCTATGCCCTCTGGTATTTATTTTTTCCATGCTGGGAGAAAGATTCTGACTGTTTAATCTATCTAAGCCTCTTATCATTTAATATACTTCTATCAGATCTCAATGCCAGTGTTCAATGCCAAATATTTCCTGACTATCCCATTTCGTACAATAGTTGGCATATTTTAACATACTTTGGTCTGTGAGGGAGTAATTTCTCAAAATGCTGTCAGTGACAAATGCATCTGGTTAACCCTCGTGTTGAATCACTCGCTATCTGCTGCAGATCAAGAGTATTTAATTGTCATATGCACCAGGATTGGAACAATGAAATTCTTAATTTGAGCAGCTTTACAGGCCTGACCAGGAAAGGGTGGAAGATTTCTCCCTTGAGAGACATTAAAACCATATACATATTTACAACAGTCCTGAAGTGTTGTGGTTCATCATTATAAATGACAATTTTTTTTAAAAACTGCGCTTCCACCATAGTAACTGAGTGGTGCACACAGTTCTGAGTTGCCAGTTTTCCTAGTCTGTCTTACCGTGACAGTTGTGGAATTTAACCCTGTGTCTGGACTGCTCGTCCAGATCTCTGGATTGCCAATCTGCTGCACCACTGTCTTTTGAGTTTAACTTCAAGCCTGTCATACCGAACTTTGTCAAATATATACTACTAAAATTATTTTTATTATCTTGTTTTAGCCGCTCTTCCAAAAATGTAATAACTCTGCCCTCCACTGTATTTCAGTATTCAATTTTGTTCTCACTGCCCCATCACTCTTTCTCTCCTACCTTTAAACGTATATTTGCCTTTAAATGAGAGAATGCTCTATTTTCCATTTCTTGTTGATGTCTTTTTTTCATAAATTACTGCGAATCGGATATGAAAAGGAGCTTGTATTTCCAGTATGCTTAATAAAACAGTGGGAGTCACCCAAGGGAGGGGGGTGAGGCAGGATGCAACTAAGTCCATAAAACTGCTAAGGTAACTGATATTGTTACCTGAACAGTTTTATTGACTGTAGCCCATTTGTTATATATTCAAATTTATTTTACCTCATTGGAAAAACATGAATTTAAATTGCATTATTCAATGATGCAGGATGCATCGAGGCACTACAGTACATCATTTCTACAATGTATTTGCTGTTGTAATTTCTGAACTCCTTGAGGCTTTGGTTTAATGTCAAATCCAATAAATGGCATCTCTGACACCGGAGCACTTACTCAGCACTGAGCTTCCGCCCCAGATTATGTCCTGTTGTCTCTGAAGGAGGACAAAGCCATTGCTCTATAATTCGGGGAGGAAGGATACTGCTGTGCTGTGGCAGACTGAATAATTAGTGAACCCTTTTAATTCTGAGATGGTTTCTTTTAATTTTAGATTGCAGCAATTGTTTTAACCTGAGACATAAATGCTCCTGATAGATACTTTCTCCAATAAAAAACACATATTCTCAATGAAAGTCTTGTGTGAAATGGATATTCTCGATAATAAAAATGCTTATGTCTGCCAGAAATGCTTTTTTATAACATTTTTATGTCTGCTATTTAATGTGAAAGAGCTTATTGGCCATAAGATGTTCAATGTCGGTCATGTGATCAAATGCTCCTGGAGCTGGTTCGTGCATTTTCATCCACCCCCACAGGATTTTTTGCTTGTCGTTTTAACAGCACAGTCAGAAAAGGTCTGTAGATTTCTGAGCACATCCTTTGTGTCTGTATTGTGATACACTGCAAGGTCTCAGTGGACGTGCTGTTCTCTGATCATGTCATGCCACTGAGGGGGATGGTGCTTGCTGCAGTTCATTTAAACTAAAGAGTAAGGACTACAGCATTAGTTACATTTCAGAGATGCCGCATGGAATTATAGCAGACTTCAAAAGTAAATCATCTCCATCCTTGGTGTTCTAAATTCCAATGTACTTTAAACAGAAATCATCACAAACTAAACACGAACAAGCAGTGTCAAAAGATGCAGATGGACCGAGTGATTGTCTGGAAACAACGGAAGCCAGCGTGAGCACTACGGGGAGTGGGCAGGTGAGGACATTTTCAATCTTCCACGGAATAAGAGAAATCATTGTCATTTCTTTCAGCAAAACGGTATATTGGAGCCTTTCCTTTATCTGGTATTGCACACTTCTGTGTCTCCTAAATGGCCTTGATGATTTGGTGTAAGTCTATTCATTAAATAGGTTGTTTGATTAAATACATATGTTTTACAGTATATCACCAAATGGAATTTAATGGAAAATTACACATTGTATAAATTTGGATTGTTCAGCATTGGAATTATTGATATTGATGCAGTTACAGCTCAAAATGATTAATAGAGACACAAATGCTGTTCCCGGTAAAGTATTAATTCAATAAACTTAACATTTTACAGAAGAAAACAAAATAACAACCCAATTTGGATTATGAAATTAAGTAAAATTCTGTGAAACAACATTGTGTCACGTTTAGCTTTATCATGCATTTAAAACAAAACAAAGACAAATATGAAAGCTCTTTAATAACTGGATACTGTGTAACTTGGGTCACAGCACTCATAATTCATGCTTCAGGTTCTGTAAGTGAAATGTTTCCTTATCTAATATGAACTGTCTGATCCAGGTAATGAGCATGCATTTATTTCCTTTTGAACAACGTAGACATTACATTCTGCAGCATGTCTCTGAAAATTAAGTATTTAAAGTTTTTGCATTACACAAGCAATGTTACCTGAGCAGCATCAACGTAACATTAAAATAAGTTTCCATTGTTAATTTGAAACATATGCTATTCTCTGCAGCATGTCGCTTGGGCATCGGTTTATCAGTTTTCTAGAACATTGTACCAGTGGGGAAACATCATTGCATCTCTCGGATGCAGGATAACTTTTCATTACACTAATTCCTGGCCATAAGCCAGTTTTGTATGTTTGACGTTAACTCCATTTTATCGCATAGTCCTCAGTTTTGATGATAAACTTAAGTAGCACTCACTCATAGGCCTATTGAAAGTCTATATGTACAACATCTACTGCATTGCCATTGGCAACTGTTTCTGTAACATCTTCAAAAATAAAAATAAGCTAACAATATGCTATTTGTCTTTAAATAAAGATCTGACTTTTCTTTATTAATCTAAATTTTTAATTTCTTGCCATTATAATTCATAGCATTTTCTGAGATTACACAGAATGGCACGAATTTCCTGAGCATATCCAGCCAGCATTTCATGCCATGGTTTTCACGGGAACTGCCAACTAGCAAGCTATTTAGTTCAAAAGTCGGACATCCGACACTTCCTGATCTTACTAAATTATGGAGCTGGTTCAGAGGCCATTTGGACTTTGGGCTCCTCATCTTTTCATGGTTCATTGCCCGCATGTGCATTTTCGTTGACTCAAAATATACCAAACCATTCCTTAATTCTCTCTGGTTATCAGAGACATTTTTGAATTGTTACAAGATCTCCTGGGGTGCTAAAACGTAATTGGTGTCTTCCAGTGTGAGACCTCAAGAGAGGTTTTGTTGGAGACACAGCCAGTGGCGAACACTACAGGAAATTCTTGATCTGGTTTGACCATCCTGGCTGGGGCTCAATATCAGGATGATATTGGTGCTGTCAGGTGACCACCACATGGCAATGAGTTTGGACAGCAGGTGGATCCACTTCTAGATTTTGCCATGAAGGCAAGGCATCTACCCTGTCATCCCTCAGAATCTTATTTTCAATAAGTTCACCTCTTATATTCTTCTAAACATCAATTGTAGGTCCAATCTGCTCAATTGCTTCTCTTAGGTCAATCCCTTTAACCCACAAATTGGCCTAAGTACCCTAAACTTCCTCCAATGTGTTTATTCTATCCCAGTTAAGCAGATCAAAGGTAAACCATGTGTAGGAAAGAACGGCAACCTGTAGCAACAGTTCACACTTTGTGTCATCTGCAAATTTGCTAATGTTACTTTGCACTGTGGTCCCACACCGAGCCTGTACCCCACTAGTCACACCATTTTGAAAGGACCCGTTAATCCCTACGCTTTGTTTTCCTGTCTGCTATCCATGTCAGCACTCTCAATACCATGTGCCCTAATTTTCCCCACTCCCTCATGCTTTCTGAAAGGCTAGGTACACTACATCAACTGGCTCTCCCTTGTCCTAGTTACATCTTCAAAAAATTCCAGATTAGTCAAGCATGATTTCCCCTTCGTAAATCCATGCTGACTTGGACCGATCCTGTTACTGCTATCCAAATGTGTCGCTATTTCATCTTTTATGATTGACTCCAGCATCTTCCCCACCACCGATGTCAGGCTAACTGGTCTATAATTCCCTGTTTTCTTTCTCCCGCCTTTCTTAAAAAGTAGGATAACATTAACTACCCTCCAATCCACAGGAACTGTTCCTGAATCTATAGAACATTGGAAAATGATCACCAATGCGTCCACGATTTCTAGAGCCACTTCCTTAAGTATCCTGGGATGTAGTACATCAGTTCGTAAGTTATAGCAGCAGAATTAAGCCAATCGGGCCATCAAATCTACTCCGCCATTCTATCATGGTTGATCTATCTTTCCCTCTCAACCTTATTCTTCTGCCTCACCTTGATTTTTCTCCGTGTCGCATCTCATGACCAAGAAACTGAAGACTCCGATTTGACCCAAAAAGTCACCTATCCATGTTTCCCTGAAATGCTGCCTGACCTGCTGTGTTACTCCAGCACTTTGTGTCCTTTTGTGTATTAACCAGCATTGCAGTTGTTTGTTTCAACTACTAATCCAATGATAATCCCTTTTTTGGTTATAGCGGACAATCTGATAATAATGGACACCATTCCGCCCCTATGTTCCATAACGAGGGTCTACTGTACTTGCAATGAAGGCCAGCAATCAATTTGCATTCTTAATTGTTTGCTGTATCTGAATAATTTTACTTTCCCATGACTAAATCAAATCCCTCTGTACTGCACATTCTACCTTTTAAACAATATTCCATTATTCTCAATTAATATTCCATTTACCAAATTTTTGTCCACTTACTTGAGCTGTATCACTTTGAAGATATTTGTATTCTTCTCCCTTTCTCATGGTCAGTAGGTTTGGTAATATTGCACGTGAGTGCTTCCTCTCTTAATGATATAACACTTGCTGTTCTCCTGCACTATAGCACTACCCCCATGCCCTCATGCTCCCTCCTGACACTGTCCATAATTTAAGAGTGAGATGAATTGAAGATTATGACGCGTTTAGAATTAGTACCTGCATAACTTCCACACTATCCTCCGCAACTGTGATGCACCCTTATGAATGAGATAGTCCTCTATGTAAGTACTATCTGTACTTCCATTTGATCAATTGTTAGCTTCAATTGTTCACTGTAGGAGTGAACGGGTCCTTTTCAGGATGGCAGGCAGTGACTAGTGGGGTGCCGCAAGGTTCAGTGCCCCAGCTATTTACAATATATATTAATCATTTGGACGAGGGAATTAAATACAACATCTCGAAGTTTGCGAATGACACAAAGCTGGGGGGCAGTGTTAGCAGTGAGGAGGCTGCAAGGTGACTTGGATAGGCTGGGTGAGTGGGCAAATGCAGGGCAGTTGCAGTATAATGTGGATAAATGTGAGGTTATCCACTTTGGTGGCAAAAACAGGAAAGTAGACTATTATTTGAATGGTGACCGATTAGGAAAAGGGGAGATGCAACGAGACCTGGGTGTCATGGTACACCAGTCATTGAAAGTAGGCATGCAGGTGCAGCAGGCTGTGAAGAAAGCGAATGGTATGTTGGCATTCATAGCAAAAGGATTTGAGTACAAGAGCAGGGAGGTTCTACTGCAGTTGTACAGGGTCTTGGTGAGGCCACACCTGGAGTATTGCGTATAGTTTTGGTCTCCTAATCTGAGGAAAGACATTCTTGACATAGAGGGAGTACAGAGAAGGTTCACCAGACTGATTCCTGGGATGGCAGCACTTCCATATGACGAAAGACTGGATAGACTCGGCTTTTACTCGCTGGAATTTAGAAGATTGAGCGGGGATCTCATAGAGACTTATAAAATTCTTAAGGGGTTGGACAGGCTAGATGCAGGAAGATTGTTCCCGATGTTGGAGAAGTCGAGGACAAGGGGTCACAGTTTAAGGATAAGGGGGAAGTCTTTAGGACCGAGATGAGAAAATAATTTTTCACACAGAGAGTGGTGAATCTGTGGAATTCTCTGCCACAGAAGGTAGTTGAGGCCAGTTTGTTGGCTATATTTAAGAGGGAGTTAGATGTGGCCCTTGTGGCTAAAGAGATCAGGGGGTATGGAGAGAAGGCCGGTACAGGATACTGAGTTGGATGATCAGCCATGATCATATTGAATGGCGGTGCAGGCTCGAAGGGCCGAATGGCCTACTACTGCACCTATTTTCTATGTTTCTATGTTCTGTGTTTCTATGGTTCATGTTATCTCAGCCATATATCTCACTGTAATATATTGGCAGTATCTTCCTTGAAAAATACGTCAAAGTTCTCTACTGCTTGTACTTCATGATGGCAGAATTTAATATAATTTACCACACAGGATGTAGGAATGTTACAAAATATTGAGATTTTAAAAATCAAGCCTGTAATTTATCCCATCAGATAAAGCGTAAAAAATAAAGTTAATTTGATATCTAATTCACTTTAATAACTTCAGTATTAAAAAAGTTATGGCAATTTTCATACTCGCAAATTAGCATCTTGTTCCCTATTGCTTTTCCAAAAGCTGTGATCGAGGACAGTCAAAAGCCCATAACTTTCTTAAAAATTAAGAGAACTGAATGAAATTTTCAGTTAGTATAGGTTGAAGCAATACGAAACATCTTACTTGGATGATCTGCAATTAAAGCATATAATTAGTTAGTTACCTAATTGTAGCTAATTACAAAATTGACCGTTGTGACGGAAATAATAATAAACACCCAGACTGCCTTGAAAATTAAAAAATGTGATATTCTCAAGATTAATATTATTGTATTATATGCTGGAGGTCCGTAACAGATAGGTAAAGAAATTACAATTTCTAGCAATAGACCAAGTCTTTATGGAGAAGATCAGTTGCTAGCTGGTACACTGGCATATCATAATCAGTAGCATCATCATACTCCTCAGATTGTAAGCAATAACAACTCTGTACACCTTGTTTTTCCTCAACTTTTCAATTTTGGCATTGTAAACTACAGGTTTTTGCTCATCAAACCATGCATGACATGCCTTTCTGCCAACTACATTTGCATTAAGAATGTACTGTAGATCATCACATTTGGAGTAGTCCAAATTTGGATAATCTCTGCAAATTCTGTCTAAATCAGTCTCTTTTGCTGGGCATTTAGATTGACAATTTTGCATTTCTTCTTCGGAGGAATCTGTTTAAAATGTAAAGAGAAAAAAAAACACTGAACAGCATTTTACAGAAACAAGTTATTATTTGCAGTTTTAGAAAAAAGGTAGAAATGTTAAGTTAAACGCTAAAACAAATAGTAAATACCCAACAAAAAAATTCATATTCACCAGTTTCATCAAATCAATTAAATTCATTTAATTCAATTACTGGATCTAAATATCTATCCATTTCTTAAGAAAAAGCTAACATTTTTAAATAGCCTAAATATCAAAATAACAAATAACAAACTGATCCCATTCACACACAAATTGAAAATATAACATGTTTTTAAAATCTCAATTTGTAATTAATTTATATGCCAAGGAAGGAATTTTATGTTTAATTGCCATAAATTAATCCAAAAACATCCACTCTCAAGATAATCAAAATCATTATTTTTGGACTAAAACTGTACTATGGATATTTAGTGTGAAAATATTGATCATGGATAGACAATAGCACAAAATATAGATTATTTAAATGTTCTTACGACATGAATGTCCAAAAAAAATAATGAATTTGATTATCTTGAGAGTGAATGTTTCTGGAATGTGATCGATTGGAATGTTGCCGTTGCCGTAAATTTAAGCCCATGTCGGCAGGCAAGACATGGCCGATTCGTATGGGGGCCTAAATAACATTTATTGCATCATAAGATTAAAATAAAGCCACATCATAAAGCAAAATAATATGTTAAATAGACGACATATCTTTTGTTTTGTCCTAATATTGCGATCCATGATGTTGAAGGCGTTTTTAGTCGTGTTTAAATTTAATCCAGCAACACAAACTCCCAGCAACATTTTTTTTTAAACCCGCAAACGGAAGCACGAACGATTTTAGTGACAATTCAGAAGAGATTATCTAGTCTCAAATTGCACCATGGCAGGGCTTTTGCTCTCCAAACACTAATATATACGCTTCATAATTCCATCGGGGGCCACCACCGTGTTTCTTTGTTTGTTTTATGTGAGGGGGGGGGAATAGGGGGAAACCTTTTTCAGTCATTCACTTCAACGGAGATGCGATTTTTCTCCGTGTCGCATCTCCGTGTGTGTGTCCCCCCCCCCCCGCGGCCTACAACGTGGAGTGGTGCGGCCTTTCCTGGAGCTTCAAGCTGCGGGGACAGCGCAGACTTTAATATCAGCAACTGCGATCTTTTGCTAGAGGTTGCCAGCGGAGCTCCAACCACAGGGCCTGTGGACACTGTGAAGCCGCGGTCTCCGGTAAGAAGAAGCCGACTCGGGAGCTCCATACCGCGGAGTTTTCCGATCCATCCCGACGCCGGGGTTTTGATCATCCCGACAAGAGGGCTTGAACATCGGGCCGTCGGCAGCGGCAAGTACGGCAGGTGATCAAAGGAGGAAGATGACTGAACTTCATTGCCTTCCATCACACTGTGGTGGATGTTTATGTTAAATTTTATTTTATGTGGTTGTGTGTATGTTGCTTTTTACTTAGTATGGCTGTATGGTAACTCAAATTTCACTGTACGCTTGTGCCTGTTGAATCACATACCATGTGAATAAGCACAAGCAGAAATGGTGACAGCGGTGACAAGTCTTGCTGGGAGCACACAGAACTATCTTAAGTACCACTTAGCTGGCAGGGATGGTCGATGATTGGTGTTTTTACTCGTTGGACCAAAAGGGTCTGCTTCCATGCAGTATCTTTCAATGAAAAACTGCTTTCAAATCTGATTCAGAGCTCTGTCTTATCTACACATTTATATTTTAAGATTATTGGCAGTACTTAGTTATTTGTGCATTGTACTTTTTATGAGCCACCTGGTGGATGCAAAATGACTCCCAAATGTGAAACATTTCACAACATTTCAGAAAGGTTTTTGTTTATTTAACAGATCTAATACGTATTCTTTTCTGCGTTTTAGGGTTCAGGATCAAGGGTTGAACAAGATACTAATAGTGTAATGAGCTGTAGTAACTCCTACTCAGTTCCCCGAAGATTGACAAATCACCTGGGTACCAAGGTAACCGAAGATTCCAGGCTACAGGTCGCTACACTGCATTTTTTCTAATACGTCAATTTAAACAATGCTTTGGCTGCTTTACTAGCATGTTTCACAATTTTCATTAACAACTGCATGTGGTTCTCCTTACTGTGTCTTTTTAAAGATATTTACAAAATGTTTTATTTTGAACTGATTATTGGCAACCGATATTGGAGGTGCATTCCACATATGGAGTAAAAAAATAAAAGGTCATAGTAAGAATTATATTTGAATCGAGCTTAGTGCCAAAAAGAATACTACCACAATTAAAATAATTAAAACTATTCTATCGAGTAGAATTAAGAAATCAGTATGTATTGATATTCAAATAACTTGTGTAATCAGGACAGTATTTTATCCAAAGGTAGCAAAAATACTGCTTCCTAACCACTGGAATTTGTCATTAAATCTGAGTAATATTTATCTATATTGTTATCATTGCTTCTAATTCCATCTGTAGAGATAGTATCGCTTGCTTTGCTGTAATTAGTTGCTAGTAATACTTTAAATTGTTTTCTTAAAACATTTAAGAAAGTATTAGTTTTAAGAAAATATTAAATTATTTAAGTATTTTTTAAACTTTTACTGAACTCTTCAGTAAAACAAAGTGCTGATGAAGCAGCGGATCAGACAACATCTGTGGAAGAAATGGACAGATCACATATTGGTTCGCCTGTCCATTTCCTCCACAGCTGTTGTCTGACCCGAGTTCCTCCAGCACTTGTGTAAGCAGTTCCTATTATTCAGTGGTAGCTTTAGCCAAGTGCAAAGTGATAATAGTCACTGGGGCAAAACTGAACTGTAAATTATTAAGTTCTTAATTGTTTTATAGGAATTTAATTGGTTTAGAGGAATGTTGGATTGAGGATAATTCTCGCCTGTTACAAATGATTCCCGTATTGGTATGTGTGTTTTAAAAAAAATAATGGATATTCATTGCATTGGTAGCATATTTGCTTCCCAATTTTAAGTGTCGGCGATCTTGATTGCTCGGTATCTCTGTCAGAATATATTGAATGGAAATCATGAAAGAAGTAGGACTGGTGAACTTTGCCCTCGTGGAACCGCCATCTATATTGACATTTATTTCCTGGACCTCCTACATTGCCTGTTCCTTCAGATTGACATAAGCCCACACAAACTGAAGGAACAACACCTCAGTATCTTATAACCCAACAGCTTGTCCCACCTCCCCTCTCCTGTCCCCTTCGACCTATATTCCTCCCTCTGGCTTTGCATTTCACTCACCTCGTCCTTTTTTGACATCCTTTTGTCACCTTGTCTCGTTTTCATCTCCTTTTGTCACCCTTTTGTCTCCTTTTCATCTCTAGCTTTTGTCCACCCGGTTAATCAAAACCCTCCTTACCTATATCCACCTATTATTTGTGTATCAAATTCTCAAAGCTGCCACAACGAAGATATGACAATTGTGGTAGTGGAATTAAACTGACGAGCCACAACCAAAAAAATTCCCATTTCACAGACTCTATTTTGGGATGGGTGGAGGTTGGGGATAAGTATTACTTATTATAACCCAATAATAAGTTGGGGGGAGGGACTCAAATAGAGAAAGCTAGTAGACAGGGTCTGAGGCAGGAGGCAGAGAAGGGAAGCACTCAGACCCAACATATAGGGGGGAAAGAAGAAAACAATAATAAACAGAGAATAAGAGGTGGTGGGTTTCTTAAACGTGTGAGCAGAGAGAAAGAGGGGTATAAAATGAGGGTAAAAGCAATCGGTAGCAAGGTGAAACTTAATAGTGGCAGGCAGACAAATCCAGGGCAAAAATCGAAAGGGGCCACTTGTCAACATAATTGTATAAGGAGTAAGAGTGTTGTAAAAACAAGCCTAAAGGCTTTGTGTCTCGATGCGAGGAGCATCCGTAATAAGGTGGACGAGTTGAATGTGCAGATAGCTATTAATGACTATGCTATAGTTGGGATCACGGAGACATGGCTCCAGGGGGACCAAGGCTGGGAGCTGAACATCCAGGGATATTCAATATTCAGGAGGGATAGACAGAAAGGAAAAGGAGGTGGGGTAGCGTTGCTGGTGAGAGAGGAGATTAATGCAATAGAAAGGAAGGACATTAGCTTGGAGGATGTGGAATCGATATGGGTAGAGCTGAGAAACTCTAAGGGACAGAAAACGCTAGTGTGATAGTGTACAGGCCACCTAACAGTAGTAGTGCAGTTGGGGATGGCATCAAACAGGAAATTAGAAATGCATGCAACAAGGATAAAACAGTTATAATGGGTGACTTCAATCTACATATAGATTGGGTGAATCAAATTGGCAGGGGTGCTGAGGAAGAGGATTTCTTGGAATGTATGCGGGATAGTTTTCTGAACCAACATGTAGAGGAACCAACAAGAGAGCAGGCTATTCTAGACTTGGTAATGAGTAATGAGGAAGGATTAGTTAGCAGTCTTGTTGTGCGTGGCCCCTTGGGCAAGAGTGACCATAATCTGGTTGAATTCTTCATTAGGATGGAGAATGACATAATTAAGTCAGAAACAAGGGTTCTGAACTTAAACAAAGGTAACTTTGAAGGTATGAGACGTGAATTGGCCAAGATAGACTGGCAAGTGATTCTTAAAGGGTTGACAGTGGATGTGCAATGGAAGGTATTTAAAGACTGCATGGATGAACTACAACAATTGTTCATCCCAGTTTGGCAAAAGAATAAATCAGGTTGTGCATCCATGGATAACAAGAGAAATCAGGGATAGTATTAAAACAAAAGATGAAGCATACAAATTAGCCAGAAAAAGCAGCCTACCAGAGGACTGGGAGAAATTCAGTCCAGCAGAGGAGGACAAAGGGCTTAATTAGGAAAGGGAAAATAGATTTTGAAAGAAAACTGGCAGGGAACATAAAATCGGACTGCAAAAGTTTTTATAGATATGTGAAGAGAAGGAGATTAGTTAAAACAAAAGTAGGTCCCTTGCAGTCAGAAACAGGTGAATTGATCATGGGGAACAAGGACATGGCAGACCAATTGAATAACTACTTTGGTTCTGTCTTCACTAAGGAAGACATAAATAATCTGCCGGAAATAGCAGGGGACCGGGGGTCAAATAAGATGGAGGAACTGAGTGAAATCCAGGTTAGCCGGGAAGTGGTGTTGGGTAAATTGAATGGATTAAAGGCCGATAAATCCCCAGGGCCTGATAGTCTGCATCCCAGAGTACTCAAGAAAGTAGCCCCAGAAATAGTGGATGCATTATTGATTATTTTTCAAAACTCCTTAGATTCTGGAGTAGTTCCTGAGGATTGGAGGGTAGCTAATGTAACCCCACTTTTTAACGGGGAATTCCAGTTAGTCTAACATCAGTAGTTCCGTGCTGTAATTGTTATATGGTTAGTCTAACATCAGTGTTTCCGTGCTGTAATTGTTATAATTACAGCACGGAAACAGGCCCTCTCGGCCCCTTCCAGTCCGTGCCGACCATTTGTTTTCCCCTAGTCCCATCTACCTGCACTCAGACCATACCCCTCCATTCCCTTCACGTCCATATACCTATCCACTTTACTCTTAATTGTTAAAATCGATCCTGCCTCCACTTCTGCTGGAAGCTGATTCCACACAGCCACCACCCTCTGAGTAAAGAAGTTCCCCCTCACGTTGAAACCTCTGTCCCTTAATTCCATGTCATGCCTCTTGTTTGAAACTTCCCTACCCTCAATGGGAAAAACGTATGTCTATCCCTTTCATCATTTTAAAGACTCAATCAAGTCCCCCTTAACCTTCTGTGCTCCAAAGAATAAAGACCTAACTTGTTCAACCTTTCTCTGTAACATAGTTGCTGGAACCCTGGCAACATTCTAGTAAATCTCCTCTGTACTCTCTCTATTTTGTTGACATCCTTCCTATAACTAGGCGACCAAAATTGGAATTGGTCTTACCAATGCCTTGTACAATTTTAACATTACTTCCCTACTCCTATATTCAATGCTCTGATTTATAAAGGCCAGCACACCAAAGGCTTTCTTTACCACCCTATCTACATGCGATTCCACCTTCAGGGAACTATGCACAGTTATTCCTAGATCCCTCTGTTCCACAGCTTTCCTCAAACCATTTACCATGTACATCCTATTTTGAGCACTTCACACTTATCAGCATTAAACTCCATCTGCCATCTTTCAGCCCACTTTTCCAAATGGCCCAAACTGTAGACTTTGATCTGCAGATCATTGATGTACATACTTTTTCTAAAGATGGGATAGCAGCACATTTGGAAAGTGGTGAAATCATTGGACAAAGTTAGCATGGATTTACGAAGGGTAAATCATGTCTGACGAATCTTATAGAATTTTTCGCGGATGTAACTAGTAGAGTTGGATAAGGGAGAACCAGTGGATGTGTTATATCTAGACTTTCAGAAGGCTTTCGACAAGGTCCCACATAAGGGATTAGTATACAAACTTAAAGCACACGGTATTGGGGGTTCAGTATTGATGTGGATAGAGAACTGGCTGGCAGACAGGAAGCAAAGGGTAGGAGTAAACGGGTCCTTTTCAGATTGGCAAGCAGTGACTAATGGGGTACCGCAAGGATCAGTGCTGGGACCCCAGCTATTTACAATATATATTAATGATTTGGACGAGGGAATTGAATGCAACATCTCCAAGTTTGCAGATGACACTAAGCTGGGGGGTAGTGTTAGGTGTGAGGAGGATGCTAGGAGGCTGCAAGGTGACTTGGATAGGCTGGGTGAGTGGGCAAATGCATGGCAGATGCAGTATAATATGGATAAATGTGAGGTTATCCACTTTGGTGGCAAAAACAGGAGGGTAGACTATTATCTGAATGGTGGCAGATTAGGAAAAGGGGAGATGCAATGAGACCTGGGTGTCATGGTACACCAGTCATTGAAAGTAGGCATGCAGGTGCAGCAGGCAGTGAAGAAAGCAAATGGTATGTTAGCTTTCATAGCAAAAGGATTTGCGTATAGGAGCAGGGAGGTTCTACTGCAGTTGTACAGGGTTTTGATGAGACCACACCTGGAGTATTGCGTACAGTTTTGGTCTCCAAATCTGAGGAAAGACATTCTTGCCATAGAGGGGGTACAGAGTACCAGACTGATTCCTGCGATGTCAGGACTTTCATATGAGGAATGACTGGATAGATTCGGCTTGTACTCGCTAGAATTTAGAAGATTGAGGTGGGATCTTATGGAAACTTGATCACATCTTGATCACCGGTGAATGTGATCCGCAACTTGATCACATCTCTGGGTAGGTAAGAACCTGAAAAAAAAGTTTCCCCCTCCCCCCACATAAAACAAACAGAAGAATAAACAAACTTTAAACCAATGCTGAAAATAACAAATAGGATGAAAAAATGAACAGACTGCTGGCAGGGCTGCCACCTCCCTCCTCTGGTGCCCCCTCAAGGGGAATAGGGTGAATATACTTTTACACAACATTGGAGAAAGAAAGGGAATTAGGTCGTGAAAGTGGGACAGGCACTTAAGTACGCAGATGACATTAAAGTAGGTAGTATTGTAGGCGGTTATTAAAAATTACAGCAGTGTCTTGATCAGCTGGGCAAGTCAGCTGAGATATGACTAATGAAGTTTAATGCAGATATGTGTGAGGTGGTGCATTTTGGGAAGAGAAAGCAGGGCAGGACCAAAACTGTGAACGATAGGCCCCTAGGGAGTGTTGTAGAGCGGTATGTTGGAGCACAGGGTATTGAAGAAGGCTTTTGGTATGTTGACCTTCAACAGTCAGATATATTTGGTATGTTGACCTTCAACAGTCAGTAAAGAAGTTGGGATGTTGCAATTTACAAGATGTTGATGAGGCTGCATTTTGAGTATTCGGTTTGGGTCACACTGCTTTAGGAAGGTTGTCATCAAGCTGGAAACTGGTGAGAAGATTTACGAGTGGTCGGGCTGGCTAGGATTTAATTCCTTGGAGGCTGAAGGGTGATTTTCTAGAGGTGTATAAAATAATAAGGGGAATAGAATGAATATACTTTTACACAAAGGTGGAGAAACAAGAATCAAAGAACGTAGGTTTAAGGTGGGAGGGACATGATTTATTAGGAACCTGACTGCTATCTTTTTCGCAAAGAGTGGCGGGTTTATGGAACAGGCTCCAGAGGAGTTATTGAAGCAGGTACTATAATAGTATTTAAAAGACACTTGGACAGGTACATGGATAGGAAAGTTTTGAGACATATGGGCCAAACATAACCAAATGGGATTTAGTTTAGAGAGAGCATCTTGGTTGGCATGGACTAAAGGACCTGTTTCCATGCTGAATCACCCTAATAACGAGACATGTGTTGTTAAACAAAGTGATCTTTATTGAGTTGAACAAGGAACCGTCCACACGCGACAGGGGAGGGTTCTCTCAAAAACTATATATATAGGCACACCCCCCAAGTTACGTGACAACTATTTCCTGCCAAACCTAGTCACGTGACCCTGCCAGTCCAGAACAGAGATGAAGAAACACTTTTTCTCACAGTGAGTCTGTGGAATTCTCTGCCACAGAGGGTGGTGGAGGACGGTTCTCTGGATACTTTCAAGAGAGAGCTAGATAGGGCTCTTGAAGATAGCGGAGTCAGGGGATATGGGGAGATGGCATGAACGGGGTACTGATTGGGGATGATCAGCCATGATCACATTGAATGGCGGAGCTGGCTCAAATGGTCAAATGGCCTACTCGTGCACCAATTGTCTGTGCTATTGACCTCGTATACAAATCCCGCCCCCGCACAGGGGACACAACCGGTAAAGGCAAAATCTGAAGCGGCCTGGGCTGCGGACCCCCCAACGACGAGGCTGGGCCCACCTGCACTGGTTCGGTAATGTCCAAATGGGCCGGATTCAGGCGAGCCACCAACACAGTCTCGTGTCGACTTCCCATGTCCAAAACGAAAGTGGTAAGTCCATGCTGCAGCACCCAACTACCCTTGTACGGACGCTGTAGCGGCGACCGGTGAGCATCGTGGTGCAGGAACACATACAAACAGTCCTGGAGAGCAGGGGGAATATGGGAACGAGCCACCCCATGGCGAGAGGTCGGGACAGGAGAAAGCGCACCCACCTTCTCCAGCAAATGGACCAACACAGACGAGGATGGCTCCTGCAACAACCGGGCTGCCGGAACGGAATCCCCCAGACCGTAAGCGGAGTCCCCTAAACCAATACGGCAGAGGAAGAAGCCAAATCCTCCTTCGGGGTGGTACAAACCCCCAGCAAAACCCACGGTAACTCGTCCATCCACTCCGGGCCCGTGTGTCAAGCCTTCAGTGCAGCCTTAAGATGACGGTGGAACCGCTCCACCAAACCTTTGGATTGAGAATGATAGGCCACGGTGCAGTGGAGCTGAGCTCCCAACAGGCGAGCCATAGCAGACCACAGGTCAGAGGTGAACGGATCCCCCCGGTCCGATGAAATGTCCTCTGGGACACCAATGAGCGATCCAGTGGGCAGCGAGGGCATGATCACACGTCACAGCAGAAGTATCAGCCAGCAGGATAGCCTCCGGCCACCGCGTGAAACGATCCACCACTCTAAGGAGATGTTTGTCTCCCCGGGACGGGGGCAGCGGATCCACGATATCCACATGAATGTGGTGGAACCGCCGTTGAGGCACAGCAAAATCCTGAACAGGCGCCCGGATGTGCCGCTGAACCTTAGACGTCTGACGCGGAATGCATGCCCGAGCCCAATGACCAACGCTTACGCAAGCCATGCCACATGAAGCGAGCCGCCACCAACGCAATCGTCGCTCTGATGGCAAGGTGAGCCAACCTGTGGATGACGTCAAACACTCCGAGATATATGCCAGCTGACGCTGTTGCTGAGAGGACCAGGGATCCGACACCTTCGCGAACGCAAAGGGGAGAGGCTGGTGAACCATAAAGGCAGTAAAATCCCGGCCTTCAAGGAAATAAGTAAGTAGCGAACGTGTCGCACTGCCAGGTATAATGCAAGGAGCTCCCAGTCAAAAGCACTGAACTTCCGCTCCGCTGAGTTGAGTTGCCAGTGAAAAAGGCCAGGGACGGCCAGCACCCCTCGATCAACTGATCCATGCACCACCCACAGTGGAGTCAGAGGCGTCAACCATCAGGTTGGTTGGGGCATCAGGTGGACCAGCATTCGCACCATGGAAAGCGACCACGGCCTCGTTGTTCCACTGCACGTTCTGCTGCTTGCCGGCCAGTAACTGAAACAACAGTCGCCTGATCCAGGCTGCTGCGGGCACGAACCGATGGTTAAAAAGTCACCATACCCACAAACCCCTAGAGTTCTCGCACCGTGGAAGGCTGTGGGAATTGGCGAATGGCCTCTACCTTGTCCGGAAGCGGGACTGCATCATGCTGTGTCACGCGATGACCCAAGAAATCAATTGAACTGACATTTGTCCAAATTGATGGGCAGGCCGTGCTCGCTGAGCCGCTGGCAGAGTAATCGGAGGTGGGCACAATGCTCCTGGCGAGAGAGACTGGCAAAGAGAATGTCATTTAAATAAATTATCAGAAAGTCCAAGCCGCGACCCAACGTGTCCATCAGGCGCTGGAAAGCCTGCGCGGCGTTCTTCAGGCCAAAAGGCATACGGAGGAGTTGAAACAGTCCGAAAGGATTGATGATGGCCGTCTTAGGCACGTCCTCCAGTTGCACAGAAATCTGATGATAACCCCATACCAGGTTGACCTCTGAAAAAAAACTTTGGACCCGGGCTGTCGGAGTGCCATACAATTCCATCTGGCAGAACTCTGCCTTAGCAATCCAGAGCTTGTCGGGAGGAAGCCTGCGCGCACGTGCGTGGAGAAGCGGTCTTGAGGTGAGGATGTGATGCACCTTACTGTTTTTAGGGCTGGCCGTATGAAATTGGGGGGTCAGAATGTCTGGAAAATCCGCCAATATCTGAGCGTAAATATTGTCCTCGGAAGAAACCGGGTCGCGGCGCGGTGTAGCGGATGTGGCGTGGCGCTGGCCCCTCACATCCACCAGCAGAGATTGAACCCGGAGGAAATCGGTGCCCAACAACGGCTGGGAGTTTCGGCAACCATGAACTGCCAGGCTAAAATGGCAGGAGCCAAAGATCAGCGGGACCGTGCGAACCCCATACGTCCGTATGCAGCTTCCATTTGCTGCGGTTAACGAGGGTCCCCGCTTTCTGGAACGAGTATTGACCCCCAATGCGGGCAAAACGCTTACCTCCGGCCTTGTATCAAGGAGGAACAACGTCCCAAACGTCGATCCCAAGCATAGAGGCGGTGTATCTGGCCGACCGCCACAACAATTACTGGCGGCTGGCCCCGGCATTTCCTGGAAACAAGCAGGGCGGACGGCATTGACGTGCCGTGGAACTCCAGCATTGATGGTAGTAACACCACATCTCTTTCCCAGCTTTCTCGCGGAACCGGCAGCACAGCCGAACTCCCGATGGATACAGGTCCTGGTCGCTGGGCCTTCCAAGGCACTGCCGACACCCGATCGAACGAACCGCCGCCCTGCTGCAGGGGGTCGTCAAAATTCTCACCAGCAATGAACAGTCGGATGTTGTCTGGCATCTGCTCCAGAAAGGCATGTTCGAACAGGAGACAGAGCTGATGACCGTCCATCAGTGTGAGCATTTCACTCATGAGCACTGACGGCTTACGATCGCCGAGCCCGCCCATGTGCAGGAGCTGTGCTGCTCGATCCCGGTGGCTAAGCCTGAAGGTATGCAGAAGCAGCGCTTTGAGGCCCCCGTACTTGTCCGCAGCCGGCAGCGCTCATGGGTAAGGGACCAGGACACCGGCCAACTCCAAATCCAACGCGCCGACCACATAATAGTACCGGGTGTCATCAGCCATGATGCGGAGGATGCCGAACTCCGCCTCCGCCTGCTGAAACCACACTTGGGGCTGCAATGTCCAGAACACGGGCAGCTTAAATGCAATAACGTTTTGCTGGGCCGGATTGACGGCATCCTCGGGTTGAGCCCTCCCCTTTGTGCCGCGTCCCCCCACCCCTCAATCTTTACCCCCCTCCCTCTCTACCTCCTCCCCCTCCCTCTCCAACCCCCCTCTCTAGCCGCACCTGCGCAGTTGGGGGTTATGCGTGAGTGGATAGGGCGGGGATGGGGTAAAAGGAGTGAAGGAATAATATTAATATAATATCAGGGGGGTTAGTGTGTGTGGGTGGTGGTTAGCCACCCCCTCCCCCCCCCCCCCCCCCCCCCGTAAGCGCCCGTTGGGACGGAACCCAACAGGTCCCCCTTGGTTTAGTATATATATAACAGGGCACACCCCTAGGCCACGTGACGACTCCTTCCCGCCAAACCTAGTCATGTGACCCTGCCATCCTAGGGCTGAGGGTTCACCCAATAAGTGGCCTAACAACCGGGTGGCGCTACACTCTAATATTTTCCAGGCATAGCTCGTCACATTGAAGTGAAAATAATATTTCTAAACATATTACTTCTGGAAATAAAATGCTGTACAAAATAAGATAAAAATCAACGATTAACTATTTGATTTTAATTTGCATTAAATACTTGCTCAATAAAAAAAAATAATCGAGCTAATTCATCTGTGATACTAGAGCTCTAGTGATTCTATTTACTATGTTGAAATTATTGCTGATAAATATAGGCAGTGCAATGAGACATTGACATGTGGGAACTTGTGGATGTTAGGACCTTTCAAATTTCCTGGTAACTGTTTTATTAATTATGAGGCAGTTAGGATAGACTGTCAGAATGTTTTTAACAACTGAAATATCAGATACCGGAGCGTGCGGCTTTAAAGTGAGAGGGGGAGTGTTTAAAGTAAATGTGCGGGGCACAGTTTGTTATATGCAGGTGCCTGGAACATGCTGGCAGACACGATAATGGTGTTTAAGAAGCCTTTAGATAGGCACACATATATGGAATGGAGTGATATTGATCATGTTAATGCAGAAGGGATTAGTTTAATTTGCCATCATGTTCAGTACAGACCATGGGCTGAAGGGCCTGTTTCTGTGGTGTACTGTTCTATGTTCAATGGTCTTTTTCCACATCTATCAAGCACAAAGTCATTGAACTGACACTGTTGGATATTTTTCTTGAGTCACATGTCAGACTAAGGAGTACAGGTAAAAGAAGGAAAAAGTCAAACAGAAGATCAAACAGAACAAGTTGTCTTACAACTTTAGGCTGTGCACGTCATACGCAAGAAGAAGAAGAAGGAAAAAGTGTATTAGTCATTCAGCAGAATATGGGAAATCAACAACTTTTCTACTTGTATGTGTATTACATGAGCAGTTTAAAAATGAAGGGACCTATCATGATGGCTTCCAAATTAAAGCTGTTGTGGCGTCACCTGGTGGTCGAACCCTCGTCAGTAATTACGAGGACTGTCACGTGATGTCATGGGTTAAGGGGAGGTTAAAGATCGTTAGTCAACACCCTCGCTCAGCGGCAGCAGCAATGACTTATGTTAGAGTCCCAAACGCACATGTACAATGGCTTGCAAAAGTTTTCATACCCCTTGAACTTTTCCACATTTTGTCACTTTACAACCACAAACATAAATGTATTTTATTGGGATTTTATGTGATAGACCAACACAAAGTGGCGCATAATTGTGAAGTGGAAGGAAAATGATACATGGTTTTCAAATTTTTTTACAAATAAAAAACTGAAAAGTGTGGCGTGCAAAAGTATTCAGCCCCCCTTTACTCTGATACCCCTAAATAAAATCCAGTGCAACCAATTGCCTTCAGAAGTCACCTAATTAGTAAATAGAGTCCACTTGTGTGTAATCTAATCTCAGTATAAATACAGCTGTTCTGTGAAGGCCTCAGAGGTTTGTTAGAGAACATTAGTGAACAAACAGCATCATGAAGCCCAAGGAACACACCAGACAGGTCAGGGATAAAGTTGTGGAGAAGTTTAAAGCAGGGTTAGGTTATAAAAAAATATCCCAAGCTTTGAACATCTCCGGAGCACTGTTCAATCCATCATCCGAAAATGGAAAGAGTATGGCACAACTGCAAACCTACCAAGACATGGCCGTCCACCTAAACTGACAGGTCGGGCAAGGAGAGCATTGATCAGAGAAGCAGCTAAGAGGCCCATGGTAACTCTGAAGGAGCTGCAGAGATCCACAGCTCAGGTGGGAGAATCTGTCCACAGGACAACTATTAGTCGTGCACTCCACAAATCGGGCCTTTATGGAAGAATGGCAAGAAGAAAGTCATTGTTAAAACAAAGCCATAAGAAGTCCCGTTTGCAGTTTGCCACAAGCCATGTGGGGGACACAGCAAACATGTGGAGGAAGGTGCTCTTGTCCGATAAGACCAAAATTGAAGTTTTCTGGCCTAAATGCAAAACGCTATGTGTGGCGGAAAACTAACACTGCACATCACCCTGAACACACCATCCCCACTGTGAAACATGGTGGTGGCAGCATCATGCTGTGGGGATGCTTTTCTTCAGCAGGGACAGGGAAGCTGGTCAGAGTTGATGGGAAGATGGATGGAGCCAAATACAGGGCAATCTTGGAAGAAAACCTGTTAGAGTTTGCAAAAGACTTGAGACTGGGGCGGAGGTTCACCTTCCAGCAGGAGAACGACCCTAAACATACAGCCAGAGCTACAATGGAATGGTTTAGATCAAAGCATATTCATGTGTTAGAATGACCCAGTCAAAGTCCAGACCTAAATCCAATTGCGAATCTCTGGCAAGACTTGAAAATTGCTGTTCACAGACGCTCTCCATCCAATCTGACTGAGCTTGAGCTATTTTGCAAAGAAGAATGGGAAAAATTTCCGTCTCTAGATGTGCAAAGCTGGTAGAGACATATCCCAAAAGACTTGCAGCTGTAATTGCAGCGAAAGGTGGTTCTACAAAGTATTCTCGGGGGCAGAATACTTTTGCACGCCACACTTTTCAGTTTTTTATTTGTAATAAAATTTGGAAACCATGTATCATTTTCCTTCCACTTCACAATTATGCACCACTTTGTGTTGGGATATCACATAAAATCCCAATAAAATACATTTATGTTTGTGGTTGTAACGTGACAAAATGTGGAAAAGTTCAAGGGGTATGAAAACTTTTGCAAGCCACTGTATGTTAAACTTATCTTGCTAATAAAGTAACCATTTGATCACGAAGTTTAGACCCGCTGCACTGTTGAGAAACTTGGTTGCTGTTGAAAACGCGCCTCTCAATCAATACAACTATGTTTTGATGATCAAACAATAAAGTGTTTAGACATAGAAAAAATATTCCCTTTAGCATTAAGTCAAGAATCAGGGGAGGTAGAATGAAGGTGCTGTATGTGAGACTTGCATTCAAGTACGGAACATGTGGAGTCACGAAATAGGTAATGAGATGTATAGCAAACTCACTATAAAATGGAGATCTAAGGCGATTAAGCAGCAACATGATTGGTATATGAAATTAAAGTGTATTAAGACGGTAGATTGCCTTCTGAATGTTTTCCATTTATCGGTTGAATAAAACTCAAGACCTTAATTTGGGGGAAATAGTAAAAGATTTAGAGGGGATCTAAGGAGGACTTCCTTCACTCTAAGAGAGTAGTGAGTGCTGAAATATACTGCCAAAGAGAGTGGCGGAAGCAGAGTTGCTGACAACATTTAACAAGTGTATGGATTAGCACTTGAATTGCCTTGACACAGGCTGAGTGCTGAAAGATAGCATCAGTGCGGATGGTGCCCACTAGCCGGCAGGGGCATTGCAGGCCAAATAGCTTGTTTTCATGCTGTATTACTCTTAGCTCCAGCTGCATGTAAGAGAAAACTCGTGAGAGAGACAGAAAAGTAGACTGTGGGCCGAGGAGCTTTTTCGTTTCGTTTTGTGACCCAACTCACAGAACTACCTGAATTTTTAACACATTGTGTAAAAATATTATATAAATCATACCTGAAACTCGTCAAGACCAAAACCTGCACATTTTTAAGAAATGTGAGAAAAACCTCAAATTTTCTGAGTGGTTATTGCCCAATCAATGCACGTTTGACATTGAGGTCAGACGCAAATTGGCCAATCCCACCCTTTGTTTTATGGTGGCTAGGCAGCGAGGACGCTGGGTTCATGGCTGCATCCTCATTACATCAATAGAGCAAGGTTTCCAAGGCTAAAGGTAATGCTAACCTTGCTGATCATTTTTGTTTTTCATTTGAATTATCTTTAAAATGTGTAATGGTAAATAAAAATGATAAATAACAAATGTAGAGCTAGGGTTAGGATTAGGGTCGGTCTGTTTATCAGTCAGTCTGTCTGTTAGTCTGTCTGTCAATCTGTCGGTCAGGCCGTCGGAGGTGAGCCTTGGGCCGGACCACCGCTGGGAGGTGAGGGTTGGGCCGCTGGGAGGTGAGCCTTGGGCCGGGCCTCCGCTGGGAGGTGAGGGTTGGGCCGCCGGGAGGTGAGGGTTGGGGCGCTGGGAGGTGAGGGTTGGGCCGCTGGGAGATGAGCCTTGGGCCGGACCTCCGCTGGGAAGTGAGGGCTGGGCCCCGGGAGGTGAGGGTTGGGGCGCTGGGAGGTGAGGGTTGGGCCGCTGGGAGGTGAATCTTGGGCCGGGTCTCTGCGGTTGGGCCAGGCCTCCGCCGGGAGGTGCAGGTTGGGCTGGGTCTCCGGTGAGTGCTACAAGGAGTCGGTCGGGCTGTCAGCCGGCCAGCCGGTGTTGCAGCGAGCGGGCGATCTGATGGAGCCGGTGCTATCTGGGTGCTGAAGGCGGCCCGGGCGACGTGCAAGGCAGTGCTGGCCCCCTCCATCGCCACCACCAGAAGGGCATGCTGGCTGAATAGGCGCGCTGCGGGGCCACAGTACGGAGCCCGCAGCCAGTCCCAAAGCAGCTCCAGCCTTGGGCAGCTCTGAAAGGGGGACGAGTTAGGGTTAGGCATTTTCCTGCCTTAGCCTTTCCCCAGCCTGGCACTGCCCCAGTCCCACTATGGCCGTGACCCCCACTCTGCACACTGGCAGTCAGTGGGGTTCAGTAAACGGGGGAACCCAGAAGAATTGCTGTGACCTATTAATTAGGCTGGTTCAAGAGGACCTCTGCGGCAGTCTCATTAAAAAAAAACACAATTATATTCATTATATTATTTTTATAGAATACAATTATACATAATTATATATGATTACAGTCATATTTACAAGTCGTGTATATATATATGGATGGTATATATATATATATATATATATATATATATATATGGTATATATATAGTCAATTTAAACTATATATACCATCCATATATATATATATATATATATATATATATATATATATATATATATATATATATATTTGGATGGTATATATAGTTTAAATTGACTGCAACAGAGAAATAGGTTCCCCATGGTGTTATATTGGCATTGGACACTAGATGGCGCTTACTTTTCCGGTCTCATTTTCTAATTAGTTTAAATAATGTGCAACTTTTGGCATTGACGAGTTATGACTTCCTTCTCAATTATATTTCATCTAAATCTGTGCAACATTTCATGTAGTTCCGAGACGTGGGTCACGAAAATGGATTTCTAGACGATGTTCCATTTTTGATGCTCGGCCCACAGCCTAAAGAGGATACACAGCATGGTTTAAATTAAGTAGGTTGGAAAGAAATGTACCTGTTGTATCTATGTAAACGTGGATCAGTTGGGCCAAATGATTCAATTTCTTTTTTATACAAGTAAATTAAATATTAGGCCTGTTGGATGTTATGACATGCATTTTACTGGTCAAATGCAGAACCATAAAATCTGTGATCCATTTGTGATTCCATCCAAAGTCAAGTTAACAAAGCTTTTGTAGTTTATATTATTTAATAAATTAATCCAATATAGCCAGAGGCAAGAATTCACTTATGATTCCAATCTGCAGATTTGGACCGTCTGATATTTGTAATAGAAATAAAACTGAAAAGAATAGGGTGCAAATAAAAATGATAAAATGGCTGAATTTATGTATTGTGCCTTCTTCGTCTGCTTAGTTATCTGGAAGTAGGACAAAAAGAAATGATTAGAGATTTTAAAATAGGAGGAAATATATATTTTAATGTATTACTTGTTATATTTCTGTAATTTGGCTTTATATTAATTATTTTTTACTGTAATGTGAATAGAATTAACCTTTCTGGTTCATTTGGGCTGTAGGTGGAAATGGTATATTCGCTGCTGTCGATGCTTGGCACACATGACAAGGATGATATGTCTCGAACTTTGCTAGCAATGTCTAGTTCTCAGGACAGCTGTATAGCTATGCGTCAGTCTGGATGTCTTCCGCTACTCATACAGCTTTTGCACGGCAATGATAAAGACTCTGTGCTGCTCGGTAATTCCCGTGGCAGTAAGGAGGCCCGTGCACGGGCTAGTGCTGCACTACACAATATCATCCATTCACAGCCAGATGACAAGAGAGGAAGACGGGAGACCCGTGTTCTTCACCTGCTGGAACAGATCCGTGCATACTGTGAGACGTGTTGGGAATGGCAGGAGGCACATGAGCAAGGCGTTGATCAGGATAAAAATCCAAGTATGACATTTTCTGTGTAATGTTACATGTGAAAAAGCTTCATTATATTTTCTATAAAAAAGGAAAACCTTTAATGAAAAAAACACTTTTTTAAATCAGCTGTTATATAGACTTTTTTTATAGTTAAATATGAGAAGTAATTTTGTTTCATTTCATTATTTCTGGCTTGGAGTCTTTTCCAGTGTTATTGTAATGCTTCATCCTTTCCCTCCTTGAATGTGCATTGCATCTGGACTGCTGGTATTAATGCGTTTGGTTTAATTATAGTCGCAAGATGTTTTGTGATGCTTGATTTAGATGTGTTTACTCAACAATAGCTATCATTCATTTTGTGCACAGTATAGTTACTATTTAGAAAGGCATTTTCTGAATTTTCATTTGATTTATAAAATACATTGTTGAGGGATATAATGTTAAAACACTTAAAGTGACAATATTGGTATAGCATTGTTTTATAACCATTCAATCTTCATAAGTAGTTAAATTAATTACAAAATTCACTTTCTTTGAAATTGGATAAACAGTTGATTTACTGTCAATGGCAGGAAAAATAATAGAAATGCAAGGGTGGTTTTTGCACATCTGTGCTCACCAATAGGCAAACACACAACGCAAAAGCAATGCCTGGATTTTTAGAAATACAAATTGAAATTTGAAGATTGCATCAATCATATGGTTTGCTTTAAATGCATTCATCTTATTCAGTACAAGGAAAAGTCTTGTTTTACAAGGTGCAGTAGTATATCAGTATGTCGTAAAGTTGATTTTAATTGACTACCGATTTCAAAAATGTTTCTAATGTTCATTACGCTACTGTCATACTGGCATAATGAAAACAGAACATACAGAAATTGGAATTGCAAACATAAATCTCAATTCAAAAACATTATTGTTCCTTAGTGCCAGCTCCGGTGGAACACCAGATCTGTCCTGCAGTGTGTGTACTGATGAAACTTTCCTTTGATGAGGAACACAGGCATGCAATGAATGAACTTGGTAAGTCTTGTTTTCTACTTTGACAAATGTGTATTCCATGCTGATGTGTTTGAAAATAGTTTGAATCAGAACAATAATGTGTTAATGGTCCTTGAGGTAGCCCCAGTCTTACATAGAAACATAGAAAATAGGTGCAGGAGGAGGCCATTCGGCCCTTCGAGCCAGCACCGACATTCATTGTGATCATGGCTGATCGTCCCCTATCAATAACCCGTGCCTGCCTTCTCCCCATATCCCTTGACTCCACTAGCCCCTAGAGCTCTATCCAACTCTCTCTTAAATCCATCCAGTGATTTGGCCTCCACTGCCCTTTGTGGCAGGGAATTCCATAAATTCACAACTCTCTGGGTGAAAAAGTTTCTTCTCAATTCAGTCTTAAATAATCTCCCCTTTATTCTAAGACTGTGGCCCCTGGTTCTGGACTCACCCAACATTGGGAACATTTTTCCTGCATCTAGCTTGTCCAGTTCTTTTACAATTTTATGTTTCTATAAGATCCCCTCTCATCCTTCTAAACTCCAGTGAATACAAGCCTAGTCTTTTCAATCTTTCCTCATATGACAGTCCCGCCATCCCAGGGATCAATATCGTGAACCTATGCTGCACTGCCTCAATCACAAGGATGTCCTTCCTCAAATTAGGAGACCAAAACTGTACTCCAGATGTGGCCTCACCAGAGCCCTATACAACTGCAGAAGAACCTCTTTACTCCGATACTGAAATCCTCTTGTTATGAAGGCCAACATTCCATTAGCTTTCTTCACTGTCTGCTGTACCTGCACGCCAACTTTCAGTGACTGGTGTACAAGGACACCCAGGTCTCGCTGTACCCCCCCCTTACCTAACCTAACCCCATTGAGATAACACCCATGGATTAAAAAGTTGTGCCCATAGCCTTGATTTCCAATTTCATTTTGGACTATTTGTGGCTGAAGGGTCAGGGGAGAAATTGGCTGACTGAATAGATTCCTGCACCTGTGATAGTGACCTCTGGCACCTGCAAATGAAATCTGCAGTTCAAGAAGAAATTGTCATGGTGATAACTAAGTATTAGGACGCAAAGTCCAAATGTGTTATTGGTATTCGCTGATAATCTACAGTTAAATTCATAGATCAACTTGTTTTGCAGTGTGCTATATCTTCTAAACAGTGATGTTCCATTTTTATGTCAATTGACAGATTTTCTTTTAAAATCTGATATCATTTTTGAAGCTTGCCTAGAGTATTGGCCGTTTCAGAAAATTACACTGGATAGAGGCTGAGGAAAAACACCTAAATTGAATGATTTTCTTTGCCTAGAGCTAATATAAGTAAGCTTTCAGATGTGTAATTTGAGACCAATTTGTACCTAAATGCACATCGGGGCCAGTGACCACTCAAGATTTAATAATCTGTACACATTAGAATCTCGATTCCTGGTTTTCAGCATATGCATGCATTTAAGTATGATGCCTCCTGTTCGTATTGATGTGTGCACAACCAATAAAACCACCCACTAACAGGAACGTGATATTTAAATTCAAATATATGGCTGGGTTTGCTGTAAGATAAGGACAGCAAACCCACAAATTCTCAATAGGCACAAGAAACTGTCCTTTAAAAGAAAAGGTCTGAAATCCTCACCTGTATGAGCAGTGAGTGATTTTAATCAGATTGTAGAATTCTCCTGATGTATGCAATCCAAACAAGGTACGTAATACAGAAACCTATAAATGAACAAAAGCCTGTACATGAGTGTTGCCTGCACTATACAAGTTAATGTAGGCACATCTTATACCTTTGTACCATAATTGCACATTATTGCGCATGGGGAGGTAGAAGAATCCAGGCCAAAATAGTTGCTCGCAGATACCACTAGATAGGCATACTATTACCAGCCTGTATTCAACACTTGTTTCCTGGAAATAATCAGTAACTGATTAACCAATCCCTGCCCTCTCCCAACACTGTCCACATTCAACTGACTTACCACTGATACTTTCATTCCAACCTCAGTCATGCCCAATACTTGTCCAACTCGCACCCCTGCCCCAACACCATCTTTCCTTTGTCTTCTGCCTGACGTGTACCCAATACTGAAATATACTTATAATTTGCTGTTTGGCACCACTTTCCAAATAGTAACCCAGTCTCCAACTCCGTTCCTTTGCAGTGTGGGAAGACCGGGGATGAAGCCCATACATTACCATGGCCAAGCCCTTGGGATCAGGCAGAGTAAAGCAGAATCTCTGCAGCAGGGCTATTTGAGTTATAATTGTACTTACAGAGTCAGCACAGACTGGGCGGCACAAATAGGTTTCTTACATCTTGTCGTCCTTTAATTTACTTAGTCATACAGCACAGGAACAGGTCCTTTAGCCCAACTTGTCCATTCAGACCAGGATGCCCCCACCTAGCTAATCCCATTTGTTCACCTTTGGCCCCTATCCCTATAATCCTTTCCTATCCACAAATCTCTCCAAATGTCTGTTAAATGTTAATTTAAACATCCCAACCTTTATACTCGGTGTCCTGACTGAAGAAGGCCAATGCACTAAAAGCCACCTTTATTGCCTTATCTGCCTCTGGTGCCAGTTTTGGGGAACTATGTATCTGATTTCTTAAAACCCTCTGCTCTACAACACTCACTGTGAAAGTCCTGCTCTGGTTCATCTTCCCAGAATGCAACAATTCACATTTGTCTGCATTAAAACCCATTGCCAACATTCTTCACCACTGAAGAAGGTTCTCAACCCTATACGTCACCCATCCCTATTCCCCAGAGATGCTGCCTGTCCTGCTGAGTTACTCCAGCTCGTTGTGTCTATATCTTCGATTTAAACCAGCATTTGCAGTTCCTTTGTTAAAGTTCGATTCTTAAAACAGACAACAACACAAATGGTTGAAGGTAAACCAAGCCAATCTTTAATCAATATCGTCAGACTGGAGTGGCGGGTGCCTAGTGCAAAGTGAACACAACTTTACACAGCGCTGCCCAGGTTCCACTCTCCGAACAAAGGAAAGTTAGTGCAGTTATACATTTTCTTATCAGTAAAACACTCCTACCAAGTCTGAATATGGTATGACTGAAAGATTCTACACCCTTTCAGAATATAAGAAAAGCATGGTCTAAATCAAGCTTCTCCAATAACAAGTTATTGGTTATCTTTGTAGTGCCATTGGCTCATAGTCCATCTTCATGGCCTTGGACAAGCACATATTATACAGCAAGCTTCCATCTTAATTTCTATATCAAAATGACGACATTTACTCCATCTTTGTGTTCTACATAGTAAATGCAGTCAGCAACATTATACAGACTTGGCACGGTCATTCTACTGTCCAATATCTGCAAAGTTTGGCAACATTATACAGACTTGGTACGGAGTCACTCTATTGTCCTTCACAGACCATTCGTTCCATCTTAATAAACAAGAAGAACGACTCAATTTATGAATTCTATTAGATTTGACTTTATTAATTCTTTCACCTTCCTACACATACTAACCACGATACCACCTAACCATGCCTTCGAAATTTTCATCCAAATCGCGAATGTAAACCACAAAGAATGGATCCAGCACTGATGTCTGAGATACACCACGAGTCACAGGCTTCCATTCTGAAAATCAAACTTCCATCACCACATTCTGCTTTCTTCCATGAAGCCAATTCTGTATGCAGTCATCTAGTTGTCCCTGAATCCCATGCGATCTAACTTTTCAGAGCATTCTGCCATATGGAACCTTATCAAAGGCCTTGCAGAAGTTCTTATCATGTGTACCGAGGTACAGTGAAAAGCTTTTGTTGCATGCTAACCAGTCAGTGCAAAGACAATACATTATTACAATCGAGCCATTTACAGTGTATAGATACATGATAGGGGTAGTCCATGAAGCTAACATCCATGGCTTTGCCCTTGGTGACCTTCTTGGTAACTTTTTTTAAAAATCAACTAAATTTATAAGACACAATCTCCCATGCATAGAACCTTGCTGATTATCCCAAATCAGACCCTATCTATCCAAATGTATATACATCTTATCCCTCAGAATCCTCTCCAATAACCAACTTACCACAGATGTTAGGCTCATTGCTCTATAATTCCCAGACTTTTCCTTTCCGCCCTTCTTTAATACATTAGCCACCCTTCAGTCATCTGATGGTAGCCTTCAGAGTGGAATTTAGAATTTAAATTTATATACTAATATTTGAGGTATTGGTTCAAATAAGAATTAATTTGCTTTTTGCTTGTATTTTTGAAAAAAGTGTTATGATTACTTTTAACCATTGTTATCCCATGCAGGTGGTTTGCAGGCAATAGCTGAATTGTTGCAAGTAGATTGTGAAATGTATGGACTTACCGATGATCACTACAGTGTCACGTTGCGACGATATGCTGGGATGGCACTTACAAATTTAACCTTCGGTGATGTTGCAAATAAGGTGGGCAATTTGTCTATGAGGTTTATTTATTCCATCCTAATGATAACCATGAATTATGGGAACAATTCAAAAATGTGATTTCATTTTTTTTATGGGGGAGAGGGAAAGGTTGTTTCAGTAATACTGCACTTACAAAATTTAGTTTTATTTTAAAAGAATGTGGTCTGAAATAATTATGTATTGAGCGGGCAATTGTGAACAAATCTACTTGAATAGTTACTTTCAGTTTTAGGTCAAATTTACTTGAAACATATTTGGCTAGCACAGTCTTATACTACAGAACAGTGCCCAATATTCTCCTTCCTTTCAGTTCCGAACTTTAGGCAAATTTATATATCTTGTTTGAGTAATCTTAACAATCAATTTCAATTTTTCATGTTGCGTCACTGCTTCTAAAATACTGCTTGCTTTTTACAGGCCACACTCTGTTCAATGAAAGGTTGTATGAGAGCTATGGTGGCTCAACTAAAGTCAGAAAGTGAAGATCTACAACAGGTAGGGATGGGTTTTAAACTTGAGTTTCAGGAAAAATGTCAGTTTTTTTTGTATTTGTAATTCTTAATCTCTGAGGATCACTGGATCAGCAAAAAGCTTTTAAAGTAGAACATGTCTCTGAATATATTGGGAACCTAAAAAGATTATATATGTGTAGTTATTGTTTAGCCACAGTGAGAATATACTGGAAAGACTGATTTGTGTAAGGATTGAGTTATCTTGTTGAAATTTCATTTATAATTTACAACGCGAGAATATATTAAAGAATCATTGAAGCTCATACTTTCTGGTAGATATTGTTTTTCATCCCTTAATCATCATTTGGAGCAGAGGAGGGGTGATCTTATAGAGGTGTGTAAGATCATGAGAGGAATAGATTGGGTAAATGCAGTCTTTTATCTAAAATAGGGGAATCAAGAACCATATACCATAGGCTTAAGGTGTGTGGGGAAAGACGTAACAGGAACCTGAGGGACAATTATTTACACAAAGGGTGGTAGGTATATGGAGAGATCTACTGGAGGAAGTAGTTGTGGCTGGTGCTATCATCTATCTATATACTATTAAAACTGTGTGTGTGTGTGTGTGTGTGTGTACACACCGACCCCACATTACACCTTTACATTCACCCATTCACTCCTCATTACATTTAGACTTTTTTATGTACACTTTTTAACATAAAATCCTTCAACCCCCCCCCCCCCCCACACACACACACACACACTCACTCATTTTTTGGCCTCCTGCTGGCCAGACACCATAACGACAGCTGCTGCAGCTCGCTCTCCTCTTCTCCCCCCCTTCCTCTTCCCTTCCCCCCCGCCTCCCTCCCTCCCCTCCCCCCCCCCCCCCCCCCCTCCTCCCCCCCCCCACTCCTCCCCCCTCCCCCCCACCTCCCCCGTACTCGGGTACTGAAGCACGTTCGGAGACCAGACCCAACGGGTCTGCACTTCGTCTAGTATACTTTTAAAACGGTGTGTGTGTGTGTCTGCTGACCGGGTGTGTGTCTTGTGGGTGTATGTCACATTCCATTTTTTTTTCAGATAAGATTTGTGGCCTTTGATTCCATGGTCCGCCAAAACCAGACCCTCAAACGCAGCGATTTTTTACATTTTGCTAGACATTACGCTTTTACATTCACTAATGCACTCCTCATTACATTTAGACATTTTTACGTACACATTTTTAATAAAATCCTCCCTCCCCCCCCAATATTTCAAAATCTTAAAAAAATCAAACTGCTCTCACCCATAGAATGTTGGTGAACATTCCATCGTGTGATGTCACAATGCCCAATGCTCACAGATGTCCAATCGGGATGGATCTCATTTACATCTGCCTTTGCACCAGTCCCGGCCCCTGCCCCCACCGCAGCCTGTGTCGAAACGCGCGATCACGTATGTGGGAATAGAGAAAGAGGATTGGGGTGATAGGGAGTGGGGAATAGATGGACTGCCCCAACCCCTCCCCCTCCCTCTCTACCCACTCTTTCCCCTCTCTCCCCCCACCCCTCTCCCCCTCCCTCCAAACTCTTCCCCCTCCCTCCCCTATCCCATCTCCCTCCTCCCCTCCCTCCCCCACACCTCTCTCCCCTTCCCCATCCCTCTCTCCTCCCCTCTCCATCTCCCTCTCCTCATACCTCTCCCTCTCCTCCCCCACCCCCATACCTCTCTCCCCCACTCCCCTTCCCTCTCCCCCCACCCCTCCCTCTCTCCCCCACCCCCTTCCCTCTCCCCTAACCCCCTTCTCTCCCCATCCCCCTTCACCCTCCCCACTCTCCCCCCTCCCTCCACACTCTCCCCTACCCCATCTCCCCCCTCCCCTCCCTCCCCTGTCCCCCACACATCTCTCCCCCTCCCCTCTCTCCTCCCCTCCCCCACACCTCTCTCCTCCCCCTCCATCTCCCTATCCTAAACCCTCTCCCCCTCCTCTTCCCACTCCCATCCCTCTCTCCCCCACCCCCCTTCCCTCTCTCCCCCACCCTCTTCCATCTCTCCCCCACCCCTTTTTCCCTACAACTCTCTCCCTCTTCCACCACTCCCCCCTAACCCCCTCCCTCCCTCCCCACCCACTTCCACCACTCCCCCCTCCCCCTCCTTCCCCACTCTTCCACTTCTCTCTCCCCCATCCCCCAGTCCTCCCCTCCACCCCCCTCGCCCTCGGTCTCTTGCCCTTCTGTCTCTGCCCCTCTCTCTCTGTCTCTCCCCACTGTCTCTCTGCCCTCATTCTCTAACCCCCCCCCCCCCCCTCTAGACGCGCCTGCGAGTTGGGGGCTATGCGTCAGTGGATAGGGCGGTTATGGGGTAAAAGGAGCAAATTAATAATATTAATATAATATCAAGGGGGGTAGTTAGCGTGTGTGCGGGGTGGTAGTTAGTGTGTGTGACGCGACATGCTCTCCCCCCCCCCCCCCAGCTGCACGTTGCGGGAACAGACCCAACGGGTCTGCACTTGGTCTAGTAACGTTTAAAAAACATTTAGACAGGTACATGGATAAGTTAGGTTTATGGGCCAAATGGGAAGGTGGGATTAGTGTAGATGGGGCATGGTTGGCCGTTGTGAGCAAGTTGGGCAGAAGGGACCTGTTTCCTCCCTATATGACTCTATGACTTTAATCAAACTTTACTCTGTTTGGGAGCTCATCACTGTTTATGTTCAGATCTAATGCTTTTTCCTCAAAAATATGCCCATTTTTGACAAGTATTCTGGTTTTTGCTGTACTAATTTATTTCTAACAATGTTTTTGTTTGGTCATCTCGTTTTAAAAAGTATTGTCATGGGTGATTATGACTGCGAGTGTGCAATCTAATCATAGGGATCAATTTTGTCTTAAACATGGAATGAATGGGGACTAAAATAAGTAAATCCAATAACTCATCACAGTATTCTCTATTATCATTACTTTGATTGTCAAATGTAATGTTTCTGACGCAGGTAATTGCAAGCGTATTACGAAATTTATCATGGCGAGCAGATGTAAACAGTAAAAAGATCTTGCGTGAAGTTGGCAGCGTGAGTGCTTTGATGGAATGTGCACTGGAAGTGAAAAAGGTAGGAAAATAATTATTTTCACTAAATTTAATTTTAAGATCAAAATCCGACAGCTAGAGGAATTGAGTGGGCCAGTGGACAATCTGTGGCGCCTGTGGACAGGCAACGATTTGCATCGGGACCCTTCTTCAGGGTCTAAAGAGGGTCCCAACTTGAAACATTGCCTGTCTATTTCCCTCCACAAATGGTGCCTGGCCAACTGAGTTCCTCCCATGACCATGATGCAACAAATACTTGCCTTTCATAAAGAATAATTGTTCTTGTGACCATTCTGCGAACCCTTTGAGAAGAAAATGTATAGCAATGGAGATGCTTCAATTTTCTTGTTGCTAGACGAAGTTCCAGAAATTCAATTAACTAGAAAAATAAAAGAGATAAATGGAACTAGGTTATCGAAGTATTAAATATTTTACGCAATTAAACATAATTTGAAAGAGGAATTGGATTGATATTTAAGCAGGAAAAATCAAAAAGTATACCATAGAAACATAGAAAATAGGTGCAGGGGTAGACCATTTGACCCTTAGAGCCAGTATGATCATGGCTGATCATCCAAAATCTGTACCCCGTTCCTGCTTTCTCCCTATATTCCTTGACTCTGTTAGTCCTAAGAGCTATATCTAACTATCTTGAAAACATGCAGTGAATTGGCCTCCACTGCCTTCTGTAGCAGAGAATTCCATAGATCCACAACTTTCTGGGTGAAAATGTTTTTCCCCATCTCAGTCCTAAATGGCCTACCCCTTATTCTTACACTGTGACCCTGGTTCTCGACTCGTCCAACATCGGAACATTTTCCCTGCGCCTAGTCTGGCCAATCCCTTAAGAAATTAAAATGTTCTCAGTCGAGTGCCCACACTCAAGTCGGGTCAATTTAATTTCTGTGTTCTATATTTCTGAGAGCTACGTTAAAAGCAGTGAATTGTAATAAATCAAGAGGCCAGGACACACAATTATTCTGAATATAAAGGTTGCCTGGAAGACAACTATGATAGCCTACAAATGTATCTGATGAGGATTTGATCATCTTTCTGGTTGTACTCTGCCAGAGACAGTAGAAAAATGATTATAGAATGTTGTAACGTTAAAATTCACTGTTAGGCTGTGGGTCGAGCATCAAAAATGTGTCTAGAAATCAACTTTCGTGCCCCATGTCTTGGAACTACATGAAATGTTGCACAGATTTAGATAACATATAATTGAGAAGGAAGTCATAACTCGTCAGTGCCAAAAGTTGCACATTAATTCATTAAACTAATTAGAAAATGAGATAGAAAATGTAAGCGCCATCTAGTGTCCAAAGCCCATATAACACCATAGGGAGCCTATTTCCGTATTGCAGTCTCTTCAAACCATATATGATTATACCGTCTATATATATATATATATGATGAATATGACTGTAATCATAATTACGTATAATTCTATTATATAAAAATAATATAATGAATGTAATTGTAAGGTTTTTTTTTGAATGGGACTGCTGCAGAGGTGCTCCTGAACCAGCCTAATTAATGGGTGAGTGCAGTTCCTGTGGGTTCCCCTGCTTACTGAACCCCACTGACTGCCAGTGTGCAAAGTGGGGGTCACGGCCATAGTGGGAGTGAGGCAGTGCCAGGCTGGGGGAAGGCTAAGGTAGGCAAATGCCTAGCCCAAACTCGCCCCCCTTCCAGAGCTGCTGGAGCCGCTTTGGGACCGGCTGCGGGCTCCATACGTGTGGCCTGCAGCGCGTCTACCTCGGCCAGCATGCCCTTCTGGTGGTGATGATGGTGGGGAGCAGCATCATTTTTATTTCACATTATACCATTATAAAGATAAGTCAATTGAGAAACAAAATTAACAGCAAGGTGAGCATTACCTTTATTCCTTGGAAACCTTGTAATTGTTTTGATATAATGAGGAGGCAGCCATGATCCCAGAGTCCTCGCTGTTCAGCGACCATAAAACAAAGCGCGGGATTGGTCAATTTGCGTCCGACCTCAATGTCAAATGTGCATTGATTGGGCAATTACTACTCAGAAAATGTAAGGTTTATCTCATATTTCTTAGAAATGTGCAGGTTTTGGTCTTGACGAATTTCAGGTGTGATTTATATAATATTTTTACACTATGTTAAAGATTTAGGTAGTTCCGTGAGTTGGGTCACGAACCTGAACAAAAAAGCTCCTCGGCCCGCAGCCTACGTGTATCTGAAAGATGCATTATGTAAAATCTGACATACATGCATGGTAAAAATTAAAAAAATGTCCTTAAGTATAAATTAAAACAAATTTAAAATGTATATTAATCTTTCTCTCATTTTAAAGGAATCAACTCTGAAGAGTGTTCTTAGTGCCCTGTGGAATTTATCAGCACACTGCACTGAGAATAAGGCTGACATCTGTACTGTGTGTGGAGCGCTTGCCTTTTTAGTCAGCACTTTAACTTACAGAAGCCAAACCAATACCCTTGCCATTATTGAAAGCGGAGGAGGCATTCTACGGAATGTTTCCAGTTTGATTGCGACAAATGAAGATCACAGGTGTGTGTAATCATAGATTTATAAAAATTGAGTAATGCCCCAACAGCCTCGATTGCAAATGCTCATGTTTCACTAGCTTCCTCTCCTCCCTTTATGTCTTGCATGAATTAATTGTCAAATTCCAGTTCTCTCCCTTCTTCCCTCCTACCCACGCCGTCCTTCTCAATCACTGCTGCCCTTGCTGTTCTCCTCTCACGCCCTTGCCCCCTCCTTCCTCACCCCCTTCGCCCCTCTCTCCTTCCTGCCCTTACCACCTCTCTCCTTCCCTCCTGCCCTTCCCTCCCTCCCAACTTTGCCGTCCTTTTTCTTCCCACCCACCCTCGTCATCCATTAATTCTCACCCCAAATCACAACCCCCTCAACAACGGTACCCCTGCTACCTCTCTGTTAGCTATAATTTAACAATATGTGATGGTTCAACCAATACCTATTCTATTTATTAAAATTAGTGTAGGGCTGTGTTATTTTTTGGTTTGGAGATATTTCCTAAATACTGTTATTTTCTACACAGGCAAATCCTCAGAGAAAACAATTGCTTACAGACATTACTGCAGCACTTAAAATCCCACAGCCTGACAATAGTTAGCAATGCATGTGGAACCCTTTGGAATCTGTCTGCTCGAAATGCCAAGGATCAGGAGTCTTTGTGGGACATGGGAGCAGTTAGCATGCTGAAAAATCTCATTCATTCGAAGCACAAAATGATTGCAATGGGAAGTGCTGCAGCTTTGAGGAACCTGATGGCCAATAGACCTGCCAAATATAAAGATACCAACATTATGTCTCCTGGATCAAGCCTACCATCTCTGCATGTTCGTAAACAAAAGGCTTTGGAAGCAGAATTAGATGCTCAACAATTATCAGAAACTTTTGATAATATTGATACCTTGAGTCCCAAAACATCTCATCGGAACAGACAAAGACACAAACAGGGCAGATACAGTGAGTATGTTTTAGATTCTGGAAGGCATAATGATGATGGAGTATGCAGGTCAGAGAGTTTCAACACTGGAAACATGACTGTGCTGTCGCCCTATGTGACTTCTTCAAAACAACCTAATTCATCAAGAGATGGCAGGGGCGCAATTGATAGCTCCAGACCGGAAAAGGAGAGAAATATGGAGAGAGATCGAAGAGGACCAGATACTGCTTCCTTTCCTCCTTCTGAAAATGTGCCAGATCCTTCCAAAAGAATGGGGAGGCAGGTGCCTGCCAGCACAGCTCAAATAGCCAAGGTCATGGAAGAAGTGTCAATACATTTGTCATCGGACGACAGGAATTCACCATCTGATTTGCACTGTGTGCCAGATGACAGGGCTGGTAAGAGGCGAGGATCATCATCTCATCCCCATTCCAACATTTTTAACTATAGTAAATCTGAAAATTCCAACCGAACCCCCTCCATGCCTTATGGGAAAACAGAGTACAGGAGGTCTTCAAATGATAGTCTGAATAGTGTTAGCAGTAGTGATGGCTATGGTAAAAGAGGGCAGATGAAACCATCAATAGAATCCTACTCTGAGGACGATGAAAGCAAATTCTGCAACTATGAAAAATATCCCGCTGATCTTGCCAATAAAATTCACAATGCTAATCATTTAGAAGACAATGATGCGGAATTGGACACACCAATTAACTACAGCCTCAAATATTCGGATGAACAGTTAAATTCTGGGCGGCAAAGCCCATCTCAAAATGAACAGTGGGCACGACAGAAACATATTGTGGAAGAAGAGATGAAAAGAAATGAACATAAGCAATCTAGAACTCAGCCCTCTGGATATTCTATATTTTGTGAAAATACTTGCAGCGGAGAGGAAACACACATGAAATTCCAACCTCGATTCAGTCAATCAGATTGCTCTTATACTAGCAGGGCACATAACAATTCTGATCAAATTAGAGTAGATTCTGAACACAGAATGAACCAGAAAATCAATCCATCTCTTTGCCAAGTGGATGATTATGAAGATGATAAACCGACTAACTACAGTGAACGTTACTCTGAAGAAGAACAGCCTGAGGAAGAAGAGGACAGGCCCACAAATTACAGTATGAAGTTTACAGAGGAAGAACACCATGTTGAACAGCCAATTGATTATAGTTTGAAGTATGCTACAGAGGTACCTGCCTCTTCACAGAGTCAGTCTTTTATTTATTCAAAAAGTCCTGCAGTTCAAAACCCAACAAAAGATCGTGCATCAAATTGTGGAAGCACACCAAGCTCCAAAGTCAACACTACTGGTCAACAAAGACGACTTCACCCCAGCCCGGCACAAACAAGAACAACTACTGCTCCTACCATTCAGAAATCAGCCACATGTAAGACCCCTTTAATTAACCAAGAAACCATGCAGACTTATTGTGTGGAGGATACTCCTATTTGTTTTTCAAGGTGTAGTTCCCTTTCATCTTTGTCATCAGAGGATGAAATGGAAGGCCGTGGCCAAGCCAAGCATGTAGCAGATGATGGCACCACTTTGCAGATCATTGACCTCAAGGAAAATCATGGACAGTTATCTGTCGAGACCACAATAGGTGAGGCATCGTCTACTTCACATCATACCCGAATGAAACAGAATAGACTGCAGGCCACTAATGTAGCTCAGCCGGATACTGGTCGTCAAAAAGCTGTTGAGTTCTCTTCAGGTGCAAAATCACCATCCAAAAGTGGAGCTCAGACTCCAAAAAGTCCACCAGAACATTATGTGCAGGAAACTCCATTGGTATTTAGTAGATGCAGTTCAGTCAGTTCATTGGGAAGCTTTGAAAGTCAGTCAATTGCCAGTTCCATTCAAAGTGAACCTTGCAGTGAAATGGTCAGTGGAGTTATAAGCCCTAGTGATCTTCCAGACAGTCCAGGGCAGACGATGCCACCTAGTAGGAGTAAGACTCCCCCACCTCAGCCACCTCAATTAAAAAGAGAAACACACAAAATCAAGGATCAAACTAATGTTAAAAGTAGAGAAATTGGCCAACGCCAAGCGGCTGTGAATGAAGCAGTCCAAAGAGTCCAGATTCCTCAGGATGGCGATTGCCTGATGCATTTTGCCACGGAAAATACTCCTGATGGATTCTCATGTGCATCGAGTTTAAGCGCCCTTAGCCTTGATGAGCCATTTATTCAGAAGGATCTTGAGCTCACAGTAATGCCTCCTGTTTATGAAGATGATCACAAGAATGATGAGTCTGTGAAGGAAGATGATGTAACTGAGAAAAATAAATGTAAAGCAGAGAAAGTTGCAGAACCTGAGAAAGATATACTTGATGACGATGATGATGATGATGATATTGATATCTTAGAAGAATGTATAAATTCAGCCATGCCAACTAAATCTTCAAGTAAAGCAAAAAAAACTGCTGCTAGTAATACATCAAGGATGCCACCTCCTGTGGCAAGGAAACCAAGTCAACTGCCTGTGTACAAATTGCTTTCTAATCAAAATAGAGTTAATTCTCAAAAACATGTAAGTTTTAACCATGACATATTTAGAGAAGATATGCCACGAGTCTACTGTGTTGAGGGGACTCCGATAAATTTCTCAACAGCCACATCTCTAAGTGACCTCACCATTGAGTCACCACCAAATGAATTGGTAAATTCAGAAGCTAATCAGCCAGCATCTGAATCTACTGTGATGGAAAAGAGAGATACCATACCAACTGAAGGCAGAAATATGAATGATGCAGAAGCATCAAAAGGTCTCACTGGTGCTCAGCCAGGGCACGATGACAAAATGGAGGAAGGTGATATTTTAGCTGAATGTATAAACTCTGCTATGCCAAAAGGAAAGAGCCATAAACCATACAGAGTTAAAAAAATGATGAATCAAGTTCAACATGTGTCAACTTCTTCAAATAATGCAAATCAACAAGAGGTGGAAAAAAACCCAACATCTCCAATGAAGCCGTTGTCTCAGAACAATGAGTACAAGAATCGTTCATTTCAACGTTCATCCCTATCTGATCCTCAAAGTAGCTTCAATGCTGAAGGTAATTGCACAGAACACAGGAAGGACATGGAGAAAGGTAGCCAAAAGCAAGCCACAAAAAATATTGCAGGGGATTTTCAAGATAAGCCACCTGGTAACGATAACCGTGTTCGTGGAGGTTTTGTATTGGACTCTCCACATCACTATACTCCAATTGAAGGAACTCCATATTGTTTTTCCCGAAATGATTCTCTCAGTTCACTTGACTTTGATGACGATGATACTGATCTCACAAAAGAAAAAGCAGAATTAAAAAAAGACACGGGCAGAAAGGAAAGCGTCTCCAATGATGTAAAAAATTGCAACACCAAACAAATTCCCATTAGTCAGCAACCTTCTGATAGAGTTCAACCAGGTCAAAAATCTGTGTCAGGGAGAGGGCAGTCAAAATCTGCTCTACAGAGGCAGGCTGCTTTTCCCCAAATACAGAAAGATAATAATGGCCGAGAAACAGTTACTGATGAAAAAATGCAAAATTTTGCCATTGAAGATACTCCTGTCTGCTTTTCTCGTAATTCATCATTAAGTTCTCTTAGTGATATTGACCAGGAGAATAATAATAAAAAAGCAGCACAGCATAGTGAACAGGGAGAACACACCAATAGCCAAGTTGCAGTGAACAGACCTCCAGCATCTGGCTACGCTCCCAAGTCATTTCATGTTGAAGACACACCAGTGTGCTTCTCCAGGAATAGCTCCCTTAGCTCCCTTAGCATAGATTCTGAAGATGACCTTCTACAAGAGTGCATCAGTTCAGCCATGCCAAAAAAGAAAAAGATCCTTGCAGAAGGCAAGAGTAACTGGGAAAATACAGGGAGTGATACTTCTGCAGCATCAGTAGAAGAGATGAATGAGCCTATGAATTTAAGGGACCAAGTGCAAAGCCCTATTTCAGAGCAAGCTTTCTCCCCAGATTCTGAAAGCTTTGACTGGAAAGCCATTCAAGAGGGCGCTAATTCTATAGTCAGTAGCTTGCACCAGGCAGCTGCCTGCCTGTCAAGACAGGGTTCTTCTGATTCTGACTCTATCCTCTCACTTAAATCTGGCATTTCCTTAGGATCACCTTTTCACCTTACACCTGATCAGGAAGAAAAACCATTTACATCTAATAAGGGCCCTAAAATAGTGAAACCTGGTGAGAAAATTGCTAGTGACAATAAAAAGAACGAAGAAGAAAATGTTAAGGCAATTCGAGGAGGGAAAAGAGTCTATAAAAGTTTAATTACTGGGAAGGCCCGTTCAAATGTTGAGACTCCTACCCATCATCCAAAACATTCCCAACAGGCAAACATGCCCATGATCTCGCGTGGAAGGACCATGATTCACATACCTGGTGTAAGGAACAGTTCACCTAGCACTAGTCCTATTCCGAAAATGCCACCTAAAACCATAACCTCTAAAAGTCCAAGCACTGGGCAGAATTCAAATCATTCAAGAGGCATTAAAACGCCAGTAAAATTAGAGTCAAGTCCAATAGGCAGGCAAATGAGTGCTCAGGGAGCATCAAGCAGCAAAGGATCTTCTAGATCAGGATCCAGAGATTCTACTCCTTCCAGAATTTCCCAGCAATCTTTATCAAGACCCATGCAGTCTCCTGGTCGAAATTCCATATCTCCAGGAAGGAACGGGATCAGCCCTTCTAACAAGATATCACAACTTCCAAGAACATCCTCTCCATGTACTGCTTCAGCTAAACCTTCTGGATCAGGAAAGATGTCTTACACATCTCCAGGTAGACCGTTAAACCAGCAGGCCGCATCAAAGCAAACGGGCCCAGGAAAGGGCACATCTTCTTTAACAAGAAGTGAATCCAGTTCAAAAGGCTTAAGCCAGACTGCCAGTAGTAATGTACCAGGTAAAAGAGTAGAATTGTCAAGAATGTCTTCAACAAAATCAAGTGGCAGTGAATCAGACCGATCTGAAAGGCCTACATTAATGCGCCAATCAACATTTATAAAGGAAGCCCCAAGTCCAACACTGAGAAGAAAATTAGAAGAATCTACTTCTTTTGAATCTTTGTCTCCACCTTCTCGACCTACATCACCGAGTAGATCACAAACTCAGACTCCAGTTTTAAGTCCATCTCAGCATTTGGATGTGATGCCTAGTCACTTACCAAACCAAGCCAGTAGCTGGAGAAAAGTGCCTCCAAACCAGAATCTAATTGCAGAACAACTGGAAGGGCGACCTTTGCGGAAACATGACATAGCTCGATCTCATTCTGAAAGTCCGTCAAGGCTACCAGTGAATAGATCAGGTACTTGGAAGCGTGAACATAGCAAACATTCCTCATCTCTTCCTCGAGTTAGCACATGGCGTAGAACAGGGAGTTCTTCATCAATTCTGTCAGCTTCTTCAGAATCAAGTGAAAAGGCCAAAAGTGAAGATGAAAAACCATATCATGGGAGTTTTGCACATGGTAGCAAACAAGGCAAGGAAAATCCAGTCCCTTTGAGGGGAACTTGGAGGAAAATTAAAGATAATGAAGTTCCACAAATAAATAGTCATGTTCAGAATCCTTCAGCTGCACATAGTGTTGAAAGCAAAAATTTGGTTTACCAGATGGCTCCTCCTGTATCAAAAACTGAGGATGTGTGGGTGAGAATTGAGGACTGTCCAATAAACAACCCTCGCCCTGGAAGATCTCCAACAGGCAACACACCACCAGTTATTGATGATTTTCCTGAAAATACATTTCCAAATGATGAAGAAGGTTCAGGCGATGCACAGAACAGACCAGCTTCAGAACAGAGAACTCCACCTCATGGTTTAAGAATGGAAAAATGTTTAAATTCATTTACTCCGTTGGAAAGTCCGGAAAAAAAGGCAGCAGAAGCAAAATCTGCTATGAACAGTTCTGCTACCTCACCGGAAACTGAGACGACAATGGTCACGGAGCGTACACCCTTTAGTTCAAATAGTTCAAGCAAGCACAATTCACCAAGTGGTACTGTTGCAGCAAGAGTAACTCCTTTCAACTATATACCCAGCCCGCGAAAAAGTAGCACAGATAACAGTTCTACACGGCCATCACAAATCCCAACACCTGTAAACACCAAACGAAAGGAGAGTTCCAAACCTGAAGCTACTGACTCTAGTGGAAATCAAAGCCCGAAGCGTCATTCTGGGTCCTATTTAGTAACTTCCGTTTGAAATAACTGTGGTTGTATAAAATTGGTTTATTATGTATGATTCTTTGGCACAACTATCTAATATTTGAGGTTAACTGTTTGTTTTACAAGAATTATTGATCAGCTAAGATGCTCTTGTAAATATCGACTTTTTTTCTTCGCAGAGGGACTTTGTTAAGGAAGCCATATTTGTTAGAAAACTATACTGTTGCTGGTGGAAGTTTGACAGGTGCATTTGGTTGGGAAGTTTGAGATTATTCCTACAGCTAGTAAAGACAACATTGTACAGTCAGTTTTACCGGTATTATGTATTAAGCGTTTCTGCCATGATCCCTTTATGTAATGCTTGGCTTATGTAACTTACAATTACTTGGAGATAGACTAGAAAATAAGTCCATTAAAATATATCAATCATGTTCAACATTTTAACAGCAAAAAAAGTCAGGGATTTAAAAAAAAAAAAAGATATTTAATTTACATGCAAAAAGGTGAATGAAATGAGTATTAATATTCCATGTTAGTAATTGTGAAGTATCCTAATCCTCTAGGTAATCATGCAGCTGTGAAATTCACAGCCTTATGATTTCTGGTACAACAGCCTTCCCCAGCCTGCTCTTGCGCATGATCAGATCGGATGGTATGTTGTCTGATGCAATTACTCAATTTTGTGACCACATGATGTGCATAGATAGCTACAGTGTATTTAGGTACACTGCTGTGTGTGTGCTGCAAAAAGAGATTGTCTGTAACCTTGCAGCTTTGGACTGGAGTATTTTTTTCCTGACCTAGATTTTACCAGAAAAGTAGATAGAGCCATTGCTATGCTGTAACTTGTTGTATATTGTTATTTGAGGTCAGATGGCTACTCTTTTATGAATGAGACAAATTGTTTCAGAGGAACTAAATGAACATTTCAAAATAAATTATTACTGTATGTATTAATTGTTGCATTATTTCAGTTCTTGTGGATAATCTGTACTCCAGCAAATGATTGTACAAATAAATTAAGTTTCGTTTAGAGATACAGTGTGGAAACAGGCCCTTCGGCCCACCGAGTCTGTGCCTACAACAAATACTCATACACTAGTTGTATCCAACACACTACACAAGGGACAAATTACAGAAGCCAATTAACCTACCTGCACGTCTTTAGAATGCGAGGGGAAACTGGAGCACCCAGAGAAAACCTACAGAGTCACAGGAAAACGTATAAACTCCGTACAGATAGCCACCTTTGTCAGAATCGAACCCGGGTGTCTGGCGCCAAAAGGCAGCAGCTATACCGCTGTGCCACCCTTTCTTACCTGCAATTTTAATTTGACCCACCAATAGGATGAAGGGGCTGGAGACATGTTGCTGTGACTTGCCATGTGATTGCTTAATGTATGCCCTTGTAGCGGCACCAAACGTGGTGAATAAAGGTGAGACGTCAGTGGTGACACATGAGGTGGGTGCGCTCTCGGGCTCAGCTACCTGTTGACCAGGCACGTGCCGTGAGTAATTACTCAGGGTAGGCAGTCAGCCGGCTTTTTAAAAAATCTTAAACCGCGCATGCGCATATTGTTCTCTTCGTTAAAAAAAAATAATAATAAGTTACAATTCAATTTTCCCAAGGCTTCTCAATCTCCTTCATTTATTAATTACTGAATGGGTGGGAGACGGAGGATGAAGGCAGTTGGAGAGATGGTGGGAAAAACGGGAGGACGTTGAATCCTTGCCTACCCTGGCGGCACGTGCCTGCTGTTGACTCCTCTAAGGTCTTGAGATAAGAAACCTTAAGTACAGGATACTTCATCTAGCCCATGATGTCACGTGCCCACCCTCATATCTCCTAACGAGGTTTCGAGCATGTGGCCCGTGTATAGGCTGATGCCACACCCTGCTGATCTCATCAGCAACGAGCAGAAAAGGAGAAAGCAAAGACTGTTATCTTTCACTCTCCTATTTCATTACCTATCGAATTGTAGCCAGAGTCAATAAGACTTCTTCCTGCACTGCCCAGAGATCCCCCAGGGCCTCTTCCCAAATCCTCATCATCCCCAAAAGCCCCTTTGGTTTCCAGGTGTGCATTGGTGACACCCAGATTTGGCCCACCACCACCTCAAAAAACTGTTTGGCATTTAATGTCTGTTTGGCATTTAATACTGAATGGCAGAAACTTTCTCCAACTAAGTACTAGGAAGACCAAAGCTGCCATCCTTAATCTCCATCACAAACTGTTCCTAAACCACCAAATTCTGTAAACACAAAAAATGCAGGAAACATTCAGCATCTAAGAAAAGAAAGAATTAATGTTTCTGATCAAAATCATTTATCAGAACAGGGAAATTAAAAAAAAACTCCACCCTACTCCCACTATAACCTTTCTGTGTCCTATACGTTTCCAACATAAGCTGCAGGAACAGCACTTCATCCTTAATTTTAGCACAATGCAGGTTTGGGGATTCTTCATTGAAGTCAACATATTCAGGTAATTCTCTTGTTTGTATCAAAGCTGGTTACAAAGTTATCGATTTGCAATGTTAACCTAACTTCTCCCTTTGAAATATTGATCCGCTGGACATCACCAGCATTGTCTGTTTGGTTTCAGATTTCAGCAACAGATCTAACCTGCACTTCAATTTTAAAAGGTACAGCATTCTTTCTCTCACTCTCTGTATATTGCCCACTTTCTAGTGCTTGGCCTGTAGCCTTCCCATCATGTCAGCTCCGCCATTCAATCATGACTGATCTATTTTTCCTTCTCAATCCCATTATCCTGCTTTTTCACTCTAACCTTTGACAACCTTTCCTACCCAAGAACCTGTCAATCTCTGCCTTAAAAATACCCAATGTCTTGGCCAGGCACGGAAATCGCTCTCAAAACTTGGAGGGATCAGGGGAGGACACAATTTCTTGGCAGCTGCACACACACACACACACACACATACGTGCGCACGCGCGGCTTTGGAGGCTCAATCCAGCATTAAATGCAGCTCAACTCTGCCTGTCTTGCCGGGTTAACCTACAGCCCTGCCTGGACTGACGGGCCACCAGCGCTGCTTCTCCGCGCTGGCTGTAAGTTCGGGCCATATTTCCCGCACGTTCAGGCAGGGCTGTAGGTTAACCTGGCGGGACAGGCAGAGTTGAGCTGGATTTAGAGCTGCTTCTCTGCGCTGGCTGTGGGCCGGGGGGGAAGGGGGGGGGCACCGCCCCTGTCTGACTCCCGACGTCTCTGGCCACCCCCGGGCGTGGGGGGTGGGGACGGGGCAGCGCTGGAGACCGGGATCGATCCTGGCTGTGGGTGAGGAGCAGGTCTGTGCCGCCCCCATTGCCTGCTGACTGATGTCCCTCGGGTCCAATCGGCGCCCTCGATCAGCAATCCGCAATCCCATCCCCACTGTCTCGCGGAAAACGGAGATTTCACCAGGTTTTAAAATTCGGATTACAAAAAATGGGGGAGGGGGGACTCCCCCAAGCTCTCAAAACGGGATGAACGTGTCCCACCTTCTCTCCCCTACCCCCCCCCCCCCCCCCACCAGGATTTCCGCCCCTAGTCTTGGCCTCCACAGCCATTTGTGGCAATGAATTTCGCAGATACACCACCTTCTGGCTAAAGAAATTCTTCCTCATCTCCATTTTGATGGTACGTTCTTTTATTCTAAGGCTGTGTCCTCTGGTTCTAGATGCTCCTATTACCAGAAACATCCTTTCCACATCCACTATATCTAGGCCATTCATTTTCAATGAGATTCCCCCTCATCCTACTAAACTCGAGCGAGTACAGGCCAAGAGCTTTCTAACGCTCCTCTTACATTAACCCAATCATTTCTGGGATCAATCTCGTAAATCGCCTCTGGAGCCATTTCCAAGATATCCTGAGGAAGTATCAGCACTTCCTTCCTCAGATAGGGGGGGCCAAAACTCCTCACAATATTCCAATTGTGGCCTCACCAACACGTGATAAAGCCTCAGCATTACATCGTCGCTTTTATATTCTAGTCCCTCCTTGAAATGAATGCCAGCATTGCATTTGCCTTCCTCACCACTGATCCAATCTGTAAATTTCTGACTAGATAATCCTCGTGCTTACATTAGGTTTCGTTAAGAAATGCTAACATTTTAAATGTATTTTTTGTTTTTAAATTGTTTTCAGGTTTATGGCCATCCTTACTCATTTTCTGCAAATGCGGAGTGAAAACAAAACTCAATTCAGCGAGCTTAAAATTGTGATTTGTCAGGGCAGTTGCTTTATTGTTGCCTTCAGCCAACCACAAGGGGGAGCTGAACATTAAAATAACTATATTAAAAATGTCTTAATGTCTTTCAGTTGATCACATCCATTGCACTTCGGATATGTACTTGCATATTTAGTCAATATTACATTAAAACTATACAAATAACTTTAAATATAAAGGTGAGTTCCTTGGTTGTTGCAAACGACACTCAGCCTGTGTTGGAACCTCAAGATTAACATCTTTGCACTATCAGTTGCAATAGGAAGCAGGGAAATCTGTGTTTCTGGAAACCTCATTTCTAGTTCTTTTAATGTTTGACATAAATGATATAATGGGCAAACCATAACTTGATCCGGCTCAATTAGCGATGCATCCCGAATACTAGCTTCCTCAAAACATCTAAAAAAAGTACAGGATCATCTACAGGAACCAGGTCGCTGCTGTAACAAAAGGAAACATGGAATACTGGGTCCTGGTGTGTTATCGAGAGTTGGGGAACCAGGATACCGGAATGTTAAGATGCTGGGTTCATTGTAGAATGGGTACCAGGGCCTTGGTATGTTCAACGGACCACAGGAACCGGGGTCTTGATCTATTAAAAATGTTTTTGAGAAACAGCACCTGGTGAGTCAGCTCTCAGCAATTGGAAGCATGGTTTACAATGTCTACAATGCTGATTCATCACCTTAACTATCAAACTATTTTCGCTGTCCAATGTAGCGGACACTGTCCTCATTCCATTATAATTACTGTTACAATCTAATACTTTAAACTTAGACCTTATCCTCAGATGCGGACTGTTCAGCCAAAATAAATTTGTGATCAACTGAAAATAAATGGCTTCTGTGCGATCTATCAGAACATTTTATCTCCTGATGGTATCACCTCTCGTTTGCATAAAATTATTTTTAAACACCTGGTAATAGGACAATAAGCAATAAGCAAAGCACTTGAAGAAATGAAGAATATGATGCCTGACAAATCTGCTGGAGATGCTGTTTATCTAGATTTTCAGAAGGTCTTCGATAAGATGCCTCACGTCAGGCTGCTTGGGAAAGTATGTGCCCATGGTATTAAAGGGAAGATACTAGTATCTTCCAGGTTATCCATGTTGGCTGGATGGCAGATGGCAAAGCTGAAATAAAAGGAGCTGTTTCATGCTGGCTGCCAGTGACCAGTGGAGTTCCACAAGGGTCGGTCGGTGTTTCTCTTCACGTTGTATAGTAAATATTTGGATAAGGGGATTGAAGGCTTTGAGCTAAGTTTGAAGATGATGCTAAGATTGGTGGAGGGGCAGGCAGTGTAGAGGAAGCAAGGACTCTGCAGAAGGATTTGGACAGGTTACAAGATTGGGGAAAGAGGCAGATGAAATTCAGTGTAGCAAAGTGCGGAGTCATGCATTTTGTTAATAAGAATAAAAGTGTTGATTATTTTCTAAATGGAGAGAGAATCCAGAAATCGGAGGTGCAAGGGGACTTGGGAGTGCTGGTGCAGGACTTCCAAAAATGTAGTTTGCAAGTCGAATCGGTAATAAGGAAGGCAAATTTAAAGCTAGCATTTATATTTAGCATTCCGGAAGTGGCGGCGCATGCAGCTGCGGCCCGCCTGCAGTCTGTCTGTCCTTCCCTTTTTTTTTGTTTCCTTTTGTGTGGTTGGACATGTGTTTTAGTTTATTTTTAATTGTGTATGTATGTGTGGGGGGGGCGGGGGAAACTTGTTTTAGTATCTTCCTCAGGGGGGACGTGACCTTTTCTTTGTCGTATCTCCATCTCCGTCTCCGTCTGCGCTGAGGCCTAATCACGGAGCTGGCGGCCTCCAACTGGGACCGACCTCGAGGCTCCGTAGGCAGAGCCAGGACTCGCCATCGCGAAGCTGGCCGGCTTCGGGGCTGTGGTGGGACTGCGGCGACGGCCCGACTTCGGGGCCTCGGAGGCTTCAGCCGGGGGCCCAGTGGACGACAACATCGGGAGCTCGCAGGTCCCAGGTTGGTGACCGATTCTCCGGAGCTCCCGCAACAAGAGCTTTGTCCGCTGGACTGGAGGGTGGCAGCTTCTTCCGACCCGGGCCGCGGAGTTTGAACCGGCCCGTTCGCGGAGCTCGGATTTGGCCGCGGGACTTGCCATCACCCGGCGGGGGGGGGCCCAACATCGAAAGCCTGGATCGCCTCAACGCAGAGGGAGAACAAGGAAGGAAGCGATAAGGACTTTAAGACTTTTACCTTCCATCACAGTGAGGAGGTGCCTGGTAGACTCACTGTGGTGGATGTTAAATTGTGTTCATTGTGTGTTCTGTTATTTTATTTTATGTCATGACTGCAAGGTACGCAGATTTGTTCAAACTAAAAGTTTGAATGACAATAAAGGAAACTTTATACTTTATATCAAGAAGACTGGAATGCAAATGCAGATATGTAATGCTGAGGATCTATAAGGCGCTGGTCAGGCTGCATTTGGAGTACTGTGAGCAATTCTGGGCCCGATATATGATGAAGGATGTGTTGACTCAGGAGAGGGTCCAGAGGAGGTTTACAAGAATTATTCCAGGAATGAGTAGGTTAGCATATAATGAGCGTTTGACAACACTGGGCCTCTTCTTGCTGGAGTTTAGAAGGTTGAGGGGGGACCTCATTGAAACTTACAGAATAATGAAAGGCATAGATAATGGATGTGGAAAGGATGTTTCCACTGGTGGGAGAGGTCATAGCCTGAGAATTAAAGGGCACTCTTTTAAAAAGGCGGTGAGGAAAAACTTCTTTAGTCAGGCGGTAGTTAATCTGTGGAACTCGTTGTCACAGAGAGCTGTGGAGGCCGTCAGTAGATATGTTCTCTGGAGGACAGAGGATCTAAGGGGTAGAGGAACTGAAATAAATTTTCATTTGGCGAGAAATAGTATTGGGTAGGCTAATGGGACTGAAGGATGATAAATCCCCTGGGCCTGATGGTCTGCTTCCCAGGGCCCTCAGGGAGGTGGCTTTAGAAATGGTGGACGCATTGGTGATCATTTTCCAATGTTCAATAGATTCAGGATCAGTTCCTGTGGATTGGAGGATAGCTAATGTTATCCCACTTTTCAAGAAAGGAGCAAGAGAGAAAACGGGGAATTATAGACCAGTTAGCCTGACCAGTGGTGGGAAAGATGCTGGAGTCAATTATTAAAGAGGTAATAATGGGGCATTTGGATAGCAGTAAAAGGATTAGTCCAAGTCAACATGGTTTTATGAAAGGGAAATCATGCTTGACTAATCTTCTGGAATTTTTTGATGATGTGACAAGTAAAATGAAGGGGAGCCAGTGGATGTAGTGTATCTAGACTTTCAGAAAGCCTTTGATGAGACTGGTGACTAAAATTAGAGCACATGGTATTGGGGGTAGAGTGTTGACATGGATAGAAAATTGGTTGGCAGATCGGAAGCAAAGAGTAGGAGTGAACGGGTCCTTTCCTGGCCATTTAAGAGTGAGGTGAGAAAAAACGTTTTCACCCAGAGAATTGTGAATTTGTGGTATTCCCTGCCACAGAGGGCAGTGGAGGCCAAATCACTGGATGGATTTAAGAGAGAGTTAGATAGAGCTCTAGGGGCTAGTGGAGTCAATGGATATGGGGAGAAGGCAGGCACGGGTTATTGATTGGGGACGATCAGCCATGATCACAATGAATGGCGGTGCTGGCTCGAAGGGCCGAATGGCCTCCTGCACCTATTTTCTATGTCTCTTTTTTTTTAACTTTAGTTTTTATTGGTTTTATGTATACACAAATAAAACACAAATATAACAACGAAACATACAACATTACAATGAAACGTACAACAGTGTAGCGGGGGGTTCAGTTTACAATTAATGATGCAGTATACAGAACTATTTTCATATTAAAACATTTTCCAATAACTTACATTATTGTCTATAAAATTATACAGTGTTGATGTCTTTATTTCTATACCTAATCCATTTTTCCCATTTTCTTTTAAATTCGTCTTTCACTCTTAGAGAATATGTCATTTTCTCCATGACCAATATTTCCTGTACTGTCACGTGTCTAACCATTGTCTAAGTCTGGGTGTGTCCGCTGCAAGCCAGTTTCCTGTAATGGCCTTTCAGCCAGCTGTGAGGAGGATTTTAACCAATTAATGGTCTTCCTTCAGCACCACTGTAGTTATATTCCCCAGGTATAAAATGGAACACTTCTTGCAGACTATATATCCTAATACCTCTGTTAATTCTGAATTCACTCTGTCCCAAAATGGTTCTATTTTTGGGCAACTCCAGAAGATATGTGCATGGTTTGCGTCTGTTTGGCCACATTGCCTCCAGCATGTTTGCTGCCTTAGAATTTGCTTGCTTTTTATGTTAGGCGTAATAAAAAAAAAGAATCATATTTTTCCAATTAAATTCTCTCCAATTTTGTGAATTAGTGGATGTCTGTAGTGTTACACACATATGATGCCATTCTTCTTCTGAGATCGTAATGTTCAATTCCTTTTCCCACTTAAATTTTACATAAAATGTAGTTTTAGCTTGACATTCCATTAAACTATGATAAAGTTTAGAAATAATCCTTAATGTTTTTTGATGATACGCACTAACTATCACTTCTATCACTGGGTTCTTTTCTTCTAGTGCTTCCCTTTTTACCTTTTTAATTGTAATAATCTCTCAGTTGGAGGTATCTAAACAAGTCTTGGTTTCCGAAGTGCAAATCTATCCTTCAAATCTTGAAAATCTTCTTAGGTCTCCATTTTCAATAACAGTACAAAATGCTGTCATTCCTTTCTTCATCCACTCTTTAAATGTTGAGTCATACATCCCTGGTTTAAATTCATTATCCAAAGCTATCCATCTTAAAACTTTTTTGTCGTTTATTCAGTTTAAGTTGTCTGGTAAGCGTGAACCTGGTTTTTAAAGTAAATATCGTTATTGGATCGATTATACTCCTGATATGTCCAGGAAGCGCTTTTTTCTCCCAAAAGTGTTTGGATGTGGAAGTCAGGGATATCTGTCTCAATCTCTTTCCACCTAGCTATATAGCTGTCCTCACGCCAATTAATTATTGGTCGAAGTTGGGCTGCATAAAATATATCCTAAAATTTGGAAGTGCCATTCCACCTTTGTCCTTTGGCAACTGTAGTGTAGTGTATCGAATTCTGGGCTTCTTTCCTCCCTAAATAAATCTAGATATTAATTTCTCCCATTCCGTGAATTTTTTAATGGTACCTCTATTGGCAGAGATTGAAACAAGTACAATAGCCTTGACAAAATATTCATTTTTCACCACATTTATCTTACTACTAAAATCCATTGGGTAGGTGGACCATCTTTCTATATCCTTTCTTATGTTTTGGTTGATGTGATTATAATTGGCCCCATACAACATTGATATATTTTTTGTTATATGTACCCCTAGGTATTTGAATTGATTTTGAATCCCATTTAATATTATAATTTTGTTTGATTTCTTCTGGAGGAGAACAATTAAATAGGAGGAATTTGAGTTTTTGAAATATTCACTTTATATCCTGCATAAAAATTAAATTTATCTATGATCCCCATCATCCTTGGAAATGAGGTGTTTACTTCCGTGAGATACATCATTACATCATCTGCGAAAAGGCCAATTTTATGTTCTCTGTCTCTTATAGTTACTCCCCTCAGTTCCCTATCTTGACGAATAGCTTGAGCCAATGGTTCAAAAATATATGTAGCAAACAGGGTAGGGCTAAGACAACATCCCTGTCTCGTTCCTCTTCCTAACACAAATCTCTCAGTTAAGGACCCATTCACCTTTACTCTTGCAGTAGGTTGCTGGTAAATTGCTTTAATAACTTGAATTGACTCTTCGGTAAAGCCAAATCTTTCTAGTGTTTGATATAAGAATTCCCAAATAAACCCTATCAAAAGCCTTTTTTCCGCGTCTAGACTTATCAGGACAGCAGGCGTACTTTCCTTTTGAATCTTGTGCATTATATGTAGGGTTCTTCTAATGCTGTCCTGTGTTTGTCTGCCTATTATAAAACCAGTCTGGTCTTCATCAATTAAATCTGGCATGAACTTTTCAAATCGTTTGGAGATAATTGAAGAATATAATTTATAGTCCACATTTAGAATTGATATCGGTCTGTAGTTGGTACAATTTTCCTTGTCTTTGTTCTCTTTGGGGATTAATGTTATAATTGCCTCTTTCCATGACGGGGGTGGCTTGCCTTCTTTGATAATCCAGTTAAAGGTTCACAAAAGAAGTGGGTTCAGCTCATTCCGAAATATTTTATACCATTCTATAGGGAACCGTCGCTGCCTGGGGCCTTGTTTGATTTCATCCTACCAAATGTCTTCTCTATCTCCTCCAGTGATATTTCTGCTGTGATTATTTTATTTTGTGTCTCTCCAATACAGGGCAGATCTATTGTACTTAAAAAAGTCCTCATTGATTCCCCATCTACTGTAGATGTTTGTGTATATAATTCTTTATAATATTCCTGGAAGATATATTCTATTTCTTTTGGATCACTCTTCAAATTCTGTGTACAGGGGTCCTTAATTTTGTGTATGGTGTTGTCAGCCTGTTGTTTGCGTAGCCTTCGGGCAAGTATTTTAGTGGATTTAGGGCCAAGCTCATAATGTGCCTGTTTTACAAATCTTGCTTTTTTCTCCACTTGACCGAATATTCCATCCATTTTTTCAAGGCAGGGATAGACAAATCCTTGATTAGAACGGGTTGAGAAAAGGCTGGAAAATTGGATTAGGAGGCAGAGATCAGCCATGATTGAATGGCAGAGTAGACTCGATGGGCTGAATTACCTAATTCTACTCCTATAACGTGAACTTGTGAAATGTACATTAGGTAAGAAAACCAGAAATGGGGAGATTAATCGGGTTGAAAGGCAAATTCCAAGGACTTTAATGCCCTGCATTCCTAACAAACGGCTAAGGAAGTAGTGAAGATTGAAAGGAGGTAAATGTAATCCCACCATTTAAGAATGGAGGAAAGAAAAAATATAATGATTGCCTAAAATCTGTAGTAGAGAAAATGCTGGGATTTATTATTGTCACATGTGACAATAAAGCATTCATTCATATTAAGGATATTTCGAAAATAATAATAGGATTCCATGGACTCGATGTGGATTTATAAAAGACAAATTACATTTTGACAACCCCTTGGAATTGTTGAGAATATAACTAGCGGAGAAGATAAGGATTTGTGGAGTATTTAGACTTTAAGAAAGCCTTCAATAAGGTGATGCAAAAGATTATTTTTAAATGTTATTTGTGGTAGACCAATATCGATTGGTTTGTATGCAGTAAATAGAAACAGAAAAATAGGTGCACGAGTAGGCCATTCGGCCCTTCGAGCCAGCACCACCATTCAATATTATCATGGCTGATCATCTAAAATCAGTACCCTGTTCCTGCTTTTTCCCCATCCCTTTAACCCCAAGAGCTAAATCTAACTCTCTTGAAAACATCCAGTGGATTGGCTCCACTGTCTTCTGTGGCAGAGATTTCCACAGATTCACAATAGTTCAGGAATTAATTTCCTCTCCAACAGATGTGCTGCCTTTTGTCAGTCAGCCTACCAAATCCATGACGTTCAAATAATGCTCATAATGTTCTCTTTATTACATGGGTGTCACATTCTGACGATATTGCTTACTCGCAATACCACCCGACGTCTCAAATATCACTTTGCAATTCACCAACAATGTGTTGGCACTCCGGCTCTTACAGCTCAATATCTTTGACACCAACTTTTCTCTGCACTGTCCTAAATTCCAGCTTACCTTATAAAAGGTCTTGAGCAAAGATACAAGAGGAGCTCCGGTCTATAAGTTTTGGTCTTGAGTTTAACTGCATAAATGATACACATTGAATTGAATTGAATTGATGCATGAAATCTTTCTCAGAGGTGGCGTATAAAGGTGACATTTTCTTTGTTTTTCTCTAAGTGCCTGAGTGCTGAGAATTGCCAGTATTTTGTGTTTTTATCCTTTATTGAGCATTGATTTTGCTTGGCGCATTTAGTGTTAAAGCAGCTTCCCGTTTCTAAAGCCCCGCGTTCACCGCTTGCTTTCTCCCCCCCTCTCTCCCCAGGAGCCAGATCGCTGCAGGGATCGGCGACACTGGCAGGAGCTTCACGGACTGACAGCCGCGTTGGCCAATACCTCGCGGGAGGCGGACCGACCGTCCTCTGGTTGATGGGCGTGCTGCATGGGACCACGGTTCCGGTTTGCCTGCCTGCTGCCGCCGCCGCGCTGCATTAGTGGAGGAGGCAGCAGAGAGGGGCGACATGGTGTACATGGACAAGAGCTATGCGGATAAAGAGAGGTATCGCCGCCGCCGCCGGTGCCGCCGCTGTTGCTGCAGCCGCTGCCGGTCCCGGGCCCGGGGGGGGGGGGACCCCGCGCGCCCCCGCTCGCCGTGGAATCCGCAGCGTCACCAGATGGAACCCTCCGCCTCGTCATCCATTGTGTCGTCACAATCAATGCGGCGCGGGGGAGGCGTCAGTGGGCATGCGCGGGGGTGTTGCATTTCCAGCAAAGACAATGCCTCCCCCCTTGTCCCACTAACGCTCCCCCGTCCCCACCGCCACCCCCCGTCCCCTAACGCCCCCGGTCCCACTTACCCGTCCCACTTAACGCCCCCCGTCCCACTTAACCCCGCCCCCCTGTCCCACTTTAACGTCCCTCTTAACTCCCCCTTTCCCACTAACGCCCCCGTCCCACTTAACGCCCCCCCGTCCCACGATTAACGCCCCCGCCCACTTAACCCGCCCGTCCCACTTAACGCCCCCCCAACACCCCCCCCCGTCCCACTTAGAACACCCCCGTCCCACTTAACTTAAACCCCTGTCCCACTTAACACGCCCCCCCCCCGTCCACCTAAAACGCCCCTGTCCCACTTAAACGCCCCCTGCGTACCCACTTAACGCCCCCTTGTCCCACTTAACGCCCCCCCGTCCCCTTAACTTAACGCCCCGTCCCACTTAACGCCCCCGTGTCCCACTTAACGCCCCCCGTCCCCACTTAAACGCCCCCCGTCCCACTTAACGCCCCCCGTCCCACTTATCGACCCGCCCCCCCGTCCCATCTTAACGCCCCCCGTCCCACTTAACAACGCCCCCAACCGTCCCACTTAACGCCCCCCGTCCCACTTAACGACCCCCCGTCCCACTTAACGCCTTAACCCCCCCCGTCCCACTTAACGCCCCCTGTCCCACTTTAACAGCCCCCCCGTCCCCCCCCTGTCCACTTAACGTCCCTCTCTCACCAACGCCCCCCTGTCCCACTTATAACGTCCCCCTGTCCCACTTAACGCCCCCACCGCCCCCCACGTCCACTTAACGCCCCCCGTCCCCGTAACGCCCCCCGTCCCACTTAACGCCCCCCACGTCCCACTTAACGCCCCCCGTCCCACTTAACGCCCCCGTCCCTTAGAGCGCCCCCGTCCCACTTAACGCCCCCCCCCCCGTCCCACCCACTTAACGCCCCCCCGTCCCACTTAACGCCCCCCCCCGTCCCACTTAAAACGCCGCCCCCCGTCCCACTTAACGCCCACCCCGTCCCACTTAACGCCCCCGTCCCACTTATCGCCCGCCACCCCCCGTCCCACTTAACGCCCCCCGTCCACTTAACGCCCCCCGTCCCACTTAACGCCCCCGTCCCACTTAAACGCCACCCCGTACCACTAACGCCCCCCCGTCCCAAACTAACGCTCCCCGTCCCACTTAACGCCCCCGTCCCACTTAACGCCCGTCCCACTTAAGCCCCCCCACTTAACGCCCCCGTCCCACTTAACGCCCCCGTCCCACTTAACGCCACCCGTCCCACTTAACGCCCCCCGTCCCCCACCCCGTCCCCACTTAACGCCCCCCGACTTAACGTCCACTTAACCACCGCTCCCCCCCCCCGCCACTTAAACCCCCTTAACGCCCCCCGGTCCCCCCCCCCCGTCCCACTTAACGCCCCCCCGTCCCACTTAACGCCCCCCCCCCGTCCCACTTAACGCCCGTCCCACTTAACGACCCCCCCCCCCCCACGACTTAACGCCCCGCCCCCGTCCCTCTTAGCCCCGTCCCACTTAGCGCCCCCCGTCCCACTTAGGACACTGCTGGAGACTTTGTGCCCCACCCAAGGTTTCCGCGCGGTTCCCAGAGGTTTTTTTTTGTCAGTTTCAACCATTAGGGAGACTGCAAACCATTAGCAAAGTCTCCAGAGGTTTCCGTTCAGTTTCCTAAGTGGGACAGGGGCATAAACGCCCCTACAGTTGTGCAGCCGTTCCCTCCATCTCCCAATACACCCACTGCTTCCAGATTTGGGTTACAACGATGCAGTATGAATACGATCCCATGCATTCCAGATATGTCCCCGCCCAAAATATAACGTTGGTATGGACCAGAAGGCCGACACAAAACGCTGGACTAACTCAGGGGACAGCTGTGGCCGGTGGTGATAAACCGACCACGTCGCTAAACTGTCCTCGGTACCAAAACACATTCCCGAAATAGTGGAGGATCGATGTTCCAGTGTAAAAGGAATTAGTATTAATCTATTACAAAAAAATGCTTTTGAGAAATTCAGCAAAGATTTACTGAACTGGTTTCTGGGATACTAAGTCTATCATATGAGGAGAGATCGATTAGTCCATTTTAGAATGCAGTAGATTGAGAGTGAACCACATTGAAATATACAAAAGTGCTGTCAAAGCAATATTTTGTAAAGCTACATCATAATGTGCCAACTTTTATATTTTATGGCGACACAATGATGCAAGGTTTCAATCCAAGACAAAGATTCCTCTCTGCTTCCACGAACGCTGCCCCACCCACTGAGTTCCTCCAGCATTTTGTTTTTTGCTTTTATATTCTGTACACCGACTTATGACAGCATGATATAAGCTTTCTCCTTATTTTCCCATATTGCCACTTTCAGGGAAATATGGACTTGAACCCGAGGTCCTTCCTTTCATCACTATCCCCCAACAGCCTGCCATTTGCTGAACCCGTATTTGATTTCCCTAAATGCATCATCTTACTCTTGTCAGGGTTAAATTCCATCTGCTAATGCTCCGTCCAACGTTCCATTGCATCTATATCCTGCAGCAGCCTCGGGCAACCTTTCTTAAAACACAACGCCACCAATGTTCATGTCATATGCAATCAATTATTCAATCAGTTCATTGTCACGTGTACCGAGGTACAGTTGTTAACGCGCTAACCAGTCAGCGGAAAGGCAATACGGGATTACAATCGAGCCGTTCACTGTGCACAGATGCATGATAAACGGTATAACGTTTAGTACAAGATAAAACCAGTAAAGCCCGAGGGTCACCAGTGAGGTAGATATTAGTTCAGGACTGCTCTCTAACTGTGGTAGGATGGTTCAGTTGCTTGATAACAGCTGGGAAGAAATGGTCCCTGAATCAGGAGGTGTTCATTTTCACACTTCTGTACCTTTTACCCGATGAAACTCATAGATCATTCCTTCTACATTCACATCCAAGTCATTTATATATTCACAGACAACAAGCTTCCCAGTACTGATCCCGTGAGGTGCACTATTGGTCATAAACTTCCAATCAGAAAAATATTCTTCCATTGCGTGATGATCTCCCTCATCGCTCGTGCAATTTCCCCTCTTTGTTATCCCCCTTTGTCCCCATTTGAGACGTCTAAATCCTGGAACATTATATAGATACTCCTGCCCTTTCCTGAACCATGTTACCATCATTGCAAATATTTAATGCTATGTGGGTACACAAAATGCTGGAGAAACTCAGCGGGTGCAGCAGCATCTATGGAGCAAAGGAGATAGGCAACGTTTCGGGCCGAAACCCTTCTTCAGACTTAATTCTACCTGCTGTTCCATGCTCTACACTTACCTGTCAGGTTCCTTGCATTAAAGAAAACAAGGTTTGGGTCTGCCAACCTGTCCATACTCCCTAATATGTCCGTCTGTTCTGCCCTGCCCACAGGATTTGATTAATCCTCTAGGTTTGAGTTAGAGGATTCTCCACTTGCTACTATGCCAGATTAGTAAAACCAAAGGCTGGAGGAACTCAGTAGGTCAGGCAGTTTCTCTGATGGGAATGAACAGGACATTTTGGGTCAGGACTCTTTGCAGACTAATTGAGGTGGAGGGGGGAGAAAGGCTGGCAATTGATATGTGGAGACATGTGAAGAGGCAGCGTTGGCAGATGGGTGGAGTAATTGAGAAAGGCTGGAGGTGAAAAGGAGACCAAAGGATGTCTGATGATGAGAGCAGTGAAACGCAATGGCGGTGGGAGGGGTATACATGGAAGGGGGCAGAGGGGAGGGAGAAAAAGTGACGGAATAAAAGGGAAATGAGGACTCGGGGATGAGAGTATGGGAAGGAAGGGGAAAGGAGCAGGGTGACGGGGTTAGGAGATGGTAGGAGGAGTGTGTGCACATCGGGGTGGGGCTTGGCAGGGCAAGGGTGGGGGGGGGTGGGATAGGTGATATTACTAAAATTGGAGAATTCAGTGTTAATACTGTGTAAGAAGGAACTGCAGATGCTGTTTTATGCCGAAGATAGACACAAAATGGAGTAACTCAGCGGATCACACAACATCTCTGGAGAAAAGGAATAGATGATGTTTCAGGTCGATTCAGGCTGTGAGTCGGGAGAGAGGGAAACTAGAGACATGAAGAGGGGCAAAGAACGTTGAATGAAACGTTGGTCTGGAAAAAATTGGAAACAGATTCAGCCAAACCTTTTAAAAAAGGGAAGTTGTGAGTCTGTCTGTAGAATTCTCTGCCTCAGAGGGCGCTGGAGGCCGGTTACCTGGATACTTTCAAGAGAGAGCTAGATAAGGCTCCTAAAGATAGCGGAGTCAGGGGATATGGGTAGAAGGCAGGAGCGGGGTACTGATTAAGGATGATCAGCCATGATCACATTGAATGGCGGTGCTGGCTCAAAGGGCCGAATGGCCTACTCCTGCACTTATTGTCTATGGAACAGGGTAAATACTTAATTTTAAAGACCTTAAAATAAGTCACTTCTCAAAAGAAGTCCACTTGTTTTCTCAAGAGAAAATAGTTACATAATTTTTCCATGCTTCCAGTGAGTGGATCCTTGCATTTCTGGTATCCTGTGGCAGAATCTGTTGCCCCCAATGGCTTCATCAGCACTTTGGAGCCTACAGAATGGCAGTGGAAACAAGCAATGATTGATCTTGGGGAGATTGCCATTGAAGTGGAAAGTATCAATCTTGTAAATAATGCCTTTTAATATAATGCCATCTAGAACTGGGCTCAGCAATCGGTGTAGTCTAATCAAGGTTTGTTGCAGATTCAACATCACCTCCCTAATTAATAGTCCTCTTTCTTTAGCAATGATCCACAAGGTGAGATCTGCCATTTATGGCCTTGCTTCCACCTTTTCATAGCAGTATATTTGTACTCCAAGATCTCTTTGTCCCCCTACGCCATCTAGCCGCACACTTTCCCAGTAATGTGACCTTGCTCTCGTGCCAACCAAACGTTTACCCCTGTGTTTACTCATGTTGAACTTATTGATTGCGCACTTTGCAAGTTTATTAATGTCCTTCTCAGACTTGACAGTACCACCCTTGTCCTAATTTGGTGTTGTGCCCAAACATATAAGTTCTGTTTTTGGTTTGAACTTTAATTGTGAAGAGCAGTGGTGTCACTGCTGATGCTTGTGGTTCCCCAGGACCCATTTTCATCTACTGCAGCCTTCTCTACTCACTCCCACTCTCTGACCTCTGAATCAAAGGTAGCTAGCAATTCACTTCCCCAGAAATTGCGTTCTTCGATGTTCATATTTGTTCCTGGGATGGTTTATCAATGCTCTTTTTGAAAATCTGGATAAATGACATCTGCCTACAGTTTATCCCACTATTTATTCTCTTTGTTACTCAAATTCATGGAGATTGGTCAAATAATATCTTGCATAGGATCCAGCATTTGGGAGACCAGCTCAGACCATAGCCGGTTTTGCCAGCTATGTAATGAGGATCTTAACCGTAGACCCTCAGTTGTTTTATTTAATGTTGTTTTATTTAAATATGTTGCCAGGCAACCACATTTCTAACTTACGAATCGTTCAGATTACTAATAGTTCCCAGGAACTGAACTCTGCTGTAATACAGTTGGCTTTTACCAGAATATTTGCTTTTATTTCAATTTTCCTGCTTCTATGTTGTGTTGGTTTTGCAAAGTTGTTAGACTTGAGTCCTGGAGACATCGTGCATGGAAACGGGGCCTTTGGTCAACCCGTCAATGCTGACCAAGATAATCAGTGTTTGGACCATATCCCTCTAAACCTTTTAGAATTAAAAAAATCTGAAAGCACTGGGTGTAAAGACGTGATGGGAATAGTAACCGAGTTGAGGGTATTATATGGAAACCAAAAGTTATTTATAAATCCAGCAGAAACATTTAAGAATACAAAGTATCAATAATTGCTGTTTAAGCAATGACATTTAGGGTGGAAATTAATTGGTAATCATTTTTTAATTTGTTAGTTAAATACAGAAATCAGTTGTTTCACGTAAACAATGTAAATTCACAGATTTATCACAAATTTATCAAATATTTATCAAATATTTTCATGATAAACTTGAAAATCTGGTATGAGAATGATTCAGATTAAATATTTTTTGTCTTGAAGGTTTATCTGCATTTATCCTGCATATATAAACAGCAAAAAGACCATAGCAGAAGGAAGAAGAATACCTGTACAAAAAGTAAGGTTTAATTTCAGTTGCATTTTGGAGCCCCTTCCTTATTCCTCATGCACCTTTTCTATCTTGTCTTCCTCTTTAATTCCTCTTGCCTTGTGATCAGATTTCGTTGAGGAATCTCCTTGTCTCCAATTTTTCTATCCAAATCTGTTCCTCCATTGCTAAGTATCTTACCCTGCTTAATTTAATTGTATAAAATAGTCATTTTTAGGTTCAATTGATCATTATGTATGGAATTGGATGTCTTCTGTGTCATGTATTATGATTTTCTTTTGGTTATTTTTTTCTCTACCTTATCCTAAAAATAAATCTCATGGATCATTCTATCAATGCTTTTACTCATCCTGTTTAATTATACTCGGCATTCACTTTGAATGGATTTACTCTGTGAAGTACCTAGAGAAATATTGTTCAGAAAGGTTGCTGCATAAGTGGCCATTGCTGCACCAGTAATAACCATATTTGTGTTTCCAAAGGCTGTTGAAAATCCAACATTTGGAGAAATTCGAGATGTTTGCACAGCGGCCGGATTAAGTGTGGTCGTAGAGGTATAGTCGTAGAGTGATACAGTGGGGGAAACAGGCCCTTCGGCCCAACTTGCCCACACTGGCCAACAATGTCCCAGCTACACTAGTCCCACTTGCCTGCGCTTGGTCAATATCCCACCAAACCTGTCATGTCCATGTACCTGTCTAACTGTTTCTTAAACAATGGGATAGTCCCAGCCTCAACTACCTCCTCTGGCAGCTTATTCCATACACCCACCACCCTTTGTGTGAAAGAGTTACCCCTTGGATTCCTATTAAATCTTTTCCCATTCACCTTGAACCTATGTCCTTTGATCCTCGATTCCCTTACTCTGGGCAAAAGACTGCGCATCTACCAGATCTATTCCTCTCATGATTTTGTACACCTCTATAAGATCACCCCTCATCCTCCTGCGCTCCATGGAATAGAGACCCAGCCTACTCAACCTCCCTATAGCTCACATCATCTAGTCCTGGCAATGATATTTAGGCTTTTCATTTTACTTAATCCCGAACATGCTGAACATTTCACTAAGATCTTGCCTTTGCTTCTTGCATGCTTCTTATACAACCTTGCACTGTTTTCAGAATAAACTTTACCCACGCGAGTGGAACAGAGACGTACAGTTCCGAGGCAGAATACGGGTTCAATTGAGAAATGAAGATGGGTCCTTCTGTTTGGAGCAATTTCCCACACGTGAGTATTTGAATCTATTCAAATTTGAAGGATGTTAAATATGCAATATATTATGTGTACTAGTTCATTTTAACTTTTCCTAAGCATTATCTTCATCTTGTATATATGCCTTTTGCAAATGAGATAATGTAATGCCATCAGAGGTGAGATACCCGACTGGCCTGAATTTTTGGAGGAGGTAACACTCAGGGTTGAACAGAGTAGATGAATGTCAGCAATGTGTTTATTAAGTTCCTGCATGACAGGTTGGTCACATGGCAGGTTGAATTCTGTGGGCTTTTACTTAAAAGCCCACATGGTTCAAGGAAGAGAGCAAATCAGAATGGGGCAGAAAACACCAGTTACAAGTTGATTTGTGTTTATTTGACCAAAAGGACGTGTTCTGTTTCGGATTCCAGGACTCGGTTCTCGGTCCGTTCATTTTGGAATAAATGTTTATGGTTTAGATCTACAAGTAGGTGTGATTAAATTAGTTTCCAAATGATACAATGATTAACTGTGCTGTTAACAGTGAGTAGAATATCAGGTTGAGGAAGGATGTAAATGCATTTGGACAGAAAGGTAGCAAAAGGAATTTAATCGGTAAAATATGAGGAGAGAGTGCATCCAGTCTATAAATGGCAGGATGTTGAGTTAAATGGAAAAACAGAGAGATGTTGGTCCAGTGTTCCTTAAAGCCAGCAGAACAGATCTTTTAGTAACCATTGGATGATCTAATCAGCAGGGACGTTCCGCTAGTTAGGGCCTAGCTTAAGTGTTACAGTATGTCTGGTTTGATTGCAATGGAGAAGAGGCAGGACTAGAAGATTATTAATTTGTGGCAAGATTATTGGGTAAGCAAAGTTGCTCCCCTTGGAGCAAAGGAGGTTGAGAGGAGACTTCAAAGTTGTGTATAAAATTGGTTGGCTTAGATAAAATCGGAAGGATATTTTTCCTAAACCAATGGGGCAGGAGAGATTTAAAGTAATTTAATGTAATTGGTATAAAGTGAGATAAGGAAAATTAATTTCACCGACAACAGTAGGGACTCGATCCCACGAGGGTATAGAGGTAGAAACTTTCAACATGTTTGCAAAATACGTGTGGGTGTACTTGAAGAGCCATGACCCACATGGCCATGGACCTAAGCTGGATGGTTTCTCCAACCAGCATATGAACCTCCTGCAAATATTCTTGGGAGGTAGATTTTATAACATTTTTGTAAAGCCTAAAATTGAATTTTTCATTAAATTCTGGGTGTTGGCTTCAGAAAAATCTCAAGCCCTTGGTGAGAGTGCAGAAAGTCAAACATTCTTTCCCAGCAACTTGGAGATCTGAAATAGTGGAAACAGGTTCAGCAGTGCCGCCTAAACAAAAAGAGAACTGGATAAATACTTGAAGGATGAGCCTTTACTGGGCTATTAGAAGCAGCAGGGGGGTGGGAGATTGCAACCTTCACGTGGTCCGCCCTGTTTCGACGAATGCAATCAACCTGGCGTGCACAATCAAGGAAGATCAAACAGAACAAGTTGTCCTACAACTTTAGGCTGTGCACGCCACACGCAAGAGGCAGCAGAAGCAGCAGCAGGGAAGTGGCTGATTGAGGTGGGCTTTCAGTGTTGTATATTTCCATGAAATTCATATGAACATGCGTCATTCAGACAAAACATGTCTCTATTTGACCATGTGGTATAGTTAAAGGATTAAACCCGAATGAGCTTGTGTGATACTCGTATTTTTTGTCACTGAATAAAACAAGGAACTTTAAGGATGAGAATAAAATTTTATTCTGCAAATAAAATGTTTAGGCTGCTTTAAAATGGAAAGTGTTCTGAAGCCACACTGTGCAGACGGATGGTTGAGATTCTGGGTGTATTTCTTGCTTGAAACCCAAAGATAAAATGGTCTCCTGTTTGTGTTTTGGTTGGACAGCTGAGGACTTGGTATTGCTGAGGAACAATAATTGTGTAGTCCTTGACATATGAACTAGTTTTAATGGCTTTCAAGCTGATTTAATGGACTTTTAAAGAAAATTCACGGTGGAATAATAGACAGTAGTCCAGGTGCACGAGTAGGCCATTCGGCCCTTCGAGCCAGCGCCGCCATTCAATGTGATTATTGCTGATCATCCACAATCAGTACCCCGCTCCTGCCTTCTCTCCATATCCCTTAACTCCGCTATCCCTAAGAGCCCTATCTAACTCTCTCTTGAAAGCATCCAGAGAACCAGCCTCCACCGCCGTCTGAGGCAGAGAATCCCACACACTCACAACTCTCTGTGTGAAAAAGTTTTTCCTCGCCTCCGTTCTAAATGACTAACTCCTTATTCTTAAACTATGGCCCCTGGTTCTGGACTCTGCCAACATCAGGAACATGTTTCCTGCCTCTAGTGTGTCCAAACCCTTAATAACCTTATATGTTTCAATAAGATCCCCTTGAATTATATGGGAAACACAGATAAAACTTTAAAATGTGAGAAAATAGCCATATAAGAGGGAAGTAAAACATGAAAATGATTGAAATAAGTCTTTAAAGATAATTTAGTTGCTGAATTTGAAGTAATACCATTCTCAACAATTCTCCTGTTTTAAATAAGGCGACCTTCAGGGGCCGCACAGTGGTAAAGTTGCTGCCTCACAGCACCAGAGACCCAGGTTCGATCCTGACAACTGGTGCTGTCTGTACGGTGTTTGTACGTTCTCCCCGTGACTGCGTGAGGTTTGTCCGGATGCTCCGGTTTCCTCCCACACGCATATGTCTGTAGGTTAATTGGCTTTGGTAAAATTGTAAAATGTCCCTAGTGTGTAGGATGGTGTTAGTGTGCGGGGATCGCTGGTCGGCGCGGACCCGGTGGGCCAAAGCGCCTGTTCTGCACCGCATCTCTAAACTAAATTAAACTTTAATCTCCTAAATTATACCGGATATATATTAATCAAAACCTCATCAAATGCACACCACCAACCTGGCAAATAACACTTCATTGTAAACTGGTAGATTTCCTGGGCCATTGCTATCACCACTAGCACAGCTTTAAGGCACAATTTGTAATATTTTGACATGTTTCTACCCACTACTGCATAGGTTGTTTATACACTGGTGGCTATTTTCTTTTACATTTGCAAGCTGGCCATATTCCTACATTCATATAAAATCTTTAGTTTATTTTTGTTGTGATAAAGTGCAGGATCCAAGAAGTAAAGCAGTTGGGTGGGGGTGTAGCGGTGAACTGTAGAAATTTATATATATTTCTAGACTCACATCGTCAGACCAAATATTTCAGCAGTACTAGTCTGAGAACCTACGGATTAAATTGGTGATATCAGGAAATTGATTGATAGCTTTTGGTGTTGGTGATGTTATACATGTTTAACAAAGTCAGTACTGTCAGTAAGTTTGCCCGCAGTAGTGAAATGTGCAGCAAATCCTAAGCTTTGTGTCAGCTTTTTCATATGATATATATAATCAACTATTTCCACTTCTGAATCATGTTGATTTTATTGAAATGTTGAAATTATTGACGACTGCAGAACTGTCAAAGTTAATTGATATTTTTTCAAAAGATGATAGATTTGTAAAGAAATTTCTTTTTTGTCCATTTTACCTTAACCTCGTCAGGTAAATCGATAATGGTGTATGTAGCAGAAATGATTCCAAAACTAAAGACCAGGACGCAGAAGGCAGGAGGAGGTGATCAAAATGCACAACCAGGTGAAGGTGGCAAGAAGAGTAAGAAGAAGAAGAAGAAGTGATTTAATTGTTGACGCTGCCTTTAGTAATTTATTTTGAAACAGTTTCTATGATATGCTCATTACGTTTTCTCAGTCCTGTAGGTCAAGCCTGGCAGCAGCTTGTTAAATTTGATTTATATAGCACAAAAAAAAAATCAGAACCTTATGTTAGGAACATTTTCTTTATATTTATGTGATGTTCTTTCAGTGGTTAACCTTCCAGACATTACAGATCTGGTATGAAGTTGATGTATATTGGCAATGTTAATAAGCCCAAAATAACAGGTTCTATTTGTATTTAACCATCACTCAACATGCTAGCCTTACATTCTGCCATTGTTTTTGTTGCAGCCCCTGTTGAATTTTAGAGCATGAAGAGCAGAATTCCACAGAAGCGTTTGTGCTTCAGTGCCAAAGTTCTGCAACTTTTAAACTCTAACTTCTCAACAAAGCTTCATTCTCAGTAATACAATGGCAATCAATAAACATTTGATGCAAGTTAAATTCACAAAATAACATCTTTGGGTTTTTTTTGTCCGACTATTTCAAATACAACGAGAATGCTAAGTTTAAACTCTTGGGTATTTATATCTATTCTGATTTCATAAATACCCGATTTGTCCATTCTTGACTCTAGCTTTAATGCAGCCCACACCCATTTTGTTCCCCTCAGCATTGCCAGCAACACTTGCGGATTCCTGGACTTTGTGGCCTAAAGCTCCCTGTGGTTCTGCATTTGCTTTTGTCTGCACCTGTTCAGATGCTAGGTATATACGTGTGTATTGTGATGTACAAGACATGCCAGATTCACCTTGAAAAATAATTTTATGTTTTGTTGTGCTAAAGATATAAAATTGGATAGAATGAAACAGTTAAGCCATAATGTGGTGGTTCCCAGTTTTCAATCACCTGCTTTGAAAATTAAGGAAGGAAAACTGACCCGTTCAACATCCATGAAATGGTGATACTTGATCCTAGTGTGGGCTAAATTACCAGCATTGATGAATAAACTCTTAACAATACACTGTATTTTGAAGAGTAATCTGTGATTTTTTTTAAACGGGGTGATTAATTGTAAAGGCACTGCAACATAGAAGGCCAAGGTTATATAGAAATTTATCATGTTATGATGTTTGCACACCCTCTGTACCAATGTCTTATCAGCACCCTGCACCTTTCTGGTTTAGGTTTCTGTACTGGTTCGTGACAATACATTTCCCTGGAAAAATACTATAAATGTACTAATTAGTTTGAATAAATTGTGCAGATAAAGGTCGACTTTAGAAGTTTATTAAACATTCACCAGACAATAAAAGGACATAATAAATCAGATTTTTTTCCACTAAAATTGAAATTCCATCATTGCCAGTAGCATGATTTTCTTGCAATACGCATTTAAATACTGAATATAGTATTACATTAAAATTGAGTATTATATAGTTTCCACTTGCTTTTGGTAAAACCGAGTATATAGATAAGAAATGCATTTAAAGTGTACATTTAAAAAAAACTTTCCAAAGGCAGTATCTTAACACTCTGGATCCCAGGGAGCAAAGAATAAAGGCAAGCTTTCTAAAAGGTATTATTTAAGTGCTCTTCTTCTCTTCAAAGATTAAGTTTGCTGTTGCTTTCTTAGCTGGAGAGACACAAATGTACAAAAATAAAATGCATTATTACATGTTTATTTAAATTGCCTAACCACCATCATACATAAACAGTTGCAATGTTTAGTAAATGTCCTACACTCACATGGCAGATCAATTATTTCACATTGGCCTTTGAAGGTCAAAAAAATAAATATTAGCAGACTACCAATAGGGCAATTCACAGTGGGCAATTAGTGTGTGCACAAGTGGTAGAATGTGTCGGGAATTGGAAATGTTGGGGAGAATAAAATAGGTTGTAAATGGATGCTTGACAGTTTGTGCAGACTCAGCGGTTCAAAGGGCCTGTTCCCATGATGTTACCCACAAGATTGTTTTGGCTCAATCAATGGTTTACATTGAGGATGTAACAAGTAGAATGGATAAGGGAGAGCCAGTGGATGTGGCGTACCTGGACTTTTGAAAAGCCTTTGACAAGGTCCCACACAAGGGATTAGTGTACAAATTATAGCACATGGTATTGGGGGTAGGGTATTGACATGGATAGAGAACTGGTTGGCAGACAGGAAGCAAACAGTAGGAATTAACGGGTCCTTTTCTGTATGGCAGGCAATGACTAGTGGGGTACCGCAAGGCTCAGTGCTGGGATCCCAGTTATTTACAATATAAACGATTTAGATGAGGGAATTAAATATGACATCTCCAAGTTTGCGGATGACACAGAGCTGGGTGGCAGTGTGAGCTGCGAGGAGGATGCAAGGTAACTTGGATAGGTTGGGTGACTGGGCAGATGCATGGCAGATGCAGTATAATGTGGATAAATATGAGGTTATCCACTTTGGTGGCAAGAACTTTGGACTCCTAATTTGAGGAAGGACATTCTTGCTATTGAGGGAGAGCAGCGTAGGTTCACCAGGTTAATTCACGGATGGTGGGACTGACATATGCTGAAAGAATGGGTCGACTGGGCTTCTATTCACTGGAATTTAGAACGATGAATGGGGACCTTATAGAAACATAAAATTCTTAAAAGATTGGGCAGGCTAGATGCAGGAAAAAATGTTCCTGACGTTGGGGGAGTGCAGAACCAGGGATCACAGTTTAAGAACAAGGGGTAGGCCATTCAGGACTGAGATGAGGAAAAACCTTTCCACCCAGAGAGTTGTGAATCTGTGGACTTCTCTGCCACAGAAGGCAGTGGAGGCCAATTCACTGGATGTTTTCAAGAGAGTTAGATTAAAGCTCTGGGCTAGAGGAATCAAGGGATATGGGGAAAATGCAGGAACGGGGTACTGATTCTAGATGATCAGCCATGATCATATTGAATGGCAGTGCTGGCTCGAAGGGCCGAATGGCCTACTCCTGCACCTATTGTTCTAAGTTTCATAGTCATACAGCACATAAACAGACCATGGTGACCATTTGGTACATATCTGTACTAATCTCATTTACCACTATTTGATCTACAGACTTCTATTTGTTGGTGATTCAAGTGCTCATCTAGATACTTATAAAGTGAGTGACCTTACCCGCCCACATTATTTACTCAGGCAGTGTGTTTTAATATATTTTCCAGGATGTATCGCCAATTAACGTTCACAAGCTGATCAGCACAGCAAGGCTTGGGATCGGATATCCCAGCACAGCACCTAAAGCAGCAATCTTCCAACAGTAATTGTTCATGCAGAGTAGATATGCGGAACTCTAGGATAAATGCCTTGGAATGGTGAATGTCCCAGGATATTGCAAATGATCATCTAGATATATCCCACTTCTTCTTCTTCACTGCTACATTGAAGAAGAGGAGGAAGATCTAGATATATCCCACTCACGGGACAGAGCATTACTGAAGGGTTCTCGTAACAATTTTTCTCCCTTTGAATATGTTTGCTTTATGACTGTTACTCTACAGGGTCTATAAAAACATTGAATGCATCTCATATATTGTTGGGCAGCTTACAGCCCAGTGGTATGAATATTGATTTCTCCCACCAGGTGGCCCCGGCATTCCCCCTCTCTCTATTCCTCCTCCCCCAGCCAAGTCGCACAAGCTTCTCATTTTCACCCAACAAACAGCTAACACTGGCCTATTTCCTTTATCATTGTTACTTTTTTGCATATCTTCTATTTGTTGTTCTTTATCTCTCTGCCTCATCGTCTATATCACTTGTTTCCCTTGTCCCTAACCAGTCAGAAGAAGGGTCTCGACCCAAAACGTCATCCATTCCTTCAAACCAGAGGTGCTGCCTGTCCCGCTGAGTTATTCCAGCTTTTGTTTCGATTTTCCATTTGATGTAAAGATTCAGCGTAGCAGATCTGTTTACAAATCTATTAGAGAAATAATGCCTTGTTTTCATCTTACCATTTTCTCTGATGCTATCTGCAGCTTCTGAGGCCCGGTCACTAAGATTCTTCGCAACTTTGTCCAGCTCAGCCTCATGCTTGTGAAAGAAAGGGCGAATAAAACGCTTGTAGAGCAACTGAGAGCCGTTGCTTGAGATGGGAGCCATGCACCAAACCAGGAACGCACACTGAATATCACACAATGAGATACAGTCAGTAGCCTGAGATATTTCATTAGTCTATAGTGCTGTTGCTTTACAATGAACTATCACTTAAAATATCTTCTAGGATATCTTTATATAATTATTTGCTGCAAACATTGCACATGTTCACTATTGTCACTTCTACAATTGACTATCTTCATAGGATGTGATTTTTGTTTTTAAACATTAGAAAAGTCAGGTCTTACCTTTGGCCTAAATGGTACTGCAAATCAGAAAGACAAAATACCCATCAACTCATTGTAAAACATGCATTGCTGCAAGATTTTGCGGATTGTGAGAGAGTAATGAAAGAAGGCACCAAATGTATAAAAAGGGTGAAATATTAGCAAACAGGTGGGGAGAAAGGTAATGGAAAGGTCAGAAGAGAAATGCAAGTTATTTGAGCAGTGAGCCACCATGTACTGAGCAGGAAAGGGAGGGCAATAGTGGAGACTTTGTTCTGAGCTTAACATTAATTCTTGAACATGCAAAATCAGGAATGATTCTCTCCACACCAGGACTCAAATTACTTTTCATTGTGGAACAAGTACTAGCCTTTAAAGTAGACCTGGTTTTCACTTCTGCTTATCATTCAATCTCTTTTGTATATTCCATCAGTAGGTCATAAGTGATAGGAGCAGAATTAGGCCATTCGGCCCATTGTCTACTCTGCCATTCATGGCTGATCTACCGATCCCTCCTAACTCCATTCTCCTTCTCCCCATAATTCCTGACACTAATCAGGAAAATCAGTATAACCCCTTCAGTAATCAATCTCTTTAGTATGTCTGTGGGGGCGTAAATCCATTTAGAGCAATGTACCCTTTTAAAGTAAATGCCTAAAGTTGACTGGAACATTTCTGCTGATGAAGCTCAACACTGCATTAACAATCGCAAATTCGCAGGCTGTACAGTGCTCTAGAACACCTTAGAACATGTAAATCTTTATATCCCTCAAATGTAATTGGGACGAGAGATATATGGTTTCTTTTATAATGCTTATCCTCTAATACAACTAAAGATATGATACCTTTTGAAATAGAAGGTTACAATGTTTGGCAATTCCTTTGCAGCAAGGCATCTTACAGTTCCCACTATAATCCGGAATGGCTCAACACTTGGCTAATCTAAGCTAAAAGGGGTTACAAGTTGTGATTAGCTCAACTAAAATACACATCTTCTATCCTAGTTCTGCACTGTTACCAATTCTGATTTTAAAACACTTTTATTCCACTACACTGTTGAATTTTAAAAATGATTAAGAATTAGGCTTTTGCTGTTGTTCCTTGTAAGAACAGGATTGCAAAACATAAAATGTCATTTCGATCTCCCTTTTTTCTGAATTACTTCCTTTTTACTTGCTACAAAACAAAATCATATCAACATTTGTTTTTAGGTTCTATGTTTTATCTGATTTCCCTCAGATAGCTACATGCTCTAAATGCAACCAAAGGAAATGCTTATCCTCTAATACAACTAAAGATATAAAATGGAGACTTCACTTATTTGGAACCCAATAAAAAACATGTCATTTTTGAAAAAAACTATACATTAAAAAAACTATACATTATACATACCAGACTTTATTTAATAATGTGCAATCCACATACATCAATCCCAATGCATACAAATGGTTTTTACAGAAATTATCTTGGACAATGTTGGAGGAAGGATATGCAGTGAAAAGTTCTAAAATGGTGTTATATTCTGAAAGTGCAGGATCCTTCAGACAGGGCGAAAAAGAGGAAGGAGAGTAATGTCAAAATGAAAAAAACATATTTATTCCATGACTGAACAGTTTAGGATTATGAAACATTTCAAAACATCAGGGACAGAAAGACAAAAAAATATATCCCTGGTAACTTATGGTAAGCGTGTAACAGCTTCTGAAATTCAGTTCCATGAATTCAGCAGAACTGGGGGGGGGGGGAGGAAATATCCACAATCAATCCCAAGGGATTGCCCGAGGATGAACATCAGAACAGGACGTGTCCAGACTGCAGAAGGCACTGGGATATCCTCATGACAAGACCAAAAGTTTCTGCTACTCTATCCTTGTATTAGGGTGCGCTTGTTGCACCTCCATTCACTTAATGTGGCTGGATTATGAACAAGTGTGAGGATTTGTAGACACATGTCAGCTTTTCCCCCTCATGATCCATGAAAGGTCAAAAACTTGAAATGTTTGCTCCATCTCTTGCCCCACTAACGCTGCTTGACATGCAGAATATTTCGAGCATTCTCCAAACTATCGCCATCTCCAGTATTTTGCCTTTGGATTACAATGGGAGTTTAGATCTCAAATGTCAACAGGTTCACTTTGTGGTTAGTGATTTTATTTTTGCTTTGGAAATTAATTCTAACTTTAAAAACTTGCAGTTTAGTGGCTGTTTACATTAGATTCTTCTGGTGCAGCTAGGGAAACACTTCTGTGGTTATAGATTGACCAATGCTCTGTCCATGTAATCTATGCAATTCAAAATGCCCTGTGCAATTGGGGACATTAATTGGAGATATCATTTTCTGGTGTTTTGATTGCATGGTAAATTCTGTACTTTGCAATATTAGAGCCCAACTGCAATGAGGTAAGTTTTAGGTTGAGCTGGAAAAACTGCAGGACAGTCAAGAGCGAGACAGACGGCCAGACAGAGACTGAGAGAGAGACAGAGGGTCAGACAGAGACAGAGAGAGAGACAGAGAGAGAGAGAGAGAAAGACAGAGAGAGACAGACAGAGACAGAGAGAGATAGACAGAGACAGAGAGTAGAGCATCTTCTTCCCTGACCATGAGATCAGTATGACGGTGTGGAATACGACACCAGTCGTATATTCCTCGTTAAAAATATGCCCTCTCTGAAAAAAACTCAAATTAGTCACAACAGTTGGAATGCAACCATCAGAAACATCATGGGGAACAAGGATATGGCGGACCAATTGAATAACTACTTTGGTTCCGGGGCCGAGGAAGGGGACAATGGCAAGTAACAAATACAACACGAGGAGCATGCTGAAGTGCCCCTAGCTGAGAATGGGCCTCTGGCTGTTCAAACTTTAGTAATTTGGTTGATGCCCCAACAGGCTCAAGCCTATAAATTGGTCACTATGTCATCTGTGCCCCCCCCCCCCCCTCCATGGACATCCCCGTAAGTCAGTCAAATATTAATACTATTGGGGTTGTAGGCGTCCCCATGAAAGAATCTTTATCAGAACCCACTCATATTCAGGTAAATGGCACGGAAAACAATGCTTTTCACATGACAACAACAACGATGGCCGGAAATAGTGGATGCATTAGTGATAATCTTTCCAAACTCTTTAGATTCTGGAGTAGTTCCTGAGGATTGGCGGGTAGCAAACGTAACCCCTCTTTTTAAGAAGGGAGGGAGAGAGAAAACGGGGAATTACAGACCAGTTAGTCTAACATCGGTAGTGGGGAAACTGCTAGAGTAAGTTATTAAAGATGGGATAGCAGCATATTTGGAAAGTGGTGAAATCATTGGACAAAGTCAGCATGGATTTATGAAAGTTAAATCATGTCTGACGAATCTTGTGGAATTTATCGAGGATGTAACTAGTAGCGTGGATCGGGGAGAACCAGTGGATGTGGTGTATCTGGACTTCCAGAAGGCTTTCAACAAGGTCCCACATAAGAGATTAGTATACAAACTTAAAGCATACGGCATTGGGGGTTCAGTATTGATGTGGATAGAGAACTGGCTGGCAGACAGGAAGCAAAGAGTAGGAGTAAACGGGTCCTTTTCACAATGCCAGGCAGTGACTAGTGGGGTACCGCAAGGCTCAGTGCTGGAACCCCAGCTATTTACAATATACATTAATGATCTGGATGAGGGAATTGAAGGCAATATCTCCAAGTTTGTGGATGACACTAAGCTGGGAGGCAGTGTTAGCTGTGAGGAGGATGCTAGGAGACTGCAAGGTGACTTGGATAGGCTGGGTGAGTGGGCAAATGTTTGGCAGATGCAGTATAATGTGGATAAATGTGAGGTTATCCACTTTGGTGGCAAAAACAGGAAAGTGTAAATGCAGAGAGTGGTGAGTCTCTGGAACTCTCTGCCACAGAGGGTAGTTGAGGCCAGTTCATTGGCTATATTTAAGAGTGAGTTGGATGTGGCCCTTGTGGCTAAGGGGATCAGAGGGTATGGAGAGAAGGCAGGTACGGGATACTGAGTTGGATGATCAGCCATGATCATATTGATTGGCGGTGCAGGCTCGAAGGGCTGAATGGCCTACTCCTGCACCTAATTTCTATGTTTCTATGAAAGCAGACTATTATCTAAATGGTGGCCGATTAGGAAAAGAGGAGATGCAGCGCGACCTGGGTGTCATGGTACACCAGTCATTGAAAGTAGGCATGCAGGTGCAGCAGGCTGTGAAGAAAGCGAATGGTATGTTAGCTTTCATAGCAAAAGGATTTGAGTATAGGAGCAGCGAGGTTCTACTTCAGTTGTATTGGGTCTTGGTGAGCCCACACCTGGAGTATTGCGTACAGTTCTGGTCTCCAAATCTGAGGAAGGACATTATTGCCATAGAGGGAGTACAGAGAAGGTTCACCAGACTGATTCCTGGGATGTCAGGACTGTCTTATGAAGAAAGACTGGATAGACTTGGTTTATACTCTCTAGAATTTAGGAGTGAGAGGGGGCCTTATAGAAACTTACAAAATACTTAAGGGGTTGGACAGGCTCGATGCAGGAAGATTGTTCCCGATGTTGGGGAAGTCCAGGACAAGGGGTCACAGCTTAAGGATAAGGGGGAAATCCTTTAGGACCGAGATGAGAAGGACTTTTTTCACACAGAGAGTGGTGGGTCTTTGGAACTCTCTGCCACAGAGGGTAGTGGAGGCCAGTTCATTGGCTATATTTAAGAGGGGAGTTAGATGTGGCCCTTGTGGCTAGGGGGATCAGAGGGTATGGAGAGAAGGCAGGTACGGGATACTGAGTTGGATGATCAGCCACGATCATATTGAATGGCGGTGCAGGCTCGAAGGGCCGAATGGCCTACTCCTTGCACCTAATTTCTATGTTTCTATGTCTATGTATAACTACCAAGAGCATCACATTTCTGATACTATTCTCTTTTAATGTTTATCCAGAACGTGAATTATATGAATAAGTATGCAGTTATCACTATTTACTGAAAGTAGATGCTACCCTATTAACAATTAGTTTACCTTTAAACGGAATGGCTGTAAACTAGTGCTGATAATGAGATACATTCGCTGACCGACCTCACTGAAATGACCACTGGATATTATGGATTAAGGTTTATCAGAAATCTATGACGGAAACAGGCTATGTACTTGTGCAGTTTGCAGATATATGAGGAAGTCTAGCAACATTAGAAATGTGAAGATTGTGTAATGCCACAGCTGGAAAGGAAATAGAAATGAAAGATTTCCTCATTGGGAAGAGGCTTATATGCAACTGCAAAAAAAAAATAATAGAATGTTATGGCACGGGTATTGTGGGCCAAAGGGCCTGTTCCTGTGCTGCACTGTTCTACGTTACAACTTTTCTTCCATTAACCTAGGATACATTTTAAATCTGTAGACAAGCATTGACTAATGCTAACAGTACTACTTGAATATTTGCTATTTTACTTGCTCTCTATTTTTGTACATATTACAATAATAAATCCAATAATAGTACAATGATCGTTACTCACCTTCAGTATGTAATAGAACGGAAACCAGGAAAAAAGTATGTCAGAGAAGAATTCAGCTACGCTGAAGATACCATAAACTACCCAGTACATCAGCCATATTGTGTCATCATCCTTATCGGGGCTTTCAATGGCCTTGATTCTGCAGGAAAGAAAAGCAAAATAAACAATGATTAATTATCAGTTTCAGATATTCCAAGATCTTGATAGAGAATTTAATACAGATAAATTTGAAGTGTTGCATTTTGAGACGTCTAACAAGGGCAGGCCCTACACAGTAATTGGTAGGCCTCTGGGGACTGTTGAGAGCAGAGGGATCTACGAGTACAGGTGCATGGTTCCTTGAAGGCAGAGTCGCAGGTAGATAAGGTGGTCAAAAAGGCTTTTGGCACATTGGCCTTCATCAGTCAGAGTATTGAGTATAGAAGTTGGGAGGTCATGTTGCAGTTGTATAAGACGTTGGTGAGACCACATTTAGAGCATTGTGTTCAGTCTGGGCACCATGTTATAGGAAAGATATTGTCAAGTTTGAAAAGGTTCAGAGAAATTTACGAGGTTGTTGCCAGGACTAGAGGGTGTGGGCTATAAGGAGAGGTTGAGTAGACTGCGACTCTATTCCTTGGAGCGTGGGAGGATGAGGGGTGATATTATAGAGGTGTATAAAATCATGAGAGGAATAGATCAGGTAGATGCACAGAATCTCTTGCCCAGAGTAGGGGAATCGGGGACCAGAGGACATAGGTTCAAGGTGCAGGGGAAAAGATTTAATAGAAATCTGAGGGGTAACTTTTTCACACATAGTGGTTGTATGAACAAGCTGCCAGAGGAGATAGTTGAGGCTGGGACTATCCCAATGTTTAAGAAACAGTTAGACAGGTACAAGGATAGGACTGGTTTGGAGGGATATGGACAAAGCTCAGACAGGTGGGATTAGTGTAGCTGGGACATGTTGGCCGGTGCACTGATTGTTAATGAGGAAAAAAGTATTTCTGCCAACTTGAACAGACTGTGGTCTGTGGATGAGGAAGTCGAGGATCCAATTCCTACTTTCCTCTAAAAAAGAAATGGTTTGGCGAGATTGGAACACAATTAATATTTGCAGTGGTGGTGTTATTAGTTATAGTTGGGAGTGCTGTGTATAACTGTAAAATTGATAGAAACAATAAGGAAATGGCAGATGGAGATGATGGAGAAAAGACACCAGCTCCTGGAGGAGTAGAAAGGTGTTAAGCAGAAAGAGGGAAATGAGGGACCCATGCCTAAAAAAACCAAAGCAAGTGGCAGCAATATATCCCCGACTCCCTGTAGAAAAGGCACCCCTGGTCGAGGATGAATTTGATGATCTGTTGATGATGGTGGCTGCATTACGCCAGCGACAACCTCCGTATAACCCGGCGTGTATAGAGGAAGAACAGGCTGCTGTCCCATCAGGTGCTGAGGCTCAGTTTCTACCTCTGGCATCTCGGGTGGGTCAGTCCACCGGTAAAGGAGCCACAGCTCTTCCGGCAAGTCTAGCAGAAGCAGATAGTACCACTGAGAGGGGACCTGATATACGATTAAGAAGATAATCTTTCGAAACAGGTCCCTGCCTGCTTCAGAAAATCCACCATTGCACCAGTGCCTAAGAATGCCTCTCCAGCCTGCTTGAATGACTACCGACCGGTGGCCCTCACCCCAAGCACAGAATCCCCCCAGGGTTGCATCCTCAGCCCCTATCTGCACTCCCTGTACACACGTGACTGTGTGGCCAGGGTCAGCTCCAACTCCATCATCGCGTTTGCTGATGACACCGTGGGTGTGGGCCTGATCTCAGACAACGATGAGATGGCCTACCGGGAGGAGGTGGCTGACCTGGCACTCTGATGTCAGAACAACAGCCTCCTCTTGAATATCACTGAAACTAAGGAGCTGATTGTGGACTTTAGAAGGGCACAACATTCGAGGACGTACACGCCATTGGAGATATTTGGGACTAATGCGGATAGGGTGAGCAGCTTTCAATACCTGGGAGCCCACATCACAGAGGATCTGACATGGACAACACACACTGCCGCACTGGTGATGAAGGCAAAGCAGCACCTTTACCACCTCAGGCAGTTGAGGAAATTCAGAGTCTCTCTGAGGATCCTTCAATCCTTCTACTCTGGTGCTGTAGAAAGCATCCTGTCCGGTAACATCTCGATCTGGTTTGGCAACAGCTCTGCCCAGGACAGGAAGGCTCTGCAGAGAGTAGCGTGTTCGGCTGAGCGTACCATGGGAACTACACTCACCCCCCCTATTGGACCTATACACCAGGAGGTGCAGATCCAGAGCCAGCAAGATAATGAAGGACCCCTACCACCCCAGCAACAGACTGTTCCAGCTGCTACAGTCAGGCAAACGCTTCCGCTGTCACACTGTGAAAACAGAGAGGATGAGGCAGAGTTTCGTCCCACAGGCCATCAGGACTGTAAACTCTGATCTCACCAAGGACCAATTTACTGTTGTGGCTTTTTTATAAAAATGTAAATACTGGTTCTGTTCTGTTTCTGTTGTTCTGTTGTTTTTGCACAATCCTCAGGCATTGCCACTTTCATTTCACTGCACATCTTGTATGTGTATGTGACAAAGTTGACGGTATCAAAAAGATATCAAAAAGGATGTGCAAACAAAGCTCCAGATGATGTGTGACAGAGCAGAGTGTAAGCCCGAGTCACTGAAACCCCCCCCCGTATTATAATAGGAGAAGCCCCCGTGTTGAAACCCTGGACCCCAGCTGAAGCTACAGCCATGGTTGCTGAAGCTCCAGATCCCTTAAGCAAGTCCAATGCATTTCTTAATTGGTTAATGTGTAATGGCAAAATAAGCCGTGGGAAAATGTGATCACTGCGCTCGTGAACATGGAAAGGGAGGGACCATTTGCGCAAGCGAGAGAGTCGAAACCCAGAACATTGGGCCAGTATTACATGGGGAGAGGGGACTGGGGAAGAGGGGCCGAGGAAGGGGACAATGGCAAGTAATAAATACAACACGAGGAGCATGCTGAAGTGCCCCTAGCTGAGAATGGGCCTCTGGCTGTTCAAACTTTAGTAAATTGGTTGATGCCCCGACAGGCTCAAGCCTATAAATTGGTCACTATGTCATCTGTGCCCCCCCCCCTCCATGGACATCCCCGTAAGTCAGTCAAATATTAATACTATTGGGGTTGTAGGCGTCCCCATGATAGAACCTTTATCAGAACCCACTCATATTCAGGTAAATGGCACGGAAAACAATGCTTTTCACATGACAACAACAACGATGGCCGGAAATAGTGGATGCATTAGTGATAATCTTTAGATTCTGGAGTAGTTCCTGAGGATTGGCGGGTAGCAAATGTAACCCCTCTTTTTAAGAAGGGAGGGAGAGAGAAAACGGGGAATTACAGACCAGTTAGTCTAACATCGGTAGTGGGGAAACTGCTAGAGTCAGTTATTAAAGATGGGATAGCAGCACATTTGGAAAGTGGTGAAATCATTGGACAAAGTCAGCATGGATTTACGAAAGGTAAATCATGTCTGACGAATCTTGTGGAATTTTTCGAGGATGTAACTAGTAGCGTGGATAGGGGAGAACCAGTGGATGTGGTGTATCTGGACTTCCAGAAGGCTTTTGACAAGGTCCCACATAAGAGATTAGTATACAAACTTAAAGCATACGGCATTGGGGGGTTCAGTATTGATGTGGATAGGGAACTGGCTGGCAAACAGGAAGCAAAGAGTAGGAGTAAACAGGTCCTTTTCACAATGGCAGGCAGTGACTAGTGGGGTACCGCAAGGCTCAGTGCTGGGACCCCAGCTATTTACAATATATATTAATGATCTGGATGAGGGAAATTGAAGGCAATATCTCCAAGTTTGCGGGATGATACTAAGCTGGGGGGCAGTGTTAGCTGTGAGGAGGATGCTAGGAGACTGCAAGGTGACTTGGATAGGCTGGGTGAGTGGGCAAATGTTTGGCAGATGCAGTATAATGTGGATAAATGTGAGGTTATCCACTTTGGTGGCAAAAACAGGAAAGCAGACTATTATCTAAATGGTGGCCGATTAGGAAAAGGGGAGATGCAGCGCGACCTGGGTGTCATGGTACACCAGTCATTGAAAATAGGCATGCAGGTGCAGCAGGCTGTGAAGAAAGCGAATGGTATGTTAGCTTTCATAGCAAAGGATTTGAGTATAGGAGCAGGGAGGTTCTACTTCAGTTGTATAGGGTCTTGGTGAGACCACACCTGGAGTATTGCGTTACAGTTTTGGTCTCCAAATCTGAGGAAGGACATTATTGCCACAGAGGGAGTGCAGAGAAGGTTCACCAGACTGATTCCTGGGATGTCAGGACTGTCTTATGAAGAAAGACTGGATAGACTCGGTTTATACTCTCTAGAATTTAGGAGATTGAGAGGGGATCTGATAGAAACTTACAAAATTCTTAAGGGGTTGGACAGGCTAGATGCAGGAAGATTGTTCCCGATGTTGGGGAAGTCCAGGACAAGGGGTCACAGCTTAAGGATAAGGGGGAAATCCTTTAAGACCGAGATGAGAAATACTTTTTTCACACAGAGAGTGGTGAGTCTCTGGAACACTCTGCCACAAGAGGGTAGTTGAGGCCAGTTCATTGGCTATATTTAAGAGGGAGTTAGATGTGGCCCTTGTGGCTAAGGGGATCAGAGGGTTTGGAGAGAAGGCAGGTACGGGATACCTAGTTGGATGATCAGCCATGATCATATTGAATGGCGGTGCAGGCTCGAAGGGCCGAATGGCCTACTCCTGCACCTAATTTCTATGTTTCTAAAAGCTATATTACCATAACCATAGCTGCAGAAATGGAAGGAGGCCATTTAGTTTCCAGTCTCTGTCAGCCCTACGCAAGAGAAATGTGGAGCAACATGGTGTTAGCCCTGCTACCTTTCAGCTCCAAAGACCAGAGTTTGATCCTAACATTCGGCCTGTGACCACATGGGTTTTCATGGATGTTTGTTTCATCCCATGCACGTGTTAAAAAAACATGAGAAGTTAATGGACTTGTGAGAAAGAATAAGTTGCAAAGGTTTCAAGGAAATAGGAGAATGGCATTGATAGGATTGTTATGCTGGGCGTGGCACATAGATCCACCGTGACCCTCTCCCCAGTGCCCTGTAAATTCTCCCCTTTTAAAGACTGCAATAGAATGTTCCTCTACTACGAGTCCCACAGGGAAAACTTGATTCAGGAACAGCTGCTTCCCCAGTGTTATCAGACTATTGAATGGTTCTCCCACAAAACTAGACTGCAGTTCTGATCTTCCAATCAAACTCACCGCAAAGCTTAGACATTTTCTCTGTAACTGTAATACTATAATGCTCCAACACTATATTCTGCACTCTGGTATTTGTCCCCTTTCTCTACCCGTTGTATTTATGTATGGCTTGTTTGTACGTGTGCAGTTTGAGTTGATTGAATAGCATGCACACAAAGCTTTTCAGTGTATCTCGGTACACCTGACCGTAAATGAAATACTGATGCTCTCCTGATCTTTATCACAAAGAACCAACAAGGTTCTCCTTCCATATAACAATTACAGCACGGATACAGGCCATCTCGGCCTAGTCCGTGCCGAACACTTACTCTCACCTAGTCCCATCTGCCTGCACTCACACCATAACCCTCCATTCCTTTCCTGTCCATATACCTATCCAATTTATTTTTAAATTATAAGATCGAACCTGCCTCCACAACTCATTTCACACAGCTACCACTCTCTGGGTAAAGAAGTTCCCCTCATGTTACCCCTAAACTTTTGTCCCTTAATTCTCAAATCATGTCCTCTTGTTTGAATCTTCCCTTCTCTCAATGGAAAAAGCTTATCCACGTCAACTCTGTCTATCCCTCTAATAATTTTAAAGACCTCTATCAAAACCCCCCTTAACCTTCTGTGCTCCAAAAAATAAAGACCTAACTTGTTCAACCTTTCTCCGTAACTTGTGTGCTGAAACCCAGGCAACATTCCAGTCAATCTCCTCTATACGCTCTCTATTCTCTCTGTACTCCTTCATTTTATTTACATTCTAGGCTAATTTTCTTTTCAGCTCCAATGAGAACACCACCAGCCTCTCTAGACCATGCAAAAAACCACATCCTGAAAGGAAATCAAAGGGCTACATTCTGAGGAAATGAACATTGTAAGACCTTTATGTGTGTTTAGTATTAAAATGCTAAGCTATTTAAGAGGAGCTGTGACATTAATAAGAAGGCTGCTCCCTCTCTTGCTGTTTTGTTGGATTGATTCTGTATCAGTGCACATGCTTCCTTATGAGTTTCTGGAGAAACTGTAAGAAATGGTAATTTATCCAAGATGCAAGAATAAATAAGGGCATTTGGGCAGGATTAATTTCAAACTAATCCATTATCAGCAGTTTTTCATCCCTGGTTATTGGAAATTACTGCTCTTCGTCCTCTCCTCTCAAAGAACAATGCAACCCTTCATCTTCATACCTATAAAGCATTTTCCTAATATCCACGCACACCTAAATAAGTAAATGCGCCAAACAATTATCTGATCCTGGGGTCTGCAGATCAAGCAAATAAACAGTCCTCTCATCAGCTAGAGTATGGCCCTGACCTTCCATCTACCTCATTGGAGACCTTTATCTTTAATCGGACTTTATCTTCCACGAAATGTTGTACCGTTTATCCTTTATCTGTTCACTGTAAACAGCTTGATTGGATTCTTGTAAAATCTTGTCTTTGACTAGATAGCATGCAAACAAAAGCATTTCACTGTACCTCAATGCACAAAACCAAATCCTGTTCATAATGGTAAATATTGATGGCACCAGAGCTTGGCGATTATGTGCACTTTTCGGAAAAGGATCGAAACATAGAAACATAGAAATTAGGTGCAGGAGTAGGCCATTCAGCCCTTCGAGCCTGCACCGCCATTCAATATGATCATGGCTGATCATCCAACTCAGTATCCCGTACCTGCCTTCTCTCCATACCCTCTGATCCCCTTAGCCACAAGGGCCACATCCAACTCACTCTTAAATATAGCCAATGAACTGGCCTCAACTACCCTCTGTGGCAGAGAGTTCCAGAGACTCACCACTCTCTGTGTGAAGAAAGTCTTTCTCATCTCGGTCTTAAAGGATTTCCCCCTTATCCTTAAGCTGTGACCCCTTGTCCTGGACTTCCCCAACATCGGGAACAATCTTCCTGCATCTAGCCTGTCCAACCCCTTAAGAATTTTGTAAGTTTCTATAAGATCCCCTCTTAATCTCCTAAATTCCAGAGAGTATAAACCGAGTCTATCCAGTCTTTCTTCATAAGACAGTCCTGACATCCCCAGGAATCAGTCTGGTGAACCTTCTCTGCACTCCCTCTATGGCAATAATGTCCTTCCTCAGATTTGCTCAGTCAGGATCTTCCATCGACTATCATCAGATACAATCACTCTACTCTTTTTAAACTTTTCAACCTGCAAGCATAGTTCAATTTCTCTGATCGGCCCTTCCATAAGCTCAGGTACTCTGCATCTCACTTCTTCTCATTGCAGACATTGGACTGTGTCTATGGAACGGACACACTGCAATGTTGAGAACTAGATTCAGCATGCTGTATCTTGCACTTTCCTCTATTGTACCCGAGTTTGACTCGATTGTGTTATGTATAGTATTGAATACCTGATTAAATAGCATGCAAAAAAAAGCTTCTCACCGTACATGGTACATGTGGCAATTCTAATTCTAATATTAAGGTCCAGAAATGGCAAATTTGCAATGGCAGATGGATTTGCAAACATGGTCAAGGGGTCCTCAAACAGTGGAAAGACAACACAGAATTACAAATGAAAATTAACAAACAAAACAAGGCAAAACAAGTAACTGCCGGCTTGGGACATCAACTGCCTCAACGTTTCTACTCCCCTTAGTTACTCTAACCTCCTCCCCCCCGACTCTGCAGCAACTTCCGCCGACAAGGGAGGTGCCGTGGTAGTCTGGCGCGCTGACCTCTACCAGGCTGTGGCCAGGCGACAACTCTCAGACAACTCCTCCGACCCTGACCCAACAGGCGAGCGCCAGACCTTAATATCACACACCATTTATGATTTCATTACTTCCGGCTCTCTGCCCGCTAAGGCTTCCAATCTTATCGTTTCCTGGGCCCGCACGGCCCGATTTTATCTTCTCCCCTAAATCCACAAACAGAACTGTCCTGGCAGACACATTGTTTCTGCTTGTTCATGTCCCACCAAATTAATTTCCACATACCTCGACTCCATCCTATCCCCCATGGTGCAATCCCTCCCTACCTATGTCCAAGACACCTCACACGCTCTTTGTCTCTTCAATGACGTCCGTTTTGCAGGCCCCCACTCCCTCATCTTCACCATGGATGTCCAGTCACTCTACACCTCCATCCCCCACCAGGAGGGTCTTAAAGCATTCCATTTCTTCCTCGACCGCAGGACATGACAATTTCCGTCTACTAATACTCTCCTCCGCCTAGCAGAGCTAGTCCTTACCCTCAACGTCTCCTCGACTCCTCCTACTTCCTCCGAATCCAAGGCGTAGCTTTGGGCATTCGTAGGGGCCCCAGCTTTGCCTGCCTCTTTGTAGGGTACGTCGACCAACCCCTGTTCCAGGCGTACACTGGCCCTATCCCCGAACTCTACCTCCGCTACATTGACGACTGCATTGGTGCCACCTCCTGCACCCTTGCAGAACTCACTGACTTCATCCATTTCACCACTAACTTCCATCCGGCACTCAAATTCACTTGGACATCTCCGACATCTCCCTACCGTTTCTGGATCTCACTGTCTCCATCAGAGGAGACAGACTATTGTCTGACATCTATTACAAACCCACTGACTCCCATGGCTATCTAGACAACACCCTGCTTCCTGTAAAGACTCTATCTCCTAATTCCAATTCCTCTGTCTACGAGCATCTGCGCCCAGGATGAGGTTTTCCATACCAGGTCATTGGAGATGTCCTTATTCTTTAGGAAACGGGGGTTCTCCTCTTCCATTGTAGATGAGGCTCTCACTAGAGTCTGCTCGCTATTATGCAGCTCAGCTCTTGCTCCCCCTCCCCCCATTCGTAACAAGGACCGAGCCCCCCTTGTCCTCACCTTCCATGCTATCAGCCGTCGCATACAGCATATAATCCCCCAACATTTTCGCCACCTCCAACGGGATCCCACCACTGGCCACATCTTCCCATCTCCACCCCTTTGTGCTTTCCTCAGAGACCGTTCCCTACGCAACTCCCTGGTCAACTCGTCCCTTCCCACCCAAACCACCCCCTTCCCAGATACCCCTGCAACCACAGGAGATGCAACACCTGTCCCTTTACCTCCTGCTCGACTCCATCCAAGGACCCTGACAATCTTTCCAGGTGAAGCAGAGGTTCACTTGCACCTTCTCCAACCTCATCTACTGTATCCGCTGTTCCAGGTATGAACTCCTGTACATTGGCGAGACCAAGCGCAGGCTTGCCAATCGTTTCGCTGAACCTTCGCTCAGTCCACCTTAACATATCTGATCTCCTGGTTGCTCAGCACTTTAACTCCTCTCCCATTCCCAGTCTGGCCTTTCTGTCCTGGGCCTCCTCCATTGCCAGTGTGAGGCCCAGCGCAAATTGGAGGAACAGCACCTCATATTTTGCTTGGGCAGTTTACACCCCAGCGGTATGAACATTGACTTCTCTAGCTTCAAATAGCCCTTGCATTCCCTCTCTCCCCATCCCCTCCCCCTTCCCAGTTCTCCCACCAGTTTTACTGTCTCCGTCTACATTCTATCTGTCTTCCCCACTCCCGTGACATCAGTGTAAAGAAGGGTCTTAACCCGAAATGTCACCCAGTCCTTCTCTCCAGAGATGCTGCCTGTCCCGCAGAGTTACTCCAGCATTTTGTGTCTATCTTCGATTTAAACCAGCATCTGCAGTTCTTTTCTACACATAGAATTTTCAAATACATCCTGAGAAAAAGTTGTGATATCAGAAAACCACCCTCTGTTAGCAATGGTTTCCAGACCATAATAGTAACTTTCCCAAATTGAACTATCAGAAACCACCTTATTTATGTCTGGTATGCATATTACCACTGTAAGAAACAATTTCTCATACTTTAATGTAACAAAATGGGTCTTGGCAAATTTAACAAAATATTTTCACCCCCAATATCCAATATTTAAATCAATTTTCCATCCTGTCTATATTGGAGTAGTTTATGAATAGATTAAAATTATGAAAATGTGTTTAAAGAACGGTCACAGAATACACTAAGATGATTTAGGTATCTTACACACGAAGAAAGATAACTCAGGATAATCGACTGTCAAGCAGAAAATAAGGTGTTGTAGTTTAACAAAGTTCCTCTAATTGTAGAAAGATTGGAATTTCCACCGTACTAGAGTCAGGGTTGACTTATTTTCTGTATTCAATTTTTGGATGCACATATTATGCAGTTCAAATTAAAATGCCGCAGAAATAATAAACATTGAGATAGGCTGTAAATAACTTAAAGATGCAACTTATCAACCTTTCATTAGTAGGTTGTGAATTGTAGAATACATCACACCTCAACTTGTTTGGCATTTCCAAAGGCCTAAAGGAAAGTGCACTGAATTATTTCAGGCAGCCCTCATTATTCCATTCAATGTTCTCAGTTAATAAGTTGTAGGTGGGGATGATATACATTATCCCACTGTCTGACACATCAAAGTCAATTCATTATGAAAATTAAATCTCTTTCAAATATGATTGGAACATACATGACAGTAATTTACTCCAAATAAAGACAAGCCAATTTTCTGTTAAAAAGTGCACAGAATGGAAGATAGTTGCATGTAAATTATATGCATTGAATCAATCTTAAGTCATTGTATAACAGTTCAACACCTAGATTGAATGACAAGGGAATTACCCAATTATCTTCATTAAGACTATCTGTAGCTTTTAAAATGTCTACAACAAATGTATTATGATGTATACAGTCAGACAAGACATACGATGGGCACATTAAAATTGTTAGCAGGTGTGCTTCTACTTGGTCAAAAATTGTTTAAAAAACCTTTCATGAAAAAATTGAAATGTTGTTATTGTTTTTATTACCTGATGTCCTATTTTTTGAATGGAGATTAAATTAAAGTAATAAAATTGTGGAACCCTTGGGCATTAAGTATGGTGATTCTGGGTCTATTTGCAGAAATGCTTTAACTACCTATTGGTAAAGTCACTAATACTATTCTAACCGATAAACATGCCACTCATGCTTTCACTGTGCAAAGTACTAAATTAATTCAGAAAGTGTAGTAATTGCTCCACCCTAATTTTGGCATCAAAACCAGCATTGTGAAACACCTTAAAGTTGTTTTTAAAGTTACACAAAAAGCGAGAACATCTCTTGCCAGGCTTATGAAGCAGCGTTGCTGAATTTTACGGAACAACATTGCACATATTGCCAGTTTCCGTTAAATATTTCCTACTATGTTGAAAATTTGCCATTCTCAGAAATCTTTACAGTCAGCTCTTAAAGAGGAATGTCACAATTCAAAATGAAACAGTGGAACTCTCGATTCTGGGTCTTTTTGCTGAAATAGTTTATCTATTTCCTCTGGTAAAGTCATTAATATTATTTTCCTAATGATATGTTGCAAATTCTGACAGTTCTCAGCAATCTTTGCAGTTAGCTCTTAAATGGTAAGCCGCTAGTCAAGTAATTCAAAGAGAGGTACTGCTCCTGAATGAATAGATGCTACAATGATGAGAGGGAGATAGGAGAACCCACCTATGAGGGTCAACGGGACTTGGACAAGTTGGTGGCGAATAGTGCAATTCTTCGTCACAGAGTCTGCATGACATTCCTAACAATGCGGTGAGTAGCCAAATGAGATGTGGTATCAGTCTTATCCCGAGCCTAGGATGTCAAAAGTGACTGTGATCACAATTTCCATGGCATAATGCGTCCAGACACTCAAGGTTGTATAGACCCCACTCAGGACAAAGAATGGCTTGTGTGTTGACTCTTTAAATAGCACAATTTCAAGATAAGCAAGGGTGTGAAAAACTGTATATACTGTAAGCAAATAAAAATTGCTGATTTCCAGCCAGGCGAGCATGAAATTGTTTCTGTCTGTTGCATGACTTCTAACACTATTTTGGTGGGGGAATAGGTAGGGAGAGTTCATGCTGGGGAAAAAAAAAGGAAAAATAAGAATCCACCATAATAACTGACAAGCATTAAGGGTCCTGGAAATGTACATATAGTTGCCACGCTCAAATTTTGCATCGGTTTGTAAGGTACTTGGGATTTTGGAATATGTACACATTTCTAGCCACCTATCTTTTGTCACTCATTAATAGTGCTAAAATCTTAAAATATGGATCAAAGTAAAAAACTGTTGATTGTGAAAATGGTGAGGTGGAACTTTGGGATGGTAGATACAAAATAAAGGGCCTGTATGGATTTGAAAACACTGCTATATTTACAGCCAAGTGAATAGAGTGATTGTGAGCAGTACCAGTACCAAAGCCGACAAGTATACAGAATTTTCCCCACCCCCATTATGTGGGTTCCTTGTGAAATGTTCCAAAATGAAACACTCTTGTGATTATCTTTAATCAAAGATTCACCCTCGATTATCAAACCACTTTTTTTTTTTAAAACACTCAGTTAAAAGTCCTTATCTTCAGATGTATTTTATTTTATATTGCCATTAAAGTTGGAAAATTTGGACCTCATCTCCTGACACAGCTGCCTACAATGTCCACCTGCCCACACTCACCTGTGCTGGATGTGGTGAACCAACCTCACACCTGGTAATCAGACGGTGAGGCCTGAGTGGCAAGTCCATTTCTGGTGCACATTGTCACGGTACTTTCCCCAGAAAGCCTTAGCCAACTGGAGGTGGAGCTTTGTTTCCTGTGAACACCCGAGTCAATTCCACAGTTTTTCAATGTTTCTGATATTCAATGGTGGAGCATAGGGAGAGAGGTGTGTTGGCATGTAATTAATCCCAGAGTCCTACATTTATTTGACCGTACAAATGTAGGGCCGAGGATTACTGAGATTCAGGTCAACAAGATTCACTGATTTTTAAATATATAAATTCAATAAAATTTAAAACATTACACATCAATGAAACAATTAATTTATTGCAATTACATTGCTGAGGTTGAATTCAAAACAAATAGATGACTAAGAAGGGTCAAATCTTATGAAGGGTATGCGTTTTCTGTAAGTGTTATTTTTTCTCTGTGGGATTAAGACATCAAGTACAGAAACAGGCCCTTCAGCCCAACTTGTCCATGCTGATGAAGATACCCTATCCAAGCCAGTCCCATTTGCCCACATTTGGTTCATATCATTCGGAGTTGACATCCCCCCCCGATGCAGGGGCTTGATCGCCCCAACGCGGAGGGCCCAAATGCCACCGGCTACGGGAGCCAATGATAAGGCTAAATTAAGTTAAAAAATATAAGAAGATATTAAATTGGTTCCTGGGCTAGCTTACAGCTTATATTTAGTCTCAAATTAGGCTTTTCTCCAGTAGAATAATACAGAAAGACAAGTCAGGTTACTGTGTATTGAGATAATGAATTACTTTAAAATGCATATAATATAATACAATGTATTTCTGTTGTTCGGAAAAGTGGACTGAGGACAGCCAAGTGAAAGTATTGCTCACTTGACCAGAGTTCTCGCTCACTTCCAACGGCCGATAATAAGTAAAGTTTTGAACTGGTCTACCAAACAGTTTGTGTGTTGTCTGTTTATTAAGAAGCAAACCCGTTTAGTTGTTATTTAAGTAACATTTTTTTCACCAAGATCGTCCCGTCAACGGAAGGCTTGAGGCCCCCGACCGCGGGAGAACAAAGAAGGGAAGAGATTGAACTTTTTTTCGCCTTCCATCACAGAGAGGAATGTGGAGGAGTCACTATGGTGGATGTTTATGTTAAAATGTATTTTGTGTGTTACGTTGCTTTTTATTTGTATGACTGACTTGGCAAATGAAATTACTCGTATGTTGTAAAACATACTTGGCTAATAAGGTATTGTTGTAATGTATTGTCTTTCCAATCCATGTACATGTTAAAGTGTATTTTAAATGGTGTTACAGTACCTGCCTCACCTACCTCCTCTGAAAGCTCATTCCATTTACCCCCCATCCTCCAAGTGAAAAGGTTACCCCTCAGGTTCTCACCTTAAACCTATGTCCTCTGGTTCTTTATTCCCCTACCCTGGGAGAATTACTCTGTGCATTCATCCTATCAATTCCCCTCATAATGAAGTCAGGCTTTGAGTGCTGTTGAAACTGAACATATCCAATCAAGTTGATGTTCAAGAAACCTCAATGGATACCTAAACCAGAAAAGTGTACTTTGTTGAAGTAATTGTGCTAAAAGATTTGAGACACAATACTTGAATTGCCACGGCACAGGAGGCCATGGGTCAAGTGCTGAAAAATTGCATTATTGTGGATGGAGCTTTAATGGTCAGCGTGACCCATCTATACCAATGCCATAGATGGGCGCGTAGATGGATGGCTTAAGGGAATATTTCTGTGCTGCATTTCTCTTTGCTTGCAGGTACAGCAGGCAGTGAAGAAAGCGAATGGCATGTTGGCCTTCATAACAAGAGGAGTTGAGTATAGGAGCAAATAGGTCCTTCTGCAGTTGTACAGAGCCCTAGTGAGACCACACATGGAGTATTGTGTGCAGCTTTGGTCCCCTAATTTGAGGAAGGACATTCTTGCTATTGAGGAAGTGCAGCGTAGGTTCACAAGGTTAATTCCCAGAATGGCAGGACTGTCATATACTGAGAGAATGGAGCAGCCGGGCTTGTATACTCTGGAATTTAGGAGGGGATCTTATTGAAACATAACATTATTAAGGGTTTGGACTCGCTAGAGGCAGGAAACCCGTTCCCGATGTTGGGGAAGTCCAGAACCAGGGGCCACAGTTTAAGAATAAGGGGCAAGCCATTTAGAACGGAGATGAGGAAACACTTTTTCACACAGAGTTGTGAGTCTGTGGAATTCTCTGCCTCAGAGGGCGGTGGAGGCCAGTTCTCTGGATACTTTCAAGGGAGAGCTAGATAGGGCTCTTAAAGATAGCGGTGTCACGGGATATGGGGAAAAGGCAGGAACGGGGTACTGATTGGGGATGATCTGCCATGATTACATTGCGTGGCAGTGCTGACTCGAAGGGCCGAATGGCCTACTCCTGCACCTATTGTCTGTTATGACACTCATTTTGGTAAGTAAAATACTCATCAATAAAAACTCTCAAACTATCTGTACAATAGTGTTACTGCAGTCATATATCGCTTTGCAGGCAACAAATAAGTCTAGCCCAATTGTTAGAGGATCTTTATAGATAAGGAGACACAAGGAAATGCGGATGCCTGTTTACAAAACAAGACACAAAGTGCTGAACCAGGGGGTCATGTCGCATCTCTGGAGAACATTGTGTCGTTTTTGGTCGAGACTGGCAGGTGGTTGGCCAAAGGCCAGAGACAAAGGGTTAAGGATAGAAGAGGTGCAAATTGGGAAGCCAGAGAAAGGAATATAGATAGATGGGGCTGTGGTAGGTGGAAGGGGAGAAAACATTGTGAATTCAGATGGGGTGCAGGGAAGAGATGGAGAACACATGGTATGAACTTCTATTTTGAGTAACTAATCTACATACTGCCCCCGCTGCATACATCCACTGATTTACTTCAGCACTCTTGAAAGATAATCCACTTCATGGAACAGCAACAGTAACAGACATAAGCACTATGATATGAATGAGTAGAAATAAGTATCCAGTGCACTCATGTGGCTGTTTGAACTGCCATCAATCCAGTAGTCATGAAATGCTTAAAGTAATTAATGCCACAGGGTAGATAGGCTCCTAACCTTGGTGGCAACCTGGGAGTAGTCAGTACTCTGAAGATGCAAACCACAAGGAAACTGCTAACTGTTCATTTTAGTCACTCTTTCCAACTACATCAAACTAGAATTACAACCCATTCTACAGCAGATGAATAGGCAACACATTAAACACATGCCAGATATTTCAACATTCACAAATGTTCCATGACATGTCCCACCTTGGAGCATGTGGGACTATACATATTTTTCATCTTTCTGCTATAGACACCATTGTGCCAGAGCTACTACACTCCAAACTTTCCGAGTTGACTGTGCCTGAACCCCTCTGTCAGTGGTTCACCAGCTTCCTGACAAACAGGAAGCAGCATGTGAGGCTGGGAAAGCACATCTCGGACCCGCAAACGTTCAGCATAGGAGCACCGCAGGGCTGCGTACTCTCCCCTCTCCTCTCTCTACACCAACAACTGCACCTCCACAGACACCTGTGCCAAGCTTCTCATGTTTGCAGACAACACAACCCTGATTGGACTGATCCAGGATGGGGAGGAATCTGCCTACAGACAGGAAGTGTCACAGCTGGCGTCCTGTTGCCATAGCAACAACCTAGAGCTCAATGCTCTTAAGACAGTGGAATTGATTGTAGACTTTAGGAGAGCTCCCCCTCCCCTCACCCCACTCACCATCAACAACACCACAGTCACATCTGTGGAGTCTTTTAAGTTCCTGGGAACTTAAATTGGGGGCTACCAACAACTCCACAGTCAAAAAGGCACAACAGAGGATGTACTTCCTACGGCAGCTGAGGAAGCACAATCTGCCACAGGCAATGATGGTCCAATTCTACACGGCCAGCGTAGAGTCTGTTCTCACCTTCTCCATCATGGTCTGGTTTGTCTCAGCCACCAAGCACGACACCTGGAGGCTGCAGTGAATTGTCCGATCAGCAGAGAAGGTTATTGACTGCAACCTTCCCTCCATTGATGAACTGTACACGGCAAGGGCCAGGAAGCGAGTGGGCAAGATCATCTCTGACCCCTCTCACCCTGGCCACAGACTCTTTGAATCACTTCCCTCTGGAAGGCGACTCCGGACTGTCAAAGCTGCCACAGCCAGACATAAAAACAGTTTTTATCCACGAGTATTTGCTCTACTCAACAGCCAAAAATCTGTAGCCTCCCTTTGATCTGTATTTTGTTGGTTCACATGCTTGATCAATAGTGTTTTATCATTAATGTCTTATTATTATTAATGTTTAGTGTTTTCTGAGTCATTCGTAACTGTCACTGTATGTCATGTTGTTACTTGTGGGCGGAGTACCAAGGCAAATTCTTTGTATGTGAATACTTGGCCAATAAACTTACTTACTCAGAAAAAGATGCAGATGTTAACAATTAAATTCAAAAGTTGGAAAGGTTCCTCTTTAGCATTAATATTTGCATTTTCATATGTCATGGCAACCATGTTAATATCTAGTTCCTGCTAACGCCTTACCAAAATATAATAATATCTGAAGTTCTGTATTTTCAGCAGGTGTGTGTATCCTGCACCACAGGGACTTTGGGTGATGCCAAAATTGCTACAACTAATTACCCCATAGCTCTTAATTAGACTATTGTATACAATTTTATTCGACAATTTTGGTAAAGATGTAAAGGAGTAAATGCAGAAAAGATTTACTTGAAAGGTTCCAGGGATGAGGGGTTTTAGCCACCAGCTGAAGGTAAAGCTGTTTGAACTTCCAATATAAAATAAGGTTTATAGGAAGTCATTGTTTAAACAGCAGGAAATCTTCCTCATTAAGAGGGAGCACAAAGACGCAGCTGGTAGAGCGGGCTCGATTGTAATCATGTATTGTCTTTCCAGATTGGTTAGCATGCAACAAAAGCTTTTCACCGTACCTTGTTACACGTGACAATAAACTAACCTAATTTACCGCCTCATAGGGTACACAAAAGGCTGGAGAAACTCAGCGGGTGCAGCAGCATCTAAGGAGCGAAGGAGATAGGCGACGTTTCGGGTCGAGACCCTTCTTCAGACTGGTCAGGGATCAGGGAAACGAGTGATATAGACGGTGATGTGGAGAGATAAAGAACAATGAATGAAAGATATGCAAACAAGTATCGATGACTTCTTTCACAGGATGTCACTGTGAGATCAATGGTTCTTTTTCTCATTGGCAGGCAATGCACTGAGCTGAATAATCTTAGCCGAGGTAACTATTGCAATGAAATTACTCATGTTCCACTTAGATCAGGGGTAATTGCTTTGTTCCTGAGTCAGACCTGTGGATTTATGCCTCATGCTGAAGATTTGATGATATAATCAATGCAAGACTGAAATCGGAGGGTTAGCCTTTCAGTGATGTGTTAAATTAAATTCCATCTGTAACTTAGGATGTGTGTTAAATATTTTGTGTTAATTTTCAAGGCGGAAGAGGGACCCTTCTTCAGACTGGTCAGGGATCAGGGAAACGAGAGATATAGACGCTGATGTGGAGAGATAAAGAACAATGAATGAAAGATATGCAAAAAAGTATCGATGATAAAGGGAACAAGCCATTGTAAGCTGTTTGTAGTGTGAAAATGAGAAGCTAGTGTGACTAGGGTTGGGGAGAGATAGAGAGAGAGGGAATGCCAGGGCCCGAGGGCTGAGGGAGAGGTGAGAAGGGGAGGAGACAGCAAGGGTTAACAGAATTGAGAAAATTCAATGTTCAAGCCCAGAGGATGCAGACTCCCCAAGCGGAATATGAGGTGCTGTTCCTCCAACTTGCGGTGTTGCTCACTCTGGCCGTGGAGGAGGTCCAGGACCGAGAGGTCGGACACGGAATGGGAGGGGGAGTTGAAGTGCTGAGTCACCGGGAGGTCGGGTTGGTTATTGCGGACCGAGCGGAGGTGTTCGGCGAAACGATCGCCAAGCCTCCGCTTGGTCTCACCGATATAGATCATCTGGCATCTGGAGCAGCGGATGCAGTAGATGAGGTTGGAGGAGGTGCAGGTGAACCTCTGTCGGACCTGGAAGGACTCCATGGGTCCCTGAAAGGAGTGGAGGGGGGAGGTGAAGGGACAAGTGTAGCATTTCTTGCGGTTGCAAGGGAAAGTGCCCGGAGAAGGGGTAGAGCGGGAGGAAAGGGAAGAATTGACAAGGGAGTTGCGGAGGGAGCGGTCTTTGCGGAAGGCAGACGGGGGGGGAGATGGGAAGATGTGGCGAGTGGAGGGGTCACGTTGGAGGTGGCGAAACTGGCGGAGGACTATGGGTTGTATTTGCCGGCTGCTGGGGTGAAAGGTGAGGACCAGGGGGACTCTGCCTTTGTTGCGAGTGGGGGAATGGGGAGAATGGGCAGTGTTGCGGGCTATGGAGGAGACCCTGGTGCGAGCCTCATCTATAGTGGGGGAGGGGAATCCCCGTTCTCTGAAGAATGAGGACATTTGGGTTGACCTGGTGTGGCAGCAGATGTGGCGTAGACGGAGGAATTGTGTACCCTCGATTCTCCAGCATCTGCAGTTCCTTCTTTAACACTTACTGCCTCATAGCGCCAGATACCTGGGTTCTATCCAGACCTCGGGTGCTGTCTGTGTGAAGTTTGCCTGTTTCTCCCTGTTAATACGTGGGTTTCCCCGAGTGCATTGGTCTCCTCCCGCATTCCAAATGCTTGTGGGTTTATAGGTTAATTGGCTGTTCCCAATACCCTTGGGTATAGGGAGCAGAATGAAAAAGTGGCATAATATAGAAGCAGTATGAACAGGTGATCAGTGGACTCGGTAGGCTGAAGGCCTGTTTCCATGCTGCATATATAAACTAATTAGTAGATGGCTGAAGGTCCAGGGAAGAGATTCATAGTTTTAGCCAAATGGTACAAATTGCCAAATGTCATAACGTGGTTATGATCCAAATTCTGCTACCTCCAAGGGTGGTAAAAGCAGATTTAATTAATAAAATATTGAAAAGGAATTGGATAAGCACCCCCATAAATTTAAGCTGTAATGCTATGGAGAGGTATTGGGGCTGGCAGGATTGCTTTCTTGCAAACTAGAAAATATTCAACAGGTCAACAGATTTTATCTGTTCCACAACAACCTTTATCATTCTGCACAGTATTATTTTGTCACGATTTCACTTGCAAAATCTACGGTTTATCAAATGAACAAACAGGATTTCATAAATAAATTAACTTTGTTTCAAAGGCAATGGTCCAGTCCTAAGGATATTACTTCAAATAAGCCTTTTTCACTCATGCCTGCTCAAATTATATTGTTTACGGGCACACACAGAGTAAGTAAACCATCAATTTGAGTGAAATTTTTCCCAAATGTACAAGACATAATAACACATCCTCCATCTTAGCTAGGCAAATGGCTTGAGTGAAAAAGATTTATACACTCACTTCTGAAATTTAATTTTGAACTAAATTATACAAATATAAATTGTCCCAATAGCTCAGAGGATAAAATATACCCAGTTAAATGGCATAAATGCAATTAGACCAGCAAGAAGCCAAGTTTTATCTTGGATTGTGCCGAGTTAGCTGAGGCAACAGTAAATGCTAAGATTAGACCGCGTATCCTCGAAATAGGGAAGAGGATAAAACAGGCAGTATTTCAGGTCTTAACTGCTAATATGTAAGTCGCCTGGAATAAAAAATAATCAAATATGCACTAAATTGGGATGCAAATACTCTACAATGTACTGATAGTCAAAGAATAACCAAAACCAAGAAAAAGGTAACTCGTGCAAAAAACATAATATCCATTTCCTAACTGTATGACTCAACCTGTTTGCCTAGTAGGGTTACAATTGCAGCTCTCATGTATGACATGGGCCACACCCAAGTTACTTCCCATCGATCAATTAAAATGTGTTTTGAAACTGAAATGTAAATAAACGCAGATGATCGCAGCCCAGAATATCGTATAAACCAACTCCACCCCAATCCCCTCCTCCAATCAACTCCATCTAAACTTAATGCTGCTTCAGTAAAGCAGCCAACATAACCAACCACTCACACCCCAGTCATTCTCTCCTTCTCCCTTGGACAAAAGCACTCACTATCAGATTCAATAACACCCTCCACGCTGTTATCAGACTCTTGAACAAGCCTCTCACAAGCAATGGATGTATCCCCAATCTTGCAAACTACCTCATTGCAGTCCTTGTACTACTATTTGTCTGCATGTTCTCCTATAGCTATAACACCATATTCTGTACTGTTTATTTCCTCTCTTGCCTTGCTGAGAGGAATAAGGAGATCAGGCATGTCAAAGAGGATTCTCTTGAACGTCTACAGGTGAACAATGGAGAGCTTATTGACTGGTTGCATCGTGGCCTGGTTCGGCAACTTGAACGTCCAGGAGCAGAAAAGACTACAAAATGTTGTGACCACTGCCCAGTCCATCACCGGCTCTGACCTCCCCACCATCGAACGGATTTATCGGAGTCGCTGCCTCAAAAAGGCAGCCAACATCATCAGAGACCCGCACCATCCTGGCTACACACTCATTTCACCACTGCCATCGGGAAGAAGGTACAGGAGCCTGAGAGCTGTAATGTCCAGGTTCAGGAACAGCTTCTTCCCGACAGCCATCAGGTTATTAAACACTACAATCTCAAATAAGCTCCGAACTACAATAGATTATTATTATTGCACTACTATTGTTTGTTTTTTGAGTATGCGTGTGTGTGTGCGCGTGTGCGTATACTTGCGAGTGTGTGTATATATACACACACACATACACACTGAACTTTTTTCTCCCTCTCGTTTATTATATTATTTACAGTGTAATATGTTTACATATTCTGTTTTGCTGCAGCAAGTAAGAATTTCATTCTTCTATCTGGGACATATGACAATTAAAAAACTCATGTCTCCCTTGATTCTTGGTGTACCTATGTATGGCCTGAACATGAGCCATATCCTGTCATACGTTTTAAATGTAGAAATTATGTATATGCTAGACATTTGACATGGAGCAAATTCAAATAATATTAATTGTTAAAATAAGTCTGGCTTTAAAGGACATCACAATAACAATGATGAAAGGACCACAAATGGCCCAGAGGTTAAGATTCAATGTCACAACATAACATCTATACCCGAACATGTTCCATTATTATCTAGAGAGAAAATATAAATTCCAAATTCTTCATTTCTCTCAAGTTTGGACATGGTACACATAATTTTGGTTAGGCGACCCAGCAGACAAACAGCTACAAATATAGACAAGCAAACCTTTACATTTTCCTGCTAGACCATAAAGTGATCTTGATCAAAATCATATGAAAGCCAAGCAATCTGCTGTGAAGGAGGCTCCCAAGTAGATGTATGAACAATGACAGAGCAAAAAAAAAGGGAAAACCTCAGTAGCAAAGGGCAAAAAGAAAAATCGGTAGCAAAAGCTCCCAAACACTAATTTCTTATTTTGCTCAAAAAATGAACTGGACATTTTGATTTGTTCAGGAAAGTGGAGCAAGGAGAGCCAAGTGTCCATGTTGCTCACTTGGCTGGGGATATCCTTGCCACTTCCATCGGCCGATAATTAGTAAAGTTTTGAATTTTGAATCTACCAAACCGCATTGTGAGTTGGCTGTTTATTAAGAAATGAACCTGTTTGTTAAGTTATAAGTTAACCTTTTTCACCCGTTTCCACCCCCCACCCTCTCGCTATTTCTCTGCCCTAGGGAGGGGGTAGAGAGGGAGGGGGAGGGGTAAGGGGTAGAGGCAGCACCTACCCAGGCCATACAGCAGGCCTCCCCGCGAGGCGCTGGGCCCGAGCTAGGCTGCGGCCGGCATGGACCAGAGCACTCTGAGGACAGGGAAAAGTAGCGCAGGGCTGGCCAATCGTGGCTTCCACGAGGATAAGGCCACTCACCAGTGTGACAGATGATCGGGACGGGGAGACAGAGAGGAGGTCGTCCCCTGTGATGGCAGCCACGGCCACTTTTCCACTGCGCTTGTCCGCGGCCACGCTGCGATATCGACCGCCGCAGCCATGTTGTAGAACTTCAAGGAGCCCAGCAGAGCGCACAGCATGACTTAAGCACGTGTTCAACGGCTTCAATCCAGAGCCCGGGGGGGGGCTGGGACACGAAACACGCAGCTCATGGCTGCGCGTGGAAAAATCTGCACAGCTGGCCGTGTGGAGCTCGCTTCAACACGTTAGATTTTAAAAAGATGTCAGATTGGTGAACAATTTTTTAAAAACTCGGGAAATAATTAATCAAATTTACAGATGAGGGGATTTTGAAATCATGAGGTAAATCTCGACTGGAAGATGTAAAAATTTCACCGTTATCGGGTCGGGTTTTCGAGGAGATGTGAATCAAATAAAAAGTTCGAACAAGCAAACATCCCCACAAGTAAATATCCAATATCAGAGTTTTATATTGTACTAAACCAAGTGCAGACCCGTTGGGTCTGTTCCCCCAACACGCAGTTGCGGGGGGGGGGGGGGGGGGGGTCGGCATGCGGTGTCACACACACCAACCACCCCCACACACACACACTAACTACCCCCCGCACACACCCTAAATAACCCCCTTGAAATTATATTAATATTATTAATTTGCTCCTTTTACCCCATAACCACCCTATCCACTGACGCATCGCCCCCAACTCGCGCGAGCATCTAGAGGGGGGGGGGGGGTAGAGAGTAAGGGCAGAGAGAATGGGAAGAGACAGAGAGAGAGACAGAGGGGCAAGAGACAGAGGGAGAGGGGGGTGGATGGGAGGAGGAGAGTGAGGGTGGGTGAGAGAGATAGGAGGAGAGAGAGAGAGGGGAGGAGAGAGAGGGATTGGGGAGAGAGGGGGATTGGGGAGAGAGAGGGAGAAATGGAGAGGGAAATGGGGAGAGGGAGAAATGGGGAGAGAGAGAGAGAGATGGGGAGAGAAAGATGGAGAGAGAGAGGGAGATGGGGAGAGAGAGAGACGGGGAGAGAGAGAGACGGGGAGAGAGAGAGAGACGGGAGAGAGAGAGAGACGGGGAGAGAGAGAGACGGGGAGAGAGAGAGAGACGGGGAGAGAGAGAGAGACGGGGAGAGAGAGAGAGACGGGGAGAGAGAGAGAGACGGGAGAGAGAGAGAGACGGGGAGAGAGAGAGAGATGGGGAGAGAGAGAGATGGGGAGCTAGAGAAAGATGGGGGGAGAGAGATGAGAGGTGGGGAAAGAGAGAGATGGGGAAAGAGAGAGATGGGGAGAGAGAGAGATGGGGAGAGAGAGAGATGGGGAGAGAGAGAGAGAGAGAGATGGAGAGAGAGAGAGATGGGGAGAGAGAGAGAGAGATGGGGAGAGAGATGGGGAGAGAGAGAGAGAGAGAGAAATGGGGGGAGTGAGAGAGAGAGAGATGGGGAGAGAGAGAGATGGGGAGAGAGAGATGGGGAGAGAGAGAGAGAGAGAGAGATGGGGAGAGAGACAGAGAGAGCGAAATGTAACCGTGCGTCACGCGTACAGAATGTTCTGGAAATGAAGCATCCGCGTCTCATGCACGAAAGCTGTCGGCAGTTGGATGAAATTCAGGGGAGGACAGACAGACAGACAGAGACAGAGACAGCAATTTTTTTTTTAAACTGTCTTTGAAATTAAAAGTTAATGTTAAGAATTGGTGATGTTAAGCAGGAAATAATTCAATTCAATGAAAAAGAATGGAATCAACAACCTTGCAGGCTGGGGGGGGCAGGGCCGGGCGGGGCCAGGATATTTGGGCCAGGTGCAAAGGCATTGTGAGGCCAGCGGGCGGGGCAAGGCGGTGCCAGCAGCCAGGATGGGTGGGCAGGCTCGGGCGGGGCCAGGTGCAAAAGCATTGTGAGGTGAGCAGCTGGGCAACCTTAATATTTTTTTATGTTAGTTTGGTGATAAATTTTAGTAAATATCTCTGGAAATAATCGACCAAATTGATACAGGATTAGATTTTTCAAATCATAGGGTAATTTTCTACCATAAGATGTAAAAATGTCACTGTTATTGTAACGTCAGCAGCGGTCAGATTACAAAAAAGGGTCAGATTGGTCAACAATTTTAATTTAAAAAGTCAGGAAAATAATGTAGGGAGGGAGAGAGGAAGAGAGGAGGGGGGAGGGTGGGCGTGATGCTCAATGAGGCTACGAGCCAGGTGTACTCCGTCAAGACACTGCGTACGCCTTCGAGACGCTGCGTACGGCCGCCGATTCGCTGCGTACGGCCGTCGAGACGCTGCGTACGGCCGCCGATTCGCTGCGTACGGCCGTCGAGACGCTGCGTACGGCCGTCGAGACGCTGCGTACGGCCGTCGACAGGCCGTTGACGCGCCGGCTCTTTGACGATGGCTGAAGGCAAAGATCGGCTATTCCCTGGACAGTTTTCGCCGTCCACGGGAAGCGGCGATGTTTGGCTTGAGGCAGCGTGATAGAGGCGAGCCGGAGGGGGAGGGGAGTGGAGGAAGTAAAATTGGCAGCGAAAATGTCGTGTCCCGTAAGGGGGGAGCTGAGGGAAGTGAAATCGGCAGCGAAATAAGAAAAATGTTGGGGGGGGAGGGGGAGCTGGGCAGCAGCAGCAACAATCGCCAGCGAAAGAAAAAAAATGGCGGCGTTTTTGGAGGAGAGCGGTCTGCAGCAGCTGCCGTTATACTGGCTGGCCAACAGGAGGCCACAAAATGAGTGAGTGTGTGTGTGTGGGGGGGGGGGGGGGGGGGGGTTTTATTTTTAAAAGCGTACATAAAAATGTCTAAATGTAATGAGGAGTGAATCTGAGAATGTAAAAGTGTAATGTCTAGCAAAATGGAAAATTTCTCGGGGTTTGAAAGTGCGGTTTTGGCGAAGCATGAAATCAAAGGGCAAATCTGACACACATCCGGCCGGCAGACACACACAGAGTTTTAAAAGTATGTAGATATGATAGGATATGATGATATGATAGATAGATAGATAGATAGATGTTTCTATAAGATTAACATAGAAACATAGAAATTAGGTGCAGGAGTAGGCCATTCAGCCCTTCGAGCCTGCACCGCCATTCAATATGATCATGGCTGAATCAGTATCCCGTACCTGCCTTCTCTCCATACCCTCTGATCCCCTTAGCCACAAGGGCCACATCCAACTCACTCTTAAATATAGCCAATGAACTGGCCTCAACTACCCTCTGTGGCAGAGAGTTCCAGAGACTCACCACTCTGTGTGAAAAAAGTCTTTCTCATCTCGGTCTTAAAGGATTTCCCCCTTATCCTTAAGCTGTGACCCCTTGTCCTGGACTTCCCCAACATTCCCAACATGAAAAGATTCCCTCTCATCCTTTAAATTTCAGCGAATACAAACCCAGTCTTTCCAATCTTTCCATACATGACAGTCCCACCATTCCGGGGATTAACCTAGTGAACCTACGTTACACTCCCTCAATAGCAAGGATGTCCTTACTCAAATTAAGAGACTGCACACAATGTGTGCGGTTGTACAGGGCTCGCACCAGGGCCCTGTACAACTGCAGAATTCAAGTCAAGTCGTCATTTTTATTTATATCGCACATTTAAAAACAACTCTCGTTGGCCAAAGTGCTTTACATTGGCATAAGAATAGTATAACAAACAACAGTGGTTCATAGATTAAATACAAACATCACTACATACATATAGCCCTCGCTCAGAGGACGTCACGAACGCTTGGGAGTAGAGATTAGTTTTTAGTCTCGACTTAAAGGAGTCGATGGAGGGGGCAGTTCTGATGGGAAGAGGGATGCTATTCCACAGTCTAGGAGCTGCAACCGCAATGGCCTGGTCGCCCCCAAGTCGGCCGGTCTGAGGGACCTGGAGGTGGTGTGGTGGGTGAGCAGACATTTAATGTAGGTGGGAGCAAGCCCATTGAGGGCTTTGTAGACATAAAGGAGGATCTTGAAAATTATTCGGAACCGCACAGGGAGCCAGTGGAGAGAGGCCAGGATCGGGGTGATGTGGTCCCTTTTTCGGGTGCCCTTCAGGAGTCTCGCTGTGGCATTTTGGACCAGTTGTAGAAGGACCTCTACTCAAATCCTCTCATTATGAAGGCCAACATGCCATTTGCTTTCTTCACGGCCCGAATCCCCTCAAGGGATGCACTTGACCCCAGCTGCCTCTACTTGTCCCATGCATCTTCTTGTTTTCAACCAATGCCTCAATGTCCCTCGTCAGCCAAGCTTCCTTATGTTTGCCTGCTTTGCCCTTCACTCTAACAGGGACATACATATCCTGAGCTTTCATCTGCACACTTTTAAATACATCCCACCATGCCGATGTTCTTTTCCCCCGATATAACCTGCTCCAGTCAACTTGAGCGAGATCTTCCCTCATACCCTCAAAGTTAGCCTTACCCCAGTTGTGCATTTTAACATGAGGACCCTCTCCGTCCCTATCCATAACTATCTTAAACCTAATCGAACTGTCACTGTCCCAAATGGCTCCTCCATAAACACTTCATTAACTTGCCCTTCCTAATTTCCCAACATTAGATCCAGCGTTGCCCTCTCATGTGTGGGGGCCTCGACATAGTGTTTAAGAAAACTCTCCTGATCACTTTTGAGGAATTGCATCCCATTTAAACCCTTCACACTATGATTTTCCTAGTCTAAATTGGTAAAGTTAAAATCTTATTTGACCTGCAGCTGTCTGCAATATCCCGGCACTTTTGTTCTTCTAAGAGTACAGAATCTTTATGTCCCTGTTAGGTTGAAAGGAAATAGTAAAAATTGGAAAGAGCCATGGTTTTCAAGGGAAATTGGACACCTGTTTCGAAAAAAGAGAGATATCTACAATAATTATAGGAGGCATGGAGTAAATGAGGTGCTAGAGGAGTATAAAGAATGTAAAAAGAATCTTAAGAAAGAAATTAGGAAGGCTAAAAGAAGATATGAGGTTGCTTTGGCAAGAAAGGTGAAAGTAAACCCAAAGGGTTTTCTACAGCTATATTAATAGCAAAAGGATAACGAGGGATAAAATTGGACCATTAGAGAACCAGAATGGACAGCTCTCTGCAGAGCCAAAAGAGATGGGGGAGATATTGAACAATTTCTTTTCTTCGGTATTCACCAAGGAGAAGGATATTGAACTCTGTGAGTTAAGGGGAAAAAAGTAGAGTAGCTATGGAAACTATGAGATTCAAAGAGGAGGAAGTACTGACACTTTTGAAAAATATAAAAGTGGATAAGTCTCCAGGTCCTGACAGGATATTCCCTAGGACATTGAGGGAAGTTAGTGTAGAAATAGCAGGAGCTATGACAGAAATATTTCAAATGTCATTAGAAACGGGAATAGTGCCGGAGGATTGGCGTACTGCGCATGTTGTTCCATTGTTTAAAAAGGGTTCAAAGAATAAACATAGCAATTATAGACCTATTAGTTTGACGTCAGTGGTGGGCAAATTAATGGAAAGGATACTTAGAGATAATATATATAAGCATCTGGATAAACAGGGTCTGATCAGGAACAGTCAACATGGATTTGTGCCTGGAAGGTCATGTTTGACAAACCTTGAATTTTTTGAAGCGGTAACTAGGGAAATTGATGAGGGTAAAGCAGTGGATGTTGTCTATATGGATTTCAGTAAGGCCTTTGACAAGGTTCCCCATGGAAGGTTGGTTAAGAAGGTTCAATCTTTGGGTGTTAATGGCGGAGTAGCAAGATGGATTCAACAGTGGCTGAATGGGAGATGTCAGAGAGTAATGGTGGATGGCTGTTTGTCAGGTTGGAAGCCGGTGACCAGTGGGGTGCCTCAGGGATCTGTGTTGGGTCCACTGTTGTTAGTAATGTACATCAATGATCTGGATGATGGGGTGGAAAATTGGATAAGTAAGTATGCAGATGATACTAAGATAGGTGGTGTTGTGGATAATGACGTCGATTTTCAAAGTCTACAGAGAGATTTGGGCCATTTGGAAAAGTGGGCTGAAAGATGGCAGATGGAGTTTAATGCTGTTACGTGTGAAGTGCTACATCTTGGCAGGACAAATCAAAATAGGACGTACATGGTAAATAGTAGGGAATTGAGGAATGCTGTGGAACAGAGGGATCTAGGAATAACTGTGCATAGTTCCCTGAAGGTGGAATCGCATGTAGATAGGGTGGTAAAGAAAGCCTTTGGTGTGCTGGCCTTTATAAATCAGAGCATTGAATATAGGAGTAGGGAAGTAATGTTAAAATTGTACAAGGCATTGGTAAGACCAATTCTGGAGTATGGTGTACAATTTTGGTCGCCTAGTTATAGGAAGGATGTCAACAAAATAGAGAGAGTACAGAGGAGATTTACTAGAATGTTGCCAGGGTTCCAGCAACTATGTTACAGAGAAAGGTTGAACAATTTAGGTCTTTATTCTTTGGAGCGCAGAAGGTTAAGGGGGGACTTGATTGAGGTCTTTAAAATGATGAAATGGATAGACAGAGTTAACGTGGATACGTTTTTCCCATTGAGGGTAGGGAAGATTCAAACAAGAGGGCATGACATGAGAATTAAGGGACAGAAGTTTCGGGGTAACGTGAGGGGGAACTTCTTTACTCAGAGGGTGGTGGCTGTGTGGAATCAGCTTCCAGCAGAAGTGGTGGAGGCAGGATCGATTTTAACATTTAAAAGTAAAGTGGATAGGTATATGGACGTGAAGGGAATGGAGGGGTATGGTCTGAGTGCAGGTAGATGGGACTAGGGGAAAACAAATAGTCGGCACGGACTGGAAGGGCCGAGAGGGCCTGTTTCCGTGCTGTAATTGTTATATGGTTATATGGTTAATTCCCATCGGCTATTCGGGGGTCTGTAGTACACCCCCAACAAGGTGACCAAATCTTTCTTGTTCCTCAGCTCCATCCATATAGCCTCACTAAACGAACCGTCCATAATGTCACTGATGTGACATCCTCCTTAACCAACAATGCAACCCTGCCCCCCCACCCCCTCTCCTCATTTTCCCTCAACTGTCTCTCCTGAAGCTCCTGTACCCCAGAACATTGAGCTGCCAGTCCTGCCCCTCCCTTAACCAGTCTTCAGTCATGGCTACAATGTCCCAGTCACTCGTACCTATACAAGCCCTAAGCTCATCTACCTTACCTGTCAGGCACCTTGCATTAAAATACGCACAGTTTAAACCAACCCTCCTTCCTCGCTCTCTGACTTTCACCTGCCTATTCTGTCCACTAACCTTTCCCACGTCACTCTCTATACCAACTTTTATCCCCTCACGTGCCTCTGTCCAGTACGAGATCCCATCCCCTTACCATTCTAGTTTAAACCCTCCCGTGTAGCATTAGCAAACCTGCCCGCTAGGATGTTGGTCCCTCTCCAGTTAAGGTGCAACCTGTCCCTTTTGTACAGGTCACCCCTGCCCCAGAAGAGATCCCAGTGATCCAGAACATTCAGTTCCAAGTTCATTTCAGTTATTTTAGTTCCAAGATCCAAGTTCTCCAGTTAGTTTAGTAACTATAATAAATTATTTCTTCCCATTTTCACATGCACAAATGTAATATATTTGAAAGGATGTACTTCTGGTAAATGTAATGCTGCCAAAGAATTATGCAATATATATTTCGAAGCTACTTCAACGTTACGTAACCTCGCCCATTATTGTAGATGCATAATTTATGCTTACAACAGCATCAAATATGTAGTATTTTAATTAGTATATGGTCATTTGGGCTCCTGTTCACAAGAGAATAACTTCCGTGGAATTGAATTCCACTAATTTCTAAAATAATAATTCAGAGGTTAAATGATTTTAAAAACATTTTGTAAAGATTTTCAAAAGACCTAAATTAGTCTTTTTTTTTTAAAATATGTAAAAAATAAACAGTATGACATTAATCAGACATATGACAGCCATTTGTTTCCATCTGAGCCTATTCATTCCAAAATGAAGATGTGCCATCACATGACATGACCTAATACATTTTGAAAAAGCATTGTGGCTTCACAGGCAAGATTAAAAACCAACCGCATTGATCTTTGCAACATCTCTGATCTTTCTGTAATGGAGAATCTGTTTGGAGGCCACAAATGCTTTTATGTTAATATCATTTTATTAGAAACATAGAAAATAGGTGCAGGAGGAGGCCATTCGGCCCTTCGAGCCAGCACCGCCATTCATTGTGATCATGGCTGATCGCCCACTATCAATAACCCAGGCCTGCCTTCTCCCCATATCCCTTTTGTTTTAAAGCAACACCAAACTTGCCACCCTCCTCTCAGCTCTGCGCCTCTCCAACCTCCAAACAATCACATTAACTACATGCTATGTCACAACCTCTTTCCCAGTTTGGATGGAAGGTTTTCGATCTGAAACATTAATGGTGTTCCTCTTCCTGCAGATGCTATCTGACCAGCTGGGTGTTTCCTGCATTTTCTGGGCTTTTTTTCAGATATCCATCATGTGCAGGCTGTTTTTGATTCTCATTTGTGACAATAATCTATAGATTTTTGTTTTGTTTTTTTGGAAAATATTTCAAGCTCTCCGAATAGGTCAGTGTTAAGTGCAATCTCTCACATTACATTAAAGCCGGTTCTTTAAAATGAGAAAGATCAATTACTACTCTCTGGTGTATTTGACATAGACAGTGAGGCTATGATTAAACCCAGCAATCCCAAACTGGGAAGCGAGGTCACTGCATGGTGTTAACATCAATCAAGGACAAAACTGATTTAGGTTATAATGACTATACTATTGCATCAAGACAAGGCTTGTGTGCTGTACAGGCAACCCGTCTGTTACAGGAGGTTGGCATTGCTGCAAGATAAGTTATATCATAATTTTCCATAACGCATGACATGTTTTGAAATAAAAGACAAACATTGCAAAAAAAAGTTTACTTTTTTTTCATGGGAGTACATTTTATTTTCTATCTCAAATTTTGGGTAGTAATTTGTGAATTCTGTAATAATACAATTCAGGAGCCTAAATGGCTGTAATGTGGATGTCACCTGCCTATAATAAATGACCACATGCGTAAGAGACTCAAGGACAACTACACTTGTGGAATGGTACACCACCAGAATGTATTACCTTCCAAAAGGGTATAAATTAGGATAATGAAATTTACTGTGTATGCAAAACCCTGGTTATTAAAAAGTATATGTTCAAAGCAGCAGTATGATCAACTGAAAACAGGTAAATACAATGCAAATTCAACGTCCTGCCGTATAATTCCACAGACCAGACACATTTTCTTGATATTTAATATATGGACCGTTTCCATCCCAGAAATCATTCATTCATAAAGTAACGAGCAGCAACGTAGCGTCTCTCCACGTATGCGAAAAGATCAATTTGCTAATACAACGGGTTTAAAAGAGATTAAAAAAACTTCACAGATTTAGATTAGAATAAAGAGGTTGTCACTTACGAGACATAAGCAGGATAAACGAATCCGATCAAGTTGCAAACTAAAGATGCTGCGTAGCCGATCACAAGGTAAATGGAAATCAAAGCAATGAAGGCTGTTAAAATAAACAGATATACAGTGACATAAAGCACATTAGCTAGCGGCTATTCTTCTCATATCAAAGGGAACCAGTTTAGCAAAAGGGCGGAGGCGGAGGACGGCAAATCCGTCAGCTCCAGTTTTCCCGGTAGCAGTCCGAAAGTAACATGTTTTAATATTAATTATGTTTCCACTGTTTATTTTTTTTTAACATCAGCGAGTTGGCTGATGGAAGGTAACGTTGACATGCAGTTAATAAAGTATTAATCTGAAATGGCCACCTCGCCGTGTTAGATGACACCAAAAATATGGATACAAGTCGATTCGTTTACAGAAACATTCACACACACAAGTGCTACGATGCAATGCGGTGTGGACATAGTTACAGTCCCCGACTGATACATTGTATTTCAAACTAAAGTAGAATCGGACATGGGTTTTTTTTTTTTTGTCCCCCGCAAATGTAACAGTTTACGTAACATGTAGCTGACATGTTGTGGCAACGCAGAATTAACGAGAGATATCTGCCATGACCAGTATGGGGTGTGCTGGCAATGAACGCAAGCACGGCTCGCCCTGACTCACCCAAAGCAATGTAAGTTTTTTTAATCCCCGTCTTGCTTTCGATTTTCCCCAGCATATCCGACAGTAGGTTTTTCTCCTTGAGGAAGTTATCCAGGCGCTGCATAATGGACGCTGCCATGATTTGCAGTGTGTGTGTGTGAGGCCGCTCGGTGTGTGCAGGTTGCGACTCTGATCTGGAACACTGCGACTGCGAATGTCTGCAGCGCCCGGGGAGGGCGGGGAGGACCGGGCGGGGCGGGGAGGGGACGATTTCTCTCTTTCTCTCCCCCCCGTCTGTCTCCAAACGTCACAATGTTCCCTCCCTCCCTCCACACCATCACTATGCTTCCACTCTTGCAAACCAGCGTCTGCAGTTCCTCGTCTCTTCGCCAGTTTCGGTCTTTGTAACTCAGCTTCCTATCCTAATACGAGGTTTTTTTTTTAAACCATTATTAAGCATTTTCGGTAACCATTTAAAAAAAAACCCATGTTTCAAGTTTATAACTAAATTGTCACACTTACTGCCTGGTTATTATTGACCAGCGAGGTCTATGCGGGGAAAAAAAGGACTTTCACGTCTTGTTTCTCTGGCCGGTAAGTACAAATTAATTTAAAGAAACCCGTTATAAGTGTCGAATAGGTCAAGAGGACACATTATTGGCATATACAGTGCCCTCCATGATGTTTAGGGCAAAGACCATCATTCATTTATTTGCCCCTGTACTCCACAATTTGAGATTTGTAATTTAAAAAAAAACACATGTGGTTAAAGTACACATAGGCAGATTTTATTAAAGGGTATTTTTTTATACATTTTGGTTTCACATATACATGTTGAAATTACAGCTGTGTTTATACATAGTGCCCCCCATTTCAGGACACCATAATGTTTGGGACACATGGCTTCACAGGCGTTTGTAATTACTCAACTGTGTTTAGTTGTCTCCTTCACGCAGATATAAGAGAACTCTCAACACCTAGTATGTCTCCCATTCTTTCCATCACCTTTGGAAACGTTTATTGCTGTTTATTTATCAACATGAGGATCAAAGATGTGCCAATGAAAGTCAAAGGAGCCATTATGAGAGTGAGAAACAAGAATAAAACTGTTAGAGACTTCAGCCAAACCTGAGGCTTACCAAAATCAAGTCATTAGAAAGAGAGCACTAGTGAGCTTATTAATCGCAAAGGGACTGGCAGGCCAAGGAAGACCTCCACAGTTGATGACAGAAGAATTCTCTCCATAATAAAGGAAAACTCAAACACCTGTCTGACAGATCAGAATCACTCTTAAGGAGTCGGGTATGGATTTGTCGATGACCACTGTCTGCAGAAGACTTCATGAAGAGAAATACAGAGGCTACACTGCAAGATGCAAACCACTGGTTAGCCGCATAAATAGGATGGCTGGGTTGCAGTTTGCCAAGAAGTACTTAAAAGAAAGACCACAGTTCTGAAAAAAGGTCTTGTGGACAGATGAGACGAAGATATCAGAGTGATGGCAAGAGCAAAGTATAAAGGAGAGAAGGAACTGTCCAAAATCCAAAGCAAACCACCTCATCTGTGAAACACGATGGTGAGGATGTTATGGCCTGGGCATCTATGGCTGCTGAACGTACTGGCTCACTTATCTTCATTTTTCTTACCAAATCCACACACTAGATTAGAAGTTGTTCAGCCAGAGCTGAACACACTTCTCGGCATCTCCATACAATGGCGTCTTGCGCATCTTGTGAGTGGTGGTGGAAGGATTGGTGAAAACATGAACGCTCTTTCCTTGACCCCACATATCTTCATTGATGATACAACTGCTGATGGTAGTAGCATAATGAATTATGATGTGTATCTGCTCATCCTATCTGCTCAAGTTTTTTTTTTAAATGCCTCAAAACCCATTGGCCGGCGGTTCATTCTACAGCAAAACAATGATCCCAAATATACTGCTAAAGCAACAAGTGAGTTTTTCAAAGCTAAAAAATGGTATATTCTTAAGTGTCCAAGTCAATCACCCCATCTGAACCCAATTGAGCATGCCTTTTATATGCTGAAGAGAAAACGGAAGATGACTAGCTGAAAACTGAAGGGATCCTGAAACAAGCATAAGTTAAAGATGGCTGCAATACGGTCCTGGCAGAGCATCCCCAGAGAAGACACCCAGGCACTGGTGATGTCCATGAATCGCAGACTTCAAGTAGTCATTGCATGCAAAGTATATGCAACAAAATACAAAAAAATGACTACTTTCATTTATGTGACATTGCTGTGTCCCAAACATTATGGTGCTCTGAAATGGGGGGGGGGGGGTCTATGTATAAATACTGCTGTCATTTCTACATTAAACCAAAATGTGTAAAAATGGCCTTTATTAAAATCTGCCAATGTGCACTTTAACCACATGTGATTTTTTTTTCTATCAAATTGTGGAGGACAGAGCCAAATAAATAAATGATCGTTTTTTGTCCCAAACATTATGGAGGGCGCTGTAAGATTCAGCTGTTTACCCTCTAAACAAAATCTGATTCATTTCTGGTTTCTGGTGGGAGAGAATATTGCAATTTGCAAATTTAAGATTTGCCTTGAAGCTGTTCAGGAAAACCTTGACAAGTTGAAGAGAGGATTGTAGAAATTGATCTAACACTGGTCTGGAAACACGACGTTAAAACGTGTTGGCATGACAATGCACGGGTCCTCGACTTAACTAACATTTTTGTTCCTTAAATCCAACTCATTCATCTACCCACTCGACCTCTCTTTCATTGAAAACTGCGTTAGTATTGCTCGGGTGCCAAAATCTGGAAAAGACCACTCGTACTCAAAATCGCTTGGATTATTCAATTTTAGAAGAAAAACTGTAGCAGTGGCCACTGAGGAAAAACATTCTTAATCTGAGTGTATTGGACTTTATCTTGCACTAAACGCTATTCCTTTTATCATGTATCTGTACACTGTAGATGCTTCGATAGTAATTATGCATTGTCTTTCCGCTGACTGGTTAGCACGCAACAAAAGATTTTCGCTGTACCTCGTCTAAACCTGACTAACGATGTGCAACGGATAGAAATTTGCATCAGAGAAGAAACCCATGTGACTTATTTCAGGAAAGAAATAGGCACACTTCAACAAAGTGGAATGTGGATTTAAGGTAATACGTACGATTCCCCAGTTAAATATACCTAGCCTCCAGGGAAAACAACACCCCCTATAATCACTCCTTGTAGCTGAAATTCTCCAGTCTTTGTAGCATCTGCAGAAATCTCCTCTGTACCCTCTCTCTGCCATAAATATTCTATTTTCTACCATATGATGATCAGAACTGACTGGAGAACCAAAGATTTTTGTTTTAAACAGTTAAAGAGATAAACTAATAGAGGGATGTATCCCATACCTCCACTTAGCACATCATTTCTGGGCATGTGTCCAATGGTCCGTCTGTTCCTTTGCATTGCTCAGAATCTTACCATTTATTGTGACATCATTAAATATATTCAAAGATGGAATAGATATATTTCTCAATAAAGGTCAAGGTTATGGGGAACAGGTAGGAAATTGGAGCCAAGATTGGATATCAGTTATCTTGTTGAAGGCTGAAGGGACCATAAGGCCCAATCCTATTCCTATTTCTTATCAGACATGTGCCGTGAGTCAGTCGGCTTTAAAAAAATATCTTAAACGCGCATGCGCCGATTGTTCCCTCCGTACAAAATAAAAATAAGTAACAATTCCATTTCCCCAAGGCTTCTAAATCTTCATTTTTTAATTACTGAATGGGTGGGGGATGGAGGATGAAGGCAGGTGGAGAGATGGTGGGAAAAACGGGAGCACACCGGGACGTTGAGTCAGTTGTCATCTTATTGAATGACAATACTAATTCAAGGGTCCAATTGGAGGGAGAGTTCCTTTCACAGCGTGTGGAGAGTCTGTGCCAGGGGTTAAAGATGTGGAGAGGGCAGGAGTGTCGAGAAGGAGGGGGTCGGAGATCGTGTCAGACTCACTCACCGCTGCCGCAGTGCTCCGGGCATGGACAGCAGAACTGGCCGCCACTTCCGGGGAAGAAAGCAGCTCGGGTGACTGCGAGCAGCCGCCGGGACCCGACAGCAGAACCGGCTGTCACTTCAGCGCCTTCTGCCGGCCCACTCACCTCTGGCAATGCTCTCAGTCTGAACACCTCTCACATGCCGCTCGCCGGCTTCGCTCATGTCAGTCACTTCCCGCAAATCCTTAAATTCCCACAGCCGAGTAACCTCAATTGGTCCCTTGAGCGCGCTGTCGGAATTTAAGGTTTGCGGGAAGTGGCTGACATGAGTGAGGCCGGGAGCGGAAGGAGAGAGGTTTTCAGACGGAGAGCACTGCCAGAGGTGAGCGGGGACCGGCAGATGGGGCTGTCCGGTCCCGGTGGCCACTCGCAGCTACCCAAGCTAATTCACTCCCCGGCCACAATGCGGTGGCTCCATCCCCGGAGCGTCGCAAGTGGGTTACTGGCCCCGATCCCCCTCCTTCACAACGCTCCTGCCCTCCCCGCGACTTTACCCCGGGCCAGACTCCCCAAACGCTGTGAAAGGAGCTATTCCACCCCCCCCCCCCCCCCCCCACCCCACCCCGGGAAATACGGTATTTAAAAACATAAAGAACCAAGAAATGTACTTACCACGGTATTGGTACACAAACTCCATTCTTCACTCTTTGTTTCCAAAGACACTCTTAAAATAATGACAATCCATATTTGAAAAACCCGGCAAGAAGCTCGCGCTGCGCATGCGCAGTAGGCTGCACATTACTGCAAAGGCAGAATTTCAGCCCCGCTTGTCATTGACTGCTTGAAGCAGCGCTGACGGCCCGTGGGCTGCACAGACCATTGCGTGTTACAAGTGCTGCGGTTGAAAGGCATGGAGAATTATGCCTACCTAAGAGATCGATCTCCTATGCCTTTACTATTTATATTTAACAATTGCCATTTCATAATTTTAGTCAAGGTAGGCAATGCCTACCTTGCCGACCTTGACGGCACGTGCCTGTTTCTTATATTCCTATTATCATGTGTATTCTCTTCCTGTTTACTTCCACCCTCAATATTGTATGTTAAGAGGAATTATAATAATAGGATTTAAAACAACGCTATTTTACAGGAGTTTTGAAAATTTCTCACAGATTTCACCCTGTCTACCAATATGAAATATTGTATTGACTTGCTTAGTCACATCCTTCCAAGTTCAAGTGAGTTTATTGTCATGTGTCCCTGATAGGACAATGAAATTCTTGCTTTGCTTCAGCACAACAGAACATAGTAGGCATTGACTACAAAACAGATCAGTGTGTCCATATACCATTATATACATAAATACACACATGAATAAATAAACTGATAAAGTGCAAATAACAGATAATGGGTTATTAATTATCAGAGTTTTGTCCGAGCCAGGTTTAACAGCCTGATGGGTGTGGGGAAGTAGCTATTCCTGAACCTGGTCGTTGCAGTCTTCAGGCTCCTGTACCTTCTACCTGAAGACAGCAGGGAGATGAGTGCGTGGCCAGGATGGTGTGGGTCCTTGATGATATTGCCAGCCTTTTTGAGGCAGCAACAGCGATAAATCCCCTCGATGGAAGGAAGGTCAGAGCCGATGATGGACTGGGCAGTGTTTACTACTTTTTGAAGTCTTTTCCTCTCCAGGGCGCTCAAGTTGCCGAACCAAGCCACGATGCAACCGGTCAGCAAGCTCTCTACTGTGCACCTGTAGAAGTTAGAGAGAGTCCTCCTTGCAGACCGACTCTCCGTAATCTTCTCAGGAAGTAGAGGCGCTGGTGAGCTTTCTTGATAATTGCATCAGTGTTCTCGGACCGGGAAAGATCTTCAGAGATGTGCACGGCCAGGAATTTGAAGCTCTTGACTCTTTCAACCATCGATGACGTTCTAATACATGATTTGCTGAACTGTTTCATTTTATTTAGCTTGGCCTCCATTTGCCATTTTGGAGAATGCCTTTTGCTGCAGTTCCTCGTTCAGAATTGTTGTTTTCATTTGGACTCTTTGAGTGTAAATCAGGGGAAATTAAAAAAAAACAGGCCGACTAAAGGTTGTGTCACCAAGAGTGCTCTGCTATAGATTGTGCAGTGATGGATATTCTTATTTAAATTGCAGTATGACTAATCAATTTGCAGGATTAGCCTTAGATTCTGGTAAAATGTCAGGGAGTGATGCCTATCACTGGAGGTCACAAGTGCTTATCAGTTCTGCTGACGGGTCTTTGACCAAAAATGTTAAATGTTTCTCATTCCACTCTTGCTGCCTGACCTAGTGAGGTTTTCCAGTATTTTCTATTTAGAGTCATGCAGCATGGAAACAGGCCCGTAGGCCAAATGTGTTCATGCTGACCAAGATGCCCCATCTATGCTATTCCCACTTGCCCACGTTTGGCTGATATACCTCTAAACCTTTCCTTTCCATATACCTGTCCAAATGTAATTGAAATGTTTTGTATCTGCTTCAAGTACTTCTCCCGGCAGCAGGTTCCACATATCCACCCCCCTCAGGTTCCACATATCCACCACCACTGTGAAAAAAGTTGCCTCTCAGGATCCTGTTGAATCTTCTCTCTCACTTTACACCCATGTCTTGTGGGTCTTGATTTCCCCACTGAGTATAATACTTTCCTCACTTTATCTATTCCCCTCGTGATTTTATACCCCTCTATAAGATCCCGTGCCTCCTACACTCCGAGGAATAAAGTCCTTAACCTATGATGCCACTTCCAGGGAACTATGTGCCTGCACTCCGAGATCCCTCTGCACTGCATCAGTCCCCAGAGATCTACCGTTCACAGTGACGGCCCTGACCTGTTTTTATGTCCCAAAATTCAGCAGCTTGCACTTACCTGTGTTGGACTCCATTAGTCATTCCTCAGACCATTTGCGCAGCTGATCAAGATTTTCATGTTATTTCAGTGCTTCCCTGTTGACGAAGTGGATAATATGAATGTTACTATTTTTCGCTTATACTGTGCAATTTTAGTGGCTTTACATTGATGTCAAAGTTTTTTTGTTCCTCTGTAAAAGTTGCTTGGCCCTTATCTCTTGCTTTTTTTCTTATCTGTGTTTTTACTGTAAACTTGTTGAAAATTCCTGTTATTTGAACATTTTCACACAATGGCTGTAGTGGAAGAGGCACAAGTTAGGCACATGAAGGAGTGCTCTTACCTGGACGAGCGCATCTCCAGGAACACTCCTTGTTAGATGGCCCTTAGTTTAATTTAGTTACGTCATGGGACAGAGTTAGCTGCCAACACCATCGAGGAATGTTGTGGAATCACAAGTGGAAATGCACAGAAGGCCCTAATTTAAGCACCAGAACATTCTGAGAAGTATTAAATGGAGGAAAAAGTAAAGAGAAATGTAAACCACACCACCAGTATGCTATTTGTCTTCTATCTTCTATACATAACTAAAACTCTTGTATATCTTCTGGTTTGGCGGTTATTCTATTTGAGCAAAAATGCGATTGCACCAAGTTTCATTCTGATCGGTGGAAGCTGGTAAGTGTCATAGAGGTTTAAATATCTTTAAAAAACGCGCGTGCGCAGATCGATTGTCTCTCCTGCCATTCAGCTCCAAGTGGATTGGTCCCTTCTACTGTCACTCCGTGGGACGGTCCGCCCCTTCCTGTGCCACCGCGTCTTTACTGCAGCTGCGGAAGGCTCTGGATCGCCGGCGGAGGTCTCCAACCGGGCACAATTTTCAGAGGGAGGGACCGTAAACGGCCCGGCCCAGCCCAGCGCGGAGATGGCACCGATGTCGCCAAATGGAAAGCACAGATTCTGATCCTGGCGGAGAAGCGTCCAGCGCCCGCTGTGAGTTCCCATCGCACCACTAACCCCTTCCCCCTCGCTAGCTCCTGCCCCACGCACTTTCCCCCATGGCTCTTCCCCCCCTTTTCTCCAAGCTCTCTCTACCCCCCCGCCACCCCGCACTCACCCCCCCCCCCCCACACCCGCTTCCCCCCCACAACCCCCCCCAACCCCTCTCCCCCAATCATGATGCAGGAAGATTGTTCCCGATGTTGGGGAGGTCCAGAACAAGGGGTCACAGTCTAAGGATAAGAGGGAATTCTTTTAGGATCGAGATCAGGAAAACATTTTTCACACAGAGAGTGGTGAGTCTCTGGAATTCTTTGCCACAAAAGGTAGTTGAGGCCAGTTCATTGGCTATATTTAAGAGGGAGTTATAATAATAATAATAATAATAACTTTATTACGGACTCAAGGTCCAGACAAGGGGCAACATTACATTAAAAATGCATTGCATCTCAAATATCATGAATATATATAAAATCATGGTAAATCACATAAAAACATCATAATTTATATATTAAAAAAAAAAAAACCACAATGCTTAAGTTAAAATCCAGAGTAAAAATTGATCAATGTCGTACAACGAGACAACGATACCAGTGTCTCCACAACTGGGATTCGTAGCGTGTAGTGCTAACCCTTATGTTTGTCAAGGCCACAATAAGCACATTTTTAGAGTCATTTATCCTGCAAATTAATTTATACATGTGGTGTCTTAGGATAGCTTCTAAAGCTGACTCTTGCAGCCACAAACATATTACTGGCACCACACCATCTTGGTTGCCTTAGCAGTGTTCTCATGGCATCGTTATATGCCACCTTTAGTCTCTGCATACTTGTCTTTAAATAGTTCGACCACAGGTGCGCAGTGTAGAGGGGTGTGCAGTATGCTCTAAATAGCGACATCTTCACCACATCTGCACACACACCAAATTTACGCAAGAGGATATTCGCCTGTATATACAGCATGCGTCGTTGCCTATAAATATCCTCATCGTCTGTCATTTGTTCTGTAATAATATGCCCTAGATATTTTATCTTATTACAGACACTAAGAGTTAGATGTGGCCCATGTGGCTAAAGGGATCAGGGGGTATGGAGAGAAGGCAGGTACAGGATACTGAGTTGGATGATCAGCCATGATCATATTGAATGGCGGTGCAGGCTCAAAGGGCCGAATGGCCTACTCCTGCACCTATTTTCTATATTTCTATCTATGTTTCTATGACCCTGCAGCCTGAAGGTTGTGTGTTGTGAGTTTCGCCTGAAAACCTACTTTCCCGCTGCTACATTAGAATCCCGAGTGCCAGGGTTTTAGTGGCTAGTGTGGGGCAAGCTTGGGCACACAATGGTGGGTCAATGTTGAGATACGGTTCAGAGTTCCACCCTGATTTGATCAGCCTTGTGAAGACATTTGCATGCTGTCCAGGCAAATTGGAGCATGCACAAATACAATAGTGTAAAGAGAAAATAGAAATTTGGTGCTACAGCTGCAGAGTGCAGATAAAGTTCAAGGTCCATAACGATGATGACTCTTAGATATGATGTAAGTTACTGTTTCTCTTGACTGCACAGCTCAACACAGCCAAAAGATTTTCCTCTGTGATAGCCAACAAGCACAGGGAGATCAGTGGGCACAGAATAGGACATAATATTTCAGTGCCTGTAGAAGGGTCTCGGCCCAAACAGTCACCCATTCCTTTTCTCCAGAGTTGCTGCATGTCCAGCTGAATTACTCCAGCATTTCGTGTCTATCTTCACAGAAGCTGCCAGACCCACTGAGTTACTCCAGTTCAGCGATTAATTAACTAAAGTTAATTAGAATATTTTGTGATAGAAGGAAATTGATTATTTAGGTTTGTAAACTTTAAATAAATACAAGATCGTTTGGAACTGATATGCTTTGAACTATGTAAACGAATGTAAAGCAGGATAGTAAAAGCTTCTTTAGGTATGTGAAGAGGAAAACATTAGTTAAGACCAAAGTTGGACCCTTGAAGACAGAAAAATGTGAATTTATTATGGGGAACAAGTAAATGGCAGATGAGTTGAACAGGTACTTTGGATCTGTCTTCACTAAGGAGGACACAATTCAATCTTCCTGATATAGTAGTGGCCAGAGGATCTGGGGTGATGGAGGAACTGAAGGAAATCCACATTAGGCAGGAAATGGTGTTGGATAGACTGATGGGACCGAAAGCTGATAATTCCCAGGGCCTGATGGTCTGCATCCCAGGGTACTTAAGGAAGTGGCTCGAGAAATCGTGGATGCATTGGTGAGTTTTTTCCACTGTTCTATAGACTCAGGATAAGTTCCTGTGGATTGGAGGGTAGCTAATGTTATCCCACTTTTTAAGAAAGGCAGGAGAGAGAAAACAGGGAATTATAGACCAGTTAGCCTGACATCGGTGGTGGGGAAGATGCTGGAGTCAATTATAAAAGATGAAATAGCCGAACATTTGGAGAGCAGTAACAGGATCGGTCCGAGTCAGCATGGATTTACGAAGGGGAAATCTTGCTTGACTAATCCTCTGGAATTTTTTGAAGATGTAACTAGTAAAATGGACAAGGGAGAGCCAGTAATGTAGCGTACCTGGACTTTCAGAAAGCATTTCATAAGGTCCCACATAGGAGATTAAGTGGCCAAAATTAGGGCACATGGTATAGGGGATAGAGTGCTGACATGGATAGAGAAGTGGTTGGCAGACAGGAAACAAAGAATAGGGATTAACGGGTCCCTTTCAGAATGGCAGGCAGCGACTAGTGGGGTACTGCAAGGCTCGGTGCTGGGACCGCAGCTATTTACAGTATACATCCATGATTTGGATGAAGGGATTCAAAGTAACATTAGCAACTTTGTAGATGACACAAAGCTGGGTGGAAGTGTGAAGTGTGAACTATGAGGAGGATGCTATGAGAATGCAGGGTCACGGACAGGTTAGGGGAGTGGGCAGATGCATGGCAGATGAAGTTTAATGCGGATAAATATGAGGTTATCCAGTTTGGTAGCAAAAACAGGAAGGCAGAATACTATCTAAATGGCGTCAAGTTGAGAAAAGGGGAAGTACAATGGGATCTGGGGGGGGGGGGGTCCTTGTTCATCAGTCTATGAAAGTAAGCATGCAGGCATACACTCTGGAGTTTAGAAGGATGAGAGGCTATCTCATTGAAACGTATAAGATTGTTAAGGGTTTGGACACGCTTGAGGCAGGAAACATGTTCCCGTTGTTGGGGGAGTCCAGAACCAGGGGCCACAGTTTAAGAATAAGGGGTAAGCCATTTGGAATGGAGACGAGGAAACACTTTTCCTCACAGAGAGTGGTGAGTCTGTGGAATTCTCTGCCTCAGAGGGTGGTGGAGGCAGGTTCTCTGGATGCTTTCAAGAGAGAACTAGATAGGGCTCTTAAAATGAGGATACGGGGAGAAGGCAGGAACGGGGTACTGATTGGGGATGATCAGCCATGATCACATTGAATGGAGGTGCTGGCTCGAAGGGCCGAATGGCCTACTCCTGCACCTATTGTCTATTGTGTTTAAGAAGGAACTGCAGATGCTGGAAAATCGAAGGTACACAGAAATGTACAATAAACGTTTTGGGTCGTATCTCCTTCGCTCCTTAGATGCTGCTGCACCCGCTGAGTTTCTCCAGCCTTTTGTGTACCCTCGATTCTCCAGCATCTGCAGCTCCTTCTTTAACACGAGTAACTCAGCGGATCAGGCAGCTTCTCTGGGGGGAGAAAAGGGTGATGTCTCCACCTGAAATGTTCCTTTACCCCCCCCTCCCCCCCCCCCAAATAGATGTTGCCCGACCCGCTGAGTTACTCCAGCTTTTTTGTGTCTGCCTTGAACTATGATGGGTGAACGGGATTTTATTTGAAACTGGATTTTGCAAGAAGCCGGTGGGCATCGGATTGGCTCTCCTGACTGTCAGCGAGGGTTAACTTCACCCCTCGAGTCTCCTTGTCCCTTTGTGTGTGTGTGTGTGTAGGGGGAGGGGGACGTTGAAGGGAAGCCGAGCCCGGCGGGGCTGTCAATCAGCGCCGACGTCACAAAGGCCGGGTCGGAATGGAACTCCCCGGGCTCCCGGGAGCGGCAGCAGCAGCAGCAGCAGGAGGGGGGCAGTGAGCGGCATGTGTGCGGCATGGAGGGGAAGCGAGTGGAGATCCCAACCGGGGTGCTGGACGACCTGTGCAGGTACACACACCGGAGGCGGCAATGCGAGCTTCGCGGCCGAGCCATTGCCCCCGGCCCGGTTGACGTGGCTGCAAGAAAGGAAGTGAGGGCCTGAGAGGAGGAAGCGCACTCGGATGGAGAGCCCGCCTAGTGAGGGCCAAAGTTGGAATTGAATCCAATTTTGAAGACGAGTTTGGGATTTTCACATTTTTATTTTGCACAAGTAGGCAGCAAGAGAACGCATCTTCCCTATTACTGTAAAAACATGTTTTAATTAGTTGTTCCCATTTATTCGCGGTATCGTTACCGTTTAAAAAAAAGCAAGCTAAGAAGTCACGGATTTAATGTTTAAATCCTTTCACGTGCTAGACTTCAAACTTTTAAAGGGCGCAATCAGTGCTTTTGGCGGAAATTCCTGAAACGTGCATAATTATTTTCTTCATAGAGAGCGGAATTGAACTGGCTGACACTAACTTGTATTGCCTCTTGTGTAGATGTAATGTTTAATGGAGGGTACACAAAATGCTGGAGAAACTCAGCGGGTGCAGCAGCATCTATGGAGCGAAGGAGATAGGCAGCGTTTCGGGCAGAAACCCTTCTTCAGTAATGTTAATGTATTGTTTCACAGTGACGAGTTTTACGTGATCTGCAGCGTAGAGGAAAAGAGAACCACTTTATACTGCACAACTAACCTATACATTTGTCACTGTACTGCCTTCCTAACATTGGTCCAACTCATCCTACCAACCAAAATGCCCACATAACCAAATCCTATTTGCCTGCGTTTGACCCATATCCTCTCCAATTCATTATTATCCAAGTACCTGGGCCAAGTGTTTGTTAAATGTTGCTATTGTACCTGCCTCAACCATATCCTCTGGCAGCATGTTCCATCCAGTTCCATTCTCTGTGTGGAAAATGTGGCCCCTCAGGTTCCTATAAAATCTTTACCTTACTCTACACCTATGCCCTCTAGCCCTTGATTCCCCACCCCTAGGAAAAAGACTGTTCATTCATAGTCTAGATTTATTGGAATGTACATTTCTCAGAGAAGATTCAACCTCATATTTCGGTAACAATTGTTCAGACTCTGGCTCCCAATTCGGTAATTTAACCACTGTTGCTAACCCCTATGATGGTTATCATTATGGTTATTTCACTGGATGACTAATTTATATACGTAGATGAAACCTGGTGTGGAAAACCAACCATGCTTGTGCCTGCAAAGCTAGCGAACAAGGATCGATCCTGACCTTCGGCGCTATCTGTGTGATTACCACAACGGTCCTCCAGTTTCCTCCCACCTTCCCAAATACGTGCAGCTCGGTAGGTTAATTGGACATTGTTAATTTTTCCCAGTGTGTGGGTGCGTAGGTGTGTGGAATCTGGGAGGAGTGATGAGAATGAGGTGAGATTGAATGATGTAGGGTTAATGAAAAGTGGTGGTTGGTGGTCAACATTGATTCGGGCTGAAGGGCTTATTTCCATGCGATGATTCAAAATATAACAGAAAATAGGCAGGTAATAATGGTGTCTGTGAAACCATTGGGTTGCCATAAAATCCCTTGGGTTCATTATTGTACATTTGGGAGGGATATTTACAGTCCACACCCAGCCTGGACCTACATGTGACATCAGAACTTCAACAAGTTAACCTTTGTCACTGAACTGCCCAGTATGAAACCAAATTGTTACCACATATTCAGGGAATAATCACACCACCACCAAGGGCAATATAGTGGCACAGCTGGCAGAACAATATTCCAAATGTGGCCTCACCAATATCTTGTACAATTGCACGTGATATTCAAATATCTTGACTGATGAAGGTCAGCATGTCAATGGCCCACCTTCAACACTCTGTACAACTGTGGCACCACTTTCAGGGAACAATGTGCACGTTCCTCTTGGTCTTTCTGTGCTACACATTCCCCGGGGCCCCGGCTGTTGACTGCAAAAAGTCCTTTCCTGGTTTAACTTCCAAAAATGGAACACCTCACATTTATTTACTTGGCAGTTACCCATCTTCCTTGAAGCTGTCCCTCTCCATTGAAATGAATAGAATTGCGGAACCTGTGCCAAGATTAACGGGAAATTCAGCATTTAGATCTCCCAGGAAGGTGCTGGGAATCTGCAGAAAATTAGTAATCAGTCCAACATGTGAACATATTCTGTATGACAGCACCAAGGATTTGCAAAGTATCGTGCTTATCAGGTCTCCATAAAGTAAAATCAAAGTTAAACTTGAATGTTAGTAATATTCAGAAACAGAAAATGTGCTTGCATTTATTCACTGTTCATAGCTTGGTTAAGACCAAAGTTGGACCCTTGAAGACTGAAAAAAGGTGAATTTATTATGGGGAACAAGGAAATGGCAGATGAGTTGAACAGGTACTTTGGATCTGTCTTCCCTAAGGAGGTCACAAACGATCTTCCTGATATATTAGTGGCCAGAGGATCTGGAGTGACGGAGGAACTGAAGGAAATCCACATTAGGCAGGAAATGGTGCTGGGTAGACTGATGGGACTGAAGGCTGATAAATCCCCAGAGCCTGATGGTCTGCATCCCAGGGTACTCAAGGAAGTGGCTCTAGAAATCGTGGATGCATTGGTGATAATTTTCCAATGTTCTATAGACTCCGGATCAGTTCCTGTGGATTGGAGGGTAGCTAATGTTATCCCACTTTTTAAGAAAGGCGGGAGAGAGAAAACAGGGAATTAACCTTGCACTCCCTCAATAGCAAGAATGTCCTTCCTCAAATTAGGGGACCAAAACGGCACGCAATACCCCAGGTGTAGTTTCACTAGGGCTCTGTACAATTGAAGAAGGACCTCTTTGCTCCTTATTCGATTCCTCTTGTAAAGAATTATAGACCAGTTAGTCTGACATCAGTGGTGGGGAAGATGCTGGAGTCAATTATAAAAGGAGAAATAGCCAATTATAAAAGGTGAAATATACTTCCAAGATGTAACTAGGAAAATGGACAAGGGAGAGCCAGTGGATGTAGTGTACCTGGACTTTCAGAAAGCATTTGATAAGGTCGTATATAGGCAATTAGTGGGCTAAATTAGGGCACATGGTATTGGGGGTAGAGTGCTGACATGGATAGAGAAGTGGTTGGCAGACAGGAAACGAAGAGTAGGGATTAACGGGTCCCTTTCAGAATGGCAGGCAGTGACTACTGGGGTACTGCAAGGCTCGGTGCTGGGACCGCAGCTATTTACAATATACATCCATGATTTGGATGAAGGGATTCAAAGTAACATTAGCAAATTTGCAGATGACACAAAGCTGAGTGGCAGTGTGAACTGTGAGGAGGATGCTATGAGAATGCAGGGTGACTTGGACAGTTTGGGGGAGTGGGCAGATGCATGGCTGATGAAGTTTTAATGCCGATGAATGTGAGGTTATCCACTTTGGTAGCAAAAACAGGAAGGCAGATTACTATCAAAATGGCGTCAAGTTGGGAAAAGGGGAAGTAAAATGTGATCTGGGGGTCCTTGTTCATCAGTATATGAAAGTAAGCATGCAGGTACAGCAGGCAGTGAAGACAGTGAATGGAATGTTGGCCTTTACAACAAGAGGAATCGAATAAGGAGCAAAGAGGTCCTTCTTCAATTGTACAGAGCCCTAGTGAGACCACACCTGGAGTATTGTGTGCCGTTTTGGTCTCCTAATTTGAGGAAGGACATTCTTGCTATTGAGGGAGTGCAGCGTAGGTTTACAAGGTTAATTCCTGGGACTGTCATATACTGAGAGAATGGAGCAGCTGGGCTTGTGCACTCTGGAGTTTAGAAGGATGAGAGTGGATCTCATTGAAACAGATAAGATTGTTGAGGGTTTGGACATGCTAGAGGCACTAAACATGTTCCCGATGTCGGGGGAGTCCAGAGCCAGGGGCCACAGTTTAAGAATAAGGAGTAAGCCGTTTAGAACAGAGACGAGGAAACACTTTTTCTCACAGAGAGTGGTGAGTCTGTGGAATTCTCTGCCTCGGGGCGGTGGAGGCAGGTTCTCTGGATGCTTTTAAGAGAGAGCTAGATTGGGCTCTTAAAAATAGCGGAGTCAGGGGATATGGGGAGAAGGCAGGAACGGGGTACTGATTGGGGATGATAAGCCATGATCACATTGAATGGCAGTGCTGGCTCGAAGGGCCGAATGGCCTACTCCTGCACCTATTGTCTGAGGTGATGAAGGTTGTAGAATTAAAGCTTTTAAATGAAAATATAGAATGATTTTGAGTGGAGCCAAGAAAGATCAAAGGGCATAACTTTTTGAGACACAAGGAATTGCAAAAGCTGATTTACATAAAGAAGATACAAAGTGCTGGAGTAACTCAGCGGGTCGAGTTGCGTCTGGAGAACATGGAAGGGAAGTGGGGACAAGGCAAAGCTTGGCAAGTGATTGGTAGTTACAGGCGAGTCCAGCCTGAAGAAGGGTCTCTACCCAAAACATCACCCATTCCTTCTCTCCAGAGATGCTGCCTGTCCCGCTGAGTTACTCCAGCTTTTTGTGTCTATCTTTGGTTACAGGTGAGGGTGGGTTTTGATTGGTGAAAGGTTGGACAAAAGCCAGAGATGAACATACAAAAAGTAGTAAGTTAAGGATAGAAAAAGTGTGAAATGTGAAGCCAATGGAAGGAGAGGGTTAAAACGGTTGTCCATGCAGGTGGGGCTTAGGAAGATGAGATGGGAATAAAGGGGTGGTGGTGTTTGTAGTTACGTAACATTGGATAATTCAATGTTCATACTGTCAGGTTGTAACTATCCAAATACAATATGAGATATGGGAATTCGAAGGGAGTTAAAATGGTTAGCAACCAGGAGATCTGGCAGGCCTTGGCAGACTGAGCTGAAATATCCAGTGAAACTGTTGTTTTGTCTATGCTTGGTTTCACCAATGTAAGAGGCCACAATTGTGAGCAATTTTGGGCACCATATCTGAGGACAGATGTGCTGGCTCTCTGAACACCAAGTCCAGAGGAGGTTTTCAAGAATGATCCCAGGAATGTCGGTTAACCAATGATGAACGTTTGTCGGCACTGGGCCTGTACTTGCTGGAGATTAGAAGAATGAGGGTGGACCTCATTGAAACATACAGAATAGTGAAAGATTTGGATAGAATGGATGTGGGGAGGATGGTTTTTACTAGTGGGAGCGTCAAGGATTAGAAGTCATAGTCCTAGAATTAAAGGACGTTCTTATAGGAAGGAATTGAGGAGAAATATCTTTAGTCTGAGGGTGGTGAATCTGTGGAATTATTTGCCACAGAAGGCTGTGGAGGCCGTCAGTGGATATTTCTAAGGCAGAGATAAATAGATTTTTGATTAGTATGGGTGTCAGAGGTTATGGGGAAAAGGCAGGAGACTGGGAATAGGAGGGAGAGATAGATCAGCCATGATTGAATGGCGGAGTAGACTTGATGAGTCAAATGGTTGAATTCTACTTATGACCTTATGATCAGGAGCACAAATGCAGTCGATGAGGTCGGGGGATGTACATGTGAACCTCTGTTTCACCTGGAACTGCTGCTGGGATTCCTAGGTAGATGTGAGGGAGGATGGATAGGGACAGGTGTTCCATCTCCTGCGGTTGCAGGGGAAATTGCCTGAGGAGGGGGGTGGTTTGCGTGGGAAGGGATTAGTGAACTAAAGGTGGGGTTGGTGGTCTCTGGTAAGCAGAGAGGGGTAACCTTGGGAGGTGTCTGGAGTTTGCATGTTCTCCCTGTGTTACCATGTTGGTGTCTTCCAGGTGCTCCAGTTTCTTCCCACATCCCAAAAATGTGTGGTTTGTTTGGTCAATTGGCCTCTGTAAAATTACCGCTAGCGTCTCGGGAGTCACTGAGAAAGTGGGATAACAGAACAAGTGTGAATGGTCGATCAATGCTCAGCATGGACTCTGGGCAGAAGGGCTTGTTTCCATGCTGTCTTTAAACTAAACAAGAATTATATCAGTGTAGCCAATGTCAGAAACTAAATCTTTGTCACTGAAAGAAATTATGCAAACCCTTCTGGAAATAGTCAAAAACAGGTCGAGACTGAATGAGGAACTCAGAGGGAAAGAAAATGGGGAACTACAGACCACTGGCCTGACAGAAATAGGAAAAGTTTTCAAATTTGTTACTAGGGATGTGTTAACAGGCACTTCAATATGATTGGGCAGAGTCCAAATGGATTTATGAAAATGAAATAACTTGTGAAGTAGATTTTAATTAGCAGTATTGATGGGGGTGTCAGGGAGGGGGAAATAATGTGGGTACCGTATTTCCCGGCAATGAAGACGCATCCCCATTTTGAGTTGCTAAATTTTGAAAGAAGGCTAGCAGGACATAGAATTTCTCACGCTCAAAGAAATATAAAAATAAAAACAAAGAAAGTAACAATTCAATTTGCCCAAGGCTTCCAGATCTCCTCCCACTGAATGGGTGGGGGGGGATGGAGAGTGACAGCAGGTGGCGAGATGGTGGGAAAAACGGGAGCACACCGGGACAAGTTGAATCAGTTGTCATCTTATTGAATAACAATAGTAGTCAAAGGGACCAATTGGGGGGAAGAGTTCCTTTCACAGCGTGTGGGGAGTCTGGCCCGGGTCAGCATGGGCAGGAGCGTTGAGAGGAGGGGATCGGGAATCATGCCAGCAATTCACTCACTTACCACTGCGGAGCCACCGCATTGTGGCCGGGGAGGGAAGTAGCTCGGGTGGCTGCGAGCGGCCGTCGTTCCTTGAATTCCGACTGCCGCCGGGAGCAGGACGTGGCCTCACTTGCTGAGCTGGTTGACACTGCATGGCATCACTGCCCGGTTTGTGTCTTTCAATGTAGACCGGACAGTGAGGAGACCAGCTCAAGAGCAAAGAGCGGGTCAGCGGGCGACGAATAACAGGACAGCGGGTGGTGGAGCTTACTCTCGTGTCAGCGCGATCAAGGGACCAATTGAGGTTACTTGTGCTGACACAGGAGTATGGGCACCAGGTATGCCTGCCTTTTTGTTGGTTACATCGAACAGTCCTTGTTCCAGATGTACACTGGTCCTATTCCCCAACACTTTCTCTGCTGCATCGGGGCTGCCTCCTGCACCCGTGCAGAACTCACGTACTTCATTAATTTTACACCTAACTTCTACCCTGCCCTCAAATTCACATGGACTATCACTGACACCTCTCTCCCCTTTCTTGATCTCTCTGCCTCCATCACAGGAGACACACTATTGACTGACATACATATTGACTCCTACGGGTATCTTGACTACGCTTTCTCTCACCCTGCCTTTTGCAAAGACGCTATCCCTTAATCTCAATTCCTCCGTCCCTGCACTCCTCCACTAAAATGCCGCTAACCCACTCCACAGTACGTAACTAAGTATCCCTCTTCGCTTCACCTACCCATTGGACGGCCTATCGGGGAACCTCCTTGCCTGATGTCATCTGTAGTTGGCCCTAAATTGTCCCGGTTATTTCTTACTTCCAGCACTTCTCTTTCTCTCTCTCTTTCCCCCCCCCCCCCCCCCCGTCAGTTTGAAGAGGAGCCAGACCCGAAATATCACCTGTCCAATTTCTCTAGAGATGCTGCCTCATCTGCTGAGTTGCTCTGGCATTTTTGTTTATCTTTAATATAAATTACCATTTGCAGTTCCTTTTTATTATAAAGGGGTAGGATGTCGTGCTTCAGTGATATGAGGCCAAAAGAAACTTCACTTAGAATATTTAGTTATGGATCTGGTTCCATCTTGCCCATGGAAGGATACACTTGCCATGGACGGAGTGCAGCAAAGATTCAGAAGATAGATTCCTGGGATGGGGAATGATTTGGCTTTTTTTTTTCAATTTCAATATTGGAAATTATTACCCATATCACACATCTGAGGTATGCTTTTACGAAATTGTATTCCCTTCGTTTTTACTGCCAGCAGGGGTAACAGGGGAATATTTTCTTATATTCCCCTTTCTTGCGAACGCCTATGGACTTTACCTGTTAAAACAGCGGGGAATATAGTCTTATATTCCCCTGGTCTCACATCCGGGAACTTGGCTACGTGACGGCAACGTGACGCTGCGTGGGAAATTTAGAATATTCAAACGGCAGACAGGAAGACTGCCGCGTCCATTTTGGTTAAATTTTGCGTGGAAGTCCGCCGAGCTGAGATGTTAACATTTTCCTCTAGATGTCTGATAATGGGTAATAATAACAATATTGACTGTCCTCTTTCGGGAGATACGACATATATTGCCCTCACTAGATCCATATTGCCCTCGTCTTCGACTCGGGCAATATGAATCTACTTCAGGCAATATATGTCGTATCCCCCACAAGGCCAGTCAATATTCTATTAATATCCCATTTTTGTATTTTATGCAGATTTTCAGATTTTCTCCATGTTTAAATTCTTTTTTTTTTTTTTTAATTTATTTATTATAGAAACAAAATAATAACAGAGTACATTATTTTACTATAGTAAAAAATACATAATATTAATGATCAATTCATACTATTAATATTATTTGTATTGTTCTTAATTATAAATTTCAAGGTTATATATTTTATATAACTAAAAATACATGATACTAATAATACATTTATAATATTAGCAATATACACATACTATTAATACTATTTATTTTGTCTCTAATTTTAAGTATAATGCTAAATATTATGTGATTAATAATATGAAATACTAGTAAAACTTTTATAATATTCATTATATTTTCGTAAAGTTAACAATATTTGTGTTATTATATAATTGAAAATACACAATTTTATATAATTAAAAATATAAGATACTAATAATATTCTCATGAGATTAATAATATTTGTATTCGTACCGGTATTAAGAGATTAAGATCATTTGTTTCTATACTATTTTCTAGTTTTTTATATAGATAAAAGAAAATAGAAAATAGAATAAAGAATAAGAAAGGTTTGATGGAGAATAGAATATTCGTCATTAATTCATCCTTAAAGATATATTCATGAATTATTATATATATTTCTTCATCCATTCAAATATCCAGGCCCCAGTCAGGTCTTCGCGCCGAACCGTTATGACGCTGTAAATATTTAATATACGGAGACCAAATCCTTCTGAAGAGGTCTAACCCATCTATAAGGATAAGCCTCAATCTCTCCAAATGGAGTGTCTCCGACATTTCTGTATTCCACATTTTGATTGTTGGGAATGCAGGGCCTTTCCAAAATTTTAATATTAATTTTTTCCCAATTATTAGACAGTAGTCAATAAAAGTTCTTTGATTCATTGTTATTAATTGGTCAGTTTCAAATATTCCAAGTATAATTAACTTTGGGTCAGGAGTCATACTTATATTGACAACATTCGAAATTATCTTAAATATTTCATTCCAGTATTCTACAATTTTTATACAGTTAGTAAATGAATGTGACAAATTTGCTTCTGAAATTTGACATTTATCACATGTAGGAGATATCTTTGGGAAAATATAATGTAATTTAGATTTAGAATAATGTAATCTATGTAGTATTTTAAACTGTATAAGGGAATGTTTAGTATTTAACGAACAGTGATGTATATGTTGTAGACTTTCATCCCATATTTCTGGTCTTATTATTTGACCTAATTCCTTTTCCCAAGACTCTCTATATGTTTCTGTTGATGGGGTATCATTTTCCAATAAAATATTATATATATATGATATCATTTTTTCCGTATTTGGATGTTTATTCAAGCATTCATCTAAAATTTCTGTCTTTCTATTTCTAAATTCTTGTATATTTGCAGAAGCATAATTTCTAATTTGTAAATATCTAAAATATTCTTTATTGTGTAGCCCATAAATTTGTTGTAACTCTTGAAATGAAAGAAAAATATTTTCCTTATAAAGATCACCCATCTTAGAAATTCCTTTATTTTTCCATTGTAAAAAAGCCTTATCCAACATTGAAGGTTTAAACACAAAATTATTGGCAATTGTAAGACCTAATGGTATAGATTTTAATTTTAATGCTTTCTTTATTTGTTTCCAGATGCGGATTCCATTTTCTATTATCGGATTTTCATTATAAACTTTCTTAGCTACATTAGTGTTAGCAAATATTATAGAGCTAATTTCAAATGAAGAACAATCTTCTTTTTCCATATTTAACCAATTTGGTTTATTATCTAATTCTTCTATCCAAAAATTCATATTTTTAATATTAACTGCCCAGTAATAGAACATAAGATTTGGTAATGCTAATCCTCCGTTTATTTTAGATTTACATAAGTGTTTTTTATTTATTCTATGGCTCTTATAATCCCAGATAAAGTTAGTAATTATGGAGTCTACTTTTTAAAAAAAAAATTTGGGAAGATATATCGGAATTAATTGAAATAAATATAATAATTGTGGGAGAACCATGTTTAAATTCTGGGTGATAATTGAAAAAGTCGCTTTGTTTTGGACGAATCGATAAATATAAAGAGTCTTTGAAGTTCTTTCTTTAAAGTGATGTTTGCCGAAGTGTTTTTTTGTTTCTAATGCATCAAGCTATAAGTACAGTGGCAGTGATGCCAAATGGCGTCTGGAATATTGCATTGAAATGTTCATTAGCTTTGTAGTGATTTATCCCTTTGTGCCTTTTAATATGTTACCAGCGTTCTATCAACATAGACATGTTCTAGTCAAGGAGCCAAATGCAACAAACGTTATCTGAAATTCACTTAGTTTCAATGTATACTTTTGGATCTGTTGGAACTTGAAAGCTGCCTCAAGCTATTGCAGTGTTACATAGCATCGTGGTGATTTTTACCCTACTTATTTTATAATGGCCTGTGACATTAACAGTTGATAATTGTAAACATGCCACTTATCTGTTGAACAGCCGATTCATTCTGCATATTCCAAGTGAAGAAAGGGACAATGCGATCCGAGTCTGCTTTCAGATTGAGCTGGCCCATTGGTTTTACTTGGACTTCTACTTGCAGAACACACCAGGATTGCCTCAGTGTGGGATAAGAGATTTTGCCAAATCTGATATCCTTTTGACTTAAATTGATCTATACTTTGTTAACAGAAATCTTATGAAATAACTCTGAACTGTATCAAGATTTTGGAGTGTATGGGAATCATCTAATTTTTCACAGAATATGTCTTTATTTACACTTTTCTATCCCATTCTTTCTAAACTCTTGAGAAACTTTATCTTCTTTCTCTCCTGTGTCTGATGAAAATTGAGACTCTACTCACACTCTTTTTTGGAGTATCACAATTGTGGAAATACTCAATTTCCCGTTCCCCTATATAAATGTCCCCATTCAGTCATGTTTTTGGGATCCAAGTTGAGAATCTCTTGTTCAATATTTGGAGTTTGCACTGTCAAATTCAGCTCAATTAGCATAAAAATCTGCCAGGAATAAAGTGGTGAAACCAAATTGTTGTTTTAGTCCTTAACTCCAATTGCACTCTTCAGTCACTGTTCATTTTTACTTCGAAAAGGAGATGATGTGGAAAAGATTTTGGATGAATGGAAGGAGTACAAGATGGGAGTTCCGACGTATGGTGCAATTATACTTGATGAATCACTAGAAAATGTAAGTTGTAATATGGAATAACCACTGGAGTAACATAGGCTTTATACATTTTAATGTTTGGGAAAGTAACATGAACATTAACATTTGGTTAAACAATTATATGTCAGTGCTTTGGTTAAACAAGTTTATGTCAGTAATGTGGATAAATGTGAGGTTATCCACTTTGGTAGCAAAAACAGGAAGGTAGATTATTACCTAAATGGTGTCAGGTTGGGAAAAGGGTAAGTACAACAGGATCTGGGGGGTCCTTGTGCATCAGTCACTGAAAGTAAGCATGCAGGTACAGCCGGCAGTGAAGAAAGCGAATGGCATGTTGGCCTTCATAACAAGATGAGTTGAGTATTGGAACGAAGAGGTCCTTCTGCGGTTGTATAGGGCCCTAGTGAGACCACACCTGGAGTATCGTGTGCAGTTTTGGTCTCCAAATTTGAGGAAGGACATTCTTGCTATTGAAGGAGTGCAGTGTAGGTTCACAAGGTTAATTCGCGGGGTGGCGGGACTGTCATATGTTGATAGAATGGAGAGGCTGGGCTTGTATACTCTGGAATTTAGAAGGCTGAGAGGGGATCTTATTGAAACATATAAGATTGTTAAGGGTTTGGACACACTAGAGGCAGGAAACATGTTCCCGATGCTAGGGGAGTCCAGAACCAGGGCCCACAGTTTAAGAATAAGGAGGTGAGAAACATTTAGAAGGGAGATGAAGAAAAACTTTTTCACACAGAGGGTTGAGTCTGTGGAATTCTCTGCCTCAGAGGGTGGTGGAGCCTGGTTCTCTGGATGCTTTCAAGAAAGAATTAGATAGAGCTCTAAAAGATAGCAGAGTCAGGTGATATGGGGAGAAAGCAGGAACAGGGTACTGATTGTTGATGACCAGCCATGTTCACATTGAATGGCAGTGCTGGCTCAAAGGGCCGAGTGGCCTACTCCTGCACCTATTGTCTCTTGCTTTCCACGGCAGATTAGGCCAATTCAACCTGGCTGCGATTGGCAGTCTGAAGGCAACAATTGGCATCAGCCACTGTTAGTAGTTACTGGTGCTGGGACCACGTGCTTAGCGTTTACGTTAATGATTTGGATGATAATTTACTTGACATGTAGTAAGGAAGGCAAACACAATTCTAGCATTTATTTCAAGAGGGCGAGAATACAAAAACGGGGATGTAATGTAGAGGCTCTATATGGCACTGGTCAGTCCGCATTTGGAGTACTGTGAGCAATTTTGGGTACCATAATCTGAGGAAGGATGTTCAGGAGAGGGTCCAGAGGTATGAGTGCGTTAAGGTATGATGTTAACACTGGGCCTGTGCTTGCTGGAGTTTATACGGATGAGGGGGGATCTCATTGAAACTTAGCGAATAGTAAAAGGATGGATAGAGTGGATGTGGAGAGTATGTTTCCACTAGTGGGAGAGTCTAGGGCTATAGCCTCATAGTTGAAGAAAGTTCCTTTAAGCAGGCGGTGATTTCTTTAGTCAGAGGGTGGTGAATCTGTGGAATCCTTTGCCACAGAAGGCTGTAGAGGTCGTTAATGGATATTTTTAAGGCATAAATTAATATATTCTTGATTAGTTCGGGTATCAGGGTTCGTGGGGAGAAAGTAGGAGAATGGGGTTAGGAGGGAGAGATGGATCAGCCGTGATTGAATGGTGTAGACTTGATGGGCCGAATGGCCTAATTCTCCTAACACTGTGACCTTATGATTCGTACATTTGTGGATGACACCAAAATTAGTCGTATGGAGAACAGTGAAGAAGGTTATGTAAGCTCCAACAGGATTTAGATCAATTGGGAAAGTAGGTAAAGGAATGGTAGATGGTTTAACTCAGATAATGCAAGAGAGATAGTGAGATACAAGTATATTATTTCATAAAAGTGCCAACACGGGTAGAAGAAGGTACATGACACTTATTTTCATCGGGTGGCGATTGATAAAGAGTTGGGACATTGCACTGCAGTTGAATAAGATGTTAGTAAGGCCTTACCTGGAATATTGTGTGCAATTCTGGTCACAATACGATAGGAAACATGTGATTAAGCTAGATAGACTGCAGAAAAGATTCACAAGGATGTTGCTGGGACCGGTGGGCTTGATAGAAAGGAGAAGTTAGATAGGATGGAACTGGAGCAAATGTGGCTGAGAGGTAACTTTGTAGAGGAGGAAAGCTGTTGAACCAAACTTCGTGGCATGGACGAGTTGACTCTATGGTCTTGGGAGGAGACAGGCTCTCCCCTGACTTTTTTCAAAGGTTATCAGAGAAACCCAGGTATGGATCTTGTGTTTAAGTTGCTGTGGCTAATCAGCATTGTGCTCAGTTCCTGAATCAGGAAGCCCGGGATGATTGGACCAATGCTCTCTTTCTGATGAGAGCACAGTTTCTGAGTACAGGTGGTGTGCTAGTGTCAAAAGGCTAATACAATAAAACTTTGCTAACATGGCCTGTTTGGTCTTTGTTGCAGGACTAGCAGATTTCCAAGACTACTGGATATTATCCATATCAATGCTCTATCACACTTTAACACAATGTTCTAACACACTTTTTAATAATAATTTTTCCAGTGAGTTTCAAGGAAAAGCAGGTTCTGGGTCCCAGTGAATCAGATGCTGAACTATTGGGATTTGCAAATACAAATTAACCCTGCATCACAGGGGGCAGGGTGGGGATTGTGTTTCTCGGGAATGGTCAGTATTGCAGTTTTCCATAATGCGATGCCGCTCCATTGTGCATGCATCAAGAAATGCAAATTGATGTGAGTATTCTCTTAGGATAAATTTACCTTACCCAAACAGCCATAAGGTGTTGGGAGAGCTGGCACATGTAGTTAAAACATGTAGTTGAACAGAGTTTTGCTGTTTAAATGGAGGGGTATGGTCTGAGTGCAGGTAGATAGGACTAGGGGAAAACAAATGGTCGGCACGGACTGGAAGGGCCGAGAGGGCCTGTTTCCGTGCTGTAATTGTTATATGGTTAATTAAGAACAAATAAACAGCAAATTAATTCTATCACTTATGACCTTATGATTAGTACATTTGTGGATGACAACAAAATTAGTTGTTTGGAGAACAGTGATCATGTTTTGTTTTGGATGTGGAAAGTGCTATGCCTTAGCAAAAAAACAGCAGACAAAGCAACATTAATAGTGGCTTCTAAGAATCCAATAAGTATTCAGAAAGTAAAAAGTTAAGAGGGAATAGACTGAGAAAGGGGCTAAACGGATATCCTGAGTACTAAACAGTATTGACTGGGCCCACACTGCAGACCGGGCTCCAGCCACAAAGTGTGACCTCCCCATGTCCCACAGTGCTTCTTAGCCTAACTTTTGCAATACATATGTCCACTAGTGGTTAATGTGTCATGAGAACATAATGTAATCCACTTCAAAGTTAATGTGTTTACATTTTTTAACAATTTGGGAAAATACTACCTTGATCAAATAGTGCATTCCAGTCTGGATGGCAAAGGAAAAGTTAACTATGAACATTTGTTGGTAGATGATTTTTTAAAATATTCAATCATAAGCACAGTTCCAAATTGATTTTTTTTTTTGGTTGCAATTTCCTATTGAAGATTTCCAGTTTGTCAGAATGTGCATTGCTGTGACAGTATATTGAAATGGAGTGTCTGGGGGACAAAAATAAGAATTGTTTGGAATATCTACCATGCCTATAGAGAACACTGATTTAGCTTGGTTTAGCGAAAATGCATATGTTAAGAATTGTAAGATGTTGACAGTTTCAAAGTTTTCTTTGTTCACATTTTTCAATGCCAATGAAAAATTAATAAATATATACAATGCAATGCAACTTAATTTTGATCCCATTCCTATCTACCCAGGTGCTCCTTGTTCAGGGTTATTTGGCAAAATCTGGATGGGGTTTCCCAAAGGGTAAAGTAAATAAAGAGGAGGCTCCACATGACTGTGCTGTGAGAGAGGTAAGACGTAACACGCTAAAGGCAGGAAAACGTGTTCCCGATGTTGGGGGAGTCCAGAATCAGGGGCCACAGTTTAAGAATAAGGGGTAAGCAATTTAGAATGGAAATGAGGAAACACTTTTTCACACAGAGAGTTGTGAGTCTGGAATTTTCTGCCTCAGAGGGCTGTGGAAGCCGGTTCTCTGGATACTTTCAAGAGAGAGTTAGATAGAGAGAGAACAGAGGACAGAGAGAGAGGGCAGAGACAGAGGGAGAGGGCAGCTCGTTTAGATTCAAATTCTTTGGATATTTGTAAACATTTTCAGTAATAAGTCGAGAAATAAAGCATGACGGTATAAGATAAGTAGATTTTGGACTCGACGGGAAAAATGTCAACCGGAATATGTAAAAATGTTATCGCTACCTGTCGTTTTTTCGCGAAGATCTAATAAAACACACTCTCTCACACACACACACACACACACACACACACACACACACACACACACACACACACACACACACACACACACACACAACACCCCCCCCCCCCCCCCTCACACGCACCCCCCTGATATTAATACTAATCAGCTCCTTGTATCCAATCCACACGCATAGCCCCCAACTCACTGGCGGGACTAGTGAGGAAGAGAGGGGGGAGGAGGAGGATGGGAGCAGGGCGGCCGGCCGGCGAGGATGGTGGTCGGCTGGTGAGCAGGACGGGTGTCAACCAAAGGACTGCGAGTTCAGCGGCTTCATTTCAGGGCCTGACTTGCTTGTTCTTTCTGCGTCTTTTGAATAACGGCGGGGAAGGAGGGAGAGGTGGGGGTGTGACGTCATTCACAGCGCGAGGAAGAAGGGCATGCAGACCCACTGTGATGCCATCAGCGAAAGACAATCATTTTTATTTCAAAGTTTTGTCTGATGTTTGAACATTTTCATGAATAACTCGAAAAATAAAGCATGACATTTTCAGTTAAAGCGATTTTGGACTCCACGGGAAAAATCTCTACCGGAATATGTAAAGATTTTACCGTTGCCGTGTTTTTCCGAGAAGATATGATTATACACACAATCCACATACAAGATGAGAGTTTTATAAGTATAGAGAGATATGTATGATGTTGGACAGATATATTCTGATTATTGTAAAATGTTGTGACTATTTATTTCTACCTAGTAATATTTAAAATATACAAAATACTCAGAATATGGGCCCACTTTAAGATCTTTAAGCTGAGAAAAAAAGAAAATCTTGACCTTGCTTTTCAGAGGATGGGAGATTAGAATTATGAAACGGGGGTTTATATTCTCATCTGTCACCTTCATTTGGTATTGTTTATAATTGTTGGTTTATTATTTTCATATGCACTGAGGTACAGTGAAAATCTTTATTTTGCATGCTGCTCAGGCAGTTAGTTGTCGTTTAGGAGTACAATCAAGTCACACCAAAATGCAAAGCGTAGTGTAACGAGAAAAATAATCATAGTGCAGACTGTAGTGCTACAGCATTATAGCTCCAGAGAAAGTGCAGAGAAAAGAAAGTGCAAGGACCACAATGAAATAGATTGGGAGTATGCCCTTGGCGTCTGAGGGGTCCATTCATTACTTACGTGCAGGAGAGGTGAGAAGCGGGAATGACTGGAATAGGTAATTCTTGGTTATGCTGGCTGATTTTTCGAGCAATCACAAAGTGTAAATGGAGTTGATGGAGGGGAGGCCGGTTTGAGTGATAGTCTGGACTGCATCCATAATTTGGCAATTCTTGGGCAGAACAGTTGCCATAGCAAGTTGTGATGCATCCTGATTAGATGTTTTACATAGTGCATCTATAGAAATTGGTAATTGTTGTTTGGAGACATGTCGAATTTCTTTAGTCTTCAAATTATCAGTCAGATTTACGTCCCAGAAGTTAAAGCTCTTGACCATCTCCACTTCAGCACCATTGATGTTGATTGGGGCACACTTTCTGATGACCAGCTCCTTTATCTTGCTGAGAATGAGAGAGGACATTGCCTTGAAATCATATAACAAATAATTATTGTAGAGAATATTTAGTCGGCTATTCTTGCTGATTGTGATCTATGAGTCAGAAAAATGAGGATCCAATTGCAAGAGGAGTGATGACACCTCGGACGATGAGTTTGCTTGGGATTATGGTGTTGAAATAGGAGCTAAAGTGAGTAAGCAAGAGTCTGACGTAGATTTCCTCGTCCATATGTTCTAGTGATGAACATAGGGTTAGATGACATCGACTATGGATCTGTTGCGATGGTAGTCGAATTGCAGTGGATCAAAGCTGTCTGGGAGGCAGTTAATGTACACTATAATCAACTTCTCGAAGCTTTTCTTTGGGCAATGGATGTTGATGAGCTCAGGGCAGTGGATGCTGTTTACAGAGAATTCTTGAGGTCCAAACACTTAAACTGCAACTAACATTTTTGTTGTTCCATTTTGATACATATGACAACAAAACGCTCTTGACTTTTCCTGTGGCAAGTGGCAAGACAAGTAGGTAGTGGTAAAAAAGGCATAGGGTATGCTTGCCTTCAACGGTTGAGGCATTGAGTATAAGAGAGAGGAAGTCACTTTGAAGCTTTATAAAACTTTGGTTAGGCTGCATTTAAAGTATTATGGGCAGTTTTGCATTACAGGAAGGATGTGGAGACTTTGGAGAGTATACAGAAGAGCTTTATCAAAATGTTGTGTGGAAATAGGGTATTAGCTACAAGAGGAGGTTGGACAAACTTGGATTATTTTCACTGGAGCGTTGGAAGTTGAAGAAAAACCCAACAGAAGAATGAGAGGCTTGGATGGGTAGAGAGTAGGAGTATTTTTTTCAGGAGTATTCTTTGTCAGACCAGAGAGTATAGCTTTCAGGAGGTATATTGAAAGGAAATGTGCAGGGCAATTTTTTTTTGGGAGAATCTGCTTGATGTCTGCATCATGCTGCAAGACTGGTGGTGGCAGCAGATACGATAATGTTTAAGAGGCTTTTAGATAGGTACATGGATATGCAGGAATATGGATCATATACAGGCAGAGGAGACTAGTTTAACTTGGCATTGTGTTCGCAGTGACATTTTGGGGCAAAGGGCCTATTTCTCTGCTCTACTGTTTGTGTATATTACGTTAGGTGAATCCAGCTTTATCGTCCAACTTGTTTCCAAGTATGTTTGAGAGGGGGAATTGAAATCACTTTGTTTGATAAATTTAACATCAATCTTCTTAAAACAGCATGTTATAAGGTATATAATTAAGTTTATGCATTTAGTTTCATGTTTGGCATGCAGTGTTGTGTGTTTATTTTAGGTTCTAGAAGAAACAGGATTCGACATTAGAGATCGCATTTGTAAAGATGACTACATTGAACAAAGAATCAATGATCAACTAGCTCGATTATACATAATACCAGGTGTTCCAAAGGATACAAAATTTAACCCGAAAACGAGAAAAGAAATCCGGGTATTTGCAACTTGAAAATTTACTTGTTTGTTATTTAAATTTGGCTGGTAATCTTGCAAAGCAGTAAACTTTTTATTGAATTGTATTTATTATTTCACCAAAAATATCTGCATATCTTTTGTGGTTCACATCATTTGTAACCAGATTCACTTATGTAATTGCATTGTGCTTGCGTAAAGTGTATACACAGGCCATCCCGGGGTTACGAATGGATTTTACAGACATACGTAAGTTGATGATATCCATGAGTTGGAAAACAAAAAATAATCACTCTATGGTAACCACAGCTCCACAATCTTGTAATGAATGACATCAAAGGCGCACAAGAAAGAACAATTACTAAACAAAAGAACAATCACTAAAGGTGGAGTGAGAGAAGAAACTAGTTCTGCCATTCATAGGAACAAATGGATGTACGTACGTCAGACTTTTGAATATATGGGAGCTCAATCATGTACAAGGATATCTATAAATTGGATGTTCATAATCCGGGATGGCCTGTATCATGAAGATATATAATCTTCAACAATTATATAATACAAGATATAATCTTGAGTTAATTATGCAAATCCTTGGAATTGTATTTCATGCCAAGCTTTCTTGCCATCTGTACTCATTTACCAAAATCACTATCTTTTATCTTTGTCTTTTTTTATTATTTACCCAAAGGTTGCTTTTTTCAATTTTAGTATCTTCATTCAAAAGCCCTATACCTAACGCATATCCTTTCCTATCCAGTTTCCTGCTATCCTAATGTGTCAATTTTAAAATTCGTATCTGCTTTTTTTTTTTATCACTCCACATCTTTACTCCATATTGCGTACTTCGATCTAACTTCCTTGCATGTCTTCTCTGCTCTTAATTTTAGTATTCCTCATTGATTCTTGATAAGCGACTGCCTCTTTCACGACTGCTTTTGAGATCTAGCTATATTCATTTCGTCTCCTTCACCGCCCCTTGTTAATTTTGCTAACTCCTCCAAACATATAAACTATCCCTGTGATTCCTATCCCTGTTTCTCTTTTCCTCTTCTTTCCTTTCAACCTAACTAACCCTTGTGTAGCAATAAGATGACATTCTGTGGGTAAGAAGTGCTTTACGTGGAGTTTTTAATTCATTTTATTTTAGAATATTGAATGGTTTTCCATCGAGAAGTTGCCATCCCATAGGAATGACATGACTCCCAAGTCAAAACTGGGTTTAGCACCCAATAAGTTTTTCATGGCTATTCCATTTATAAGGTAAGTTTGCAAATGTGGGGCCCTCTTAATCCTTTCAAAGGCTGAATTCTATTGCAGGTTGAAGATCTTATCTAGTCCACATCGCAAAATTAGAAATTGTTCAGCCAGAGCTGAACACACTTCTTTGCATCGGCGTACAATGATATCAGCTTTTCTTGTGCGTAATGGTGGAAAGATTAGTGGAAACAAGGTCGCAACATGAATGCTCTTTCCTTGACTCCAGGTTGAAAATGGATTTACAATTGAGTTGGAGGGTGTTCATCAAGTTTTAAATCCTGTGATCTGAAAATGAGTTGAGTACTGTGTTGTACCATATAGTTGCTAGTTGACTACTACTCAATGCTGTTAATTGCTATCGGTGGTGAGGAATATTTTGTTATTAGTGGAGTGGATGTCAGAAATGTGAGCCTAATTTTTCAACCTGTGAATTATACAGATGATAGAATTGCTAAAAGTTAAAACTGAAAATTATTTAAAGATGGTATTTTTTATATTGAATTTAGTTTTCTCATTCTAAGGCGTGGGGTTACCGACATTCATTATTTCATTTGGCATTCACTGAAGAGTACATTTTTTGGAATAGGATTAGGCATTGAGGGAAAAAAAACAAAGTACTGGAGGAACTCAGCATGTCAGGCAGCATCTGTGGCGGGAATGGATTGCCAACAGTTCCTTTTAAAACATATTGTATTATAAAGGGGAGGCCATTTAAAACTGAGATGAGAACATTTTTACCCAGAGAGTTGTGAATTTGTGAAATTCTCTGCCACAGAAGGCAGTAGAGGCCAATTCACTGGACGAATTTAAAAGCGAGTTAGCGGAATCAAGGGATATGTGGAGAAGGCAGGCACGGGTTACAGATTGTGGATGATCAGCCATGATCACAATGAATGGCGATGCAGGCTTGAAGGGCCCAATGGCCTCCTCCTGCACCTATTTTCTATGTTTCTATTGTGTTGATTCTCAGCTTTAACAAACCACTCGTTGATTTTGGCCTATCATCTGTTTAACTTTTGGACATAACTTCTAATGTTTTGTAAATCATTTTTGAAGTAAACTTGTTGTCTCCATAGGCCATTAAGAGATTGGATATCCAAAAACTATGCAGATTCTTCAGATAGCGATGGACTTGTATCTAATAACACAACACCATCTAAAACTTTATTGGAAAGGATAAATACAAGGTAAGTGTAATATTATTGAACCCTTGTAGCCTTCCAGTCACAAGATGCCTGTCGATCTTTGTTTTTCAGTAACTGAGCCAATTCCAGGGTCACTTCATCAAAGATAGACATACAATGCTGGAGTAACTCAGCGGGTCAGGCAACATCTCTGGATTGTGTATAAAATCATGAGAGGAATAGATCGGGTAGGTGCACAGAGTCTCTTGCCCACAGTCCCAGAGCAGGTGAATCAAGGACCAGAGGACATAGGTTTAAGGTGAAGGGGAAAAGATTTAATAGGAATCTGAGAGGTAACTTTTTCACAAAAAGGACGGTGAATGTATGGAAAAAGATGCTGGGGGAGGTAGTTGACCATCCCAAAATTAAAGAAATAGTTAGACAGGTACATGGGCAGGACAGGTTTGGAGGGATATGGACCAAACGCGGGTAGGTGGGACTAATGTAGCTGGGACATGAATAAATGAATGAATGAATATGTTTATTGGCCAAGTATGTACACATACAAGGAATTTGCCTTGGTGCTCCGTTCGCAAGTAACAACACGACATACAGTAACAATTAAGAATGACACATAAAACATTAAACATTAATAATAAAACATTACAGTTTAAACGTGAATGAAATAAAATACCAGAGGAAAATGAGGTTACAGACTTTTGGTTATTGAGTAGAACTACTACTCATGGAAAAACAATGCTTTTATGTCAGGCTGTGGCAGCTTTGATGGTTTGGGGTCGCCATCCAGAGGGAAGTACTTCAAAGAGTTTGTGGCCAGGGTGAGAGGGGTCAGAGATGATCTTACCCGCTCGCTTCCTGGACCGTGCAGTGTACAGTTTGTCAATGGGGGGGGGGGGGGTTGCGGCCAACAACCTTCTCAGCTGATTGGACGATTCACTGCAGCCTCCGGATGTGGCGGAATCTGAGGGGAGAAGCGCCGGCACCAAGAGCGAGCGAACGCGCGGACAGACGGACAAAAGCAACGATCGTAGAGCGGAATAGGTGACATTTTGGGTCGAGACCCTTCTTCAGGGGAAAGAGGAACAAGAGATATAGACGGATACTAAGTACAACTGAATGGAAGATATTGCCTATATCTCCCGTTTTCCTTTCCCTTGACTCTCAGTCTGTCTGCGGATTAGGAAAAGGGTAGGTGCAACGAGATCTGGGTGTGCTTGTACATCAGTCACAGAAAGTAAGCATGCTGGTGCAGCAGACAGTGAATGGCATGTTGGCCTTCATTGCGAGAGGATTTGAGTTTAGGAGCAAGGAGATCCTAGTGTAGTTGTGCAGGGCCGCACCTGGAGTGAGAATTTTGATCCCCTAATTTGAGGAAGGACATTGTTGCGATTGAGAGAATGCAGCGTCGGTTCACCAGGTTACTTCCCGGTATGGCGGGACTGACATATGATGAAAGAATGGGTCGACTGGGCTTGTATTCACTGGAATTTAGAAGGATGAGAGGGGATCTTATGGTGCATATTAAAATTCTTAAAGGATTGGACAGGCTACATGCAGGAAAAATGTTCCCGATGTTGGGGGAGTCCAGAACCAAGGGTCTGTTTAAGAATAAGGGGTAGGCCATTTAGGACTGAGATGAGGAAAAGCTTTTTCACCCAGAGAGTTGTGAATCTGTGCAATTCTCTGCAGCAGAAGGCAATGGGGGCTAATTCACTGGATGTTTTCAAGAGAGAATTAGATTTAGCTCTTGGGGCTACAGAATCAAGGGATATGGGGAAAAATCAGGAACGGAGTACTGATTTTAGATGATCAACCATGATCACATTGAATGACGGTGCTGCTTCAAAGGGCCGAATGGCTTAATCCTGCACCTATTTTTCTATGTTTCTATGTTATCTAACTGAACTGAAAAAAAAATCAAATTTTTTCTTTGTTATGTTTGCAATGATTATGCTTGTGATCTGTAGTGGAATTTGCCATTTAAGCAGTTTTATACGTTTAAAGATATGATGCATTGAAAGGTGAAAATGCAAAACAACCATTTTATCTTTATCAAATAGATCTTCCATAAAATCTGTGAATTTTTGTTTGCTAGAAAAAGAGCTCGACAGAATCAACAGTTAGTTGATGGATTTTCAGGAGAACAATGGACATGTTCAGTAAAACACAAACCACAGCTGAAGGCAATCAGTCAAACCAATCAGGGTGACCTTTCTGAAGCAATAAAGAATAAGGTAATGGACTAATATTAACTGTAAAAAAAACCCATCAGCATGTTTTTTGGTGATTATATAGCTGTAGCTTTTACGACCAAATAATCTGGGATGGTTTAATCTAATGTCATTATTGTATGTGCTTCCATAGCTTGGTTTCTTGCAATAATTGGCAACTTTTCTTTGTAAGTTGTAATTTGTAATTCAGGGGAAAGAGGAACAAGAGATATTGTTCTTGGTTGCAAATATGGCGAAATGGTATTTATCAATTGAGTAGTTCATATCAATTTAGTGGAGTAAAGAGATGGGGAATAATTGCTTTTTTCAGTTGTGCCATTTTTCTTTTCCTGGAATGTACCTGTCTAGCTGGAAGTCTAATTTTTCAAATGTTGCAATTATACCCTCCTCCCACGGAATTACACATTGTGCATTGCATAACATCTAGTCTTCGTAGTTCATGTGTCTTTTAAAAAAAAATGTTGTCGATGCTTTTATTTGTTGTATCATATTTGAAAAGATTTGTTTGAGAGGTATATGATTTATATTGTTCGTAAAGATAATTGAAGATCATTTTGTATAATGGAAGGCAAGAAAGATTCCTCGCTCAGGAACAATGGAAAAACAATTTAAAATTGAGAGCCATAGAAATGCAAATACTCTGTCCTGTTGGGAAAGAACAGTTCTTAACATCTGACCTTGTAACTACTGGCCTTCCATTGTTTATTTACTTGAAAGACTGCCTATTCAACACCACCTATATACTGAATCATCATAAACTAGAGTCAAATCACTCCTTAAATCATGCTTATATCATAAAACTTTTATCCCATATTAATATGTTTAAAATGCTCCTTTCCCTAGGCCTCAATAACCACCACTCATATCATCATAATTTGTCATATTCAAGTATTTTAGTAAGGCAAAATGGTATGATGGTCAATTGCCCTACAAGAGGCCCTCTACGACCTATTTACTCCAATTATGATTTCAAGGTATTCTTCGTGAATCAAAAGCCACATCTCATTCTGTTGCACCCTTTTAGTGCTTTTCCACTGTATGTTCATCATTAATCCTGTCCATATGCAAAATGCTATATATGAAAGATCACTTGCTTGTTATGAATCCATTTTCGTAATGTATCAGATACTCCTGAGCAATTGGCAATCATCTATCGTCCTAACAGTTGCTGAAATCTTACCATCAACTACAAACCTGCCTGCATCTTCGACATAACTAAGAATAGAAAAAAGTAACTGTCCTAACGCTGATTCCTGTGGCATGCCACAGATGATCAGTGTCCAAAACATGTATAGTTAAACTACTTCCTATCATGGCTTCCCTGTCTATTCTTAATGTATTTCAACAAATACAAGAGGCATTGTCCTTGCAGAGAAGCATCTTTGCAATTGTCGGTCAAAGGCTTTTTTACAAGTCAACTTAGACCATGTCTGGTTGCTTTTGTCCATCTCTCAAGCATCTTGGTTATTTTCTGATATCAGTCCAGTGAGCCTATCATTGCCAATGTGCTTGGTTGTTCATGAACTGGCTTTCAGCTGAAGAGGTCTTTGCAGTGTGTGTTGACCTATAGAAATAGTATGTTCAAAGTACTTTCAGGGTAACAGTCCAATCCCAATGAAGATTTTTGGGCAGATGTCATATGGCCTAGATACTTAGCCATTTTCAGGTTTCTAATTCTTCACAAACCAGCAAGTTCATTCAAATTTATAATAGGTTGTGTTAACAATATCTTGAAATTCTATTCATTAAGCATTGTTTTTAAAATTGTAGACTATAGTGAAGTTCCTTTTAAATATTTCTGGGGTGCAGATATTTGTTTGTTTTTATAGTAATAAATAGTATCATTCAAATTAGGAGGAATCAAGTGATTTTACTTGTTAGCCTCTTAACTTCATTTCTATATTAGTCACATAACGTCCGAGGCAATGGCAGAAAACAGCAACAAGATACACCAAACCAGAAGAAGAAGCCTAATGGAGTAAACAGTCAGCAGGCCAAACAATACCAGATATTGGTGAGTTTTTTTTTGCTATAATTTAAGTAAAAATTAGGGATTGTTCAAATGGCAGCAAAAACGATTGTGGAAAGGAAGATTTTTGTTGTTGTAATTCTAGTAGGCTTTAAATATAAAGGCACTTCCAAGAGCGCCTTCCCTGTTTGTACAAGTATTTAGCCCAATTATCATTATATGGTGTTTGTAATATTTTAAGAATAATATTTTCTTTGACTTTGCAAGTCGTTAAACAAAGTTTAACAATTATATTCCAGATTTTCGCTTTCTTTACTTTCTTGTAATGCATTTTAAAGTGCTTTGCATAAAATGTCCTAACGATCAATGACAAATGAATTTCAGCTGTAAAAAAAAATATTTTCCAGAAGTCTGACAAAAAACTTCAGCCACGGCGCCTGCAGGACAATTTTGGAATGGGTAAGATCATTGTGTAACTTTTTCAGCATTGCAAATATACAACTAAATGCTGTTGTGCAAAACTTGCCATTTGAAAACATTCATAGTTTAAATATTGTTTTCAGTTCAAATCTTTAATTTTCTTCTTAGGTGCAGTTTGTGAACTATGCAGTTCAAATAAACTCATGGAATATTCTGGGATGTGTCGATCGGGTTCTGATCTCTCTGATTCCTGCAACGGGCACTCTGATTTTTCATCTAATGCCTTTCTCAGCTTCAAGTTTGATCGAGATGCAATAATGAAATGCTTTGACCTATGACTGAATGTTGGTCTTTGTGAAGGGATCAGAAGGTTGGAAGGAACATGTTTACAAGATCATTGAAAACTGGGCGTTCATCCCTTGTGTGAAAGGGCCCTAAGGATTCTTAAAACATTTTTTTAAATATGCATTAACATGATGTCATGTTTGAAGCAATTTAGCCTTTTTACACTATTACCTTTTCAGTATTTGGAATTGACAATAGGTTTTCTTAAAATGGTTATTTCAGTAACGTAGAACTGGAACACAGGTTTTAACCATTCACATTACCAGCTTACTTTCTATCCTGCTCTTCCACCGCTCTTAATTTCAGCTACTCTTTCTTAATGTGCAAGCACAGTTGAAGGATGTCTGACTTTTTCAAGTGGGAACTCAAAAAGGTGGGGTTATTACAGATTATTTTATTTATGCAGTTTGATGAATCCCAATTTTGGTGATGTGATATAGTCCGGATGCTGGTTAATTTTTTGTTCCCCTGATGTTCCTTTGTAGAATTTCCATTGCCTGAAAGGACACATTGAATGGTCTTCATTGTTGGTGTAGTTACATGGTGTTCAATTGTTTTCATTTTACTGACTGTTCACTCCTAGCAATTCCCAGACCAGTAGTCCTGTAACATGAACTGATTTTTCCATTTATTCAGCAACTTTTGATGCTTTTTTAAGAAAGTTCTAATTTTTCATACATTAGTACTATGGCTGTTTGTCATGATCATGGGATATAGGCTACTTATTTTAAAACGCCTGTCAGGCCAATTGAGAATGTAACCTCTTTTTTCTGTTACCCAAACTATTAAAAAGATCAATTGAGTAGTGATTTGAAACCTACTATTTGGGAAATGTTTTAAGAAGTAATTTAGTTCATTAATGCCCATTGATTCAAGTGGCTATCGCTAATGTATAAAAATAACCCTTGGTTAGCTGTGGTAATGAGAACATTGATATTATACTTTAGCAAATATAAATAATGGACATTTTGTAGATTAAAATGTCATCAGTCATGATGAATATTAGGCAAAAGTCTACCACAGAGTTATCTGTCCAAATTAGTGAGATGAGGAATATACTTCTGAAAAGTGATTTCAAATTTATCTAGCCAGTTCATCTATTTAATGAAGATACAACCTTGACTGCCATCCTATTGTAGAAAACAACTCAACAGAACATCATGATTTTAACGAAGTCAGTTGTGCACTGCAAAACTAGCATATATTACACAAATGATGGTTTACTGTAAAGTGATTTTAAATTTTAACTTTTATGGTTGCTCAATTTGACATACAAGTAGTCTGTTTGGTATAATAGTGTGTCGGGATAGTACGAAAGTAACAACCAAATAAATGATGATGGTACATTGTTTAAAAAAATATCTATCCTCCTTGTTAGCATTTATAACCTTCTAAACGGAGGATTTTAAAACATTGATGGTATTGTTGTAATAAAGTGTGCATTTGTTTCTCCCACTTTCACGCAGTGGGAGAATTTCAGCAAAGGGTGTAGATTTTGGGATTGAGACTATTTTTAGCTTTAAAAAATAAATAAAATCTATTTACATATGAATAGGCTTCTAGGGTAGGAATTTATTTTTAAACTCTATGCATATTTTACTTTCTGGAGATAGTCTTTTAGTGCAGTGATTATGGATACCACTTAACCCTCGTGGTAATGTTCTTTCATTTTCAAAGGGCTAAAGGAAACATTTGCTGTGAATTTGTGCAATTGGATAGCACTTTTATTATGAATAGTACTTGAACATTTTGCTTTAAACACTTTAATGCTTGCTTGCTTACATTGGAAGTGTGTCTTTTGTTTCCTGCACCCAGAAGAACATTTTTAATTTTTAAAGCCTCCTTATAAGGTCCTGCAAACTTGATAAAATTGGCAGAAACTTCTGTTGAGGTTAACTTGACACTGGGGCATGGTCAGTCTGGTGAATAGAAATTATATTCATGATTTTAAGAAATGAAAGTGAAACTAATCCAGTATACAATTGTTCAGACATACGAAGGGTACAGCATCTAGTTCACTCATTGTACACCAAGCCCTTGTTATCTGCAGGCACATGATCCTTGCTAAGTAGGCTATGGATTATTGGCAATGCAGCCTAAATTGGGGTCAGGAGCACCATAACTCTGAAATGTTGGTCAGCTTGCCAGAAGCATGTGCTGGGATTGGAACCAGGATCTGATCGGGAGTGGTGGCCGAGCTCGAGGCTCGGTCGGAGTATGGGCTGGACTTGAGATCCAAGGACCTACAAGCTGAAACTTGTTATGTTCTGTTTCTCACGTTTTAAATTCACCAATTTTGCCAGAAAATTAATTGTACAATTCTGTAACGTAACGATTTGTTAGGGGAGTATAAGTAACATCCTACAGTATAGATAATCTGTTGGACCGGCACCATCAAAGTCCTGAGGCGTTGGGCGATGGAGAGCAGTTATCAGTAAGGGAGTGAAAACAAAACTAAGCCATTCTGATTTGCACATTTAATAAATGTGCAATAGGGAAGCCATTTGAAAGCCTGATTATTGAATCATTAAGATATATTTTGCACTCCGTGAAGATTTTTGACTATAAAATGCAAGTATAATTTTTTTTAATTCTTGAGTGCTTGTATTAGCAATTATTTTTCTGAAAATTTGTTCAGAATGTGACTGGTTGGACTGAATTACAATGTTAGAAATCTGACTTTCTAATTTTTACTTGTGTTTGCCATTTGGGGAATGAGAAATAATCCGTATTACGAGGAATGATTTTACTTCATTTTGTTGGTGATTGACAAAATTTGCAGTATAGATATTTTCAGTACACATACTGTGATATAATCAGCAAGCATACTCAAGTCTTTTGTAGTTATCTTTTTTAGATGTTTTAGCTAGTTTCAGATATATCATTTATGCTTATTTGCTAAATATTGTAAGAGCTTTGGATTTGCAGTGGTGCAGTGTACACCCTGAATTGGAAGTATCAACTTTCTTTGTATAATCAGATATTTTGCAGATTTTAGAAATAATGCTTCTTTGCAAATTGTACCATTTTATTTGTTATTGGCTTTGTTGTTTATGATAGCATTTAAAATGTAAACCCCTATAGTGAGATGCAATTGAAATCTCTTGCTCCAATCACCCCTTGTATGGAAAAGTAGTCTGCTCCCATAAATAGACCGGTTACTTTTAAGAATTTACTGCATCACCCAGTCTCTCAAATCTAACATTATCTGATATGGCATCCATCCCACTTCTCTCACACTTTGTATTGATTGGACAGAAGTCTCAACAAACAAAATATGGGATGACTAAAGTGAATATTTCCTTATTCCTTCCTATGTTACACCCAAACTTTCTGCAATGGTATTCTATAAGACTCCAAATAGAGCTCTGACGATGTTATCTCAACAAATGGAAAAACAAGTAACAGCAGATGATGGGTTACCAAAAAATACACAAAATGCTGGAGTAACTCTTGGTCAGGCAGAATCCCTGGAGAATATGGATAGGTAACCATTTCAGGTCGGTACCCTTGGAGGAACAGCAACTTTTATTCCATTTGGGATTTTGTCGCTCACAACCCAAGAAGGACCAAGACCAGAAAAGTTGCCCATTCCTTCTCTCCAGAGATGCTGCCTGTCCTGCTGAGTTACTCCGAAATTTTGTGTCTATATTTGGTATGAATTGAATTCTCCAATGTTATGCAACCTCTAACAACATGCCCCCCCCCCCCCCCCCCCCCCACCGGTGCGCCACCTGAACTCGCACTTATTTTCCCCCCTCCCCCTCCACCCATATTTCTTCCTCTGGCTGCAACTCTTCAATCCTTTTGTCTAACACCTGTATTCTCATCATTAGCCTTTGTCAAACCATCTGTCAACCCCACCCCCTTAGTCTGTGCTCACATATTACCTGCAATGCTTTGTCCTGCCTCTCCTCTCTTCCAGCTTTCATTACACCTCCCCCTACAATCAGTCTAAAAAAGGGACCCGACCTGAAATGTCACCTATCAATGTTCTCCAGGGGTACTGCCTGACCTGCTGAGTTACTCCAGTACTTTGTCTTTTTTTGCTCGGTAATGGTCCTGGCACCATCCTGTCTCAGCGCATCTGTGGCTGAAGTCCTTATACATCTGACCTGTCTGAATGATGACATTGCTAACAATACAGTACTTCCTCATTACTGCACTGAAGAATAAGCTTAGATTTTTGAACCCATTCTTCTGAATAATTGAACCAGATCTGATACTTAACTAACTAATTTAGCATTTAGGTTTTAATGTTGTACTTTGTGCGAGATATCTTTTCATTAGGAGCCTTTACCAGTGAAAAATAAAGGGAGACATGGTTTTTCTATTTGGGAAGAAAATTCCTGTTATTTTATGTTTAATTTGTATTGATGGTGTAACATCTAAAAGTAATAAGTTTTTTGATTTTTATTCATCTGTGAACGTCCTTTGTTAAACATAGTAATCATTTTGCAAGCTATTGATCTGCTCAAGTACTTGGGGATGAATGACAATCTGACATCTCATGACTGTCTTCATTATTGCCAGAAGAACAAATATTCCGTGTTCAACGGATTGTCCTAATTGAAGGATAATTGTACTTGTGAATTAAAAAAACCCTTAATATGTAAACTGAAGAAGGGTCTCGACTCAAAACATCACCCATTCCTTCTCTCCAGTGATGCTGCCTGACCCGCTGAGTTACGCCAGCATTTTGTGTCTACCTTAGATTAAACCAGCATCTGCAGTTCTTTCCTACACCCTTAATGTGTAACATTTTACAAGGCCTTCAAAATGCGAATGTGGTAAATTATCTGCCACAAATTTACAGTCGTGTTTTGTAAGCTTTGTCATGCTATTTAGCATGTGTGCAGCACAGCAATATAGTTTTCATTTTCAGGTAGAGATCTAGATGTAGCTTCAGTTTTAGTACTGCAATCCCTGCTTAAAATTCCACTGTCCATTTATCTGGAAATCCTGATGAGTTGACATCTGTTTTCACCATGTGGTGTTTCCCTCATTCTCTTCCCACCCATGGGGATTGGATCCTGTGCACCTATTCATAGAAACATAGAAAAATAGGTGCAGGAGTAGGCCATTAGGCCCTTTACGTCAGCACCGCCATTCAATATGATCATGGCTGATCATCAAAAATTAGTACCCCGTTCCTGCTTTTTCCCCCCATATAGCCCGAGCCCTAAGAGCTAAATCTAACTCTCTCTTGAAAACATCCAGTGAATTGGCCTCCACTGCCTTCTGTGACATAGAATTGCACAGATTCACAACTCTCTGGGTGAGTTGTTTTTTCCTTCTTCCTCATCTCAGTCCTAAATGGCCTACCCATTATTCATAATCTATGACCCCTGGTTCTGGACTCCCCCAATATTGGGAACATTTTTCCTGCATGTAGCCTGTCCAATACTTTAAGAATTTTATATGCACTATAAGATCCCCTCTCATCCTTTTAAATTCCAGTGAATACAAGCCCAGCCAACCCATTCTTTCATCATATGTCAGTCCCGCCATCCCGGGAATTAACCTGGTGAACCTATGCTGCACTCCCTCAATAGCAATAATGTCCTTCCTCAAATTAGGAGATCAAAATTGCACAGAGTACTCCAAGTGCAGTCTCACAAGGGCCCTGTACAACTGCAGTAGGACATCCTAGCTCCGAAACTCAAATCCTCTCTCAATGAAGGCCAACATGTCGTTATCTTGCTTCACTGCCTGCTGTGTTTACTTTCAGTGACTGATGTACAAACACACCCAGGTCTCTTTGCACCTCCCCTTTTACTAATCTGACACCATTCTGATAATAATCTGCCTTCCTGTTCTTGCCACCAAAGTGGATAGCCTCACATTTATCCACATTATCTGCCCACTCACCCAACCTACCACCCAGCTTTGTGTCATCCACAAACTTGGAAATGTCACATTTAATTCCCTTCCCTAAATCATTAATATATATTGTAAATAACTGGGATCTCAGCACGGAGCCTTGCGGCACCTCACTTGTCACTGCCTGCCATTCTGAAAAGGACCCGTTAATTCCTACTCTTTGCTTCCTGCCTGCCAACCTGTTCTCTATCCATGTCAACACCCTACCCCTAATACCATGTGCTCTAATTTTGGACCTTGTCGAAGGATTTTTGAAAGTCCAGATACACCACATCCACTGGCTCCCCTTATCCATTCTACTTGTTACATCCTAAAAAAATTCCAGAAGATTAGTCAAGCATGATTTCCCTTACATAGATCCATGCTGACTTTGATCAATCCTATCACTGCTTTCCAAATGCGTTGCTATAACATCTTTAATAATCGACTCAAGCATCTTCCCCACTTCCGATGTAAGGCAAACTGGTCTATAATTCCCCGTTTTCTCTCTCTCGTTTGTTAAAAAGTGGAGTTACATTGGCTAACCTCCAGTCTACAGAAACTGACCCAGAGTCGAGAGAACATTGGAAAATGATCACCAATACATCCACCATCAGGCTCTGGGGATTTATCTGCCTTCAGTCCCAACAGTTTACCTAACACCATTTCCTAACTAATATAGCCATATAAACCATATAATCATATAACAATTACAGCACGGAGACAGGCCCTCTCGGCCCTTCCAGTCCGTGCCGACCATTTGTTTTCCCCTAGTCCCATCTACCTGCACTCAGACCAAACCCTCCATTCCCTTCACGTCCATATACCTATCCACTTTACTTTTAAATGTTAAAATCGATCCTGCCTCCACCACCTCTGCTGGAAGCTCATTCCACACAGCCACCACCCTCTGAGTAAAGAAGTTCCCCCTCACGTTACCCCTAAACTTCTGTCCCTTAATTCTCATGTCATGCCCTCTTGTTTGAATCTTCCCTACCCTCAATGGGAAAAGCTTATCCACGTCAACTCTGTCTATCCCTTTCATCATTTTAAAGACCTCAATCAAGTCCCCCCTTAACCTTCTGCGCACCAAAGAATAAAGACCTAACTTGTTCAACCTTTCTCTGTAACATAGTTGCTGGAACCCTGGCAACATTCTAGTAAATCTCCTCTGTACTCTCTCTATTTTGTTGACATCCTTCCTATAACTAGGCGACCAAAATTGTACACCATACTCCAGAATTGGTCTTACCAATGCCTTGTACAATTTTAACATTACTTCCCTACTCCTATATTCAATGCTCTGATTTATAAAGGACAATGATTTATAAAGAATATAGATTCCCTTCAGTTCCTTCCTCTCACTAGATCATCAGTCCCAAGTATTTCTGGAAGAATGTGTCTTCCTTAGTGAGGACAGAACCAAAGTACTCGTTTAACTGTTCTGCCATTTCCTTGTTTCCCATTATATTCAAATCACTTGGTCCATGTTTCATACGTTCCTTTTAAATTCACTAGGAAATTTATTAAAAACCGTGTAACATCATAAAAACACTGAATTATAAATGTGTTAAAATATATAACATCCAGTAATGCAATGTTAGTCTTACACAAACAACATTTATTAAATGTTATTGAGTTTGATACAGGGGATGGTGGAAAATGAGAGAAAAACAGCACAATGATATATTGGAAAGAGTCAGTGGAAATGGGAATTGAATTAAAGCTCTGGGTGATGATCTATTTCTGATGTGAAGTTAATTCTATTTCTCTGTTTGGATGCTATCTGATCCAAGTAATAGCATTTTCTGTTTCGTTTCCACGCTAGCAATGTTCTCCAGAGGTCTTAGTCTATCTTTCATTAAACAGCAATGGAACACATTTTTGGGGGGGGGGGGTTGTTTTTACATTGTCTTTATAAATTGAAGTGGCTTTGATTAAATCAAATCAGTAATATTGCCTTTTGTGACTAAATAAAGACTAAATAAAACCAGGACAGTCTTCCCAACAGTTACAATTTAAAAAAAAACACAATTTGGAAGAAAAGTTTTGTTTACTAATTGGAGTGCACATGGATTCTTTGTAAACATTACTTAATGGGTAAAAAATAGTAATGACCAACTGCAGTAGATTACTTAGTGCCCTCCCATAATGTTTGGGACAAAGACCCATCATTTATTTATTTGCCTCTGTACTCCACAATTTGAGATTTGTAATAGAAAAAAATCACATGTGGTTAAAGTGCACATTGTCAGATTTTAATAAAGGCCATTTTTACACATTTTGGTTTCATCATGTAGAAATTACAGCAGTGTTTATACATAGTCCCCCCATTTCAGGGCACCATAATGTTTGGGACACAGCATTGTCATGTAAATGAAAGTAGTCATGTTTCGTTTTTTTTTGCGTATCCTTTGCATGCAATGACTGCTTGAAGTCTGCGAATCATGGATATCACCATATGCTGCGTGTCTTCTCTGGTGATCCTCTGCCAGGCCTGTATTGCAGCCATCTTTAGCTTATACTTGTTTTGGGGACTAGTCCCCTTCAGTTTTCTCTTCAGCATATAAAAGGCATGCTCAATTGGGTTCAGATCGGGTGATTGACTTAGCCACTTGGGAATTGACCATTTTTTAGCTTTGAAAAACTCCTTTGTTGCTTTAGCAGTATGTTTGGGATCATTGTCTTACTGTAGAATGAACCGCCGGTCAATGAGTTTTGAGGCATTTGTTTGAACTTGAGCAGATAGGATGTGTTTGCATCTTGCAGTGTGGCCTCTGTATTTCTATTCATGAAGTCTTCTGCGGACTGTGGTCATTGACAAATCCACACCCGACTCCTAAAGAGTATTTCTAATCTTTTGGACAGGTGTTTGGGAATTATTCTGTATTATGGAGAGAATTCTTCTGTCATCAGCTGTGGAGGTCTTCCTTAGCCTGCCAGTCCCTTTGCGATTAGTAAGCTCACCAGTGCTCTCTTCTTAATGATGTTCCTAACAGTTAACTTTGGTAAGCCTAAGGTTTGGCTGATGTCTCTAATAGTGTTATTCTTGTTTCTCAGTCTCATAACGGCTTATTTGACTTTCATTGGCACAACTTCGGTCCTCATGTTGATAAACAGCAATAAAAGCTTCCAAAGATGATGGAAAGACTGGAGGAAAGACATGGTGCTGAGAGCACTCTTATACCTGCATTAAGGAGGCAATTAAACACACCTGAGCAATTACAAACGCTTGTCAAGCCATGTGTCCCAAACATTATGGTGCCCTGAAATGGAACTGTGTATAAACACAGCTGTAATTTCTTAATGGTGAAACCAACATGTATAAAAATGGTCTTTAATAAAATCTGACAATGTGCACTTTAACCACATGATTTTTAAAAATAAATCTCAAATTGTGGAGTATAGAGGCAAATAAATAAATGATGGGACTTTGTCCCAAACATTATGGAGGGCACTGCATATAATTAAAGTAAATATTGAAAATGCAATTCAGGACAGGCTATTAAGTAGTGCAATGATTCAACGAACAGAGCCTGATAAATATAAATGCTCTTCTGATTATTTATTTGGAGTCATTTATTTGATTATTGGATAATTCAAGGAGAAGGCAAGAAAAGTATATTTATTATAGCTTAAAATATTGCATCATTAATTGGTTAATGAGTCTATTACGTTATAATCAATTTGCTTTTTATGTTGAATGTTTACTCTAAATATTGTCAGTATTTGCTTCATGTTACTAAAGTAAGTTCTCCAAATATTCTAATTTTAGTTGCAAGATTCTTAATGCACAGAATAATTTTTGAAAAATTGAGAATTTGATTTGATTGCATAAAGCTTTCTCGGAACAATTCAAAGCTGTTAAGACTTATCTGCTCCATTTTTTTCCAATGTACTGATATTTGTAACATGAACCTGCCTTAACTTTTATCAGGAAAAAAAAAAATCTGATTATAGTTTGAAAAATAATTTGACCAAATTGATTGGCTGATAAAATGGTTGAACTTTTATTTTGTCAGTAAATCTTAAATGCTTATGTGCAGTCATCTTGGGTTTAGAATGCCATCCATTGTGTCAATTAACAATTACATGTATTACTAATTATTAAGGTTTTGATTGTGCACAAAACTTGTTCTGAAATGTCAGCTACTTGTGATGGAAATTAATAGTTATTTGCTGTGCAGAATCACGATCCTCTAATATTTTAAGCTTTTACATAAAAAACGTTGTTTTTTAATTGATTATTCCCGAGGAGAATTTACTTTGTACAGGCCATCCCCAGGTTACAGCAGGGTTCCATTCTAGAGAAATGTTCATAACCTGAACAGTTCACTAATTGAAAAAGGTGATCATGAACCAAGTTCCCACGCAGCAGAAGATGCTCACAGCTGCATAGCAGCAGGCAAAACTATCACGCCAAAATACTCACTCACATGTATTGGATGTACATACGTTGGTAAAAACTGGGGATGCCCTGTGCACAGTTATCATCTTTACTATATCTCATGAGGAAGACGTCTTTCATAAATGTTTTTAAATGGCTGTGTGGATCAGACATTTTTATTTTGAACTTGACACAGGAAAGGAATAATTGCAATCAAAACAAGTATCTGAAGCGTTTTTTTAAACAGCTTTATTTATTTCTACTCTGGTTTAATTTAACACTAGGCCTTTTGTTCATCAGGTATGTAGCTAGTAATGTGAATGTATTTTAGCTTTCATTTTCTTCTCATGTTGCATGTTTAAATTATTGCATTCAGTTAATCTGGTTTATATTAACTGTTCACCTCCAATAAAATGAGCTGGCAAAGGTAAGACAAATCTTGAATTAGCATTGTGATATTTTTAATTATAGTCCTTTGCATATCTTGCTTTTTGGGAGATTCTACTATTGCAAAAATGTATCCATCAGTTTTACCTGTTTGTAAACCAAATAATCGTGTATTATACCAGTTTTCTTTTTTTTATTGCAATAATTGTCATGCATTTCACAATGGAAAATAGTAATGTTTATATTTTATTCTCTCAAATGTTTGAATATTAATTAAAGTACTGAGCATAAAAGTTATTTGTTATTCTTTTTATCCTTTTTTGAACTTTTAAGTTTTGTTATTCTAAACTGCAACTGATTTTGTATTGACATGAGAGCCTGTGAAATCTATTTTTTTTTAAATCCACAAGGCAATAACATTTTGTACTGACTAATGTTGTTTGTTTTTCTTAAATAAAACACAATTTATTACCAGGCCTGTGAGTTTTGCTTTTTGAGGAATAGGGAAAAAATGTCAGTTTACAGTTTCAATATTGCTGAGTTTTTTCACTGTAAGACTCAATGATTCTGTTGAGGTTCAATAGTTTAATTCTGGATCAGAATGCAAAAAATAAACATTACTATACTAGATTTGCATAAATTATCCCATATTATTAAAAAATATCAACAATTCTACCAACAATAGACTGATGAATAATTTAATATTGCAGCAGAGAATTGGGAAATTACTTAAGATTCTTATAACCATATAACAATTACAGCACGGAAACAGGCCCTCTCGGCCCTTCCAGTCCGTGCCGACCATTTGTATTCCCCTAGTCCCATCTACCTGCACTCAGACCATACCCCTCCATTCCCTTCACGTCCATATACTTATCCACTTTACTCTTAAATGTTAAAATCGATCCTGCCTCCACCACTTCTGCTGGAAGCTGATTCCACACAGCCACCACCCTCTGAGTAAAGAAGTTCCCCCTCACGTTACCCCGAAACCTCTGTCCCTTAATTCTCATGTCATGCCCTCTTGTTTGAATCTTCCCTACCCTCAATGGGAAAAAAGTATCCACGTCAACTCTGTCTATCCCTTTCATCATTTTAAAGACCTCAATCAAGTCCCCCCTTAACCTTCTGCGCTCCAAAGAATAAAGACCTAACTTGTTCAACCTTTCTCTGTAACATAGTTGCTGGAACCCTGGCAACATTCTAGTAAATCTCCTCTGTACTCTCTCTATTTTGTTGACATCCTTCCTATAACTAGGCGACCAAAATTGTACACCATACTCCAGAATTGGTCTTACCAATGCCTTGTACAATTTTAACATTACTTCCCTACTCCTATATTCAATGCTCTGATTTATAAAGGCCAGCACACCAAAGGCTTTCTTTACCACCCTATCTACATGCGATTCCACCTTCAGGGAACTATGCACAGTTATTCCTAGATCCCTCTGTTCCACAGCATTCCTCAATTCCCTACCATTTACCATGTAAATTCTTGTACGCCTTTGAGTCAGAAACTTCCAATCATTCTTTCCAAGTCCTGCTTCTTACTGGTATTGTAAATGGTTCTCTCTGCTGAGTAATGTACCTCATCCTTTCTAAACTATTTTCATTGTTTCTTTATTTCTTGCATTCATATTGTTATTTCTCCCCATGATCATTTTCCACCTGCATCAGGGCATGCCTGGATTTACTGGTCTGTAGTGTAAATTGGCATATTTTCAATATGAAAGACCAATTTCTTTTCACCTCCCACACTTTTTTGCTTCAGTAATGAAAAACAGAAATCTGAAACAATAACAAAAATGCTAGATGTCTATCAGCATTTGTGGAAAGAGAAACCAGTCAATATTTCAGGTCGGCACGACTTCTGTTCAAAGGAAAAGATACTGATGCAAATTGACTTTTCTCTTTCCACAGATCCTTCTTGACTGCCTGTTCTGTAATTTTTGCTTTTTCTGCTTTGATGTAAAAAAACCCTCCTCCTACCAGCACCCTTTTCTGCCACTCAACTGCATTTTATCACGTTGAACTTCCTTGTATAGCATTGCACATGAAAGATGAACAATTTAAAATCAAATCAATAAGGATCCAGGACTTGGGTTAGCTAGGATAAGGTTAATGGATGCCAAATGTTTGATGCAAGATCATTTTGATGCAGTCATGTTTTGGAAACTTGGAGCATAGGAGATTGTCCAGCAGGGCATCAAAACATACATATGATGTAGATATAATTTGAAGATCAGGTTTTAAAGAAAATTGGTTGAGGCAGACAATCTGAGTTAGGATGAGTGTATGGGTTTGAAACTCAACTTGAAATGGAATGCACAATTGTCACAGTCTGAATTAGTTCAAGACAATGGGTGGGATATAGTTGATGCCAACGTAAAATGTGGCCAGCACCTCAATGCATGACTTTGGCCATACCAATGAGTAAATTGCTACTCATGGGAATAGTTTAAAGGCATGTTCTAGCAAGGAGGAGGGATTAGGATGGCAAGAGGATGTGAACAGTGGATTATCAAAGAGGTTGTAAATTTGGTCAAAACGAAAAAGGAAGTGCATGCAAGGATTAGGAGGATGGAATCAGTCTGGGCCTTTGAGGAATGTAAAGAAAGGTGGGTGACCATAAAGTGAGTTTGGCGAGTCGATTTAATTAAAATTACAAAGCTTTTTATATCTAAATTAAAAACGCGAGGGTAACCAGGGAGAAGATAAGACTGCCGAAGGACAAAGGAGGGAATTATGGGTTAGGAAAGGTGCTAAGCAAGTATTTTGTATTTTTTACCGAGGAGAGTGAAATCAGTACGTTAAATGTGAATATGCAAGGCCAGTGTGAGGTTGAGAAGGAGTTGTTGGGGGCTCCTGAAGAGAATTAAGGTGGATACATTTCCAGGGTCTAATGGATCGGTTATTGCAGGAGGCAAGAGAGCAGAGTGGGAGCCTTGATGAACAACCTTTCCCTGAAGCTCAAACCCTTGCATCCTGGTAACATTCTTGTAAATCATCTCTGCATTCTCTCCAGCTTATTAACATTATTCTTATAACAGGGTGATCAAAATGGAACATAATACATTAATGCAGCTATACCAATGTCATACATAACTGTAACATTATCCTGACTTCTAGATTCAGTGCCGATTGAAGAAGGCCAATGTACCAAAAGCATTCTTTACCACCTGCGACAGTACTGTGTACATGTACTCGGAGAACCTCTGCTTTACAACACTCCCGAGGGCCATATCATTCACTGTGAAGGTCATGCCATTGTTTGACTAACCAAAAAGCACTTATCTGCATTAAACTCCATTAGCTATTCTTCAGCACACTTGCCCAGCTGGTCACAATCCTGCTTAATTTTTGATAGATCATATTGTGAGCTCCAAATGCAATGTAGGAAATTAAAAGAGGTAAAGTGAATTGGTGTTACATTTAAGTATGGAAGGTTGCGAGGAGTAAAATGTATTGCATCTCATCCATTTGTTTCACAAAATGTGGGAAGAGGAATGGGCACTCGTGGAGATGGAAGAGCGAACCTGAGTGTCATGTAAATTAAAGAGGATGATGAAAGTGGAGGCATATGAGGAAAAAGTGCAGGAAAAATAACAGATGTGATTGAGATAGACACAAAGTGCTGAAGTAACTGGGTCAGGCAGCATCGCCGGGGAAAAGGATCGGTGACTGTAGGAGACTAGTTGACTGAAGAAAGGTACTGACTTGATCCTTTTTCACTAGAGATGCTGCCTGACCTGCTGAGTTACTCCAGCACTTTGTCTATCTTTGGTATCAACCAACATCTGCGGTTCTTTGCTTTTACAGATGCGATAGAGAGTCCTATGAATTATGACAAAGGGGAAAAACATACCTGAGGGAATTGAAGATATGATGGAATCACCAGTGTGGCAGCCTTTACATAAGGAAAGATGCAATGGAGCTGGAAAAATTGAGAATGGCATAGGGAGCCTACTGGAAGCAGGATGGGACCCTGTTGAGAGTCTGCTGGCTGGCCATTAATATCAGCTGCTAACCGAAAGAGGGGTCTCGACCCGAAAGGTCACCTTCTCTCCAGAGATGTTGCCTGTCCCGGTGAGTTACTCCATCATTTTGAACCTATCCCGTGATATGAAGATAGAGAAATCGGGAACAAAAGTCAGAGATTGATCATGTGAGAGAACAAGATATGACTTGACAGCAGATGTGATTAAACTTGAGTTCCGTTGAGGAAAAACAAATGGCATAGATACTGTAGACAGACACAAAATGCTGGAATAACTCAGCGAGAAAAGCAGCATCTCTGGATAGAAGGAATGGGTGATGTTTTGGGTCAAGACCCTTCTTCAGACAAGAGTTATCCAGCATCTGCAGGTCGTTCCTAAGCATAGATACTGTTACTGGAATGCACGAAGAGTTGAAAACAAGGATGGATGCGATCACAAAATGCCCAAACTGCCTAAATAGGAAATGCATCGAATGGAGATTAAGCTATTTTGTTTCAGGATTAGTAGCAGTGTCAACCAATTCTTGTTTGGTGCATAGCATCATGAGAGGAATAGATCAGATAGATGCACAGAATCTCTTACCCAGAGTAGGGGAATCGAGGACCATGGTTCAAGGTGAAAGGGAAAAGATTTAATAAGAATCTGAGAGGTAACTGTTTCACACAAAGGGTGGTGGATAGAACAAGCTGCCAGAGGAGGTAGTTGAGGCAGGGACTATCCCAAGGGAGAGGGGGGGGGGGGGTAGAGAGTGGGATAGAGAGGCAGGGCTGCCAACTCTCATGCTTTGAGCGTGAGAATCACACATTTCGCCAAATTCTCATGCTGATCACAAATTTCTCTGTGATCAACTAAAATTTCAAAACTCATATCAACTGCATGGGCCATGGGTGTTGGAAGCAGAAGCAGCGGCGGGGGCATATGCGGACGGGGAGCGGAGCTGGTGAGTGTTTGCTGGGCTGGCGAGTCGCTCACTGCAGCTCCGACCATGGAGCAGCTTCAGTGCATGAGTCCTGGGCCATCGGAGGTGTCGGAACCGTTGCGCCGCTGCCGGGAGAGTCTCTGTGCCGAATTCGCCCAGGTGACCAGCATGGATCAGGCTGCGGCTCGGTGCATCCTGGAGGACAACTAGTGGCTGCTGGAAGTAAGTACCAAGCACTGGGTGGAAACGGTGGAAGATAGTGGCCTTCAAATGGGAGTGGTTGGAGAAAGCATCCTGCTTACCTAGTCGATTTTCACTTATTGTAACTGCAGGAAAAATATTCCCGACGTTGGGGGAGTTCAGAACCAGGGGTCACAGTTTAAGAATAAAGGGTAGGCCACTTAGGATTGAGATGAGGACAAACTTTCTTCACGCAGAGATTTGTGAATCTGTGGAATTCTCTGCCACAGAAGGCAGTGCAGGCCAATTCACTGGATGTTTTCAAGAGAGTGTTACATTTAGTTCTTGGGGCTAACAAAATCAAGGGATATGGGGAAAAAACAGGAAAGAGGGACTGATTTTAGATGAACAGCCATGATCAAATTGAATGGCAGAGCTGGCTCGATGTTTCTATGCTTCAGTATATGGCAATAAAACTCGACCACTTGATTTGTAAGCATTCATGCAATGTGGAGGTATAATGTAGTCATAGAGTGATTTAGTGTGAAAACAGGGCCTTCAACGCAACTTGCCCACACCCGCCAACATGTCCCACCTACACTACCTGCTTTTGGTCCATATCCCTCCAAACCTGCCCTATCCATGTATTAGTCGAACTGTTTCTTAAATGTTGGGATGTTCCCTGCCTCAACTACCTCCTCTGGCAGCTTGTTCCATACACCCACCACCCTTTGTGTGGAAAAAGTTACCTCTTAAAAATACATTGAAATCATACTTCTACAATGCATTAAAACATGATTTTAATACATAAAATTTCATAAATCCCTACCTTGCGAGGGGGACACACACCCCCTTCTCACTCCCTCGCCAGGTACCCCCAAGGCCAGTGATCAGTGATCGCTCAGCCTCCACATTTTCAAAAACGCTCCACGGCCCCTGGTTCAGTCAGAGAACACTGCCAGATGTGAGTGGGGAACTGAGGCCAGTTGTCCGTGATGTCTGGATCCCAATGCTCAGCGCTTCGTGTTTTGGAGTTGGCTAATGTTATTGATTTGTACTTAGCTGATTTGTAATTAGTTGACAAAACCTTAATTTATTAATCCGGAATATCCAATAGGATGGGATAAGTGTAATATTAAAATGACATGCAAGGTGTCAGGCTGTCTGTCACAACATACAGCCCCGGTAACCTATTATTTCCTTCAGTTAAATATTGGGAAGGTAGCACTATTGTCATTTGCCACTCAACTATTATGTTTGTTTACCTCACTGACTATTTCTAATCCCCCCCCCCCCCCAAATTCCTTTGACAGGTTGAATAGAAATTGAAACATAGAAAATAGGTGCAGGAGTAGGCCATTTGGCCCTTCGAGCCTGCACCGCCATTCAATATGATCATGGCTGATCATCCAACTCAGTATCCTGTACCTGCCTTCTCTCCGTACTCCCTGATCCTTTTAGCCACAAGGGCCACGTCTAACTCCCTCTTAAATATAGCCATTGAACTGGCCTCAACTACCTTCTGTGGCAGAGAATTCCAGAGACTCACCACTCTCTGTGTGAAAAATGTTTTCCTCATCTCGGTCCTAAAGGAATTCCCCCTTATCCTTAGACTGTGACGCCTTGTTCTGGACCTCCCCAACATCGGGAACAACCTTCCTGCATCTAGCCTGTCCAACCCCTTAAGAATTTTGTAAGTTTCTATAAGATCCCCCCTCAATCTTCTAAATTCTAGCGAGTACAAGCCAAGTCTATCCAGTTTTTCCTCATATGAAAGTCCTGACATCCCAGGAATCATCCTGGTGAACCTTCTCTGTACCCCCTCTATGGCAAGAATGTCCCCAATCTCGTTGTTTTATTAATTGAACACATAGATGAACATCCTCAAGGAGTGTAATCAGATGGGAACTGATTCAGATGCGATATTTAAGAGCTTGTTCAATGAAGGGGCATATTTTAAAGGAGTGACAGAGATACTTGCAGGGGAATGTGTGAGGAGATTATTATTTGTCTTTAGTTTTCGCTTGAACCAGGAAATTTGAAGATTCAAAGTTTAATATAATAATTTTTTTGTTTTTTTAATTTAATATTTTTATTAGAAGCATTGCATATTATCTAAGGTACAACAGCACTTCAAATACAAATCAGACTTATCACAAACGTTGTACAGATATTATGCGATAATTTATATATGCTACTGTTTTTGATTTTTTTTTGGGAAGGTAAGGGAGTGAAAAACAAAGTAAAAGTATAAATCAATAATCAAGACGTTGTGATTAGATTATTATTATATAATAAAAAATAAAAAAGAATAAAGATAAACAAGAAAAATTAAAATATTAAAACAATTATTATATAATTTTTTTTTTAATTAAAAAAGGAATACATCTTTACATTTTCATATAACAATATCTATTGAGACATGTATACAGATCCCAATACTTTTTTTCATCTAATCCTACACCAGGGTACCTATTGAGTTACGGTGCTGAGCTCAGCTACCCCTTTAAGTAATCAATGAATGGAGACCATATTTGTTCAAAAAGTTCATATTTGTCCATTAGGACAAACCTAATTCTCTCCAAATGCAACGTCTCCGACATTTCCACAGTCCACATTTTGATTGTGGTGGATAATGTTCCCTTCCAGAATTTTTATATTAATTTTTTTCCAATTATCAAACGGTAGTCAAGAAAATTTATTTGACTTACTGTTAATATTAAGCTTGAGTCAGGGACTCCTAATATTATTAACTTTAGATCAGGGTCCAATTTAGTTTTAAGAACCTCAGAGACGATTCCAAAAATATCAGCCCAATAACTATTAAGTTTTATGCATGTTACAAAACTATGCGTTAAGTTGGCTTCTAAATTCTTACATTTATCGTAAATAGAAGAAATGTTAGGAACATTTCTATTTAATTTCGTTTTTGAGTAGTGTAATCTATGTATTACTTTAAATTGTATCAAAGTATGTCTGGCATTTAATGAAGTTTAATATAATAATTGTGTTGATACTGACTCCAACCAGCCACGTAATGAATACCGTCTATTCCGGAGGTTTTATTTTTCTGATGCCATTTACACTTCACTTGATTTCAATCACTTCAATGTAAAAGTAATTGGGAATGGGGAGCATTGGAACAAAAATTTGCCCTCGGTAATATAATAATGTATGCATGTTGGTAGGTGCAATCAAAACATAACACAACAATGATCTTTTTATCATTGTTGTGTTATGAATACCACAGAAAATATTATGTACTCTCAAGATCACATTTAATAGAATAATATTGCTTATATATATAGTTATTGGACTATGCATTTCGGAAAAGTCCCAGCTGAGAGGAAGACAGCAAAATACTGAAAATATTGGGGGTGAAAATGACTTCAGGACAGTATAGTAGGAAAATGAAAGAAATGGTAACAGAATACTTATACAGCTGAGGGAGTATAATTTTATGGATGATAAATTGTGTTCAACCAATTGATGACTTCTTTGACACAGTAACTAGCATGTTAGATAACAAGGAAGTCAATGGATGTAGCAAGTTTTGTTATACACAATTTGGTCTGTGAAGTGCCCCATAAAATATTACTGCATTAGATAAGCACCTGTGGACTTGGACGTAATAGGTTAAGTCCAGGGGGTCAGATATGGGGCTTTATGTGTGGGCCAGATATATTGTCAGTGCAGAGGAGCTAGGAGCAAGGCCAAGTGTGCATCCAGAGTCCATTTCTGGAATAGTACTAGGTGTGCAGTCAAAGGTGGGACAATGGGAGTGTTCAGCACTGGGAACCTAAGCAGGTAAGCAGCTATGATCAGGGAAGAACAGGGGGCCAGGTGTAAGGCTGGACTTGGGGTCAGGAATGAGAGAAGGTGTGCAACTGGAGTCAGGGTCAGGAGTAGTACCAGGTATGCAGTGAGACCCAGGTTGGCCAACATGGGCCAAGTGTTTGATTATAATCTGATTTCCATACATGAATACACTAATATACTCAGCTGCACCCACTGAGTTTCTCCAGCATTTTTGTGTACCATGAATATACTGAGATCATTCATGTGCTGCACCTGTTGATCAGAACCTGGCTCTACTATGGAATGTAATTAGGAATGTAATTTAGTCTAACCTTATTTATAGCTAATCCAATTTAAAGCATATATGTTGCATTCAAGTGTAAGTTAATAGACTCGCTACAGTATGCACCAGATTGCACAATTTCAAGCTGCCCTCACCCCCCTCCTCGTTCACTACGCTCAATCGGGCATGGTCTCTCGCAATTTCTCACTCGCAACTCTCACCCAATGTTGGCAGCCCTGAAGTTGGGCCTGTTCCCACACTGCATCACTCGATGACTCTAAGTGTGAGAAAAAAAGATTAAAGCGGCAGACCTCTCGGTGCTCGGTATTCGGCCCGTCCCGTCCCGTCCCTCCTCTGGAGAGCAGTTGCCTCTGAGCGCGGGCGCGGGCGCGCGCGGGCGGGCGGGGCAGTTGGGGCTGGGGCGGGGCGGTTGTCCCGCGGCTCGTGCTCGTGCTCGTGCCCGCCCGCTCGCGCAGAGACGGTTGGCTGGGCGCGCGCGCGCTCGCTCGCAGTGACGCCGGGTGTTTGGGGGCTGGGTGAGGAGAAGATGGCGGCGGCGGCGGCGGCGATGGTGAGCGCGAGTAGCGGCAGCAGTGACACTTCCAGCACCGGCGAGGAGGAGAGGATGAAACGCCTTTTTCAGACCTGCGATGGAGACGGCGATGGCTACATCAGCAGGTCAGCTCGCATTTCCCCACCTCTCTGCATTGCATCTGGGAGGGAGCAGAGAGAATGTTTAGTTGTTAAGGATGGAAGAGCAAACGGGCTAATCATAATTGCCGCAAACAATTGTTTAAGAGCTTATTGAGGATCTGTATCACTTTTATGCATTGCAGATTAAGTTGTAATCATTTTTGTGGCACCCGTTGGGGGTGGGTTGAAGAAACTTTTCATTAGTCGTAGATTCCTTGTACGTTGCAACATTATCACATCATAAACGTTATTGCTTTGTGTACAAATGCCAGAAAACACATATTTAAGTTGTTAAAAACCAAAGTCTATACATACTTAAGAGACTTGGGCTTTTACGACCGAAAATCATTTGCAGTTATTAAATGTTACAAGAGAATCCCGGTGTCCGTATCGGCTGCAGTGAAACAAACGCGAATACTAACAACATTAATTTAAAAGTTCGCACAGTTGTCATGTTTTAAGGTATTTACCCAGATGCATTCGAGTTTTACAATAAAGGTTTAAAACAATATATAATTTTGTTGGAAAATCTCATTCAATTTTTTTTATTTAAAGTAAAAACATTTTGATTCGGAGATAGGACACTACTCAGCAGAACAAGCACGCGTGATGTTGTGGCCGGAGCATTGGAATCAAGTTCACATCAGGATAAAGTAGAATTTGAGGTTAGACAATAATTGAATTACAAAGTCTCCCTTTTAAAAAGGCGTCCTGATTGTGTATATATAATAAAAGAGACAACAAACGTTTTATTGTTTATTGTAAAACGTAAATTTACGTTGGCGAATACGTTCAGCACACTGGTGGTGGAAAGCAATGCACAATATTTAATAGCAATTTACTGAAGAAAACAACGATTTTTCTAATAGATAATACAGCTAGATGTCCAGCTGAGTGATTACTAGCCGGAATTTATGTCCAAACAATGTGTGTATCAGAAGATATAGGAGCTTGTAACCCAGATGCCCAGACTTAACAACTTCTTCCCCATTGGTATCACACTCTTGACCCAGTTCATACCCCCTTCCCAGAGGTGCTGCCAATATTCTTTCTTTTAACTCTTTTTATTTGGTTATTGCATTATTGTATTTTAGTATTTTTTCCCACCACTTCGCTCCAATCTTGCTCCATTTGCTGTTTTGCACATACTTATCTTTGCATTTATATGTATTGTTTGCTATGTGCGTTTCATGTGAAATGGGATTTCATCGCACTCTGGTGTACATGACAATAAACTTTGTGGCACATCCATGTACCTTGTTCTGAACCATCACCCCGCTAATGAACGCCATTTCCTGGACAGTTACAGATCTTATCATATCAGGAGATTGCCCCTCCACAGCCCACTTCTATTTCATATCCAGGATCTGTAAATAGTACTGCCTGGCTATGGCCATTGTTTATGTCTTTTGTGTGGCTGAACTAATTTCTGCATACCTGGACTCGTCCTGTCTCTCATTATCCAGTCGCCTTGCACCCACTTCACAGAGGTGCTGCCACATACATACCTTTAACATCTGTGACACCTTTCATGCCCTCTTGGAAACATTTTGATGTTCCAATTCCCTGGTACCACCCGGCTCGTCTTTACCATGGATGTCCATTTTCTGTGCACCATCATTCCATTCAGGAAGGTCTTGTGGCCCTCTGTTTCTTTCTTGAATAAAGACTAGCCAGTTCTCCTCTACTACACTCTCATCTGTTTGGCAGAACTTGATCTTACCCTCTTCTTCTTCTTCATCTACTTCTTGTGTATGATGTGCACAGCCTAAAGTTGTAAGACAACTTGTTCTGTTTGATCTTCTGTTTGTGCACGCCAGGTTGATTGCATTTGTTGAAACAGGGTGGACCACGTGAAGGTTGCAATCTCCCACCCCCATCTTACCCTCAACAACTCCATTTGAATCCATTCAATTTCTACGATCGGCGGGATAGCAGTGCATTCTTCCATGATCCCTTGTTACTCCTGTCTTTTTGTTGACAATGTGGAACAGTCCTTGTTCAAAGCAGACGTTGGCGCACCCCCCACCTAACCTTTACTCTGCTGCATTGACGACTGCATCACTGCTGTCTTCTGCATCTGCGTAGAACGCGTCGATTTCTTCACCTTCCGAATCATCCTTATCCCCTGAAAAAGGCAGCGCTGGAGTAACCCAGCAGGTCAGGCTGCATCTATGAAGAACATGGATAGGCAATGTTTTGGGTCAGGTTAACTTCTCCCATCCTGTCTCCTGTAAGGAAACCTTCTCTTCTTAATTTCTTAGTCCCTCCTGCATTTTTTCTCAAGACGAGGCCACTAATTTCGACCTACTGAAATATTATCTTCCTTTTGGAAATGTGGATTCCCCTCTGCCATAGTTAATGGAGCTCTCACAAGTGTTTCCTGTATTTTTCAGCACATCTGCACTAACCCCTCAACCTCCCAGCAGAATAACAATTAAGTTATTTTGACTCTGCATCCAACACAATGAAAGAAAACTGGCAGGGAACATAAAAACTGACTGCAAAAGTTTTTATAGATATGTGAAAGAGAAAGAGGTTAGTTAAAACAAATGTAGGTCCCTTGCATTCAGAAACAGGTGAGTTGATCATGGGGAACAAGGATATGGCGGACCAATTGAATAACTACTTTGGTTCCGTCTTCACTAAGGAAGACATAAATATCTGCCTGAAATAGCAGGGGACTGTGGGTCAAAGGAGGAATTGAGTGAAATCAGGTCAGTCGGGAAGTGGTGTTGGGTAAATTGAATAGATTAAAGGCGATAAATCCCCAGGGCCAGATAGGCTGCATCCCAGAGTACTTAAGGAAGTAGCTCAGGAAATAGTGGATGCATTAGTGATAATCTTTCAAAACTCTTTAGATTCTGGAGTAGTTCCTGAGGATTGGCGGGTAGCAAATGTAACCCCTCTTTTTAAGAAGGGAGGGAGAGAGAAAACGGGGAATTACAGACCAGTTAGTCTAACATCGGTAGTGGGGAAACTGCTAGAGTCAGTTATTAAAGATGGGATAGCAGCACATTTGGAAAGTGGTGAAATCATTGGACAAAGTCAGCATGGATTTACAAAAGGTAAAATCATGTCTGACGAATTTGTGGAATTTTTCGAGGATGTAACTAGTAGCGTGGATAAGGGAGAACCAGTGGATGTGGTATATCTGGACTTCCAGAAGGCTTTCGACAAGGTCCCACATAAGAGATTAGTATACAAACTTAAAGCATACGTATTGTTCAGTATTGATGTGGATAGAGAACTGGCTGGCAACAGGACTGAGCAAAGAGTAGGAGTAAACGGGTCCTTTTCACAATGGCAGGCAGTAACTAGTGGGGTACCGCAGGGCTCAGTGCTGGGACCCCAGCTATTTACAATATATTTAATGATCTGGATGAGGGAATTGAAGGCAATATCTCCAAGTTTGCGGATGACACTAAGCTGGGGGGCAGTGTTCGCTGTGAGGAGGATGCTAGGAGACTGCAAGGTGACTTGGATAGGCTGGGTGAGTGGGCAAATGTTTGGCAGATGCAGTATAATGTGGATAAATGTGAGGTTATCCACTTTGGTGGCCAAAAACAGGAAAGCAGACTATTATTTAAATGGTGGCCGATTAGGAAAAGGGGAGATGCAGCGAGACCTGGGTGTCATGGTACACCAGTCATTGAAAGTAGGCATGCAGGTGCAGCAGGCAGTGAAAAAAGCGAATGGTATGTTAGCTTTCATAGCAAAAGGATTTGAGTACAGGAGCAGGGAGGTCTACTTCAGTTGTACAGGGTCTTGGTGAGACCACACCTGGAGTATTGCGTGCAGTTTTGGTCTCCAAATCTGAGGAAGGACATTATTGCCATAGAGGGAGTGCAGAGAAGGTTCACCAGACTGATTCTGGGATGTCAGGACTGTCTTTTTTTTTTTTTTTTTTTGTTTGTTTATTTTTGTTAGAAGTAAGTACAGTAGTCTGGTACTTAAGTACCTAATACATAATAATAAATACATATTTTCATTCTTGTACAACTTCATATTTTTGGTGCAATAATAAAAGAACAGTGAGAGAAAAGAGAAATAAAGAGTGTCGGAATAGATAGACAAGCAAGTAGAAACAGAAAGTAAAAAAAAATAAAGGACAGAGGTGAGAAGTTAAAAGATTGAAAGAAAAGGAAAAAGTAATAAGAAATGAAAGATTAGGAGAGATCTACCTATCTCATATTTTTGCCCATTCGTCACCCAGTTCTGAACCATTTAATTTCTAAGGTTATGTTATGTTGCACCATATGCTTGTATAAAGTTGATAAACGGAGACCAAATCTTTAAGAAGCAGTCTACTTTGCTAGTAAGAGGAATCTCATTTCTTCAAGATGTAGCGTTTCAGACATATTTGAGATCCACATTTTGAATGTTGGCGTAGGTGCGTTTTTCCAAAATTTAAGTATAAGTTTTTTCGCTGTTATTAGACCATAATTAAGAAAGGCTTCTGGAATATAGTTAGTTTACTTCCCTCTTCCATTGATCCAAGATAATCAATTCAGTATTGGGTTCAATTTTGTGTTAATAGTTTGTAAAAATTCCAAAATTTCATTCCAAAATGTATACAGTTTGTACAAGAGACAAAGGAATGTGCTATAGTGGCATTTTGAGTTTAGACATTTGTCGCAGATGGGGGAAACATTTGAAAATATTTTATTCAGTCTTGTTTTTCGAATAATATAATCTATGTAAAATTTTAAATTGAATTAGGTTATGTCTTACATTCATTGAACATTTGTTTACATATAATAGATTTTTTATCCCATCTATCGTTCGGAATTTTTATCAATAACTCTTGTTCCAGTCTCTTCTAATTGCTTCTGTCGTTGGTGTTTCTATATTTAGAATTTTTATATATAAGTAGATATTAAATTGCTTGATTCTGCCTTTCTATTCATTCCTTCCTCCAGTAGATCTGGGGTTAAAGTTTGATATCCTTGTATATACTTTTTCAAATAACCTTGAATTTGAAGGTATTTGAAATATTGATTACTTTTCAAATTATATTTTAGTTGTAATGTTGGAATGATAAAAGTTTTCCCATTTCATACATATCTCCATCATTTTAATTCCTATTCTTTCCCAATGGGTAAACGTTTTATCAATAATGGATGGTTTGAATGAGGGATTATTAGCTATTGGAGAAAGAAGCGATAATTTTCTTAATTTTAAAGTTAATTTTATTTGTTTCCAAATTCGTATTATACTATGAATAATTGGATTCTTCTTGTATATTACATTGTTCAGTTTTATCGGGGAAAGAAGGATCGCTCCTATATTATAAGGGGAACAATCCTCTTTCTCCATTCTTATCCAATCTACCTGTTGGGCAGAACTGTCCAACCAGTAGATTATATTTTTAATATTCACTGCCAATAATAATACAATAAGTTAGGGAGTGTCAGTCCCCCTGATTCTTTAGATTTACACAAGTGTTTTTTTTTTATTCTGTGTGATTTATAATCCCATATAAAGTTTATAATATCAGAATCTAATTTTTTGAAGAATTTTTTAGGTATGTATATTGGTATTGATTGAAATAGGTACAATATTTGTGGTAAGAAGATCATTTTTATCGCGTTTATTCTGCCTATTAATGACATCGGCAGTGTCTTCCAAAATTTAATCAGCCCATTTAATTTAGTTAATAAAGGCATATTAGTTTGCGTTGAGTAATGATTTATAGTTCCTAGTAATTTGGATGCCCAAATATTTAAATTTTTCTGTTGTAATTCTAAAAGGGGAATTTCAACAGATGTGTCGACCTTGAGGTTTTATCGTCATATTTCGCTTTTGTTCCAATTTATTCTATATCCTGAAAAAGAACCAAATTCCTCTATTAAATTTAGTATATTTGGTATGCTAATTTGCGAATTTGTAATATATAATAATATGTCATTTGCATATAATGAAATTTTATTATTTGAGTGTTTGGTAATATACCCATGAATGTTCGGATGGCTTCTTATACTTTCAGCTAAAGGCTCTATCACTAGTGCAAAAAGCAGAGGGCGATAACGCGCACCCTGCCTATTGCCCCTTGCTAAGTGGAATTTCGGGGATAATATATTATTAGTCAGTATTCTAGCCGTCGGCTTATCATATAATAGTTTTACCCATGAAATAAAATTATCTCCCATATTAAATTTTTGCAATACTTTGAATAAATATTGCCATACTACTTGATCAAAAGCTTTTTCTGCATCCAATGAATAATTGCTAGTTCTTCTTCAGTATTATGTGAGAGTACATTATATTAGACAACCGTCTCAAATTGTTAAATGAGTATCTCTTTGGTATGAACCCTGTTTGGTCCGGATTTATTAGTTTACTAACATATTTACTCAATCTTCTCGCTAGGGTCTTCGTTAATATTTTTTGGTCTGTATTAGGAGTGCAATAGCTCTATATGAGCCTGGGTCTTCTAGATCTTTATCCTTTTTTGGTATAAGTGTAATAGTTGATTCAGTTAGTGTTTCTGGTAGTTTATTTTCTTTAAAAATGTATGTATATAAATCTTGCAACCGTGGAGAAAATTATTTCGTAGAATCTTTTATAGAATTCATTACTGAAGCCATCTGGTCCTGGGGTTTTGCCGTTCTTCAACGAACTAATTGTTTCTTCTATTTCCTGTAGTGTAATCTGAGCTCCTAATGCCTCTTGTTCCACATATTTTAATTTTGGAAGATTACAATTATCTAAGAAATTTGCAATTTGAGTATTATTTGCAGAGGTTTTCGATGTATATAAGTTTTGATAAAATTGAGCAAATCTTTTATTAATTCTTTAGGTAGTGTTAGTAATTCCCTTTGTCTGATTTAATTTTAGTAATTGTATTTTCTGTGTCCCTTTTTTTCAGTTGGCGTGCTAAGAGTTTATGAGGTTTATCACCAAATCAAAATTTTTCTTGTTTTGTAATTTGAAAATAATCTCATTATTCTGGCCGATAAAATTTTATTTAGTTTATATTTTTAGTATTATCTTATTATGTTTATCTATAGTTGGTTCTTTGGCATTTTCTGAATCTAATTGTCTAATTTCTTGTTCTAACTGCAATTGTTCAGTATTATTCTTTTTATTTTGGAAAGCTTGATATGAGATTATAATTCCTCTAATAAATGCCTTAAAAGTTTCCCATAATAAAGAGGGTGAAATATCTGGTGTATCATTTGTCTCAAAGAAGAATCTCATCTGCTCTTTTAAATATGTGCAACCTTGTGAGTTATTTAAAATTTGGGGGTTAAACCCTCAAAACGAATTTTTATCGGGCATTCCTTCTAATTTTAAAGAAAAAGTTAACGGGGAATGATCAGAAATGATACTATTATGATATTTAGAATTATATGTATATGGAATTAGTTTTGTGTCCACTAAGAAATAATCAATACGTGAATATGTTTTTATGTACTGTTGAATAAAATGAATATTCCCTACTTACTGGGTTAGCGATCCTCCATACATCTGTTATATTAGAATTTTTCATGTATGTATTTAGGAGTTCACTCGTTTTAGATTTTATGTTAGTCCTTTTTTTGTTTGCTGATTTATCCAAATATGGATCTAAAACACAATTCAAATCTCCCCCTATTATCACATTTTGATGATTAAGTTCTGAAATTATATCCAAAATTTTACTAAAGATTGGGGGTTGTCAAAATTAGGAGCATAAATATTTATCAGTAAGTGGAGTAGAATAAATTTCTCCCGTAACTATGACGTACCTCCCTCTTTAATCTGCTATAGTATTCTTTTAATTTAATGGTATACCTTTACGAATGATAATAGCCGTGCCTCTAGATTTAGAAGTAAATGAAGAGTAGTATGTTTGCCCAATCCAATTTGCCTTCAATCTTATCTGTGTTTGATATTTCAGATGCGTCTCTTGTAAGAAAATAATGTCACTTTTTAAGGCTTTTAATTGGGCAAAGATCTTACCCCTTTTAATTGGTTCATTAGCGCCCCTTATATTCCAACTACAAAACGTGATTCCTCCAGTTTTATTTTGTTTATCGTCTTGCATTATGGATCATGTTAATACCTTTACTTCATATGGTGCAACAGAACCTTATAACTCCAGATGAAGGATGATCATCCCCAGCTGTTAAGTTTTGTTGGCATCTCTCCTTCAGAATAAACCTTGAAAAAGACCAGAAAGTGTAGAGTCGTGAAAAAGATAATTAACAAACAAAAAGTGATATTATAATATCCAAAAAATAAGATATTATAATTAAAAACAAGCCACCAACAGGTGGTAGAAAAATTGTTATTGACTTCCGTAGATGTTTTTTATATGTTTCGCTCTGCCCCCTTGACCAATTATTATTAATTGGAAGAGAGAGCGATACAAAGTTCAAAAATTATATATATATATATATAATATAAAACATACTCCAATAGCTAGATTAGAAATTTATCTTCCAGGAGGAAAAACAAAATAAAAAAAGTAGTTTCCAAATTAATTATATATTTAAATATAACAGTAATTATGTTAATTATATATCCATATCTATCAATATGCCCAGATTTATTACAATTAAGTCTCAAACTTTTGTATCAGACAACAGCAGGTCCCAAGGGGTTAACCAAATTCAGACCTTGGATAATTTCCAAGTATCTGAATCTCCTGCCCCCTTTACGCACGATCTAGATTAAGTCTACTGTATCCATAAAATGTGTTAGTATGTTATTAATACTACCCAATTTTTATTAATTATATTTTATGTTAGTATGTAATTATATGTTTCTTAAATCGTATTTCTATATTACACTATATTCTCAATTTATTTTCCCCGCCACAGTTTCTCTTCTTTGTCAGTCCTTTGTTGAAATGAAAACTTAAAATCCGACCTTGAATTAACAATTCCAAAGATAAAGTCTAGACAGTTCTCGAGGAAGATTCGCAATTTTAACAAGAGCAGTCTTTTTTGTATGTTAAAAAAAAGAGACACAGTCCTTTCTTTGTCGCTTCTCCTCGATGTTATTGTAGGAGACCAACTCCTAACGATCAGTAGACCTCCTTTGTGATACTTTGTGCAATATTTAAATGCCTTCTGGATCCGTGAATGCACGTTCAACATGGTTATAAGAAATTCTCAATTTAGCGGGATATACTATCCCATATCTTACTCCCGAGACCTCTTTCAGTAGTCTTCTCGTGTTTTGTAAACTTATTCCTCTTTTCCATGACTTCAGCTGGAAAATCACGGAAGAATCTTAGTTTGTCTTCTCCAAACATCAAATTCCCTCCATATGGAATCTTTTTCATAATTCCTTCCAAGGTTGAAATGTCATAGAATTTCAGAATAATCTGTCTTGGGGAGGCAGTTAAGCTTGCTTGAGCCTTACGTCGGACTCGGTTGAGCCATATCTATTCTCGGGGCTTCAGGCAGCTTAAGTACTTGTTTGAGTAAAATTGGCAGCAAACTCCTGAAAGTTTTGTCCAATCTCCTTTTCCTTCTTTTAATCCAATTATCCTCAAATTTTGTCTCCTTGATCTTGCCTCCAAGTCCGTGCAGTTATACTTCATTTTAGCAAGCTCCCTCCCAATGATTTCTGATTCCTGTTTTAGTCTCTTTATCTCCTTAGCCATCTCAGTTATCGTATTGTCCATTCCTTCCATAGCCACCTCAGTAGATTTTAGCATTGTATCCAGTTTTTTATTACAATCCTTATCAACCTGCTTAATTTTTTTATTTAAATCCTCCTCAACTTCGACCACACGTTTGGTTAAGTCATCAATTTTCCCCATCAGCGTATCATTACCTTGTTTAATTTTTTCAGAGAGGATTTTTGTCCTTCAGCACGAGGTTCTCCTCTCGTATCAGTTTTGAAATAACTTCAGTGACTGAAGCTAATACTGACTTTTCCAGGTGTTCCATTTGTTCCTCCATTAAAGTCAATTCTGTAGAAGGATTTCGGGAATCAAACTTCTTCTTCTGAACTTCCAGCTGATGTTTGAGGGGATTGAGGAGTCTTTTCAGGTTTTTTCAAGTAGGCTCTTGTAAGCAGGTCTTGAAGTGGCTTTTGCAGACTTCTGGCGAGGTTTCTGTTTTTTCATTTAAAACTGCAATTATTCTCTGTTATCAGCAGGATTCTGATAAACACACAATTAAATAGCAGCTCCGGTAGTTATTTTCAGAACTCCCCCGTCTTCCAACTCATATTTTAGCACATTAAAACATCTTAGGGAGCAGAGCGAAACAGCGACGTCTCTCACCCCACCATTGACTGACCTGGGATGTCAGGACTGTCTTATGAAGAAAGACTGGATAGACTCGGTTTATACTCTCTGGAATTTAGGAGATTAAGAGGGGATCTTATAGAAACTTACAAATTTCTTAAGGGGTTGGACAGGCTAGATGCAGGAAGATTGTTCCCGATGTTGGGGAAGTCCAGGACAAGGGGTCACAGCTTAAGGATAAGGGGGAAATCCTTTAAGACCGAGATGAGAAAGACTTTCTTCACACAGAGAGTGGCGAGTCTCTGGAACTCTCTGCCACAGAGGGTAGTTGAGGCCAGTTCATTGGCTATATTTAAGAGTGAGTTGGATGTGGCCCTTGTGGCTAAGGGGATCAGAGGGTATGGAGAGAAGGCAGGTACGGGGATACTGAGTTGGATGATCAGCCATGATCATATTGAATGGCGGTGCAGGCTCGAAGGGCTGAATGGCCTACTCCTGCACCTAATTTCTATGTTTCTATGTTTCCAACACATGATCCTTCTCCATTTCTGTCAGCTCCCAATGCAATCCCAGCACCATCTCTACACCTTCCCATTCTCCCCCTTTACTTTCTGCATTTCACGAGCACTGCTGTTTTTGAGATTCCCTTGTCCATTCATTACTCCTCAATCACCTCTCTGTCTCCTGGCAATGTTTCCTGCAACCAAAAGAGACATTTGCTCCCCTCCATCTGGCACCTCATCATCATCATCATCCAGGGGCCTAAACAGTCTTTCCAGATGAGGTAAAAGTTCACCTGGACCTCTTCCAACCTGGCCTACTGCATCAGTGCTCCTATGTAAGTTCATAAGTTGTAGGAGCAGAATTAGGCCATTTGGCCCATCAAATCTACTCTGCCATTTAATCATGGGTAATCTATTGTTCCCTCTCAACCCCATTCTCCTGCCTTCTCCCCATAACACCTGACACCCATACTAATCAAGAATCTATCAATCTCCAGCTCACAAATATCCTTTGTCTTGGCTGCAGCCTTCTGCGGCAATGAATTCTACAGATTCATCACTCTCTGACTAAAGAAATTCCTCCTCATCTTTCTCAAGGTAAGTCCTTTTATCCTGGGCTAAGGCCTCTGGTCCTAGATTCTCACACTAGTGAAAACATCCTCTCCGCATTCACTCTATCCAGGCCTTTCACTATTGGGTAATTGAGCTTCCCCCTCATTCTTCTAAACTCCAGCGAGTACAGGCCCAGTGCCGTCAAACATTCATCATGTGTTAACCCAATCATCACTGGGATCATTATTGTTCTAAATAGTTTTCTTTAGTTTGAGGTTTTGTTTGAGGAATTTCATTGTAAAGCTGTTAAAAAAATCTCAATGTCATCTGAAAATCCCTTAAAAAAAATAACGCAGCCATGGCAGCATTTACAGACACTGGGGGTCAGCCCAAAGCTTACTGGCTTTCAAATATGCATGGGTCGAAGTTGGCTAGAGGGCCAGTGAAAGATTTCTCCTGGATTTAGGCCAACTAAGTGTGGACTTGGCCAGGTCAGGTTCTGAGCTTGAAGCTAGGATACCATGATTTGGTTCCTTGATGATTTAATCTGACTTGCCGTCTCCATTTATTTATTTTAGATTTCAAGTCAAGAGAGTTTTATTGTCACGTGTCCCAGATAGGACAATGAAATTCTTGCTTGCTGCAGCACAACAGAATATTGTAAGCATAATACAGAACAGTTCAGTGTGTCTATATACCATAGACCATAAATATAGACATAAATAAACAGATAAAGTGCAATAGCAGTTCAGAGTTTGTTTGATGTTGTGTTTAATTGCCTGATGGCTGTGGGGAAGAGCTGTTTCTGAACCTGGATGTTCAAGTGAGTTTATTGTCATGTGTCCCTGATAGGACAATGAAATTCTTGCTTTGCTGCAGAACATAGTAGGCATTTACTACAAAACAGATCAGTGTGTCCATATATCATTATATAAATACATACACACATGAATAAATAAACTGATGAAGTGCAAATAACAGATAATGGGTTATAAATGATCAGAATTTTATCCGAGCCAGGTTTAATAGCCTGATGGCTGTGGGGAAGTAGCTATTCCTGAACCTGGTCGTTACAGTCTTCAGGCTCCTGTACCTTCTACCTGAAGGTAGCAGGGAGATGAGTGTGTGGCCAGGGTGGTGTGGGTCCTTGATGATGCTGCCAGCCTTTTTGAGGCAGCTACTGCGATCAATCCCCTCGATGGAAGGAAGGTCAGAGCCGATGATGGACTGGGCAGTGTTTACTACTTTTTGTAGTCTTTTCCTCTCCAGGGCGCTCAAGTTGCCGAACCAAGCCACAATGCAACCGGTCAGCATGCTCTCTACTGTGCACCTGTAGAGGTTAGAGAGAGTCCTCCTTGACAAACCGACTCTCCATAATCTTCTCAGGAAGTAGAGGCGCTGATGTGCTTTCTTGATAATTGCATTTAGTGTTCTCAGACCAGAAAAGATCTTCAGAGATGTGCACGCCCAGGAATTTGAAGCTCTTGCCCCTTTCAACCATCGACCCGTTGATATAAACGGGACTGTGGGTCCCCATCCTACTCCTTCCAAAGTCCACTATCAATTCCTTGGTTTTGCTGGTGTTGAGGGCCAGGTTATTGTGCTGGCACCATATGGACAGTTGCTCGATCTCTCTTCTGTACTCTGACTCATCCCCATCAGTGATACGACCCACAACAGCGGTGTCATCAGTGAACTTGATGATGGAGTTCACACTGTGACCGGCTACGCAGTCATGAGTATAGAGTGAGTACAACAGGGGGCTGAGCACGCAGCCTTGAGGTACTCCCGTGCTGATTGTTATCGAGGCTGACACATTTCCACCAATACGAATAGGCTGTGGTCTGTGAATGAGGAAGTCGAGGATCCAATTGCAGAGGGAGAGACCCAGTTCTGCGAATTTGGTAACCAGCTTGGAGGGGATGATTGTGTTAAATGCCGAGCTGTAATCAATGAATAACAGCCTGACATATGAGTTTTTGTTGTCCAAGTGGTCCAGAACGGAGTGGAGGGCCAGCAAGATCGCATGCACCGTTGATCTGTTGTGGCGAACTGCCGTGGGTCCAGGTTTTTGTCAAGGTAGGAGTTGATTTGCTCCATGATCAACCTCTCAAAGCACTTCATCACCACAGGCGTTAGTGCCACAGGTCGATAGTCACCTTACTCGTCTTGGGCACTGGTATAATTGATGCCCTTTGAAAGCAGGTGGGAACCTCAGACCTTAGAAGTGAGAGGTTGAAAATGTCCATAAAAACTCCAGCCAGTTGGTCCGCACAGGTTTTTAGAACACAACCGGGTATACCATCAGGTCCAGGCGCTTTTCGAGGGTTCACCCCTCTGAAGGATTTCCTGACGTCGGCCTCTGTGACTGAGACTGAAATACCATCACAGTGAATGGGGGCTCGGGAAGGCACATCAGTATTCTCCCTATCAAAGCGTGCGTAAAACGCATTGAGCTCGTTAGGGAGTGATGTTTCGCCGACATTCGAGCTGCCTCCTGGTTTCGCCTTGTAGCAAGTGATTGCATTCAGGCCCCGCCACAGCTGCCGAACATCTGTCTCATCCTCCAGTTTGGAGCAGAAGTCCCTTTTGGCCTTTTTGATGGCCTTACCAAGGTCGTATCTGGACTTCTTGTAGTCCACTGTATCATCAGAAGTGAATGCCCGGTGTCTGGACTTCAGAAGAGTGCAGAAGAATCAAAGTTCATCCAAGGTTTCTGATTGGGAAACACTCGGAAGGTTTTTGTAGGGATGCAGTCCTCTGCACATTTCTTTATAAAGTCTGTAACGACTGTGGCGTATTCGTTCAAGTCCGTTGCCGTGTCCTTGAACATTGCCCAGTCTATTGACTCCAAACAGTCCTGGAGTTGTTCCTCTGTCCCCCCCCCCCCCCCCCCCCCCCCCCCCCCGACCAACTCTGTACTGTCCTCGCCTCGGGGGGTGCGCTCTTCAATTGCTGCCTGTAGGCAGGAAGAAGCAGCAAGAAGGAGGTATGGTCGGATTTACCGAAGTGAGTGGGAGGGATAGAACGATAGGCATTCTTGATGTTCCAGATTTCAGGCTCCTGTACCTTCTTCCCGATGGCTACGGAGTGTGCATCTTTGATGATGTTGGCAGTCTTTTTGAGGCGATAGATCGTTTCCAGCATCTATTATTTTGATTTTGTATTAGTCGTGTTGATGTTTTATTTATTTTCAAAGGATTCACATTAGCTAACTGCTAGTCCTCTTGCTCTATTCCTTTTAATGCCCAGATGCCTATTCCCTAAGTATTTTTAATGTATGCAGTCTGCCCAGGAAATAATTTTATATTCCTCTTGTCTGATTTATATTCTCATAGTTTCAATTATTACATCCCTTGATGGTCTGTAGATAGTTGTTAATCTTGTCTAATATGGATCTAAAATGGTAGAAATGACGGTAAATGAAGGCATAATAGGTAATGATATGATTGTTCGTTTGTAAACATTTGAGTTTATCCATGTTTTTCTGTTGGATAACATTTATCTTTATTCCTTAATTTGATGTTTCTTTCCTTTTGAATTGTATGTTTTTGATTTTCATGACATTTTTTATCCTTACCCAGTTGGCTCATCTGGTTCTCCCCGATCCATACAAGATTGGATTTTTAATGAGCTCTTTGATCACAGAGCTAATCAGAATAAGTCCTCAAAATCTTTTTTTTTCCCGATGTCTATTGCTTCATTCTGCATGTATTAAAGTGTCTGTTTTGCCTTTCAGCTTTTGAAAGATAAATGAGAGCTGAAAGTTCTTTGAGTAACAAATCTTTTCAGACCAAGCTGCATTCTTAGGACCATTTTGCGATTGATAACTTTAAATATCCGTCATCAACTTTAAAAAATATTTTTACATGTTTACAGTTTAATAGAAAATTACCATTCAGACAACATGCTTGAGCAGATGGATTTGATTCTGGGTTTGTTCTCAGGCCTAAACTTTGTGAAATAATACCTCCTTTAAATGTTTCGACATCTGTCAAATTAAAGCATCATTGGCAAACGTTTAATGTTTCCAAACAATAAACCTCCAGTGAAATGTTACTTTTGAACAGGAAAACAAACAGCTTTGTAGCATTTGTGAAACATATGGACAATAAAATGTCTTAATTTTGCCATGCCAAAGTGTTGTGTTTCCATAAGTGTAATCATTGTGATGGTAATCTCTTTTTGTTCAACTCTTTCAGGAATGATTTGCTTATGGTGTGTCGACAACTGAACATGGAGGAATCAGTTGCAGAGATTATGCATCAATTGGGAGCAGATGAAAATGGGAAGATTTCCTTTGAAGATTTTGCACGTTGTCGTATGCAGCTGGTATCTGAAATAAGAAAAGAAGAAGGGGATCTTTCAGTTAAGTCAGATGAATGTTGCAGAAAAAGAAAATTACGAGATCGAATAGCTTCATGGCCAACCAGCAGTGACAATAGTCTTGGTATGTAAATTGGATAAAGGAAAACATATTTGTGATGGTGTCTCCATTTTGCTGGTAGGATCTTTATTGTGATACAGCTTAATATTTTACAGTATTTGTGACAGGCGTTTTTCTTTTATCTTGGGAAACGGCATATTGTCCATGTTGTTTTAATTTTTTAATTTTATATAATCAAAAGATGTGAACTTTAAAGGATGAGCCAGCAGTTAATTGTTCATACCTAATTGCACTGAGAAGGATTTGTCCTGTTTTTTTGTGAGTAATATTTCATATTGTTAAGTAAATACCCATGTTGTAGCTGTGTTGGAACAGCGTGGCCAAGGATGTGGCAAGTTCTGGCGCACAAGTCTTGAGTACTATTGCAGGAATGTTGCCAGGGTCCACCGCCTATGCTGTATCCAATGCCTTTAGATGCTTCTTAATATCACGCGATGTGTATTGATTTGAAGGTAGACTTCGATCTGTTGTAAGTAGACACAAAATGCTGGAGTAACAGTGGGACAGGCAGCTTCTCTGGAGAGAAGGAATGGATAACGTTTCGGGTCGAAACCCTTCTTCAGACTGATGTCAGGGGTGTGGGTGGGACAATCTATTCTGCTGGGGACTATTGGAGGAGGACATGTAGGATCTCACTCGGCACTTCTGGAAAAACATTCTTGCAAAGCTTCAGCTTTCTCTTTTGTACTGATGTGCTGAGTATGGGGATATTTGCTGAGTGTGGGGATATTTGCGGAGCATGCTACTCTGGTGGGTTAAAGTGATAGTGTAGCGGGTGCGTGGAAAGCCCGGAATGAAGGCAAGGAGCCAGGTGAATTCTGTAAAGGCTTTAATTAATACAGCACCTTACTCTCTGCTTCAGTGGGAGACCAACTGCCACTCCAACCAAAGATCCCCATGTCATGGTAATTTTCGGTCCTTCACAGAAAACAAGCTTGCATCAATCTGTAGTGTGCATGGTCCAGGATTTATGGACACAGGTTGATAATTTGCTGAATAACCCAACCACATTTTTGTTTGGAAGTGGAAAGAACTAATAGAAATTGCATTAATTGCAATATGTAAAAAGAGTTGAGATATTGTATTACAATTTTGCTGCATGTCATTGTATATATCATGTCTTGATTGGTGAATATGTTTAGTTTGTGAGTTATTTAATGCAGAAATAATATGTGAATGTAGATAAAAGTGCTGGAGAAACTCAGCGGATGCGGCAGCATCTATGGAGCGAAGGAAATTGGCAACATTTCGGGCCGAAACCCTACTGATGGGTTTCGGCCTGAAAGGTTGCCTATTTCCTTTGCTCCATAGATGCTGCTGCACCCGCTGAGTTTCTCCAGCACTTTTGTCTGCCTTCGATTTTCCAGCATCTGCAGTTCCTTCTTGAACACAATGCTTCATTGAGCATAATTCCGACTGGTAACTACGCACTTTGTCCGAGTACATTATCGCACCCGTCATGCAAACCGTCTTAAATGACCACCTAAACTGTCATTTGGCAACCTAAAAAGCTGTGAAGGTTGCCCGGCTGGCAACAGGGAAAAAAAGTTAAGCGAGAGCCCTGTCCCGGCATGCCCTTCTGCTCTCTTCATTGAACCAGGTTGATTCCCTAATTTTGATGGTGATGTGAGATTAGGGTATCTGCTAGCCCATGAGGTTACGGGAGACGCTAGACTGTAAATGCTGTGGAAAAAACAAGGATAGCAGCTGTGGAGGTAAAGGGACTGATGATGGAAGAGTCACACATCACGTTGAACTGTATTTTCCACGTGAAGACACAATTTCATCTTCACAAAGATTGTGGGATGGTCACTCCTTACGAGATTGTTGTGCAGAGACTGGTGAGGCAAACTCCTGCAAGATGATTTTCCTTTACTGTAGACCAAATCGATAGTAATATCTTTCAGCATTGGGCCGAGTCGCTTAGTGTTGGTGCTAATGAGTCAGTTTTGGTGATGAATGTTGAAGTCTCCCACCCAGAGTGCATTTTGTGCTTTGCCACTCTGGTTCCTCCAAGTGGAGTTCCACACGGAGTTGTATTGATTCACAGAGAGAGCGGGAGAAGGTGGTAATCAGCAGAAGGATTCTCTGCACAACTTTAGTTTTAGTTTGGTGTAGAGATACAGCACGAAAACATGTCCTTCAGTCCACCTAGTCCACAACGCCCATTTATTCAGTTTAGTTTAGTTTGTTGTCACGTGTACCGAGTTGCGTGCTAACCAGTCAGCAGAAAGACAATACGAAACAATTGATCCATTTACAGTGTATAGATACATGATTAGGGAATAACGTTTAATGCAAGGTAAAGCCAGCAAAGTCCGATTCAAGGATAGTCAGAGGGTCATCAAAGACGTCGATAGTTCAGTACTCTTCTCAGGTTGTGGTAGGATTATTCAGTTGTCTGATAATTCATTTGTCTAATTTGAGAAAGGACATCCTTGTGATTGAGCGTAGGTTCACGAGATGGATCCCTGGGATGGCGGGACTGTCATATGAGGAAAGATTGAAAAGACTAAGCTTATATTCACTAGAGTTTAGAAGGATGAGGGGATATATTATAGAAACATATAAAATTATAAAAGGACTGGACAAGCTAGATGCAGGAGAAATGTTCCCAATGTTGGGCGAGTCCAGAACCAGGGGCCACAGTCTTAGAATAAAGGGGAGGCCATTTAAGACTGAGGTGAGAAAAACCTTTTCACCCAGAGAGTTGTGAATTTCTGGGATTCCCTGCCAAATCACTGGATGTATTTAAGAGAGAGTTAGATAGAGCTCTAGGGGCTAGTGGAATCAAGGCATATGGGGAGAAGGCAGGCACGGGTTATTGATTGGGGACGATCAGCCATGATCAGAAGGGCCGAATGGCCTCCTCCTGCACCTATTTTCTATGTTTCTAATAGCTGGGAAGAAACTGCCCTGAATCTGGTGGTGTGCATTTTCACACTTCTATACCCTTTGCCTGATGGGGGAAGGGAGCAGAGGGAATGGCCAGGGTGCAAATTGTCCTTGATTATGCTGATGGTCTTGCCGGGGCAGCGCGAGGTAAGAATTGAGTCAATAGACGGGAGGTTGGTTTGTGTGATGGTCTGGGCTGCGTCCACAATTCGCTGCAATTTCTTGCCGTCTTTGATGGAGCTGTTCCCAAAACAAACAAGATGCATCCTGATGAATTGATTTCTGTGGTGCGACTTTAGAATTTGGCGAGCGATGTAAGGGAAATGCCAAACGTCCAAAGCCTTCTAAGGAAGTGGAGGTGTTGGTGTGCTTTCTTGGTCGTTGCTTCAATATGAGTGATCCAGGAGAAGTTATTGGTGATATTGACTCCTAGGAATTTGAAGTTTTCAACCATCTCTACTTCAGCACTGTCAGTGTAAACTTGAGTTTGTGTAACGCTTTGCTTCCTGAAGTTAGATAGAGCTCTAGGGGCTAATGGAATCAAGGGATATGGGGAGAAGGCAGGCACGGGTTATTGATTGGGGACGATCAGCCATGATCGCAATGAATGGCGGTGCTGGCTTGAAGGGCCGAATGGCCTCCTCTTGCACCTAATTTCTATCTATGTTTCGAAGTCAATCACTCTCTCATTTGTCTTGTTGACATTGAGAGCAAGATTGTTGTCTCAATACCAGGACACGAGACCGTCTCACTGTCTCTTTTCCTTCTCTCTGTCTATAATCCTCTTTTTTTTTAATCAATTACTCCTCCATATGAAAAAGGGTCCAGACCCAACACTTAAACCCCTGTCTCACTGTGCGAGTTGGCCCACGAGTGACCCCGAGTTTTCACTCGTGGTGATCACGTAGCGGGAACGTCGGAACTCGCGCGTTCAACTTGTCCACTCGTGGCGCTAACGGCAGGTACTCGGGAAACTTGTTAACTCGTGAAAAAAATCAAACATGTTTGATTTTTTCCACGAGTCAAATTAACTGTTCAAGTTAAAAATGGAAACATTTAAACTCATTGCAGTAACGTAATGGCCCGTGCGTTTACCATAGTGTCTCGTGAGTCTATCGTGGGAACGTTTTTTATAATCTGAAAGGGACTGAACCAAAGTAGTATAATATGTATATACATATTATATATATTTCAATTCCAACCCCGAAGCAATTGAGAGGCGATTTCTTGGGGCCGTGTAATTTAACGTGTGTCTTTGCTTTTAAAAGTGAAGCTGTTTAATTGTTTACGCTGCGCTGTGTTTCGTGTTGGGGAGAGTGCTGCTGTACAATGCTTTCGATTTTATACTGCCCTCCCCCTTCCACAGAAAAATGCCTAAATTTGTCTTTGTGCCCGCTCTCCTGGGAGCAATCCAAACCAGGGGAACAATGAACCCTCAGAGGCTTCGCGTTCCTTGCTCCTATATATGGAGGGTACACAAAAAGCTGGAGAAACTCAGCGGGTGCAGCAGCATCTAAGGAGCGAAGGAGATAGGCGACGTTTCGGGTCGAGACCCTTCTTCCTTTATTAGGAAGAAGGGTCTCGACCCGAAACGTCGCCTATCTCCTTCGCTCCTTAGATGCTGCTGCACCCGCTGAGTTTCTCCAGCTTTTTGTGTACCCTCGATTCTCCAGCATCTGCAGTTCCTTCTTTAAATCCTATATATGGACCTCGCTCGCTCGCAACTGTATGAACGCTCGATCAACCAGACATCGGCCAACACAGAGGCCTGATTACTGAAAACAAAGTCAACTTGTACCAGACCTCATCATCTTCCTTCCGACAACCCGTAACCACGGCACCACACTTTCAACAGAAAACTTAATATTTAAAGAATATATTATGGGACATTGGATTGTCTGAAGAAGGGTCCCGAGCAGAAACGCCACATGTGTGTGTGTGTGTGTGTGTGGCTGTGTGTGTGTCTGTGTGTGTGTCTGTGTGTGTGTCTGTGTGTGTGTCTGTGTGTGTGTCTGTGTGTGTGTGTGTGTGTGTTTGTGTGTGTGTGTGTGTGTTTGTGTGTGTGTATCTGTGTGTGTGTCTGCTGTCGGGTCCCGGCGGCCGCTCAAAGTCACCCGAGCTGCTTCCTCTGAAGTGGTGGCCAGCTGCTGTCTGTGTGTATCTCTCTCTCTATGTGTGTGTGTGTATGTGTGTGTGTGTGTGTGTGTGTCTCTCTCTCTCCCTCTCTGTCTATCTGTTTGTATCTGTGTGTGTGTCTGCTGTCGGGTCCCGGCGGCCGCTCAAAGTCACCAGAGCTGCTTCCTTCCTCTGAAGTGGCGGCCAGTCCTGCTGTCTGTGTGTATCTCTGTGTGTGTGTGTGTCTCTGTCTGTGTGTGTGTGTGTGTGTGTGTGTGTGTGTGTGTGTGTGTGTGTGTGTGTGTGTGTGTGTGTGTGTGTGTGTGTGTGTGTGTGTGTGTGTGTGTCTCTCTCTCTCTCCCTCTCTGTCTGTGTGTATCTGTGTGTGTGTCTGCTGTCGGGTCCCGGCGGCCGCTCAAAGTCACCCGAGCTGCTTCCTTCCTCTGAAGTGGCGGCCAGTCCTGCTGTCTGTGTGTATCTGTGTGTGTGTGTGTGTGTGTGTGTGTGTCTCTCTCTCTCCCTCTCTGTCTATCTGTGTGTGTGTCTGCTGTCGGGTCCCGGCGGCCGCTCAAAGTCACCCGAGCTGCTTCCTTCCTCTGAAGTGGTGGCCAGCTGCTGTCTGTGTGTGTGTGTGTGTGTGTGTGTGTGTCTCTCTCTCTCTCTCCCTCTCTGTCTATCTGTTTGTATCTGTGTGTGTGTCTGCTGTCGGGTCCCGGCGGCCGCTCAAAGTCACCCGAGCTGCTTCCTTCCTCTGAAGTGGCGGCCAGTCCTGCTGTCTGTGTGTATCTCTGTGTGTGTGTGTGTGTGTGTGTGTGTCTGCTGTCGGGTCCCGGCGGCCGCTCAATGTCAGTCACCCGAGCTGCTTCCTTTTTAAAAATTATTTAAAATAGAGATCCATTGCAAAAAAGTATTTAAAAACATAAAACAACAAGAAATGCTTGGTTACTGGAGAATGCGCATTTTCCCATTGTAGGTCATATCAATAGATGCCGCCGCGCTGAAATAACTCAAAACCACAGGATGGAGATGTATTTTAACATTGTTGCTTTATTAAAACATACCTTCATTCACGGTTGGCTCAAGAGTAACGGGAGAGGAACTTGGTAACTCGGGAGAGGAACTTGGAACATCGCAGCAATGACATACCCGTGGGAACTCGGTTACACACTTGATCATAAACTTGAAGTCTCGTGCACAGCCACGAGTCTGTCACTCGGGGTACCTCGTGGGTCAACTCGCACAGTGAGACAGGGCCATTATCCATGTTCTCCAGGAATGAGTGCTAGGACGGGACGCTGCTGAGGGCTCTTCACTCTGTGTGCGTGTGACGGTGTGGAGGGAGCTTCACTCTGTGAGTGGGTAACGGGACGATGTGGAGGGATCTTCAATCTGTGCATGTGTCTGAGTCTGGGAGGAGTGACAATAGACAATAGGTGCAGGAGTAGGCCATTCGGCCCTTCGAGCCAGCAACACCATTCAATGTGATCATGGCTAATCATCCACAATCAGTACCCCGTTCCTGCCTTCTCCCCATATCCCCTCTCCGCTACCTTCAAGAGCCCAATCTAGCTCCCTCTTGAAATTATCCAGAGAACTGCCCTCTGAGGCAGGGGATTCCACAGACTCACAACTCTCTGTGAAAAAGTGTTTCCTCATCTCTGTTCTAAATGGCTTACCCCTTATTCTTAAACTGTGGCCCCTGATTCTCGACTCCCCCAACATCAGGAACATGTTTCCTGCCTCTAGTGGAGGCTGCAAGGTGACTTGGATCGGCTGGGTGAGTGGGCAAATGCATGGCAGATGCAGTATAATGTGGATAAATGTGAGGTTATCCACTTTGATGGCAAAAACAGGAATGTAGATTATTGAATGGTGGCCGATTAGGAAAAGGGGAAATGCAATGAGACCTGGGTGTCATGGTACACCAGTCATTGAAAGTAGGCATGCAGGTGCAGCAGGCAGTGAAGAAAGCGAACGGTATGTTGGCATTCATAGCAAAAGGATTTGAGTATTGTAGGCCATCGGCCATCCAACTCAGTATCCTGTACCTGCCTTTCTATCCCCTGTACAACTAGTGGCAGAGAATTCCACAGAATTCCAGAGACTCACCACTCTCTGTGTGAAAAATGTTTTCCTCATCTCGGTCCTAAAGGAATTCCCCCTTATCCATAGACTGTGACCCCTTGTTCTGGCATCGGGAACAATCTTCCTGCATCTAGCCTTAAGAATTTTGTATAAATTCTAGCGAGTACAAGCCAAGTCTAATATGAAGTGACATCCCAGGAATCAGTGGTGAACCTTCTCTGTACTGCAGTTGTATCCACACCTGGCGTATTGCGTACAGTTTTGGTCTCCTAATCTGAGAAAGACATTCTTGCCATAGAGGGAGTACAGAGAAGTTCACCAGACTGATTCTGGTATGTCAGGCACTCGGCTTGTACTCGCGAGAATTTAGAAGATTGAGGGGATCTTATAGTAAACAGGCTAGATGCAGGAAGATTGTTCCCGATGTTGGGGAAGTCCAGAACAAGGGGTCACAGTTTAAGGATAAGGGGAAATCTTTTAGGAACGAGATGAGAAAAACATTTTTCACACAGTGGTGAATCTGTGGATTCTCTCAGAAGGTAGTTGAGGCCAGTTCCTATATTTAGAGGGAGTTAGATGTGACTCTTGTGGCTAAAGGGATGGGGTTATGGAGAGAAGGCAGGTACAGGATACATGATCAGCCATGATCATATTGAATGTGCAGGCTTTGAAGGGCCGAATGGCCTACTTGCACCTATTTTCTGTGTTTCTAGTGTGTCCAAACCCCTCATCCTTCTAAATTGCAGAGTAAAAAGCCCAGCCGCCCAGACCCGCCATCCGGGAATTAAACCTTGTGAACCTATGCTGCACTCCCTCAATAGCAAGAATGTCCTTCCTCAAATTTGGAGACCAAAACATCTGTACAACTGCCAGAAGGAATACTCAACTGCTCTTGTTATGAAGGCCTACATGCCATTTGCTTTCTTCACTGCCTGCTGTACCTGCATGCTTACATTCATTGACTGATGAACAAGGACCCCCATATCCCGTTGTACTTCCCCTTTTCCCAACTTGACACCATTTAGATAATAATCTTTATTATGGCTGTATAGATAATGTTCTCAAGGCCTTGCCCTGATAGCCATAAAACCCCGTGCTGACTGTGAATGGCTTTAGCTTACGCACTCACTGAGCATCAATGATAACAAATTGAGAATTCCAGTCGTTGAATCTTGATTCATTGGCTTTTAATAAAGTAATACAAAGCAAAGACATAGTTCATCGCACTCCGATCTCAATTGCTGATCCATTTCGTCATAAACTTGCTTTAAATCTTTTATCTACAGCTCAGCACATGGTTCAGTGCACGATAAAACTCAGTGCCTGTGTGGTAAAAAATTGTAAGACATCTCAGTCCCACAAAGTTTAAATTGCAACTAACCTGAAAAGCCCTGAGCTCCACTGAAAGCCACACCCCTTCACATATGCATGCTGATAACAATTAAAGGTAACTAGACAGAATTCATAAAATGCTGATCATAGCTAAATGGCTCCTACAATCTTCCTTTGTGTTTTTGCTCCCAAAGTGGATAACCTCGCATTTATCCACATTAAACTGCATCTGCCCGCTCACCCAACATGTCCAAGTTTCCCTGTATTCTCAAAGCATCCTCCTCAAAGTTCACACTGCCACCCAGCTTTGTGCAGCTGCCTCTGTTGGTTAATTCTTACTGGTGGGATAGATGGAGGTGGTGGTGTCTGGGACAGTGACTAAGGTATGTTTCTGTGAGTATGACTTTATCAGGCTGTTGCTTGATTAGTGTGATGGGTGATGTGGCAGTTAGAGGGTGATTACGGTTCTTTGTGTTCTTTGTCATTAGGTAATGATGACAGATTTCCTCCTCCTGCAGGACATTAGTGAAGCAAGTGGGTCTTCATAACAATCAATTGTAGTTCTCATGGTCATCTGTAGAATTTTCAATTTCAGAAATCAAGTTTGTTACCCTCTGCCATGGGGGGAATTGAACCCAGATCCACAGGATTTTGTCCTAGGATTCTAGATTATTAATCCAATGATAATATTACTGCACCATTGCTTTCTCCAGAATTTATAATTAAACAATGGTTTAGGCCATTTTAGAAAAGGTAAAATCATGAAATGTGGCCAATGCTGGGCGAATACTCAGCAGATGAGGCAGCCCCTGTGGGAAAAGCACAGTTCAGGTTGAGGCCCTTGATGGGAGGGGGAAAGAGCCATTTTTAAGAAAGTAATTACAAGCGACAGATAAGGTCATAGGATTAATAGATAGGACAAAGGGAATATCAGTGGTGGGTGATGTGGCAGTTAGAGGGTGATTTAGGTTCTTTGTGTTCTTTGTCTGTATTAAGTATTGCTAATGTAAGACTGTAGGACTTGCCCAGCAGGTCAAGCTGCATGAGTGGAGAGAGAAAGAAAGCTTAGCTATTATCACACAGATGGCAGTACTTGATTTTAATAAAATCATATTGACTCTGCATGGTAGACTCTGCATAATCCTTGTGACCTATTTTCTGTGGTCCTCGTCACCACATTCTTATTTCTGAATTGTACAATTTCCCCCATTATCCACATTGGGCTAATTCTCATTATTCTATTTCACCTCCTTTCCTGAAAATCAAGATTTGATTTGAAACTTTTCAGTCCGTGAAATGAATTAGTCATAGTTATACAGCAAGGAAGTGGGTCCTTTAGCCAAACTCGACCATACTGACTATGATGCCATATCCATCCTAGTCCCTTACCCAGCACTTGGGCCAGCACCGATCCCTGAGGCACACCACCAGTCGCACACCTCCACTCTGAATAACAACGTTCCACCATTATCTGCTGCTTCCATGAAGCCAAGTTCCCTTTATCATCGATACTTTTTTGCATATCTTTCATTCATTGTTCTTTATCTCTCCACATCACCGTCTATATCTCTCGTTTCCCTGATCCCTGACCAGTCTGAAGAAGGGTCTCGACCCGAAACGTCGCCTATCTCCTTCGCTCCTTAGATGCTGCTGCACCCACTGAGTTTCTCCAGCTTTTTGTGTAACCCTCGATTCTCCAGCATCTGCAGTTCCTTCTTTAAAACTCTGTATCCAGTTTGTTAGGTCTCCATGGATCCTATGCGATCTAACCTTCCAGAGCAGCCTAACCTGTGGAACCTCATCTTGCTGATGTCCAAAGAGTATACGGCCCTGCCCTCGACAGTCTTCTTGGATACTACTTTAAAAAACGTTATCATATTCACGAGACACAATCTCACACGTAATAAAACATGCTGTTCAACCCCTGTTTGTCCAAATGCATGAAAATCTTATCCTTCAGAATACTCACCAGTAACTTTCCTATCACAGGCTTACTGGTCAATAGTTCCCAGGTTTTTATTTGCAGCCCTTCTTAAATGGAGACACAGCATTAGCCATCCGATATCTCACTCATGTCTAACGATGATTTGTCTATCTTAGCCAGGATTCGTGCAATTTCTTCTCCAGTATTCTTGAGCAATTTTCATAAAGTCGTTAACATGGTTACACTGCACTTTCAGCTTCTTACTTGCTTTTCTTTTCTCCAGGTGCAATGTCAGGAGCCAGAGAGAGCTGGGAGTATGATTCTGGAGCTCGTGATCTTCAGAGCCCAGAACCGCAAACTCATCCAACCATTCAGAAATTATTAGAATGTGGAGGCGTTAACCTGGATCAGCAAGTTGTTCTGCAAAAACTCGTAGCACAGACTTCAAGCTTGAGCTACCCAATGAGTGGCGGTTACTTGGATTTAGCCAACACAGTAAGTGCAGCTGTTCTTATATGCATCCTTCTCCTTCCCTCTATAAAATGATTGAAGTAAATAGATAGTTTAAGTGCTTACTTGGTATTTAAGGTTTGCTTAGGATATTATATAAAAGTTATTACTTTGGACTCCCATTTGTTCCTAACTCTTTTTGATCATTACACAATGCAGACATTTACAATCGTCAGCATTTTCTGGCGAGAGGTGCTATTTGGCTGATTTGGTGTGTAAGAAGTGTTTGGTCAATGTGTTCTTTCTAAAAATCACTGATGCTCTTGCCTGTTTTTTTAATGTTTGAGTGGACTTGGAAGGAGGCAAGGTTGATAATTGTTGGGATTTGGGCCTTGGAAGTGATTGGTTGTGCTATGCTATTTGAATCTGAGCTGTGACGTCTAAACCTAAGCTCTACATCACTGTTCTATGTGTATAGCTATTTGATGTAAACGTTAAGAACATGAAGGCTCAAGGTCAAGATTGACCCTGGGTCTCTGGGTGCTGTATGTGTGGAGTTTGCATATATGTGGAGGTAATACTCCTGACTTCTATGGACCAAGTTGAATGACTATATTATCTACTACTCTTATTTTATATACCTCTGTCAAATCACTTTTTGGAGTATTTTGTACTCCAGGGAAAATGAAACCAAATTTTCCAATCTTTCCCCATAACTGAAGTTCTTCAATTCAGCCAATAACCAAGTGAAGCTCCGCTGTACTCTCTCCAGCTCAATCCAGCATGTTACGATCTGAACTGAATACAATAAATACTCCAAGAATGATCTAACCAATGTTTTGTAAAGGTGTAATGCAAAGTCCCAACTTTTATATTTTAAACCCTGACCTCTGAAAACAAGAATGCTGTATGCCATCTTCATCACACGTATTACCCGTGTTGACTCATTCAAGGAGACATGAACTTGAATCTTTGGGTTACATTCTGCTCCATGCAAATTCTGCTCCATGCAAGTCCTCTAATTTGTTCCTCGAGTTCTCATTGACTATTTGGAGCACTCCACAATATTCTGTTTAGGTCCCGCCTGATATTCTCCCAAATCAGTAGTGTGACTCCCCATTCCTATGTCTTATCTGGAATATTAAGGTGCGATTCACATTCTTCCCACAGCCATGTTTTTGTAATTGCATTGATATCACATACCAAGTGCTTATACATGCTTTATCTGCTTTAATGTTCTCCAAAGAAACAACTGTTGAAATGAGAGCAGTGGAAATGGGATGAAAGGTGAGGACCAGGTGAACTCTGTTCTGTTTTGGGGATAGATTTCGAGAGTAGAACTGCAGGAAACAGGAGACAAAGTGAAGTGAAACCACATTAACTGAAGAAATAGGACATCTCGTGCTTTTGTTCTCCAATACCTCAAACCTTGGTTACTATCTCCAGTGTTTCTCCTGCAGCTGACTCATCTACCAATCATCCCTCAATCCATCTGTCACTTTTTGCTAATTTTGCTCCTTTCCTTTACCTCGACTTTCCCTTCTAGTTTCCTCTGCTCTACTCATCAAACTGAAGAAAGATCCTAACCATATGCCCATTGCCAGCAATAGCTCTCAATGTTGTTGGTAATGATGTAGCTATTAATTCTTGATGGTACTTTCAATTACATCATCAATGTAGTTGTATGATTTGGAAGATATATCAGCAAACTTGATACTTTTTCTAAATTCCTGATTGCATTGTGAAGGTTGCAAAGTTTTGCAATGTCTTCAGCAACCCTGCAGATGGAGCACTGTGTCAACACAAATAGTCTACAGAGGGATCAGTCCAACCCAGAATAGATTTCTACTTTCAAAATGTCACTATTATATCCACCTAAATCTTGTTGGTTTCCTTCTCTGACAACAGCGTCCTGCTGATTGTCTGTCACCCACAGGAAGACCAGGGCATTGGCGGAAGAATATGGAAGTTGAATGTTAAATTGGTGACCTGAGGAAATATCAAGGCATTGCAAAGGTTGGACAACTGAAACACCTCTTTGATTCCCTGTTGTATGTGGGGAAGGTGATCAAGGCGAAGATCATGAAAATCTTCATCCTTGGATTTGGAAGCTATGAGAGCAAGTGGGACCCGTTGGGCCCTGTTCCCCCAACGCAATATTCCACCACTCACCCGTTCCCCCAATGCAGTATTCCACCACTCACCCATAGCCCCAAACTGCGCAGGCGCGGCTCATTTCCCTTCATCCCCCAGCACTCCCTAACCCTCTTTGCTCTCCCTCTTCTTTCCCCTCCCCTCCCCCACTCCCACCCTCACCTCTTCCTCCCTCGCCTTTCCCCTACCTTCAGTCATTCCCTCCCTCCATAACCTGTCTTACCCTCCCTACCCCCCTCCTCTCCCTCTATCTGTTTAAATAACATTAAACAACAATCCTCTCGTCCCCTCCCCCACTCCTTCCGTCTCCTTACAACAATGTTACAAATCTCTCATTGGACTGAGAGTCCTGTCTTTGATAACCTTGTTCATAACTCTCTTGAGCTTGGCTCCAGGCCCAGTCTATGTCTTTGTCTTTGAACAGCCACGCTCAGGGCCCTAGGCTGTGGTTCGAGCCGGTGCGGGGTCGGGGGCTGCTGCTCCGGGCCCGTGGGGAAGCTTCTCCCTCCCCCCTCCCTCTCCTTACAACAATGTAACAAATCGCTCATTGCACTGGGAGTCTACTACCTGAGCACTCTATTTCCAGCGCCTCTACTTCCTGAAAAGATTACGGAGAGTCGGTTTGTCAAGGAGGACTCTCTCTAACTTATACAGGTGCACAGTAGAGAGCTTGCTGACCGGTTGCATTGTGGCTTGGTTCGGCAACGAGCGCCCTGAAGAGGAAAAGACTACATAAAGTAGTAAACACTGCCCAGTCCATCATCGGCTCTGACCTTCCTTCCGTAGAGGGATTTACCGCAGTCGCTGCCTCAAAAAGGCTGGCAGTGTCATCAAAGACCCACACCATCCTGGCCACTCACTCATCTCCCTGCTACCTTCAGGTAGAAGGTACCGGAGCCTGAAGACTGCAATGGCCAGGTTCAGTAATAGCTACTTCCCCACAGCCATCAGGCTATTAAACCTGGCTCGGACAAAACTCTGATAACTAATAACCCATTATATGTTATTTGCACTTTATTCGTTTATTTATTCATGTGTGTATATATTTATATATGGTATATGGACACACTGATCTGTTTTGTAGTAAATGCATTCTATGTTCTGTGTGCTGAAGCAAAGCAAGAATTTCATTGTCCTATCAGGGACACATGACAATAAACTCACTTGAACTTGAGTCCTGTCTTTGTTAACATTGTCCATTAGTCCTCTCCCCTCCCTACCCCAAGTGGGAGCCGTTGGTTCTCGTTCCCCCAATGCAATATTCCAGTCTGGAGCCGGGGGAGGGAGGAGAGCGGCTCCGGGCCAGTCCGTGCCTGTGTCCGTGTCGTTGTCCAGCTCAGGGCTCTGGGACAGACAGACAGACTCACTAACAAACAAAATGAGAGTTTTAGTAATATGTACTAGAAATTAGGTGCAGGAGCAGGCCATTCGGCCCTTCGAGCCTGCACCGCCATTCAATATGATCATGGTTGATCATCCAACTCAGTTATCCTGTACCTGCCTTCTCTCCATACCCCCTGATCCCTTCAGCCACAAGGGCCACATCCAACTCCCTTTTAAATATGGCCAACGAACTGGCCTCAACTATCTTCTGTGGCAGAGAATTCCACAGATTCACCACTCTCTGTGTGAAAAACGAATTTCTCATCTCGGTCCTAAAAGACTTCCCCCTTATCCTTAAACTGTGACCCCTTGTCCTGGACTTCCCCAACATCGGGAACAATCTTCCTGCATCTAGCCTGTCCAACCCCTTAAGAATTTTGTAAGTCTCTATGAGATCACCCCTCAATCTTCTAAATTCCAGCGAGTACAAGCCGAGTCTATCCAGTCTTTCTTCATATGGAAATCGTGCCATCCCAGGAATCAGTCTGGTGAACCTTCTCTGTACTCCCTCTATGGCAAGAATGTCTTTCCTCATATTAGGAGACCAAAACTGTACGCAATACTCCAGGTGTGGCCTCACCAAGACCCTGTACAACTGCAGTAGAACCTCCCTGCTCTTGTACTCAAATCCTTTTGCTATGAATGCCAACATACCATTCGCTCTCTTCACAGCCTGCTGCACCTGCATGCCTACTTTCAATGACTGGTGTACCATGACACCCAGGTCTCGCTGCATCTCCCCTTTTCCTAATCGGTCACCATTCAAATAATAGTCTACCTTCCTGTTTTTGCCACCAAAGTGGATAATCTCACATTTATCCACATTATACTGCATCTGCCATGCATTTGCCCACTCACCCAGTCTATCTTATCATCCTGCAGCCTCCTAGCATCCTCCTCACAGCTAACACTGCCCCCCAGCTTTGTGTCATCCGCAAACTTCGAGATGTTGCATTTAATTCCCTCATCCAAATCATTAATGTATATTGTAAATAGCTGGGGTCCCAGCACTGAGCCTTGCGGCACCCCACTAGTCACTGTTGAGTACCCGTTGGGTACCTGTCTCATGGGAGGCCTGATCCCCCAACGCAACCCGTTCCCCCATCGCAATATTCCACCAACCCATAGCCTCCAATTGCGCAGGGGTTGCTCATTTCGCCTTATTCACCCTCCTTCATTTTAAACAAAAAAAAAAGTACACGCTAGGTCTTGCAGGAATGAGATAACAACATTGTAGTGAGCAGGGCTACAAACCCATTGTGATGTCATAGCTGCAAGTGCCAGGGAACTTATTTTTCTCAATGTGGGGTTTTGTAAAGTTAAAAATGTGAATAATTTGTAAAATATAACATCAATCTGAACGAAACTTGATACAAAAGCACAGGACAATTGAGTAAACATTGTAGCACTATCGTGTACCGTTTTGGCGTAGTTCCGGGATCACATGCACAGACATCCATCCATCCACACGCACACACTTAGAAACAGATAAGATGGGTTTTAGTAATATACTAGACCTTGTGCAGACCTGTTGGGTCTGCTCCCCCGAGCCAAGATTCCACCACTCACCCATTCCTCCATTGCCAGCCATTACTCCAACTCAATATTGCACCACTCACACATAACCCCCATCTGTGCATGCGCAGCTCATTTCTCATCCCCCAGGACTCCCTCCTCCTCCTCTTCACCCTCCCTCTTCAATCCCTAGAGAGGGAGGGGGGAGTAGAGAGGGAGGTGTTGGGGGGGGTGGGGGGTGGTAGTGAGGGATGAAGAATGGTGGGTAGAGAGGGAGTGTGAAGAGGAGGAGGTGCGAGTGCTGGAGGAGAAATGAGGACACTCCACTCCCAACCCCATCTCCCTCCTAATTTCCCTCATCCTCCTCCCATTTCTCATCCTGGTTCTCGTACTCGGTCCGGCCCTGCTGTAGACTTTAGCCGTCAGCTCGGCCGCCGCCTGGGCTCCAGTGCAGGCCCCGACTTCATCTCCGGGCTTATCCCTGACCCTGGACCCAGGTTCGTCCTTGATTCCAGCGGCGGCTTCTTTCTCGGCCCCGGTCACGGCCCCATCCCAAGCCCCGGACTTGGCCCACACTCCAGCTCCAGCACCACCCTCCCCACTGGGCGTCGGACACCTGCAGCTGCCTCCACGCCTCATTCACTGCGAGCGCTGTAGTGCCCCTCCCTCCCTGAGTGTCCCGTCCTGCCTTGCGAGTGTATTATGACGACACTTTTTATTTAATGTGTGTTTTGGGCCTGTTTTTAACACTTCAAAAGAATAATAACTTTGGAAATTTAGGTGGGAATGCGACGGGAAAAATGTGAGTAGGATGTATGAAAATAATGGGAAGGCTGCGGCCTAGCGTTTGAAAGAAAGTAGGAATTAACCAGATTCTGACACACACACGGCCACAAACAAGACAAAGACCTTTTGTAGTATAGAGATATATATATAGATAGATAGTCCCCCAATGCAACCTGTTCCCCAATGCAATATTCCACCACTCAACTGTTCCCCCAATGCAACCGTCCCCCCAATGCAATATCTTCACCACTCACGCAAAGCCCCCAACTGCGCAGGCACGTCTCATTTCCCCTCCCTCCCTCACCTCTTCACCCTCCCCTCCCCAATCCCTCCCTCATATCTCCCTCCCTCTCCTTTCACCTACCCTCAGTCACTCCCTCCCTCCATAATTCCTCTCCCCTTCCTACCCCCCTCCTATCCCTTCATCCCCCACTCCTCACTTCCCCCTCATCCCCCACTCCTCACTTCCCCCTATCCCTCCTGACCTCCCTCACTGCCCTCCTCTCCCTCTATTCCCCCTTCTCCCCCACTTACCTCCTCTCCCTCCATACTCCTTCCTCTCCCACAATCCCTCCACTCGCCCTCCTCACCTCCCGAGCATCTCTTCCCTCTCCTCCTCCACTCCCCAATCCCTTCCTCACCTCTCCCTTCTTCTCCTTTCGTCTACCCTCAGTCACTCCCTCCCTCCCTCTCTCCATCCATGAAAAGCAGCATTTGCAGTTCCTTCCTCCACAGGTCATTCATTGTTAGCTGTGGTTTAGATCCCGTTGACTTGACGATTGGACCAGTGTGTGTGTGTGGCTACCCTGCTACCCGACTCTCTCTTCCTGCCTCTGCCCACTCCACTCCGCTTGGCCCGTCCTGTCCGCCGCTCGGCCCGTCCCGGCGGGGAGGGGGGTGTCGGTGCATCACGGTGGGCACCGCGAGTTTCGATAAACTGGTGGAGAGCATCTCCGAGTGGGCCGTGAGGGTGAGTTTCCGCAGCGGTGGCGGAGGAGAAGGACCCGGGGGGGGGGGGGGGGGGGGAGAGGGGTGAGTGATGATGGAGAGAGACGGGACCAGGGCATCCACTGACCTCCCCCCTCCCGCGGCCGGTGGTGGGGGAGACGATAGACAAGTTACTGTGAGGAGGGGAGAGAGGAGTTTGAGTAAGGCAGGACAGGCCGCCGCCGATGGGGCAGGAAGGGGCATCGCCATTGGCATTGACTGACAGGAAAAGAGACCAATATGCGTGGTGCTAACTGAAGGAATCTGCGCACGCGCGATTTTAAAGATTTTTAAACCTCGTTGACTTTTACAATATACCACTGATAGGTGCGAAACTTATTGCACTCGCAGTACAGGAGAACGGTGAGTAACCTGGCGAAAAATCTTCATGCTATCGAGTTCCCTTTTTGCGCAAGTAGAAAAACCCCTCAAACCGTAAGAGCACAACATTAGCGTTTTAGTTATGTAGAGGTATGCTTTGTAATTCTTTCAGCCCCTATAATTGCGAAGTATGGATATGGCCATGTTGCCTTGGAAACTTGGACTGTCCCTCATGACCTGTACTTTGTCGAATACTTTATCCAGAAGATCTTTATCTGGTGGCGCAGTTGGTGGAGCTACTGTCTCAGTGCCAGAGACCCAGGCTTGATCCCGACCTCGGGTGCAGGATGCTCTTCCTGTGACTACATGTAATTTTTCCGGTTGCTCTCGTTTCCTCCCAAAAGACAGTGGGTTTGTAGGTTAATTGATCACTTTAAAATAAATTGCCACTAATGTGTTGGGAGCGGATGAGAAGGAGGAATAACCTAGAGAGAACTATTTTCATGCTGTGTCTGTAGACTAAACTCCTTTTTGACACATCATTATTTTGTACAAAATGTCATAGTGATACAGTATGGAAACTGGCCCAACGCGTCTATGCCGATTAAGAGATCCCATATAAGCTCGTCCCATATGCCTTGGTTTAGGCCCTATACCCTCTAACATTTCCTATTCATGTTTAAAGGTTTTTGAAATACAATTATTGTACGTGCCTCAAATATTTCTTCTGTTTCATATACCGATCACTTTCTGGGGAAAAAGTTGTTCCCAAGATCCTATTAATTCTGATCCCATGGTTGCATGGGAAATGGGTAAGTTGTTTATCCCCTCCTGGAAATATATCTCTGTCAGGAAAGCCTTGGTAGGTATTTGTCATGGTTCATCCTGAATAGTTGTGTAGCACAGGACTTTATTTTCATGTTCCTGCTGAATAGTTGTGTAGGACTTTTTTTTTTAAAGGTTTAACCTAGAAGCATAGGCTGAAACAAATACTATCTGCAAGGTTGTTATGAGGATGTGGTTGTAATGAGGATAACATGATATACCTTGTATAACATGATATACCATGTAAAAACAAGCCTGAAGGCTTTGTGTCTCAATGCGAGGAGCATTCGTAATAAGGTGGATGAGTTGAATATGCAGATAGCTATTAATAATTATGATATAGTTGGGATCATGGCTCCAGGGTGACCAAGGCTGGGAGCTGAACATCTAGGGTTATTCAATATTCAGGAAGGATAGACAGAGAGGAAAAGGAGGTGGGGTAGCGTTGCTGGTTAGAGAGGAGATTAACGCAATAGAAAGGAATGACATTAGCTTGGAGGATGTGGAATCGATATGGGTGGAGCTGCGAAACACTAAGGGGCAGAAAACGCTAGTGGGTGTTGTGTACAGGCCACCTAACAGTAATAGTGGAGTTGGGGATGGCATCAAACAGGAAATTAGAAATGCGTGCAACGAAGGTAAAACCGTTATAATGGGTGACTTCAATCTACATATAGATTGGGTGAATCAAATTGGCAGGGGTGCTGAGGAAGAGGATTTCTTGGTATGTATGCGGGATAGTTTTCTAAACCAACATGTGGAGGAACCAACGAGAGAGCAGGCTATTCTAGACTGGATATTGAGTAATGAGGAAGGGTTAGTTAGCAGCCTTGTTGTACGTGGCCCCTTGGGCATGAGTGACCATAATATGGTTGAGTTCTTCATTAGGATGGAGAGTGACATTGTTAATTCAGAAACACGGGTCCTGAACTTAAAGAAAGGTAACTTTGAGGGTATGAGATGTGAATTGGCCAAGATGGACTGGCAATTGATTCTTGAAGGGTTGACGGTGGATATGCAATGGAAGGCATTTAAAGACTGCATGGATGAACTACAACAATTGTTCATCCCAGTATGGCAAAAGAATATATCAGGGAAGGTGGCGCATCCGTGGATAACGAGGGAAATCAGGGATAGTATCAAAGAAAAAGATGAAGCGTACAAATTTGCCAGAAAAAGCAGCCTACCAGGGGACTGGGAGAAATTCAGAGACCAACAGAGGAGGACAAAGGGCTTAATTAGGAAAGGGAAAATGGAGTATGAAAGAAAACTGGCAGGAAACATAAAAACTGACTGCAAAAGATTTTATCGATATGTGAAGCGCAAAAGATTAGTTAAAACAAATGTAGGTCCCTTGCAGTCAGAAACAGGTGAATTGATCATGGGGAACAAGGACAGGGCAGACCAATTGAATAACTACTTTGGTTCTGTCTTCACTAAGGAAGACATAAATAATTTGCCGGAAATAGCAGGGGATCGCGGGTCAAATGAGATGGAGGAAATGAGTGAAATCCAGGTTAGCCGGAAAGTGGTGTTGGGTAAATTGAATGGATTAAAGGCCGATAAATCCCTAGGGCCAGATAGGCTGCATCCCAGGGTACTTAAGGAAGTAGCCCCAGAAATAGCAGATGCCTTAGTGATAATTTTTCAAAACTCTTTAGATTCTGGAGTAGTTCCTGAGGATTGGAGGGTAGCTAATGTAACCCCACTTTTTAAAAAGGGAGGGAGAGAGAAAATGGGGAATTACAGACCAGTTAGTCTAACATCGGTAGTGGGGAAACTGCTAGAGTCAATTATTAAAGATGGGATAGCAACGCATTTGGAAAGTGGTGAAATCATTGGACAAAGTCAGCATGGATTTACGAAGGGTAAATCATGTCTGACGAATCTTATTTAATTTTTTGAGGATGTAACTAGTAGAGTGGATAAGGGAGAAGCAGTGGATGTGTTGTATCTGGGCTTCAGAAGGCTTTCGACAAGGTCCCACACAAGAGATTGGTATACAAACTTAAAGCACACGGTATTGGTGGTTCAGTATTGATGTGGATAGAGAACTGGCTGGCAGACAGGAAGCAAAGAGTAGGAGTGAACGGGTCCTTTTCAGGATGGCAGACAGTGACTAGTGGGGTGCCGCAAGGCTCAGTGCTGGGACCCCAGCTATTTACAATATACATTAATGATTTGGACGAGGGAATTAAATGCAACATCTCGAAGTTTGCGGATGACACGAAGCTGGGGGGCAGTGTTAGCTGTGAGGAGGATGCTAGGAGGCTGCAGGATGATAAGATAGACTGGGTGAGTGGGCAAATGCATGGCAGATGCAGTATAATGCGGATAAATGTGAGGTTATCCACTTTGGTGGCAAAAACAGGAAGGTAGACTATTATTTGAATGGTGACCGATTAGGAAAAGGGGAGATGCAGCGAGACCTGGGTGTCATGGTACACCAGTCATTGAAAGTAGGCATGCAGGTGCAGCAGGCTGTGAAGAGAGCGAATGGTATGTTGGCATTCATAGCAAAAGGATTTGAGTACAAGAGCAGGGAGGTTCTACTGCAGTTGTACAGGGTCTTGGTGAGGCCACACCTGGAGTATTGCGTGCAGTTTTGGTCTCCTAATCTGAGGAAAGACATTCTTGCCATAGAGGGAGTACAGAGAAGGTTCACCAGACTGATTCCTGGGATGGCACGACTTCCATATGAAGAAAGACTGGATAGACTTGGCTTGTACTTGCTGGAATTTAGAAGATTGAGGGGTGATCTCATAGAGACTTACAAAATTCTTAAGGGGTTGGACAGGCTAGATGCAGGAAGATTGTTCCCGATGTTGGGGAAGTCCAGGACAAGGGGTCACAGTTTAAGGATAAGGGGGAAATCTTTTAGGACCGAGATGAGAAAATCTTTTTTCACACAGAGAGTGGTGAATCTGTGGAATTCTCTGCCACAGAAGGTAGTTGAGGCCAGTTCGTTGGCCATATTTAAGAGGGAGTTGGATGTGGCCCTTGTGGCTGAAGGGATCAGGGGGTATGGAGAGAAGGCAGGTACAGGATACTGAGTTGGATGATCAACCATGATCATATTGAATGGCGGTCCAGGTTCGAAGGGTCGAATGGCCTGCTCCTGCACCTAATTTCTATGTTTACCTTGACAAATATTTTGAATTAATATACTTGAATTTCTTTGAATCAAATATATTTTGTAATAAGTGACAGTTGACTGCAAGCTCGTGATCACCCTTGCAGACTGGAGGCGTCTGCAAAGTGGGCACACAAGTTAATTGTTTTTTTCCAACATGGAGAAACCTGTATTTAAATGCACTAATTGGTAGTAGCACAAGTAGATCACTGTTAAATTAATTGAACCAGGAGCTAATTTTGCTACTGTTTCATTTGTTCGTTCTTTTCTATGTTATTTTTCTGAAAACCCTGTAAATCTCTCTGAGAAAGTCTTGTGGTCATTTTTCATCCTCCAGGTATTAATTTCCAATGATTTCTATGAAATTTGCCTTGTTGGATGGATGTTGCAATATTGCACATTCCAGTGGAGCGTAGAAAAAATTAATAAGTGTTGTAAGGCAACAGTTCAGAACATGGGGAATGGAGGAATCCCACAGAAATTGACGAACCAAATTCACAAAACAAACTAATCAGAATTCAATAAGATGAGGATAATAAACAAGGAGTGTGACCACAATAATAATGAGCAAGAAGAAAAGAATTAGGTGTGAAGATGGAATGTATGAACACCTGGATGCGGATGATCTGGAAAAGATGCAAATTAAATGATGTGGAATGTATGGGGTGAAATTGTAAACTGAGATGTCTACAAGTTAACGTGACTGGAAATACAAACAAAATATGAAGCAAAACTGATAACGTTCAAAATAAATTAAGCAAAATAACTATGTTACACCAGCACAGCGTCAGTACTGCATCTTCCGCCTACTGTTTTATCATAATTTGAGAAGAACTCACGAAAACTGTTCACAAAATGGATATCACTCCAAGGAGGTGACAAAGATCATAACCTTGCATCAACGTTTCACAAAGTCACAGCGTAAAATTGGTAGGGTGAGCCTAGCTTCTGTAAACAGGATTGTCCAACAGGGGTCGAAACATCATGAATAGGACATCACCAGAATTGTGGAGATGCTTGATAGATGCCACCACCTTGAGGCAGCGACTCGTGTAGATACTTTCAATGGTGGGGAGAGCTCTGGCTATGATCGACTGTGCTGTTCCTAACATACTCTATAGCCCCTTACATCTTGTGCATTGGAATTGTACTGGCCCATGGTGCACCCAGTCAGGAAACCTTTTGAGGTACATGTGTTAGCTTAGCTTGTTGGAGTATTCAGTGACATGTCAAATCTCTTTAACTTCTAATGGGCCTGTCCCACTTAGACAATTTTTTGGGCGACTAGTTAAAATCAAAGCTTCACATGATAGCTAAAATGAAACCATTCCTCCAATTCGACGACCTTGAAAAGATCATCCACGCATTTCTCTCCTCCCGCCTTGATTACTGCAACTCCCTTTACACTGGCATCAGCCAATCATCCCTGTCCAGCCTGCAATTGGTCCAAAACGCCGCAGCGAGACATCTGACGGGCACCTGTCCTCTCTCCACTGGCTCCCAGTGCAGTTCAGAATCAATTTCAAGCTCCTCCTTTATGTATACAAAGCCCTTAACGGGATTGCCCCCACCTACATAAAAACTCTGCTAACCCACCATTCAACCTCCAGGTCCCTCAGGTCGCCAACTTGGCTACTGACTATCCCGCGGTCCAGGTATAAGCTCGGGGGCGACTGCACATTTGCGTTTGCAGCACCTAGACTGTGGAACAGCATCCCTCTTCTCATCAGAAATGCCCCCTCCATCAACTCATTTAAGTCTAGACTTAAAACCTACTCCTACTCACAAGCATTTCTTGAGGTCCTCTGAGGGAGTGCTGTATGTATGTATTTATGTATGTAGTGTTAGATCTATGTACCGCTGTATGTAGCACGTTAGTACCTGCACTGATGTAAAGCACTTTGGTCAACGAGAGTTGTTTTTAAATGTGCTATAGAAATAAAATTGACTTGACTTGATTGACTACAGGTGACTGCCACAACATTTTCAACATGTTGAACATTTTTTCGGCGAAAGTTGTGACAATTTTTGCTGTCGTCGGTTGACGTAGGTGTTGTAGGTGAATTTCATTAAAATTAGTCCCTGGCAGTCGCCTAAAGAGTTGCCTAAGTGTGACAGGTCCATAAGAGTGCTGGGACTCCTCCTTTGTGATTACACGTCTACTGTTACAGGTCATCTGAGATGTTAAAGCCCAGGATTTTGAAACTGATAAAGGGCCTGTCCTACTTAGGCTATTTTCGTAGTCGTAGCAGGTCGCCGAAAAACCGGCGACTGGACTCCCCCTTCAACATAAAATTTAAAATAGAATAATTACTTTAACAACAAAAAAAACCCAAAGTCAGCAGCGGCGACAATCTACGTCACCTGGCGACAACCCACGTTAACCTGGTGACAACTGCGACCGCACCTACGTCAGGAGAAGTCAAGCTACGCTCATTGTCATCAAACCCACTGTCGCCGACTGTCTCCGAAAAAGTGTAAACTTGTTGAACATCCAGCGGCGACCAGAAAGACGCTACGACTCTTTGGGCGACTGAGGAGACTACTCACGACCATACATGTGACGCCCCGGCTACCATGTGGCGACAGCCTAGTCGCCTGTAGTCGCCTAAAAAATAGTGGGACAGGCCCTTGACTCTCTCCACTGCTGACCCACCAATGAAAACTAATATGTAGTCTCCAAACTTCCCCCTTCTAAAGTAAACAATTAGTTTCTTGTGTTTTATTGTGTTCATCATGAGATGGTTGTTGCAGTGCCACTCAACCAGCTGTTTTATCTCTATCCTGTATGCTGACGCATCGCTGCTCGTGAATCAGCCAACAACAGCAGTATTGTTGGTGAATTTATACATGGCATTTGAGCTGTGCTTAGCCACAGAGTAAAGAGTTGCCACGGTGTAAAGGGCAGTGGAAATAGCGCACAGTCTCAAAGTGCATTTGTGTTGCAGGCTAGTGATGTTACTGATCTGCACTGATTGAGGTCTGGTGATCAGGAAGTCAAGCATTCAGTTGCAAAGGGGGGTACTGAGGTTCATGTCTTGGTAATGAGTTTTGATGGGATGATAGTGTTGAACGTGGAGCTGTTGTTGATGAACACCGGCCTGAAGTATCTGTTCCAGATGGACCTAAGCAGAGTGGAGAACAAGTGAGATAGCAGCTGCTGTTGACCCATTGTGACAATAAACAAATTGAAGCAGATCCAGGTCATTTCTGAGGCAGCAGTTGATTGAAGCCATTACCAGCTTCTCAAAGCATTCTATTGTGGTGGATGTAAGTGCGGCTGAACAGTAGTCGTTGAGGCAGGTCATCGTCCTCTTTTTGTCCTTTTGTAGCCAGTCGGAACCTCAGCCTGCTGAAGCAAGACATTGAAGATGTCCTTGAATATTCCAGCCAGTTGATCCTCATAGATCTTTAGCAATTGTGTAATTTTATGTAAAATTTGTTCTGCATTTCTTTGTGAATGGAAGATGTGCTGAGTGACCTACTGTACTGTGATTTTCTGATTCTGTATCTTGATGAATGCTGTGAACCACTTACTTGCTCATATAGATCTGAGATTCACAGTATCCGTTAAATATAATGGGTTCCTCTGAGCTAATGAGTATAACTAAATGTTCTATCCTTATGGAGGTTGTAACATGAAAGTATTTTATTAAATATAAACTCACATGGATGCAGATATTAAGTAGTTAACTTTAATTTTTGAAACAATGACAGGAAAAGATGCAGACTATTAATGGACCCACCCAACTAAATTTCATAAACATTTGGAAAAAATGGGTAGCCGAAAACCAATTATGTTCAGTATATTACCAGGCTTAGTCAACTTCCATTCTGTTGTGGAATGCATTCATTCCGATAACTTCAAAGTAGGTTCAGCAATTCTTAAAAATGTGCAAATTCTCTTAAGGTGCGAAATACAAATTTAAGCAGTGCAGAATGCTATGACCGGGTTAAAATGTCTCTCTTGTTTCAGGGGGCATAACATTACACTGATGCATGATAACTGAATGCAAGAAATCTATTAACAGATTAATTATTTATAGTTTTACTGTTTATACATTTAAGCAGAGGTGCAGGTAAGATGGAAGAAGCATTTATTTCAAACATAACTTCAAAGGAGATGAATTGTCCAATATGTAATTCTCTTTCATTCTCTTTATGGCAGTCATGAACAACATTTAGCCCATTTGCCACTCCCAATCCACACTAGCTAACTGAGACATAACCAGCTCTTCATCAGCGGGGCTTTGTCCTGCCCAAATAGCAACTGTAACAGCTGGTTATGAGATAGTCTGGGTTTAGCCATACTGCATGGAAACGGGCCATGGGAAGGCAACAAAGATTGCCCAGCCAAGCTGGTCCCATTTGCCTGTGTTTAGCCCTTATCCCTCTGAACCTTTCCTATCTATGTACGTCCAAGTGTCTTTAAAATGTTGTTATAGTACCTGCCTCGGCTAGCTCCTCTGGCAGCTTGTTTCGTATTCCGACCAACCTCGGAATGAAAAAGTTGTCCATTGCCTTCCTATAAAATCCTGCCCCTCTCACTTAAACCTTTGTCCTGTGGTGTTTGATTCCCCTACCCTGCTTAATACACTCCACTGCTTAATTCACCCCTCAGCTTTCTGCGTTCCAATAAAGACCTACCCTGCCCAACTCAGCCCCTCAAATCCTAGCAACATCCTCATAAATATTCTCTGCCCTCTTTCACAGCTTAATGACATCTTATAAGGTAACCAAAACTAACCCTGTGCTCCAAATGTGACCTCACCAATAGTCCTGTAGAACTGTAACATAATGTCCCAACTTTTCAACTCAATAGGGAGGTTGCACGGCAGTGAGGTCACGACCCGTGACCCGTACTGTTACCACACAATGTATGGACCTGTTAAAAACTGCCGAAATTGTCAATTTCTGCACTATAAATAATTGTGGAAATCGGGGTAACCATGAGAGACATCTATCCTACTTCAGAATTCCAAAAGTGAGGAGAAATGATGGTAGAGAGAAGCGACAGCTGACGGACAACAACAGCTAAAGTGGTTGGCGAACATTGGCCGTGCAGATATCAAGATTGAAAATATTGGGAATTATCCTGTTTACTCACTGCATTTCACCAAAAGTAAGGCAATATTTGTGGGGTTTTTTTAACTTTGGTATCTAAACAGTTTCAGAAGTGATAAATCTGGCTGTAAAATGTTAAAGTCGCTCATGGTTCTCGTGGGTTTTTACATCTGAAGCTAAATTTATCATTCAAAAAATCATTTTACAATTACATTTTACTCAGATGCAAGCCAAGGAATGGCATAATTGTTAGCTGTTAATTGGACATAATCAATCTCAGCAAATTGACAATATCTTTGAAAAGGAGTGACTGCTTAGGCTGTAAGGACATTTTATTATCTGCCAAAATGTACATTTCAATAGCATAATGATCGAAAACTTACTTTTCCACACACCACTCGTAAGTCTGGAGATTTTTTTAATGATAAATTTAGCTTCAGAAGCATTTTCATTTTAAAAATGTTACAACCGGATATATCCCTTCTGAAACTTTTTAAATACCAAGGGAATCAAGAAAAAACACAAATAATGACTTACTTTTGATGAAATGCATTGAGCAAACGTGATAATTCCCAATATTTTCAATCTTGTTATCTGCACGGCCAACGTTCACCAACCACTTTAGCTGTTGTTGTCCGTCAGCTGTCGCTTCTCTCTACCATCATTTCTCCTCACTTTTGGAATTCTGAAGTAGGATAGATGTCTCTCATGGTTACCTCGATTTCTACATTTATTTACAGCGCAAAAATTGACTATTTCGGCGTTTTTTAACAGGTAAGAAAGTACGCGTTTCGTCTATTAACAGTGTATGCCGGAAGCTGCGATGTCCTCCACATGAATTGAGCTGCTCCGTGCGTCACGCCCTTTGACCCGATGACCTTACGTGCAACCCCCCTATACGATGCCTAATGAAGGTCAATGTATCAAAAGCATTCTTTGCCATCCTATCTACCTGTGATGCTGCATTCAGATCCTTCTGCTGTGCAACACTCCACACACTCATACCATTCACCGTGAAGGTCCTGCTCTGGTTTAACTTCTCAAAATGCAGCTCTTTGCACTTATCTGTATTAACTCCATTGAGCATTCCTCAGCCCACTTACCCAGCTGATGAAGAGCCTGTTGTTAATCGTGATCAGTCCGACTCAGCATGGATCTATGAAGGGGAAATCATGCTTGACTAATCTTCTGGAATTTTTTTAGGATGTAACAAGGAAAATGGGCAAGGGAGAGCCAGTGTATGTAGTGTACCTGGACTTTCAGAAAGCATTTGATAAGGTCCCACATATTGGGGGTAGAGTGCTGACATTGGTTGGCAGACAGGAAACAGAGTAGGGATTAACGGGTCCCTTTCAGACTGGCAGGCTGTGACTAGTGGGGTACCTTAAGGCTCGGTGCTGGGACCGCAGCTATTTATAATATATATCAATGATTTAGATGAAGGGATTCAAAGTAACATTAGCAAATTTGCAGATGACACAAAGCTGGGTGGCAGTGTGAACTGTGAGGAGGATGCTAAGAGAATGCAGGTGACTTGGATGTTGAGTGAGTGAGTAGATGCATGGCAGATGCAGTTTAAAGTGGATAAATGTGAGGTTATCCACTTTGGTAGCAAAAACAGGAAGGCAGATTATTTTCTAAATGGTGTCAAGTTGGGAAAAGGGGAAGTATAACGGGATCTGGGGGTCTTTGTTCATCAGTCAATGAAAGTAAGCATGCAGGTAGAGCAGGCAGTGAAGAAAGCAAATGGCATGTTGGCCTTCATAACAAGAGGAGTTGAGTATAGGAATAAAGAGGTTCTTCTGCAGTTGTACAGGGCCCTAGTGAGACCACACCTGGAGTATTGTGTACAGTTATGGTCCTCTAATTTGATTCTTTCTTGCTATTGAGGGAGTGCAGCGTAGATTTACAATTATTTCCTGGGGTGGTGGGACTGTCATATGCTGAGAGAATGAAGCAGCTGGGCTTGTATACTCTGGAATTTAGAAGGAGAAGAGGGGATCTTATTGAAACATATAAGATATTTAAGGGTTTGGACACGCTAGAGGCAGGAAACATGTTCCTGTTGTTGGGGGAGTCCAGAACCAGGGGCCACAGTTTAAGAATTGGGGGAAAGCCAATTAGGACGGAGATGAGGAAACAATGTTTCACACAGAGAGTTGTGAGTCTGTGGAATTCTCTGCCTCAGAGGGCAGTGGAGGCTGGTTCTCAGGATACTTTCAAGAGAGAGCTAGATAGGGCTCAGAAAGATAGCGGAGTCATGGGATATGGGGAGAAGTCAGGAACGGGGTACTTATTGTGGATGATCAGGTATGATCACATTAAATGGCAGTGCTGGCTCGAAGGACCAAATGGCCTACTCCTGCACCTATTGTCTATTATCTATTGATAACAGTCTTCATTGTCCAGGATACCACTTACTGTAGTGTCATCTGCAAACTTACTAATCATGCCTTATACATTCTCATCCAAAAGAGAATTGATTCATTCAATTTGCATGTTATCAGCAGACTGGGCATTAGCCAAACATCAAAACATTTCCAAGCTACTAAAAATGAATCCTGTTAAAAATTTAAAACCTGAGATTGGAAAGTTCTGAACGAAGAATAATTTATCACAATATTGACTTGGATGTGAATGTGCATGAACCTTTAATTATTCTCCATGGTTGCAAATCTAAATCAGATAAAAACAAGATTATGATTTAGTGTCAGTGCAGTTCAATATAAAATTTGAGGAAAAAGCTAATTTGTCTGATTTAATTTGAATACTGTGCTGTCAACTCACAGGATGTTTATTGGTGATCTTGGAAACTGTTCAGTGGAGGGCTCTTAAAGTTAATTGAAATAATGCATCTTAAGGCGTTTAGATGAAGAAGGGAAAATTGCATAAGCATAGAATAGTCAACCAAAGGGTAAGATGCTGTTTGGTCACAAAGTGAATTTTGTATAAATAAAGGGAAAGGAAAATATTAAATGCTGGTAGGCAGTGTCTAGCTTCTGAATTTCATACTGAAGGTTAAGGAGGAATTTCCTGGTGGGGGGTTGGAGTGGAGGGAGCTGAAACAATACAAATTTGTCCACCCTTTCCTTGTAACTGGACACAAAATGCTGGAGCAACTCAGCGGTACAGGCAGCATCTCTGGAGAGAAGGGATGGGTGACGTTTCAAGTCAAGACCCTTCTTCAGACTTATAGCTAATACTCTAATCCTGGCACTATCCTGGTGAACCACTTTTCTACCTCTCCAGAGCCGCCACATCCTTCTTGTAATGTAATGACTAGGTTCATCATGTTATAAAGATGGTTAACCAATGACTGTTTTAATTAAAGGAAATTATATCAGATTTAAATGTGAATGGTGCCAGTCTTGTAGAAAATAACTGGAAATGATTTTGTTATTCGAATGCACCTTCATTAGGATAAAGGGGCACAAAGGTAAAATTACTTGCTTTTCATATTAGCTGAAAGCATTAAATATTTTTTTGTGAAATATACAAGTTTATATGGCTTTAGTTTTTGCCTTTTAAAGATTTATTTTTGATACTCATGATTGTCATTTTGGTCAAATTATTTTTATTTATGATGCGGTAGATTCACAGTTCGTAACATGCGCTGGTGTTATTTGTACTCCAGTTAATATTTCTTTAATCTAATATAAATTAATACATTTTAGTAAATGTAAACTTTTTGAAGGTCCTGCATCAGCACTCCCTGTACTAGTTACACTGTCATAAAACTTCATAATAAGTACTTTAATAAGACTGCATACAGGAACCAAATACATAGATACTATAGGCTCGAACTCCTAGCTTAAACTAAAAGCATGGCTCCTCGCATTCCACAGGATGGCATGGTGGAAACCCGACATGGATTACGGATCGGGTCAGCAATAGCAAAATCAGACATGGATCAAATCAGCGATAGTGATTGATCTACATCCTCCTCATTTGGCTTTTGCCCATATGCTAAATACAAGCATGTAAAGACATAGTTACATAAGAATATAAAGTTAACCATCATCTACAGTGAAACGGCGGAGGATGCAATATGAGTAATGTCAGTTATAGTTAGTTAGAAGGTACACAAAAGGCTGGAGAAACTCAGCGGGTGCAGCAGCATCTAAGGAGTGAAGGAGATAGGCAACGTTTTGGGCCAAAATAGTTAGTTAGAATCCAGGATCTGCCTCCAGACAAAGTCTCTCTATCTTATTACAGGCTGTCCTGCACGCGTTGGTTACACTCCCTCAGCAGTACTCTTTACAGGTGATGCCGTCATAGGTACAACTTTCACTGGGAGTTTCTTAGCAGGCGATGACTCAACCAGCCCAGGTTTCACAGGGGACTTCTCCCCAGGCCATACAGGAGATTTTACCATAAGCACCGGCCCCACTGGCAATTCTTTCTCAGGTGTAGAGACAAAGTCCCATAACCGCTCACCGTCTGCTGTTACATGTCCATTGTTTAAACAATTGTATCCATCCTATGTCCAAAACACATCATCTGGGTCATCTGCACAAGTCGTATCGAACTTGCTGCGAAGGCACCGGCTCATTCATGGTAGAATATGTCTTTGGTTACATCTGCAGAGACCATCCTAACAAGGAGATTGGTTCTGGGCACCCCTCTTTGACTGTGCCCATGTGGTCATAGCCTTTCTGGGTCTGTAGTCGGACAGCCTGCCCCTCTGTCAGCGGTTCGAGTGGACAACTGGAACGGTCGTAAAACGCCTTTTGCGTCAGTCTTTTATGTTGCAACTGTGCCTGAACTACCTGAGGCTCATAGACTTGTGGCTGAAGTAGGTGTCTTGAGACAGGAAGAGTGGTTTGGGTCTGTCTGGACATTAGTCCCTGAGCCGGCAAACCGAACGTGGGATCGTGTGGAATATTGCGGCGATAAAGAAGATATAAAAATAAGTCAGACCCGGCTCTACTGGACTTCTCCATGGCCTCCTTAGCACTGCGGACAGCCCACTCAGCCAGTCCATTCGACTGGGAATACTCCGGACTGCTGGCAATGTGCTTAAAGTTCCATTCTCTCGCAAAGTGCTTAAAACGCTGGCTCATGAACTGTCCACCATTATCGGGCAAGAGGGAGCTAGGCGCCCCATGGATTGAGAAGTTTCTTGCAAGTTTCTTGATAACAGCAGCCGGAAAAACATGCTCTTTGCTCGTTGTGTGGTTGCCTCGGAACCAGGATGTCCTTTGTGTATGGCGTCAAAGTACTCCTGTTGGACCAAAGCCGGGGTCACTGACTTGTGGCCCTTCGTGATGACTCCATTTTCAATGGCAAGTTCATCTTGGGACAGGAAAGTAGGGCTGAACAGTAGGTGGAAGCATATGCTGCTTGCTAGGCCATCCGTGATTGATGACTGAGGTGTGTATCTGCTGAGTGGCATCCTCAGTCGTGCGAGCCACCAAAGTATTGAGACAGGAAGGACGAATAAATTTGACTGTAATAACATGAAAAGTGTTCATTTCAGCTGTGTGCTGGGCATTTGTCCTGCTGGGAGCGCGAGATAAAGTGTCAGCCAGATACATGTGCTTTCCCTGTTTGTAAATGACAGTGATATCGTACTTCTGGATCTGCAACATCTTTCTTTGCAGCCTGGCTGGAGCAGCATGTGTAGGTTTGTTTAAAATAGTGACCAAAGGCTGGTGGTCAGTCTCTATGGCTACAGCCTGACCAAAGATGTAATAGTTGAATTTGACACATGCAAAGACCACCGCCAGCAATTCCTTCTCGATCTGAGCATACCTTGTCTCCGTGTCCATCATTGTTCTAGTAGCGTAGGAAACAGGCTTGCCATCCTGCAGGCACGCTGCGCCGAGGCCATACTGGGATGCGTCGCAGGTCAAAGTGACAGGCTGATTGACATTGAAATAAACCAGGGTAGGGGGGCACGACATCTGTTGTTTGAGTGTGTCAAAAGCACGCTGCTGTTGTTCGTGCCACATCCAGGCAGTGTCTTTGTGAGTAAGCTGTCGTAGGGGAGCCAAGAGCTCGCTGAAGTTGGGAGTGAACTTCCCGAGGTAATTAACCATGCCCAGAAATCTCTGCAGGCTGGCAACATCTGTTGGCGCTGACATATCACTCATAGCTGGAGTCTTGGAAGGATCTGCCTTGAGGCCGTCGCTTGTGAAAACATGCCCCACGTAGCTCACCTAGTTAACACAGAACCGGCACTTGTGGGGATTAAGTTTCAGGTTCACTTCCCAGGCACGCTCGAGCACTTTAAATTTGCATCATGCTGTTCTATGTCATTGCTGGTAACAATAATGTCATCTACGATGATTGCACAAGGGAATCTATCAAAGAGTTGTTCCATAGAACGCTGAAACACCTCAATGGCCGAGTTGATACCGAATGGCATCCGCAATAATCTGCAGAGGCCGAAAGCGGTGCTGAAGGTGGAAAGCAGATGATGCATGATCCAGGGGGATTTGCCAGAAGGAACTCTTGGCATCTAACACAGAGAATATTGCTGCCTTACCCATGTGGGCAGCTACCTCCTCCACGGTACACATGAGGTGATGGGGCCTTTTGTGGTGTTTAGGTCCCTGGGATTGATACAAATGCAAATCTCCTGCTTGTTCTTCTTCGTGGCAGCCACCATTGAGGATACTCAGTCAGTGGGTTGCGAAACAGGTAGAATGACTCCCGGTTCTTCTATTCTGTCCAGTTCGGCTTTGACCCGGTCTCGCATGGCACTGGGTACAAGGTGAGCAGGACGAGCCACGGGTCTTGCATCTTGGTCTAGACTCATAGCATACGTAATTGGTAGCTTACCAAGCTCCTCGGTGAAAAGATCATGATAGTCTGTGCGAATAAGCTGTGTTGAAGCTGGAGTTCGTTGATGCACAGGCTTGCTGAAGGAAACCAGTCCAATAACTTTGCAGGCATCATAGCCCAAAAGTGGTACAACCTTGCTGTCGACGACATAAAACTTCAGCTTGTATAATTGATCCCCTAGATGGCACTGCAGCTTTACAATACCAACTGGGTTAACTTCACTATCACCATATGCCACAAGGGTGGCAATGCAGGCCTTTAATTGCTCAGTATTCCGAACAAGAGGAAACACATCGCGAGACAAAACATTGCATTTCACTCCAGTGTCTATTTTCATTACAATCGCATTGTTGTTTAACTTTACAGTGGCTATGGGCTCACTATTTTGCACATTTTGTCTTGCCACGGAATGTGTTTGCAGAATCACGCCATTCACTTTTGGGTTATCATCAGTGTTGCTATCAGATAAATCAGACAAAGACTCAGCCTGTAGCAGATTCATGGATTGTTTTATCTTCTCTCTGCTAGGCTGAGATCTGCAACATCTCCAGAAATGGCAAACCATGGCAAATTTGGCCAAAAACGGGGCATCTCTCCCTTCTTGCAGCATAAGAAACACTGCAATTTGTGCACTTTCTAATAAATCTTGTCACAGGCTTATCAAACTGTGCTTGCATTGTTATCTCTTGCTTCAGTCCTTTAGGAAACGAAGCCTGGACACTTTCAATTCCAATGGTGGAATGCTGTGCGTCTGTTAGCATTCTTGCGTGACAAACAGACAGCTCCTAATTTTTGCAGATAGCGACAGCCCTATCCAAAGTTATGGCAGGGTCACGGATAACCTTTCTTCTTAGTTTGTCATTAATAAGACCGCACACTAATCTGTCTCTAATAAATTCATGCCAAAGCACGCCAAATCTACAGCTTCCAGCAGCTTTTTTGATCACACACAAATGATTCAATAGTCCCACCCTGATTCTGGTTTCGTAAGAAGAACTTCACCCGTTCGATGAGAGGATTGGCTTGAGGGTCACACAGTTGTCGAAACTTTCTTTTGAGACATTCCGGGTCGTCTGGTGATTCAGCAGGGGTAAAGACTGGAGCTCCGCCCTCGACAGGTTGATGAGTCACTTCATCTGCATACACAAACTGTGGTGCGTGTTCGTAAGCTTCGTCTCCTGCGAGATTGAGGAACATGCAAACACGTGCAGCAGCCGGCTTATCATAGTGAGATGTAGCAATGAAGACGTTATACTGTCGTTCGAAGAGGCCCCAACGCTCTCCGAGTTTGATATCAAAAACGAGAGGTTCCGGCTTTTGGAAAGCTTCAGCCATCTCTGAGAGTGTAAAAAAACTCATAAAGATAGCAGACAAAGTTGATCGGTTCACTTCTGACACCATGTACAAAGCACTGTTATTTTTATTATTTATTTATTATTATTATTAAACTTTATTTCAGACTCAAGGTCCAGACAAGGGACAACATTACATAAAATACATTGTATATAAAAACACCATAAAATACATATAAAATGTTAGCACATCACTTATAAAAATATCATAAATTATGTACAAAAAACACAATACATGATTTAAAATCCAGAATAAAAAAGAAAGATCAGTGTCCTACAATGAGACAGCGATACCAGTGTCTCCACAACTGGGATTTGTAGCGTGTAGTGCTAAACTTTATGTTTGACAAGGCCACGATAATTACATGTTTAGAGTCATTTATCCTGCAAATGAATTTATACATTTGATTTCTAGAGATTCTAAAGTACTGACTCCTGAAGCTACAAACGTTACTAGCACTACACCATCCAGGTTTCCTTGGCGTTCTCATGGCATCATTATAGGCCACCTTTAGCCTCTGCAAACTTGTCTTTCCGTAGTTTGACCACTGGTGCGCAGTATAGAGTGGTGTGCAATGTGCTCTAAACAGAAACATCTTCACCACATCTGTACATGCACCAAACTTACACAAGATAATATTTGCCTGTACATACAGCATACGTCGTTGCGTATAAATATCCTCATCATCTCATTTGTTCTGTAATAAAATGCCCAAGATATTTTACCTAATGACGGGCACTAGCAGAACAGACAACATTGAGTCTTGTAACAAGCCATGAATCATAAAGCCAGTAAAACAAATAGCAAGGAGAGGAGCTATCCTCATACTCACATACTTAAGATGTTCAGCAGAAATATGAACCAAGCCACTTGCTTTGTTGTTAGACAGCTTGTTCATGGCATGATACACTTCGTGACATAATCACCATTGAGTCATTACTCTCAATATTGTCCACCCTATACAAATCACCTTGAACACAGTTGAATTAAGTACTATAATGTTGTCACCATAACTCCACGATATTAGCTGTTCCGAAGAAAATCTGCAGTGTATTGTAGAGATGTTTTGTAACTGTTAAGAGCTCTCACTTCTTTCCAAAAATCAGTATAATTATTACTTAGCAGCTTGACACTGAGTCATAAAACTGCATAATAAGTACTTTAATAAGAATACATACAGGAACCATATACATAGGTACTGTAGGCTCGAAGTCGTAGCTTAAACTAAAAGCATGGTTGCTCGCATTCCATAGGATGGCATGGTGGAAACCCGACATGGATTACGGATCGGGTCAGCAATAGCAAAACCAGACATGGAGCAATAGTGATTGATCTGCACTCCCCCTTTGCATATCTGATTTCTGGATTCTCTCTCCATTTAGAAAATAATTTACACCTTTATTCTTATTAGCAAAATGCATGACTCTGCACTTTGCTATACTGAATTTCATCCGCCTCTTCTCTGCCCAATCTTGTAACCTGTCCAAGTCCTTCTGCAGAGTCCTTGCTTCCTCTACGCTGCCTGCCCCTGCACCTATCTTAGCATCATCTGCAAACTTGGCCACAAAGCCTTCAATCCCCTTATCCAAATCCAAGTTGTACAGTTTTAATCCAGATTACCAAACCAAATATTGTTTAGAAATTTAGGAAGCAAACTATTTTAGTTAAAATATCTATATCTTGTACATGGTTATCTTGGGCATGGCTAATTTAGATGAAGGGATTAAAAGTAATATTAGCAAATTTACAGATGATACAAAGCTGGGTGGCAGTATGAACTGTGAGGTGGATGCTCTGAGGAAGCAGGGTGTCTTGGACAGGTTGGGTGAGTGGGCAGATGCATGGCTGAAGCAGTTTATTGTGGATAAATGTGAGGTTATCCGCTTTGGTGGCAAGACCAGGAAGGCAGATTATTATCTGAATGGTGTCAAGTTAGGAAAAGGGAAAGTACAACGAGATCTGGGTGTTCTTGTTCATCAGTCACTGAAAGTAAGCTTGCAGGCACAGCAGACAGTGAAGAAAACTAATGGCATGTTGGCCTTCATAAAAGAGGAGTTGAGTATAGGAGCAAAGAGGTCATTTTGCAGTTCTACAGGGCCCTAGTGAGACCACACCTGGAGTATTGTGTGCAGTTTTGGTCTCCAAATTTGAGGAAGGACATTCTTTTTTTCCACTTTAGTTTTTATTGCTTTTATGTATACACAAATAAAACACAAATATAACAACGAAACATACAACATTACAATGAAACGTACAACAGTGTAGCGGGGGGTTCAGTTTACAATTAATGATGCAGTATACAGAACTATTTTCATATTAAAACATTTTCCAATAACTTACATTATTGTCTATAAAATTATACAGTGTTGATGTCTTTATTTCTATACCTAATCCATTTTCCCCATTTTCTGTTAAACTCGTCTTATTTCACTCTTAGAGAATATGTCATTTTCTCCATGACAAATATTTCCTGTACTATGTCTAACCATTGTCTTAGTCTGGGTGTGTCCGCTGCGAGCCAGTTTCTTGTAATGGCCTTTCTGCCAGCTGCGAGGAGGATTTTAACCAAGTAATGGTCTTCCTTCAGCACCACTGTAGTTATATTACCCAGGTATAAAATGGAACACCTCTTGCAGATTATATATCCTAATACCTCTGTTAATTCTGAATTCACTCTGTCCCAAAATGGTTCTATTTTTGGGCAACTCCAGAAGATATGTGCATGGTTTGCGTCTGTTTGACCACATTGCCTCCAGCATGTTTGCTGCCTTAGAATTTGCTTGCTTTTTATGTTAGGCGTAATAAAAAAAATGAATCAAATTTTTCCAATTAAACTCTCTCCAATTTTGTGAATCAGTGGATGTCTGTAGTGTTACACACATATGATGCCATTCTTCTTCTGAGATTGTAATGTTCAATTCCTTTTCCCACTTAAATTTTACATAAAATGTAGTTTTAGCTTGACATTCCATTAAACTATGATAAAGTTTAGAAATAATCCTTAATGTTTTTTGATGATACGCACTAACTATCACTTCTATCACTGGATTCTTTTTTTCTAGTGCCTCCCTTTTTACCTTTTTATTGTAATAATCTCTCAGTTGGAGGTATCTAAACAAGTCTTGGTTCCGAAGTGCAAATCTATCCTTCAAATCTTGAAAACCTCTTAGGTCTCCATTTACAATAACAGTACAAAATGCAGTCATTCCTTTCTTCATCCACTCTTTAAATGTTGAGTCATAAATCCCTGGTTTAAATTCATTATCCAAAGCTATCCATCTTAAAACTTTTTGTCATTTATTCAGTTTAAGTTGTCTGGAGTATTGCATGCAGTTTTGGTCTCCAAATTTGAGGAAGGACATTCTTGCTATTGAGGGAGTGCAGCGTAGGTTCATGAGGTTAATTCCCAGGATGGCGGGACTGTAATTTGTTGAAAGAAAGGAGCGACTGGGCTTGTACACACTGGAATTTAGAAGGATGAGAGGGCATCTTATTGAAACATATCAGATTATTAAGGGATTAGACACGCTAGAGGCAGGAAACATATTCCCGATGTTGGGGGAGTCCAGAACCAGGGGCCACAGTTTAAGAATAAGGGGTTAGCCATTCAGAACAGAGATAAGGAAAAACCTTTTTTTCACCCAGAGTCTTGTGAATCTGTAGAATTCACTGCCTCAGAAGGCAGTGAAGGCCAATTCTCAGGATGCTTTCAAGAGAGAGTTAGATAGAGCTCTTTAAGATAGCGGAGTCAAGGGATATGGGGAGAAGGCAGGATTGGGGTACCGATTGTGGATGATCAGCCATGATCACAGTGAATGACGGTGTTGGCTCAAAGGGTCGAATGGCCTGCTCCTGCACCTATTGTCTGATGGTTACCAGTTACCACCAGGGGCGCCATACGATGGCAGCTCCACTGGCAGTCTGTTCGTTTTTTTTCATCTTTTAAAATTTTTTATTGTTTGTTAAAAGATTGTTTTAATGTTCTCTGGTTTTATATGGGGGGGGTGAGGGGATCGGGGAAACTTTTTTTCAGGTTCTTACCTTGCCGGAGGTGTGATTAATTTTCGGATCGCAATCTCCGGACGCTCTGCGGCCTTCCATCGATGAAGCTGGATGCCTCGGACTGTCGTGAGCCCCACCATGGGGCGTGGACTTAACATCGGAGCTGATCCCTTGCCTGGGATTGCTCCAACCACGGCCTACGGACTTACTCTCAAGAGCTCACAGTCTCGGGAAGCTCCAACAACGCAGAAGGTTCGACCAGCCCCGATGTGAGGTTTGATCGCCCGGCGCGGGGGAGCTGATTGCTTCGATGCGGAGGGCCCGAACGCCGCCGGCTTCGGGAGTCAAGATCGTCCCGTCAACGGAGGGCTCGAGGCCCCCGACCGCGGGAGAATAAAGGGAAGGGACTTGAACTTTACGTCGCCTTCCATCGCAGTGAGGAATGTGTAGGAGTCACTGTGGTGGATGTTCATGTTAAAATGTGTTTTGGGTGTTCTGTTGCTTTTTATTTGTATGACTGACTTGGCCAATGAAATTCCTCGTATGTTGCAAAACATACTTTGCTAATAAAGTACTATTCTGATTCTGATTCTTTAGAAAGGAGATGAGGATTTTTTTTGTCAGAGGGTGTTGAATCTATGGAATTCATTGCCACAGGCAGGTGCGGCGGCCAAGTAAATGGATATTTTTAAAGGTGGAAATTGACAGATTGTTGATTAGTGAGGTTGTGGTTGAGGATGAAAGCTAGATCAGCCTAGGATGAATGACAGAGTAGACGATGGGCTGAATGGCCTAATTCTGCGTCTAGAACTTATGAATATATTTGAAGAGATTCGTCTTTTGTAGTTTATTAATGCATTGTGCATTTCAATTTTGCCAAGATAATCTCAAAATGGTTTGAGTTTGCAATGTTACATGGTAAATGGTAGGGAATTGAGGAATGCTGTGGAACAGAGGGATCTAGGTATAACTGTGCATAGTTCCCTGAAGGTGGAATCGCATGTAGATAGGGTGGTAAAGAAAGCCTTTGGTGTGCTGGCCTTTATAAATCAGAGCATTGAATATAGGAGTAGGGAAGTAATGTTAAAATTGTACAAGGCATTGGTAAGACCAATTCTGGAGTATGGTGTACAATTTTGGTCGCCTAGTTATAGGAAGGATGTCAACAAAATAGAGAGAGTACAGAGGAGATTTACTAGAATGTTGCCAGGGTTCCAGCAACTATGTTACAGAGAAAGGTTGAACAAGTTAGGTCTTTATTCTATGGAGCGCAGAAGGTTAAGGGGGGACTTGATTGAGGTCTTTAAAATGATGAAAGGGATTGACAGAGTTGACGTGGATACGTTTTTCCCATTGAGGGTAGGGAAGATTCAAACAAGAGGGCATGACATGAGAATTAAGGGACAGAAGTTTCGGGGTAACGTGAGGGCGAACTTCTTTACTCAGAGGGTGGTGGCTGTGTGGAATAAGCTTCCAGCAGAAGTGGTGGAGGCAGGATCGATTTTAACATTTAAGAGTAAAGTGGATAGGTATATGGAGGGGTATGGTCTGAGTACAGGTAGATGGGACTAGGGGAAAACAAATGGTCGGCACGGACTGGAAGGGCCGAGAGGGCCTGTTTCCGTGCTGTAATTGTTATATGGTTATATGGTTAATGTGAAATCAGGGTCTAAACTATCACACATGTTTTCATTTTCAAGTGATTGTTATTAATTCTTCACAATCAAAAATCCAGGTTTCCTGTAGGAATGTTACAAAATTTTGAGATTTTAAAAATCAAACCTGTAATTTATCCCATCAGATAAAGCATAAAAATAACCTTAATTTGATACCTAATTCACTTTCATATCTTCAGTATTAAAACAGATGTTCATTTTGATACTCGGAAATTAACGTCTGGTTCCCTGTTGCTTTTCCATTGACTTAACACAAAAGCTGTGATCGAGGACAGACAAAAGCCCATAACTTTCTTAAAAATAAGAGAACTGAATGAAATGTTCAGTTATTATAGATTGAAGCATTCTGAAACAAATATGAAATATCTTACTTGGATGACCTGAAATTAAAGCATATAATTAGTTAGTTATCTAATTGTAGCTAATTACAAAATTGACCGTTGTGACGGAAATAGTAATAAACACCCAGACTGCCTTGAAAATTCAAAATTGTGATATTCTCAAGATCAGCACTTTAATATTATTGTATTATATGAAGTCTGTAACAGAGAGGTAAAGAAATTACAATTTCTAGCAATAGATCAAGTCTTTATGGAGAAGATCAGTTGCTAGCTGGTACATTGGCTAATCATAATCAGTGGCATCATCATACTCCTCAGATTGTAACCAATTCTCAATTGGTTTTCCTCAACTTTTCAATTTTGGCATTGTAAACTACAAGTTTTTGCTCTTCAAACCACGCATGACATGCCTTTCTGCCCACTACATTCCCATTAAGGATGACCTGTAGTAGTCCAAATTTGGATAATCTCTACGAATGCTGTCTAAATCAGTCGCTTTTGCTGAGCATTTGTATTGACAATTTTGCATTTCTTCTTCGGAGGCATCTATTTAAAATGTAAAGGGAAAATAAACACTGAACAGCATTAACAGAAACAAGTTATTTGCAGTTTTAGACAAAAGGTAGAAATGATAAAGTTAAATGGTAAAACAAATAGTAAATACCCAACAAAAAATTCATATTCACCAGTTTCCTCAAATCAATTAAATTCATCTAATCAATTAAATTCATCTAAATTCAATTACTAGATCTAAACATCTATCCATTTCTTAAGAAAAGGCTAAAACATTTAAATAGTCTAAGTATCCAAATAACAAATAACAAACTGATCCCATTCACACAATAATTCATAATATAACATGATTTTAAAATCTCACTTTGTCATGAATTTATATGCCAAATGGAAGGAATGTTTAATTCCCATAAATTAAACCAGAAACATCCACTCGATAATCAAAATCATTATTTTTTGCACAATACATCTAACTAAAACTGTACTGTGTATGAAAATATTGATCATGGAGAGACAATAACACAAAATATAGATGATTTAGATGTGCTTATGACATGATTGTGCAAAAAATAATAATTTGATTATCTTGAGAGTGAATGTTTCTGGAGTGTGATCGATTGGAATGTTGTTGTTGTCATGAATTTTAAGTCCATAATGGCAGGCAAGACATGGCTGATTCGTAACATGCCTAAATACCATTTTTTGCATCACAAGATTAAAATGAAGCCACACTAAAAAGCAAGATAATATGTTAAATAAACGACATACCTTTTGTTTTGTCCTGATATTGCGATCCGTGATGTAGAAAGTATTGAAGGCGTTTTTAGTCGCGTTTAAGTTTAAACCAGCGACGCAATCGCCCAGCAACCAATACAAAGCTGCCTCTCTGACAACCAATACAAAGCTGCATTTTAATCCCCCCCCCCCCCCCCCCCCCCCCCCCCCCCCCCCAAAGCCTCCGGAATCACAATGGCTGATATACAGCACCGCTGATGGTAGGTTTTGTAACAATGCTATTTCCTGTTGTTGAGTTTGTTAATGGAGGGTTGTTAAACCTATTGGGAAAACAGCTAGTTACTCAGAATGTGGTATTTAATAGAATTAATGGGCTTCAGAGATTCTGTGATAGAAACATAGAAACATGGAAAATAGGTGCAGGAGTAGGCCATTCGGCCCTTCGAGCTTGCACCGCCATTCAAAATGATCATGGCTGATCATCCAACTCAGTATCCTGTACCTGCCTTCTCTCCATACCCCCTGATCCCTTTACCCACAAGGGCTACATCTAACACCCTCTTAAATATAGCCAATGAACTGGCCTCAACTACCTTCTGTGGCAGAGAATTCCAGAGAATCACCACTCTCTGTGTGAAAACTGTTTTTCTCATTTCGGTCCTAAAAGATTTCCCCCTTATCCTTAAACTGTGACCCCTTGTCCTGGACTTCCCCAACATCGGTAACAATCTTCCTGCATCTAGCCTGTCCAACCCCTTGAACAGGCTAGTGATGAAATAACTAAAATATTTGCTACGCATTGCTGGCTTTTAAATGGTAAAAATAAACATGGTTGCAAATTACCATGTTATTCAAATAATTTCATGGTTGAACTGTCATTTCCCATTTCACTGAAATGGTAAGATTTAGCTTGGGAAAAATGTATTTTAGATGGAAAATTCAAAGTACTTCGAAATGTGTATCTTTGTTCATCCTAGCCTTAACTCCTAACTCCTATCATTATTTTCTCTCCTTTATGTCTTCTTACTGAAACCTGACACGTGTGTGAAAGCTGTCTCTTGCTCCCTTGACCCTAAACTACTTACCACCCATCTTCCCTTCCCTTCAAGGCTGTAATGTGAGCTAATATTGCTAATGTTTCCATTCACCTCTCTTTCAAATATGTTGTAATCACCCCAATTACAAAAATCCATTCAATCTCCTCAACTGTGCAAAATGGAAGTACTGTCTTGGGCCACAGGTTCTTGAGCATGTTGCTTCCCAAATTTGTGATCATCATGCTCTGAATCCTTCTGATCAGGTTTCCTTTCATGCTGCAATACTGGAAAAGCTATGATCAAAGTCACTAATGATGAGTATTTGACTGTAACTAATGTAATCTATTCCTCCTTGCCATTCTGTAGCCACTGATACAATTGATCACATCATCGTCATCTGTCTGCTCTCTGACAGCTGAATAGAATAGCAATTGCTTGTGTTCATTCTCATTGATTTAAGCAGGCAGAGAATCACCGGTAAAATATTCTTCCTGTGCCCACAATGTTACCTTGGGTTTATCTCTCAATATATTCCTAGCCCGCTCCTATTTCTCAACTATATGATGTCATAATTGATGGCACCCAGCTTTACTTCATCTCCACTGATTGCAATTAGTTATATTGCCTGACATCCAAAAGTCAGTGAATAGAATTTTGCTCCATATAGTCTCCAATAAAAACACACATTCTTTCTGGAAACTGTTTGAAACAAAATCAGACAGTTTGCAGTGTGAATGGCACTGTGATCCTTGATTGCATTTTGCATCATGTGTCCCATGCTAGCTTTGTCTGCTGCCTTTGACCTTGTCTTAGATGAAGGATGTATTTGTAGATAAACTGTCTTTGTTATCAGATATTTGCCAGATGGGAGTGCCTTACAATAGAAGTAAAACACAAAATGCTGGAAACAGCAAATCTGGCAAAAATACAATTAGTTTATTTTTGAGACACAGCGTGGAAACAGGCCCTTCGGTCCACTAAGTCCACGCCGTCCAGGGATCTCTGTACACCAACACTATCCCACACACATGAGGGACGATTTACAATTTAACCAAAGCCAATTAACTTACACACGTCTACGTCTTTGGAGTGTGGGAGGAAAACGGTGCACCTAGAGAAAACCCACGCAGTTCACAGGGGGAGCGGACAAACCTTTTTACAGACAACACCCGTGGTCAGGATGGAACGTGGGTCTCTGCCGCTGTGAGTAGCAATGTTACAAAATTTTGAGATTTTAAAAATCAAGTCTGCAATTTATCCCATCAGATAAAGCATAAAAAGAAGTTTAATTTGACACCCAATTCACTTTCATATCTTCAGTATTAAAAAAGCTATGGCCATTTTCATACTCGGAAATTAGCAACTTGTTCCCTATTGCTTTTCCATTGACTTAACACAAAAGTTGTGATCGAGGACAGTCAAAAGCCCATAACTTTCTTAAAAATTAAGAGAACTGAAATTAATTTTCAGTTATTATAGATTGAAATAATCTGAAACAAATATGAAACAATCTTACTTGGATGACCTGCAATTAAAGCATATAATTAGTTAGTTACCCAATTGTAGCTAATTACAAAATTCAATTACTAGATCTAAACATCTATCCATTTCTTAAGAAAAAAATTTAAAAAAATGTAAAGCCTAAGTGTCCAATTAACATTCACACAATAATTCACAATATAACATGATTTTTAAATCTAATTGTCATTAATTTATAGGCCAAATTGAAGGAATTTAGTGTTTAATGCCCATAAATTAATGGGCATTTTAAACAGCTTGCGAGTGGGATTTTCTGGAACGCGATGGATTAGAACGTTGCAGTTGCGGTGAATTTAAACCCCATATCGGCAGGAAAACCTCTGCCGGTTCGTATGGGGACAAAATCACCGTTTTGCAACATTAAATGTTGATTAAGGTCATCTAAAAAAGCAGGTTTATATGTAAAATAAACGGCTTTCACTACGTAAAATCGGTCCCCGTTGTCGGCGTTCACGGCATTAGGAGCTAATTTATATTTTACTCCAGCACTGAAATAGTCGGGCTATTTATTATAAAAAATTAACTTACCGGCAGTCGGAACGAATCTCCAGAAATAGATCGCACTCCCACAAAAGAATGCTCCGGATGGCAAGGGAAAAACCGCATTTTAACCCCACCCCACCCCTTAAAGGCGCCAAAGTCGCGCACACAGCCAGTGACAGAACTGCAGCACCGCTAAGGGTAAGTTTTGTAACATACCTACTGTGAGGCAGCAACTCTACCACTGCGCCACTGTGTTACCCCAATTGAAGATGAATATTGTCAGAAATGCGAAATAGAAAGCATGTTAGCTTTAAATTATGTACTGAGGATGAATAGGACAAAATAAATGTGATCGGCTGAGGTCAGGATTGTCATGTTGATGTTTTAGATTCTATTTTTGGAGATACAGCGTGGAAACAGCCCGTCGACCGACCAACGATCACCCGTACACTAATTCTATGTTACCCCAGTTTCATAACCTACACACTAAGTGCAATCATAAGCTACACACTAAGGACAATATATGTCTTTGGAAAGTGGGTGGAAAACGGAGCACCTGGATAAAACATGCGCGGTCACAGGGAGAACATACAAGCTCGGTACAGGCAGCGCCCATAGTCAGGATGGAACCTGGGCACCTGGTGTTGTAAGGTAGCAATACCACCGCTGCGGCGCTGATGGATTAATAAGGCATCTTAAAAGAGAATGCAAACAAACAACTGTAAATTGTGTGACATGCAGGGTTGCAAGGTATGTTCAACAACTTGGGATGTGATGAGAGTTAAAAGTAGAACCATTATCACATATGGATGATTTAGAACAGAATTGACATACAGAGGAAGCAAGTAACCTGAAAGTTGTCGAATTTTAGTTTAGTTTGTTGTCACATGTGCCGAGGTGAAAAGCTTTTGTTGCTTGCTGTCCAGACAGCAGAAAGACAATGCAAGATTACAATTGAGCCATTTACAGCATATAGATACATGATAGGTCCGATCAAGGATAGTCCGAGGGTCACCAAAGAGGTAGATTGTAGTTCAGCACTGCTCTCTGGTTGTGGTAGGGACAACAGCAAAATAACAGCTGGGAAGAAACCGTCCCTGAATCTGCAGCAGGCACGTGCTGTCAGGGTAGCCAGTGCCTACCCTGACTAAAATTATAAAATGGTAATTATTGAATATAAATAGTAAAGGCAAGGGAGAATTATGCCAACCTAAGAGATCGATCTTAGGTAGGCATAATTACCTACGGTTGCCCCGCCTCACCCGTCCTGACGTAGTGCAGCCCATGGAGTGCAGCAGCAGCACCTCGCCCATGGTCCCGTCGGTTGGTCGGTCGGCAGGCAGCCCGGCCAGCTGTCCGACCTTCACTTACCGCCAACATGGCTGATCATCGGTTCATGAGTTGGATGGGGTGCCGGACCAAAATTCCTCAGCTGGCCCGCCGGCCGGGCTTTATGTGCAGTCCAGCACCTGGGCCAACTCATCATTCATCCAGCCACAGCCAAGTCGGTCAACGAATTGCTGTCGGGAATTTGTCCCTTATTTTGACCGTTTGTCCCTTATTTGGGAGTGAGAAAGTTGGCAGCCCTATGGTCTGAGCTGCAAATGTTTTCGGTATATAAGGTGCTATAGAAGTGGAAGTCATTGTAGTTTGTTTTTGTGCACATCTCAGAGAATGCGCTAAGTCATTGCAGAAATGTTCTCTATTGGCAATCGTTGTAATATAGCTTTTAATATGGAAGTATTTCCCGAGAACAAAATGAGACTCATTATGAATTATTTATAAATTAGATGTAAAAAAGGAAACCTGACAGTGTTGTGAAATTTTCAAAGAAAATCCATTATCCATTACTGATGAAGATTCTTCCACAGCCTGTCTTGTGTGCTCTGTAGCAGGCAAGAATAGCTAGATTTAATTTATGAAACACCTTTATTTACAGTGCTTAAAAGCTACAGTACCTGATTAAATGCAGCAGAAATCTAATTTCAATTAAACAAACCTTTCTTTCGATGAAGGAGATAGGTGGCTTGCCGCTGTATTGCTGTATGCATGAAAAGAACCCACCAGAAAGGCAGTACTTTCTGTTCCTCTGGGAGGTGCCTTCAATCTAGCTGCTAAACAGCAGCATAAACTGTGGGGGAGGTACTATAGCACTGACTTGTCTTCCAAGAGCAAAACAGCGGGCTAGGCAACTTCTGGGCAAATTTTTAACCAGCAGATAATTAATTGTTCAACCTATGTTATCACATGCAGAGAATGTGTTACTTTGCATTGAATTATTTTTTAAGTGGAAGATGTTTGGCTTGCAGAGAATGTCAGCAGGCTTGCATCATTAATTCAGGCTGCGAGTCCGTTTTGGGCTGAAAATGGCTGGCTTTGCTGGAATGTGGCAGACAGAAGAAGCTGGAAGCATTTGCACTATATGTATATGACTTAAATCCCGGGGAATTGCAATTCTGCATGCCAAAAGTCAGCACTATGCACTCCGGAGTCGAAGTTAAAGGTGGAATCGATTCAACGGCAGAGAAAAATGAGGTGAGAGCTGGATAACTATGGAAGAGGATTATGGGGCAGATGAAACTTTAATGGACAGTGTGTTTTTGGACTTTTAAAGCTTGTATCATTAATCAGGAAATGATTTGAATGCTTTTGCATTGGCACGGTATTTATTCAGATTTGTCAGGAATATAAATTGGTCAGAGAAATCTGTGCAGGAGACATTTAATGGTATTGCGAAAGAGATTCCTTTCGCATGAAACATTTATACTGGTTAAAGTTAAAATTCATTGTTAAATCGACAGGGTGTGAAACTTGCACTTAAAATCTGCAGTAAATGACAAATACTGACGGCAGCTTTAGTCCTCTCTTCCGTTTGGCAGACAGTGATATTCCAGATGTCAGGATGGATTTGATTGTTTTCCTAACTGGGGGAAGGGTCAGGAAGTAAAAGCTGTATGGGAGTTTAATGTTATAATGAAAGACTAACTGGAAGTCATTTTCCTTTTATGTTTTTAAGTAACCCTCCTCCGCGACAAATATTTAACTTTGGCTGAAGTGACGACATTGTCCTAGAAATTTAACGTCCTGTGAATTTAATGTAAATTTATAGTCATACAGCATGGAAACAGGCCTTTCGGCCCAATACGTCACTGTTGAACAAGATGCCCCCTCTAAGCTTGTCCCATTTGCCCATATTTGATCCATATTCTTCAATCTTTTCTATCCATGTATTTGTCCAAATATCTTTTAAATGCCTTTATGTATTTGCTTCAACCACATCCTCTGACAACTCATTCCATGTACGTACCACACTCTGTGTGGGGAAAAACTTGTCCCTCTGGTTCCTATTCAACTTTTCGCCCCTCGCCTTAAACCTATGCCCTTTAATTCTTGATTCTCCAACCCTGGCAAAAAGATGGTGTTCATTCACCTTATTGGTGCCCCTTGTGATTTTTTTTTACTTCTAAGATCACCCCTCAGTTCCTTTTCTCCAATAGGGTCCCAGCATGGCCAAACTCTCCCTATAACTCAATCCCTCGAATCCTAGCTTTGTGGAATTTTTCCAAACATGGAATTTAACTATGCTTCTCTATATTTACATTTGAGGAGATGATGACTTCTTAACTGCCCCCATATTTTTGATCTTTTTAAACCGACTAAGACATGATAAACTGGATTTTATACCTGATAGGTATCCTAATATAACTTTGAATCTTCTCACATGGCAGTCACCTGAGTTTTACAAGAAAAACGCACGAATACCATGTGTAACTGTGTTTCTCTGTACAGGTGCCTCCAATTTTGGGATTATGGCACATATTTGCATGACTGTCAAAATCCTGAACTTGCTGTCAGCTGGACAGCAGTTTAATGGTGTCTTCCCAACTGTGACCTGACTTTTGACTCCCAATAGGTGTGAAGTTGCATTCGTTCCCTCATTCATGATTGGGCATATCCCAAACAAACAACATCAAGTTAGACCTGGTGTAGTAATAGTTTGTTCATTTAAATGGAGAGGAACAGCTGCAAGGAATCTATGTCAGTTTTATTTACTCCTTAATAATTATTATACACTGGATGCATTTTAAAGTGTATATTAGGCTTTTGTTTTGAAATAAAATTGTTAAAATAGTTAAAAATGAAGGATTTGAATGTTAGAAACATTCAAAAATGTTTTGATAGTTGACTAAGCCAAGGACAGATATTGGACAATCAGTTTTTTCAGCTGCATTGTGGGTGGGACTTAAATATGACTACAGTGTTTATTCCTGAAATGCCTTACCAGCATGGAGGATCTCAACACTGAGGAAAGAGCTGACTTTGTACAAGTTGTCCCTGGGACTGAGATGAGACTATATTTCTTCACCCAGTGGGTCATAAATATTTGGAATTCTCGACTGTGGAGCTTCGGTCGCTGAATGTGTCCAAAATAAAGGTAGCTAGGTTGTTTGGAAATTGAGTTATCAGGTTGTTACCAGAAAATGATATTGAAATAAAAGATCAGTCATTTACATGGTGGAGTGAACTGAATGGTCTGCCCTTATTCATATTTTAAATTATAATGGTATTATTACAGGGTTCTATCAGGAGATAAATCGTCAGTTCTAGATTGTGAAATGTAAAAATTATTTACTATTTATTTTCATTCTCCCTTTGGGGATTTTTTAAATATAAATCTATATAATGGCCTGAGGAAGCTAATACCAAAAATTGAATGAAGCTTTTGATATTGTTATTTTAAAACAATTTTTGGTCTGTTGGTGTGGCTGGGAAGGTCAACATTTATTGGGGAATTACCTGGAACCATGCAGTTCTTTAATAGATGGTACCCCTCTAATGTTGATGTGCAGTGAGTTCCAGAATTTAAACCAATGATGATGAAGGAACTGCAATATATTTTCATGTCAGGGTAATGTGAAACTTGCAGGGGAATCTGCAGTTGCCGTTCTTCCCATCAATTTGCTGCTTTTCTATTCCTTGTTTGGCACATACTGTTGGATTTTTTAAGATGGGTGACTTCAAAGTCCGAGGTTACACAGTAACCTTGGTGTGCCAGTGAGAGAGGGAATAAAATCCTGAGGGTGGTGGGTGAGTTGACAATTAAGCAATTACTTTGTCCTGGACATTGCTGAATTTTATGTGTTTAAAGTAATTTCCAGTAAAGTGGAAATTATTCTGTCATGCTTTAGACTTGCTTTGTTGATGTTGGAAAGTCTTTGGGCGGTTATGTTGGGAGTTAGCCTCTGACATGCTCTTTTGGCCACAGTACTTATTTTACTCCTCCAAATGAGTTTCTGTTCAGGATGTTATCTGATAGGTGATTCAGTGTGGATAACATAGTTGAATGTCGGGATACGTGGTTAGGTTCTTATTGGCAATAATTGTGGCCTGGCACTTGGTGTGGTACATGGAGCCTGGATGTTGTCCAGGTCTTGCTGCAAGCAAGGATGGACTTGTTTCATAGAGTTACAAAATTGCAGTTAGGTTGGGCAATAAATGCAGTCCTTAACACCAATGACCACATCCCCCCAAAATAATAATTATATACTGGCATTGGCAGTTAATGTTGAGTAAATGCCACTTTGTCACTGTATATTACCTCCAATAGGTTTCATATTTTCTGAGGAGTTAAAATGATAAAATGCTACATAATTTCATTGTCACAACTGTGTTTCTGTTGTGCCGTATGAAATAAATTGATGCAGTATAAAAGAGAACGTTATTTGAGTGAATATGATCCCAAATCTCTGGGTTAATACTGGTGAACTATCTCCAATGAAAATCTGGCAATGATGTTCTTTCTCTCTGCGATATTAAAATATTTCCATCTGTTTCTTAGCAAAAGCATAATCACTTAAGGAAAGTTGGCTTTTTAAGGGGAGATGCTGATTTGCATGACAGGCTGGATTTCAAGAAAGACTGGGCTATGTCTGCAACTGCAGAGCAGTTGCCATTACAATGCTGCTTGATCCGAATGTTTTCCGAATTGTTCGTTTTTCCAGCATCTACAGTTTTGTTGCACAGGATGAAACAACATTTATACTCATGGTTTGAAGCTTGGAGAAGAAAAGCTTTGAACTTGTACAAGAAAAGCTCTAATCTCCCTGGTAGACTGGAATAATGTGGTCATACACAGTATTTACCAAATGCTTTTTGGTGGTAGTGGTGGATATTTAATTTGTACCTGATTTTGATAACTAACATCTATCTAATAGTGATACATTGCAATTAACTGAAAATGTATTTCTGCAACATATGCATGAGTGCATTTGGGTGCCTTTAGTTTTGTTAATAAATTGGTAAATGGAGGTACGGATTAATAATTTGATGGTGCATGATTTGGTCATAAACGAGTATGAACAAACGAGGAAACAAATATGGGACATTATAAGAGTGTGAAAGAAGTTGTTAGGAGTGAACTGGCAAATGAGGTTAAGAGAAGATTAATTGAGAACCAGTAGGAGACATCGGAGGGGATCTGTTGGAATGTGCAGAATGAAATATCCCAACAAGAAAGAAAAAATCCGGGGGGTGGATCAGCATCTTTGGTTAATCAAAAAAGTTTAAAGTAGTATCATATTTGCAGAATAAGCATATATGCAGAGACAGATGGAAGCCAGAAGGTTAGCTAAAAAATGTAAAACCAACGAATGACTGAAAAATTAATATGGAAGGAAGGATGAAAGAATTTTAATGACAAAGGAACACTGAAGAATGTTAACTTAATAGGAAAACTTAATTGAAGAATTAAAAAAAAAGGATTCAAGAAATTGAAAAGAATATGGTGGCATAGTGTGACACCAACAGAACTGTCTCACAGCTCCAATAACTTGTGTTCAATCTGACCTCTGGAGCTGTTTGGTTTGTACGTTCTCCATGTGACTGTGTGGGTTTCCTCTGGCTGCTAAAGATGTGCAGGTGGTAAATTAATTGGTCCCTATGAATTGCCGCTGATGTGTTGATGACAGGTAGAATCTGAGGGAATTTAATGGAATATATGGAAAATATCATGGGATTATCTCAGGATTTGTGTAAATGGGTGCTCGATGGTCCACATCTAGCACCCATTTTCAATAGGCTGAAGATAGTTTCTATAAAATAAAGGCAGGCCAAAATGTGAATGCAGTAAGAGTTTCTATTGATCGTCAAATATAAGACTTGATCCTAAAGAAAGCGAGTCTGAGGAATAAATAATCAAAAATAAGGAGATGCAGGATGAATTAAATAAGCATTTTGCATTGATTTTCATTGGGGAGGATACATTTAACAACCCAGATATTGATTAAATTATGAAAATTAGACTGGTCAGGGAAGTGATAGCAGGTTATGTGAACACGTCCCGAAGTACAGCATGCTATGTCCAGCTCCTCCACTCTTCTTGCTTTCTTCCCCATCCAACCCTGCAATCTGTCTGAAGAAGGGTCCCGACCCGAAACTTCACCTATCCATGTTCTCCAGGGAAGGTGCCTGACCATCAGAATGACTCCAGCATTTTGTCTCTTGTTTTTAGTCCTAAATTCTGAAGAACTTCCATCCGAAGAGCTTAAAGTGAGTAAATAGTGGGTGAGTTGATGCATTAGATTTTTACAAAATACCCCAGATTTTGAAGGTTTCATTAGCTTAGAAAATAATGAATATAAGTCCTTTATTCAAGAATGAAGACTGGCATTAGATAGAAAGCCCTAGGCTGGTTAGCTTAATTAACATCTGACATAAGGGGAAAGAGAAGCTGTTATTAAAAGCATTTTAGTAGGACGTTTGGAAAAAATTCAAGTAACCAATGTGGTTTTGTGAAAGATAAATTGTGCTTGAACAAATGTGCTATAGATAAAGTGAACTACTGGATATACTAAGATTTCAAGAAGTCATTTGAAATGGTGCCACATCGAATGAAAGCTGGAGGGAGGTAACATGTTAGAATGGATAAAAGATTGGCAGAATAACAGGAAACGGCAGGCAGAGGTAGATTTTTTTTGGTCAGCGGGATATAATATGCTGAGCTTCGACATTTTACAATTTATTATCAATGAGTTGGATGAACCCTGGTTGCCAAATTTGCTGATGATACTGTAGTCAAAGGATTTTAAAAGATCAGGACAGAAGAATGTGAGTGAAGTGTGAGTCTTTGGCAAGGAGGCTGAGGAGAGGAGACTACTCAAAAAGCTGGAGAGGACGGGACGCGGTGAACACATGACGGGTAAGATGAGACAGTGTGATGCTTGCAGGATGTGGGAGCCCAGGGACCCGGGTGGAGCCTCTGGCTGCTACAACTGTGGCAAGTGCGTCCAGGTTCAGCTCCTGAAGGACCGTGTTGGGGCATTGGAGAAGCAGCTGGATGACCTCAGGGCTATTCGGGAAAACGAGAGTTTCCTGGACAGGACCTACAGTGAGGTTGTCACGCCCAGGATACGGGAAGAACTAAGTTGTGTGACTGAGAGAAAGGGTGGTAAATGTGGAGTGCAGGAGACCCAGGTGGCTGTGCCTAATGATAACAGTTATGCCCTCTTGGGAACTGTCGGGGGAGATGAAGCTTCCAGTCCGAGCGGCGGACACGTCAGTGGCTCCAATCGGCGAGACCAACGTCGGGCAGAGCCATAGTGGTGGGTGACTCCATTGTCCAAGGAGCGGACAGGAGATTCTGTGGCGGCAATGCCTCCCTGGTATCAGGGTTCAGCTTGTCACAAGCCGCATTCAGAACATCCTCGAGAGGGAAGGTGAACAGCCGGCAGTAGTTGGGCACGTAGGCACAAACGACATCGAGAACAAGAGGAAGGAGGTTCTCCAACGTGAGTTCAGAGAGTTAGGAAGAAGGCTAAAAACCAGGACTTCTAGGGTGGTTATCTCTGGATTGCTTCCAGTACCTCGTGCTAGTGAGGACAGGAACAGAGAGATAGGGGATCTGAATGTGTGGCTGAGGGGCTGGTGCAGGGAGCAAGGATTTAGATTTATTGACCACAGGGATGGATTTCTTCTGGGGTAGGGGTGACCTGTGCAAAAGGGACGGGTTACATCTTAACTGGAGGGGACCGACGTTCTGGCAGGCAGGTTTGCTAGGGCTACATGCGTGGTTTTAAACTAAATAGTGGGGGGATTGACAAATTGGGACTATAAAGATGGAGTTGAAGGGGAAGTGTGTACAAGAAAAGTTACAAAAGACTCTCGGATTAATGGGAAGGAAAGTTTGAGATGGGATAAGAGATTAAGGTCAGGACCAATTGTGAGCGGTGCGAGAGGGGAGGTGAATATGCGCGATTAATAAGAAATAAAGTGGACGAGCTTGAGGTTCAGTTAGAAATTGGCAAGTACAATGTTGTGGGAATTACAGAGAAATGTCCGCAAGAGAGTCAGGGCTGGGAACTGAATATTCAAGAGTATACCTCCTATATAAAGACAGACAGGTGGGCAAAGGGGGTGGGGTAGTTCTGTTGGTGAGGAATGAAATTCAGTCCCTTCGAAGAGGTGACATTGAAACAGGAGATGTGGAGTCAGTATGGATCGAACTAAGGAATTGTAAGGGTAAAAAGACCCTAATGGGACTTAACTACAGGCCCCCAAACAGTAGCCTGGATATAGGGTGCAAGTTGAAACAAGTTAAAATTGGCATTTCGTAAAGGTAATGCTAAGGTTGTTTTCAACATTCAGGTCGACTGAGAAAATCCCCTGAGAAATTCAGGTCGACTGAGAAAAAGTTTGTGGAGTGCCTCCGTGATGGATTCTTAGAGCAGCTTGTACTGGAGCCTACCAGGGAGAAGGCAATTCTGGATTTAGTGTTATGTAATGAACTGGATTTGATAAAGGAACATGAGGTTAAGGAGCCATTATGAGGTAGTGACTATAATATGGTAAGTTTTAATCTACAATTGGAGAGGGGGAAGGGTAAATCAGAGGTGTCAGTGTTACAGTTGAATAAAGGGAACTATGGAGCCAGGAGGGAGGAGCTGGCCAAGGTTGACCTGAAAGATACCCTAGCAGGGATGACAATGGAACAACAATCGCAGGGAATAATACAGAAGATGCAGGATCAATTCATTCCAAAGAGGAAGAAAGATTCCAAGGGGAGTAAGGGGCGACCGTGGCTGACAAGGGACGTCAGAGACGGTATAAAAATAAAAGAGAAGTACAACGTAGCAAAGATGAGCGGGAAGCAGGAGGATTGGGTAATGTTTAAAGAGCAACAGAAGATAACTAAATAGGCAATATGGAGAGAAAAGATGAGGTACGAAGGTAAGCTAGCCAAGAATATAAAGGAGGATAGTAAAAACATCTTTAGGTATGTGAAGAGGAAATAATTAGTTAAGACCAAAGTTGGACCCTTGAAGACTGAAAAAGGCGAATTTATTATGGGGAACAAGGAAATGGCAGATGAGTTGAACAGGTACTTTGGATCTGTTTTCACTAAGGAGGACACAAACAATCTTCCTGATATAGTAGTGGCTAGAGGATCTGGGGTGACGGAGGAACTGAAGGAAATCCACATTAGGCAGGAAATGGTGTTGGGTAGACTGATGGGTCTGAAGGCTGATAAATCCCCAGGGCCTTGATGCTCTGCAACCCATGGTACTTAAGGAAGTGGCTCTAGAAATCATGGATGCATTGGTGATAATTTTCCAATGTTCTATAGATTCAGGATTAGTCCCTGTGGATTGGAGGGTAGCTATTGTTGTCCCACTTTTTAAGAAAGGCAGGAGAGAGAAAACAGGGAATTATAGACCAGTGAGCCTGACATCGGTGGTGGGAAGATGCTGGAGTCAATTATAAAAGATGAAATAGCGGCACATTTGGATAGCAGTAACAGGATCGGTCCAAGTCAGCATAGATTTACAAAGGGGAAATCATGCTTGAATAATCTTCTCGATTTTTTTGAGGATGTAACTAGGAAAACGGACAAGGGAGAGCCAGTGGATGTAGTGTACCTGGACTTTCAGAAAGCATTTGATAAGGTTCCACATAGAAGATTAGTGGGCAAAATTAGGGCACATGGTATTGGGGTAGAGCGCTGACATGGATAGAAAATTGGTTGGCAGACAGGAAACAAAGAGTGGGGATTAACGGGTCCCTTTCAGAATGGCAGGCAGTGACTAGTGGGGTACCGCAAGGCTCGGTGCTGGGACCGCAGCTATTTACAATATACATCAATGATTTGGATGAAAGGATTCAATGTAACATTAGCAAATTTGCAGATGACACAAAGTTGGGTGGCAGTGTGAACTGTGAGGAGGATGCTATGAGAATGCAGGGTGACTTGGACAGGTTGGGGGAGTGGGCAGATGCATGGCAGATGCAGTTTAATGTGGATAAATGTGAGGTTATCCACTTTGATAGCAAAAACAGAAAGGCAGATTACTATTTAAATGGTGTCAAGTTGGGAAAAGGGGAAGTACAACGAGATCTGGAGGTCCTTGTTCATCAGTCAATGAAAGTAAACATGCAGGTACAGCAGGCAGTGAAGAAAGCAAATGGCATGTTGGCCTTTATAACAAGAGTAGTTGAGTATAGGAGCAAAGACTTCCTTCTGCAGTTGTATATGGCCCTAGTGAGACCATACCTGGAGTGGTTTTGGTCCCCTAATTTGAGGAAGGACATTCTTGCTATTAAGGGAGTGCAGCGTAGGTTTACAAGGTTAATTCCTGGGATGGCGGGGCTGTCATATGCTGAGTAAATGGAGCTGCTGGGCTTGTATACTCTGGAGTTTAGAAGGAAGAGAGGGGACCGTATTGTAACATATGATATTATAAAGGGTTTGGACTCACTAGAGGCAGGAAACATGTTCCCGATGTTGGGGGAAGTCCAGAACCAGGGGCCACAGTTTAAGAATAAGGGGAAAGTCACTTAGAACGAAGACGAGGATACACTTTTTCCTCACAGACAGTTGTGAGTCTGTGGAATTCTCTGCCTCAGAGTGCGGTGGAGGCCGGTTCGCTGGATACTTTCAAGAGAGAGCTCGATAGGGCTCTTAAAGATAGTGGAGTCCGGGAATATTGGGAGAAGGCAGGAACGGGGTACTGATTGGGGATAATCAGCCTTGATCACATTGAATAGCGGTGCTGGCTTGAAAGGCCAAATGGCCTACTACTGCACCTATTGTCTATTGTCTATAATGTACATTTTTTTCAGCTTGAACAAGCATTTTGAGATTGCCAATACCAGAGGTTAATGATGTTTGAAGTTTTCTGAGAACGTTAAGTAAATATAAGGAGACAGATAATTTAATTGAAAGCACAAATTTCATGTCATCACAGAATTATGCAGAAGAACGGGACTTTTAAGAGGCCAGCCAATTACTAAAGGGCCTGCAATTACTAAAGGTAATTCAAGAGTTCTCCCAAATTTTCCTCTGATTCGAACTCAGAGAATATCCGTAGCGGGTCCGTAGGAGTTCGTGGATGTCTCGTAGCGGCTCGTACGAGTAAAAAGTAAAAATTTTTTACTCATGGACAATTTTCACAGTGTTGAAAAAACGTCACGAGTTTACCGGATTTCCCGAGTACTTACCGTTACTCATACGAGCCGCTACAGGATATTCACAAACTTCTACTGACTCTACGGACATTCTCCAAGTTCGAATCAGGGGAAATCTCGGGAGAACTCTTGATTTACCTCGTACAGTGGGACAGGCCCTTTAGGCTCCACAGTTAATGAGATGATGTGAGTTTCAGTTGGACAAGCTGAAAGCAGTTTGCTTCCTTGAGCGACTGTTCTTGAGTGGGTGTACAAAAGGAAGTGGAGCAGTCAAATGGATGTGAAGTGCAATGTGGAGAGTAAAAGGCCTGTCCCACTTATGTGTCCTTGGCACGCAAATTACGCGACCTCGTGGTAGAGGCGCGCGGGGCCCGTCCCACTGAGAAGCGCGGAGGGGTATGTAGTTGTCGAAATTTTTGTAGTAACTGACAGTCAAAGTGGACAGGCACTTACAACAAACCTACGGGGGATATTTACAAATCAGAAATTATATTTCTGCAAATACACAAGAACGCGAAATACATAGACAGCGCGGGGGCTTTTTTTTAGACGGCGCTCTTGAAACTATGTACTACTATGCCCGCGTAACTGTATAAATTTCAATGTCACTTGGTATATACTGTTTCTACAATAAAAAAATATTTAAAAAAAAAAAAAAAAAAACAAAGTGGGACAGGCACAAGACCCTGGCGTGACGCAACGTTTCACCTCCAACAGCAGCAGAAGCAGGCAAACGATCGCCAAACACGGCCTGGGGCTCACGGCTGTTGCGGTCCGGATTCGCCCCCACTTCTACTCCCAGAGCGGGGCCAAGAAAATTGACGATAGACACAAAATGCTGGAGGAACTCAGCGGGACCGGCAGCATCTCTGGAGAGAAGCAATGGGTGACGTTTTGGGTCAAGACCCTTCTTTCAGAATGAAGATGTCTCGACACGAAACATCACCCATTGCTTCTCTCCAGAAATGCTGTTGGTCCTGCTGAGTTACTCCGGCATTTTGTGTCCATCTTCAATATGATGTCACGCTCTCCAGACGGCTGTGCGGTCGAATGAAGTCGCGCGGGACCACGAGGTTGCGTAATTTGCGTGCCAAGGACACGTAAGTGGGACAGGCCCTTAAGTGCAAGGCATTGGTTTAAAATGCCATGTGGAGATCAAGTGTGAGGTCTTGGCTTGAAGTTCTGAATGGAGAGTAAGTGCAAGGCAATGGCTCAATAGACTTTGGCATAGAGGGTGACTAATGCCCTAAGGTACATAAACTTCCTATGCTCTAGTGCAGTAAAGATTGCAGTTATGCTTCTCCTACAGGATGTTAGGAATCAAGGAAACTTCCAGTGTCCATGAGGATGACACCTGTGGTTGGTGGCCCAGCTGCAGATCCTTGCAGACCATGTTGGGCAACTGGAGCAACAGCTGGATGATTTCATGATCCCCTGAGAGGCTGGGGGGGGGGGGGGGGGGAGATCACAGATAGATAGTGAAGCTGTTACACCTTAGATATAGGGCAGAAAGCACAAAGTAGCTGGAGTTCCCTGTGGCCACTCCTTTTTGCAGCAGGTATGTCCCTTAGGTTACTGTTAGGGAGGATGATCAGTCAGGGGTGGGCAGCAGCAGTCAGGTCTTTAACATCTAGTCTGGCTATGAGGCACAGCGGGGAAGGGTAAATTCAGGCCGAGCTATTCTGCTAGGAAACTCGCTAATTAATTGCACAAGAGATTCTGTGGCAGCAAGTTGAGACTCCAGGATGGTGTGTTGCCTCCCTGGTGGCAGGGTCCAGGATGTCTCGAAGCAACCGGAAGTTGTTGCGCACACAAATTACATAGTAGGGAAAGGAATTAAGTCCTGTAAAAGGAATATAGGGAGTTGGGCAGAAGATTATAAAACAGGACTTTGAGGGTGGTAATCTCTGGATTACACCCTGTGCCACATGCTAGTGATGGTAGGAATAGGAAAATAGGCCTGGTGAATTGCAGGCCTTGGTGCAGGGGGCACGGATTCAGATTTTTAGACCATCGGAATGTCTTCTGGGGCGGAGGCGACCTGTACAAGAGGGACGAGTTACATCTGGACTGGAGGGTGATCAGTATCCTTGTTGGTGCTACATGAGAGGATTTAAACGGGGGTTGTGGGGGCCGTATCACTGTTGGTGCTACATGAGAGGATTTAAACTAGAGAGACAGGCGAGGGAGGGAATTGTGGGAGCCTAGATGATTTTTGCGACTTCCCTAGCTACAGGTGAGCCCCAGGAGGACTGGAGAGTAATGCTAATGTTCCTCTTTTTAAAAGGGAAGTAGAGAGATTCTAGAGAATTAAAGTCCCAGTGGTAAGCTACTGAAGAGGAATCTTCAGGATACGATTTACACCCATTTGGAAGAGAATTAGTTAATTAGGGACTGTCAGCTTGGCTTTGTACATGGCAGTAATGTCTTACTAACTTGATCAAGTTTTTTCAGGTGGTGACGATGGTGATGGATGCGGTGGATGTTGTTGACATGGATTTTAGTAAACCATTTCATAAAGTTCCCATGGTAGGCTGATCCAGAAGATTAAAGTACACAGGATTAACAGTGACTTGGTCATATGAATTCAGAGATACCTTACTCCTAGGCAATGGAGGGTTGTGGTGGAAGTACAATGTTCAGGCTGGAAGTCTGTGACCAGGAAGGTGTGGGTGGGGGGAGGGGGGTGTGGTCTTGGGTGTGTGGGGGGGGGGAGTGGGGGTGTGGTCTTGGGTGTGTGGGCGGGGGGGGAAGAGAGCTCGGAAAATATACGGGGGTTGTGGGCCGTATCACGGGGAGGGATTATACCCACTCTCAACATAATCAACATTATTATTTTTTGCACAATAAGTGTGGCTAAAACTGTTGTGGATATTTAGTATAAAATATTGGCTATGGATAGACAATAACTCAAAATATAGATGATTTAGACATGATATTATACTTTTATGACATGATTGTCCCAAAAAAATGAGGATGTAAATCATCTTGCGGGTGGGTGCTTCTGGAATGCGATTGATTGGAACATTGCCGTTGCCGTAAATTTTAACCCTATATCGGCCGGAAAGACACTGCCGAATCGTATGAGGCCCAAATAACATTTTCGCAACGTAAAATTAGATTAAAGCCACCCTAAGAAGCAAGATTATATGTAAAATAAACAACTCACCCTTTGTTTTGTCCTGATATTACGATCCGTCACATTGTAGGCATTGAGGGCGTTCGAAGTCGCCTTTTACTTTAATCCAACTATTAAATTGTCCAGCGATTTTAAAAAAAAAAACGGGAACGGAAGTCTGATCGATATTTCATCATCGACTAGCAGCCCGAGGAAATCCCTCTCCGACAAGCGATACAAACCTGCATTTTAATCCACCCCCCCCGAAAGGCGCCAAAGTCGCGCACACAGCCCGTGGCAGATATGCAGCGCCGCTGAAGGTAAGTTTTGTAACATCGCTAACATAAGGATGCTACAAAGGGAAATAGATATATTAAGTAAGAGGGCAAAGATCGAGCAAATGAAATACGAGAAAATACAAAATAGTCAATTTTGACAGGAACATTTTTCTGAAACGAAATAAAATGGTGAGAGAGTGCAGAAGGATCTGGCTGTTCTAGTGCTTGATTCTCACGACATGTGCAGGGGCAACAACTAGTTTTGAAAGCAGACAGAAGATGCATTATTGATGGTGCTGCAATGCTGGGAACCTGGTATGTGTCTATGTCCTTCCTGTCATTATGCATTGCTGTGCTGGGCACCTGTTTGAGGGCTTCACACACTGCTGATTCTCCCTCACCAATGAAATAGTAATGGTGAGCTCATCACTGGCTTGATGTGGAGTGAGCCAGTGCAAAGGCTGCCTGGGAGAGCTAGTGTTGTGTGCTGGGACAAGTGATGAGCTGCTCAGCATTGAGGAAAGATTATATACAGAACTTTTAGGTATAATGAGCTGTAATGAGTGTGTCAGAAGCAAGGTTTAAGAATAATATTTTGCATTTACCCTCATTTTTGGTAAAAACAAAAGTGCTGGAATAATTCGGTTAAGCAACATTTGTGGAAAGGGAAACTGGGAACATTTTAGCTCAAAGATCTCATCATCGGTAAACTGGTGCAATTAAATTGCACAGGGAGGGAAAGGGATGCATATCTTTAGTGTGCATTCTTAGTGGTTGTGTGCATGTGTTCCAAGCCAACGCTAAGATGCAAAATAAATTGCAATAGCAATGGAAGAAATTAGCAGGAGGCCAATTATAGTGGAACTGTGATATGAAGGTAAAAATAGACTGCTGGAAGAATCCGTTTTTCAGATTGGAGGCCTGTGATCGTGGTGTGCTGCAGGATCGGAGCGTGATCTCCTGTTGTGTGTCATATATATTAATGATTTTGGTTACAATGTGGGTGGCATGATTAATACATTAGTAGATCATTCCAAGAGTGGTGGCAATGTGCTCAGTAAGGAATGTTGTCTTTGGTTACAAAAGGATATTGATTAAAGGGCCTGTCCCACTTTCCCGAGTTATTCTCAAATTCTCCTGTTATTCACAAATTCTCCCGAGTTTTCAAACTCGCAGAATGTTCGTAACAAGTCTGTAGGCGGCCGTAGGAGTCCGTGGATATATCGTAGCGGCTCGTTATGCCAGCCGTAGGTACTCGGGGCATCAGGTAAGTCGGGGCGTTTTTTCCAGCCTGATGAAAAGTGTCCACAAGTACCTATGGCTGGCATTACTGAGAAAATGGGCTAAAGAATGGCAGATAGAATTTGTGCATGATGTTCCATTTTGTGTAATTAAACCACAGCAGGGCATGCACAGTGAATGACAGGGCCTTGGGAAGTGTTGTTGAACAGAGACACCTCTGGGTACAAGTACATAGTTCCTTAATGTGGCAACATGGGTAAATAGGGTAGTGAAGGCGTTGTATAACATGCTTACTTTCATTGGCTGTTGCACTGAGTACAAGTGTTTGTACAAATCATTGGTTAGACTGATGGAGAGGTTAATATATGTGGTGACACCGGTGGGCTCAAGTCTGTTTATTTCAATGAGTGGATAAATCTGGATGAGTGCATGGAACTATGATGTTATGACCATCACAGAGACTTGGAAGTGAAAGGGACAAGACGGGCAGCTTAACCTTCCAGAGTTTTGATGTTTTAGGAAGGTAAACGAGGTGGAGGAATTAAATTATTGATCAGAGAATGTCACAGTGGCACTCGGAAGGCGCACTGGAAGATTCATTCACTGAGGCAATATAGATAGAGATCAAATATAAGAAAGATACAAATACTCAAATGGGATTATAAATGATTATAGTCAGTGGGAGATAGAGGAATAGATATGTAGACGGATTGTGGAAAGAGGGTTTGTCCGCTGAAATGATCTGGGTAGAGCTTGCAGATGTCAGTGAGTGGTGCACTGTAAAACGTGTTATATTTCTCTATCATAGCTTGTTGTTAATAATAGCCAAAATTTAACAGCTCTACGATTGCTCATTTACACAACTTGTTCAGTTCTTTCGGAAAGTAATTTTGTTGGCCTTTTAAAAAAATTCTTATTAAAACTTCAAGTCTGCAACATATTTTATAAACTCAAAATGTTGCATGCTACTGCAATTGGATGACATTTACCAATGGGTTGTCTCAAGATATTTCTCATACCTTTCTTAATTTTAACATTGACTGGGTATGAGAAATGTCTTGAGAAAACCCATTGCTTTTCTCAGCTTTTGGGTCGTGGTTCAATGCTTTGCCCAAAGCTGTGTTTAAACTGAATTTAGTGTAATTTGTAAGAGAGGTCATGTGCCAGGATGCACGTGATTCAGTCAATCAGCTCTGTTTAAATATTTTGGTAATTTTAATTATTTGAAAAATTTCTGTTTGTTATAAAATGACTGTAAAAATATCCATAGAAAAAAATCCCCAAAATCAGCAGTTTGTGTTGGATAAACTTGAGAAGGTGGATTTTGCCCATTGCTTTTTCTTGCTAGTGAATTTTTACACTATTATTTCAAAATAACTGTCCTCCTGAGTACACATTCAACCCGTTGATTTGATTTTAACATTTCTGCCAAACATATGGTTAACGTTCTAGGGTGATAGTGGATCAGAGAATTTCTGTTTCCATCATCACTCCTGCTCCTCTCCCCAACCCACCACGTAAGTGCATTGCTGGTAAATTGTATTGTATTGTATATCTTTATTATCATTTTTCTGAGTACTTACATATCCAGAGGAAAACGAAAAAACGTTTCTCAACCAGTATGCGGTAAAAAATAAATAGAAATAACCACATATATCCACGGACTCCTACGGCCGCCTACAGACTTGTTACGAACATTCTGCGAGTTTGAAAACTCGGGAGAATTTGTGCCATTTGCACACCTTGCAGCTCCCGAACCAGGAGGTGATGCCGTAGGTTAATGTGCTCTCGATTGTCCCCCTATAAAATGTTCGTAGGTGTGCAGTGGGGAGACCTGCTTTCCATAGTCTTCGGAGAGGGTGTAGTCGCTGCTGGGCTCTCTTGACCAGTGCTGTGGTGTTGGTCGTGGACGTCAGGTCATCTGACAGGTGGAGTCCTAGGAACTTCACACTGCTGACCCTTTCCACATCAGCTCCATCGATGTGCAGAGGTGTATGGTGTTGTTTTCCCGCCCTGCTGAAGTCAATCACCATTACCTTCGTTTTTCCCACGTTGAGAATTGGTTATGTGTTTTTTGTATATCTTGCAATTTTTGCAAAACCCTAGAATTACATTTTTCGGTCGGTCCCAAGAGTAGCTAACCCCTATACACTGCCTTAATATGCTCAATTCCAGATATTTGATCTTGTTTGTGGCAGTTATCAAAGGATTGATATAGATCCGAACAATTTGAAACAAAATAAGATGCACTGCATCAAATGCATTATTATGGTTCTCTAAAATGCTGTTTTGCACTGCTCCTATGGTGAACCTTGGGATGCTTCACTGTTAATATAGTTACATATTATAATTATTTTGATTTGTCATTCCATATTTGTATCTTCCTCTAGCATTGGAAGCTGCATTATTACTGGTAGAAGTTGACATTACAATCTACACTACAAATATAAAACTAAGCACAGCATGTATCACTTTTTAAATGGTAATGGTTCAGTTAATCCCAAATTCTAACTTCACCTAATTATAAGTACTCGCCTGCTTACGAATGCCCGAAGTATGTAGCGTTTGGGAGACTGACGAGACTGCTGGCATCTTCCACATTGTTCCACAATGTTCACATTTCTGACTTGTAAACTACGCTAACACCACGGATAATTAACATTCAAAACATTGTGCACTTCTGCACTTTTTGTCCAAAAAGCTAACGGCATTACTCAAAAATGAATCCAGTTGGCAGTTATGTCAATATTGTGGAGCAACACTTAGAATAATCAGTTTTTATATCAGCAATTCTCATCAATAATGCACTGATATATACTTCTATGCCTGGTAGGTTAATCTGTTCCAGTTTATCAGCCATGTTTCATAATTTTAAAAAATGCAGTTCAGAGGATACCATAGAATTTATAGATGGCTCATTTGTCCACATGCTGTCAGCTCAAGATATACAATAGTTCAAGGTCGATGCTTCTGTATCTTCACAGGGCAAATAGTACCAGTCAGTGTGTGTGGTTTTCGCCAATGAAAACAAACATAAAAAGGAAAGCTTTTTTAATTTAAACGGTGAACCATAGAGCTATAAATATAATGTACCATGCTATTAGTTAGATCTGTTGATTAAGTCAATTAAAATTGAAGTTTTACTTGTGTTCTTTGATTAAAATCCACAATAATGGTATAATCTGATTCTGAGCAAGTGGAAGCTCCATATCCAGAATTTTTAAATCCTTTCTGACTTTAAATATATTAAATGCTTGTCGACGTTATTTGTGTGATGAAAAATTGTATGCTATATTTGTAAATTATTTGGGAAAATTTGCTCAAATGGTCGTTAACTTGTTGGTTTAAAATTGTTTGAAGTATTTTCATCTTTGTCTCAAACAAGAGGGTTTAAGGTACAAGGCGGGAGATTCAGAAGAGATATGTGGGAGAATTATTTTCACCCACTGGGTTGACTGCAATCCTGAACCGAGCGGGTGGTGGAAGAGGCTTGCAACATTTCAGCAGTGTTTAGTTGAGCACCTAAGTCTCCGAGGCATAGAAGGCTACAGGTTACATAGAAGAGTAGGAGGAGGTGTGGAAAGGAGCTGAATGATGAGATGGAGGTTTGCGTGTAGCCCTTGCTCTGGCAATGGAGGCTGAGGACAGACAGGTTAGTTTGGGAAAGGGAATGGAGTGCCTGAAAACTGGGAGTTCCAACTGGTCATAGGATAATGACCTGTTTTGCTGAACGCTTGCACTCTGTCTGCCTGGGCCAGCTGAAGCTCCCCTTTGTTAGCTACTTCAATTCCCCTTCCCATTCCCATACCAACCTGTCTGTCTTTTTACTCAAGACTCCAGCATCTGCAATCTCTAGTGTCTTCAGTTATACTCATGTTAGCTCTTTCTCCTTTTATATATGTTGCCTGAACTGTGTGTTTTGAGCAATTTCTATCTTTAATACAGATTTTCAGCATCTGGGTTTCTTTGACTTTCATTTGCTCTTTGATAAAGCTGCTTTCTCTTTCACCAGCTACATTTAGCAGCTCTGGCATCATTAAAGACGGACATAGTTGATCTCAATAAAAGACTCCAGCATACAGAACGAGAGAGGGACTTGTTAGAAAAAAAGCTGGCTAAATCCCAGGTAAGCTCAAAGCAAAATTGAGTTGCTATTAATAATTAACAGCACAAACTATTCAGTAAGCTATCTGCCAATAATGCATATGAGATGTGAACATATTTAGCTGGAGACACAAACTGTAGATGCTGGAATCTCGAGCAAAACTAAGTGGTGGAGGAACTCAGCAGGGGCAAATTCTGGCATGTGATAGGTGGATATAGGTGAGAGGAATTTGCAGTTGGATGGAGTAAGCGACAAAGGCTTGAGGTCAAAAGGACACAAAAGGGTGTTAGTTCAAGAGAGGAGGAATGAAATGTAAAGCCAGAGAGAGGAATGTGGGTGGATGGAAAGAGGAGTGAGGGGAAAGTACCGATAAGAGGAAATTGGGGGGTCTTGGGAATGGGAAATTAATATGCAACGGAGCAGCATAATATAGGGGGTGGGAAGGTGGCGATAGAAATGGAGTGGGATGGGGTTTGGGAGCACAGGAAAGAAAGAGAGGATGGGGCATATTGCTTGAAATTGGAGAATTCAATGTTCATACCATTTGAAGTGCTGTTCCGCCACTTTGCGTGTGGCCTCACTCTGGGAATGGAGGAGGCCAAGGATAGAAAGGTTGGTATGAGAAGGGGAGTTACAATGGTTCTCAACCTGGAGACCCAACTGGAGACCCAACTGTTGACCCTTGGCTGTTTGGTGCAATTAATATTATGAAATATGATTATGGAAATGAAAATAGTTACAAATTCCATAGGGTATATATTGTCTTAATGAAATAACGCAGTGATTTTTCATTTCAAAATATTTTTAAGTATGAAGTAGCTCACAAAGGTGGACAAAATGGAACCTGTGGCATATTGGTTTGGAATGGGCAATATATGGTTTCTTAAAGCTAACTTGCTTTCTCTTTCGCATTTCTGACAATCTTCATCCTCAATTGGGGTAGCACAGTGGTGCAGTGGTAGATTTGCTGGTTTACAGCGGCAGAAACCCACGTTTGATCCTGACTATGGGTGCTGTCTGTATGGAGTTTGCAGGTCCTCCCTGTGACCAAGTGGGTTTTCTCTGGATGCTCCGGTTTCCTCCCACATTCCAAAGACGTGCAGGTTTGTAGGTTAAATGGTTTCCGTTAAAAAAAATTGTCCCTAGAATGTCAGATAGTGTTAGTGTACAGGTGATTGCTGGTTGGCATGGACTCGGTCAGCCGAAGAGCCTGTTTCCATCTCTTATCTTTAAACTAAACTAAATACATTTTAAATGGAGATTTCCCACGAGAACCAAGTTTGATCATTTATATAAATTGAAAGGCATGTCACTGTCAGTGTGCAGCTTGTGTTCGATTTCACGCTGTACATCATGTAGATGAATGTTGATATTCCTGACAGAAGCAATTATGTAATTTTGCAGTAGTCTGCTGTGCCACCTGTATTTGGCCGACCTTAACGAATCAAAGACCTGGAATCTGTGCACCCATGATCTACAATGGAAAAAGTTAGGGTTACATTATATCATGCTTTTGTGGCTTTATTATATCCATGATCATTACGAAAAAGCTGGCGGTTCATGTCCTAGTCCAGGGGCCTCTAAACTTTTCAGCATGAGGGCCACATTATATATTTGGCACATTTTTGCGGGGCCGTAGGAAAAATTAAAGAAATGTCTCTCACACATTCTCACACACACACACACTCACTCACTCACACTCACACTCACACTCACAACACCCGGCTCGGACCTGCCCCGCAAAGATTGGGTCGCCCTGAACCGGCTCCGTACATGGGTCGGCCGGTTCAGCGCCAACATGCATCGCTGGGAGCTGCGTTGATCAGCAGCCTGTGTATGTGGAGCAGACCAGCAAACAGCGCAGCACGCCATTTTCCACAGAGTACAGAGGCAAATAAATAAATGACGGGTCTTTGTCCCAAACATTATGGAAGGCACTGTCGGTCAGGTAGTATCTATGGTGAGAGCAACCGAGCTGATTAATTTTATACATTTTAGTATAGAAAATTTTATACATTTTAGTTTAACCATGTAGAAATTACAGCAGTGTTTATACGTAGCCCCCCCCCCCCCCCCCATTTCAGGGCACCATAATGTTTGGGACACAGCAATGTCATGTAAATAAAAGTGGTCCGCAATAACCAACCTGATCTCCCGGTGACTCAGCACTTCAACCCCCTCCCATTCCGAATCCGACCTTTCTGTCCTGGGCCTCCTCCATGGCCAGAGTGAAGACCACCGGAAATTGGAGGAGCAGCACCTCATATTTCACTTGGGCAGCTTGTACCTCAGTGGTATGAACATTGACTTCTCCAATTTCAGGTAGCCCTTACTGTCTCCTCCCCATCTCAATTCTCCCTCAGCCCTCTGGTTCCTCCTCTTGCTTTCTTCTTCCAGCCCCCCCCCACCCTACATCAGTCTGAAGAAGATTTTCCGCCCGAAATGTTGCCTATTTCCTTCACTTCATAGATGCTGCCGCACCCGCTGAGTTTCTCCAGCATTTTTATCTACCTTTGATTTTCCAACATCTGCAGTTCCTACTTAAACAATAGTCATGTTTAGTGTTTTGTTGCATATCCTTTGCATGCAATGTTTGGTTGAAGTCTGCGATTCATGGGCATCACCAGTTGCTGGGTGTCTTCTCTGGTGATGCTCTGCCAGGCCTGTATTGCAGCCATCTTTAGTTTATGCTTGTTTTGGGGGCTAGTCCCCTTCAGTTTTCTTTTTAGCATATAAAAGGCATGCTCAATTGTGTTCAGATTGGGTTATTGACGGCCACTCAAGAATTGACCATGTTTTTAGCTTTGAAAATATCCTTTGTTGCTTTAGCAGTATGTTTGGGATCACTTTCTTGCTGTAGAATGAACCGCCAGCCAATGAGTTTTGAGGTATTTGTTTGAACTTGAGCAGATTGGATGTGTCTATACACTTCAGAATTCATTCTGCTACTACCATCAACAGTGGTAACATCAATGAAGATAAGCGAGCCAGTACTTTCAGCAACCATACATGCCCAGGCCATAACACCCCACCACTGTGTTTCACAGATGAGCTGTATGCTTTGGATCGTGGGCAGTTATCTCCTCCATACTTTGCTCTTGCCATCACTCTGATATAAGTTAATCTTCGTCTCATCTGTCTACAAGATTTTTTTCCGGAACTGCGGTTGCTCTTTTAAGTACTTCTTGGCAAACTATAACCTGGTCATCCTAGTTTTGCGGCTAACTAGTGATTTGCATCTTGCAGTGTAGCCTCTGTATTTCTGTTCATGAAGTCTTCTGTGGACAGTGGTCATCGTCAAATCCACATCTGACTCCTGAAGAGTGTTTCTGATCTGTTGGACAGGTGTTCGGGAATTTTTCATTATAGGGATAATTTTTCTGTCATCAGCTGTGGAGGTCTTCCTTGGTCTGCCAGTCTCTTTGCGATTAGTAAGCTCACCAGTGCTCTCTTTCTTCTTAATGATGTTCTAAACAGTTGATTTTAGTAAGCCTAAGGTTTGGCTGATGTCTCTTAACAGCTTTATTTTTGTTTCTCATTCTCATAATGGCTTCTTTGACTTTCATTGCCACAACTTTGGTCCTCATGTTGATAAACAGCAATAAAAGTTTCCAAAGGTGATGGAAAGACTGGAGGAAAGACTAGGTGCTGAGAGCTCTCTTATACCTGCATGAAGGAGGCATTAAAACACACCTGAGCAATTATAAACACCTGTGAAGCCATGTGTCCCAAACATTATGGTGCCCTGAAATAGGGGGACAATGTATAAACAGAGCTGTAATTTCTACATGGTGAAACCAAAATGTATAAAAATGGCCTTTATTAAAATCTGACAATGTGCACTTCAACCGCATATGATTTTTTTTTCTATTACAAATCTCAAATTGTGGAGTACAGAGGCAAATAAATAAATGATGGGTCTTTGTCCCAATCATTATGGAGGGCACTATAAATAAATGATGGGTCTTCATCCCAAACATTGGGGAGGGCACTGTACCTGGTATTTTCAGCATTTCCTACTTTTATTTCAGACGGTAGTTGGTGTCTGGCAGGAATTGTGGCAAGAATGTTGTCACCTGACATTAAAACAGGAGCCAGTGTCGGTGTCATTTTACCCCAGAAGCATTTTGGTTTTACTGATTTGTTGGGGAACAATTGATAAACTGCCGTGATGACCTTAGAACAGTGGCAATGACAGCCCTGAAGACAATTATCTCAGATTACAAGCAGACAGCACTCGGATCTTAAGAAGTTGTAGCCTATTTATCAGAAGCTGCATAATGCAATAGCTTTCTTCTTTTTTATGTAATTCACTCTAATAATCTGTGTGAAGGCCTGTACAAATGAATGCTGAATTCTTGGCATGGTTCTTGACAAAGGAGCAGATTATCTCGCAGATTTTGAAATTCATTTAACATTTGCTTGGATAAACTCATTTGTTTTCTTATGTCACCTGGCCCGTTAAAGTCTTTGCTCAGACATCTGTGTGAGTCGGATAGTCCGCAACCTGAAAATCATTCTTGCACCCTCTGGCGAGTTAATGGACATCCTATAATTTCTGACTCCGAACTCCAATTCCCTCAGATTTGGCTTCCTGCATTTCTGCCTACTGTGTCACCACTTGCAGATCCTTCCTTTATCCCGTCCTTCAGAATATATAGTGAATTCACTGGTTGCTCCCAGTGCAAGGTTAAAAAAAGTTCTTGATTTACACCCCAGTGGTGTGAACATTGATAGTTTACACCCCAGCGGTATAAACATTGACTTCTCTGACTTCAGATAGCCTTTGCTTTCTCTCTCCATCCCCTTCCCCTTCCCAGTTCTCTCATTAATCTTACTGTCTCCGCCTACATTAGAAACATAGAAACATAGAAATTAGGTGCAGGAGTAGGCCATTCGGCCCTTCGAGCCTGCACCGCCATTCAATATGATCATGGCTGATCATCCAACTCAGTATCCCGTACCTGCCTTCTCTCCATGCCCTCTGATCTCCTTAGCCACAAGGGCCACATCTAACTCCCTCTTAAATATAGCCAATGAACTGGCCTCAACTACCCTCTGTGGCAGAGAGTTCCAGAAACTCACCACTCTCTGTGTGAAAAAAGTCTTCCTCATCTCGGTCTTAAAGGATTTCCCCCTTATCCTTAAGCTGTGACCCCTTGTCCTGGACTTCCCTAACATTCTATCTTTGTCCCTCCCCCTCCCCTGACATCAGTCTGAAGAAGGGTCTCGACCCGAAACGTTGCCCATTCCTTCTCTCCAGAGATGCTGCCTCACCTGCTGAGTTGCTCCAGCATTTGGTGTCTACCTTCGATTTAAACCAGCATCTGCAGTTCTCTCTTACACAGTAAACAAAATGCTTTATTGCTTTGCAGGACACCAGTTATTGTGGTACTTGAAATGAGGGTTAGGATAATGATCATTGGTTAAAGTATGCACACACAGCCTCCTGTTGTTCCATACTGTTGCCTGCATATGGAAAAACCTCCAGTGACCACTGGAAAAACTTGAAACTTGATGATGCAACTATTCCGAAAAATACATCTGCACAGATTTGGTTTTCCAATTATTTCCACCACTTCCTACTTGTAGAATTTATTTGGTGTTACACAAAAAGCTGGAGAAACTCAGCGGGTGCAGCAGCATCTAAGGAGCGAAGGAGATAGGCGACGTTTCGGGTTGAGACCCTTCTTCATACTAGAATTTATTTCATTTGTAAGCACCATAGGCTGGTTTTCATGTATGGTTCACTTTATTAGGCCTCTAGCTGTCAAGTAATGTCAAGGGCAGTAATCATGCAGAGCAACATATTATGCCAATTTTACATTCTGCCATCTGTTCTATATATGGGTGTGAGTTATGGATAAGAGGTGGTGGGGCCACTTTTTCAGATTTCTTCCCCTACTCCAATCGATCTGAAGAAAGGGCCCGACCCAAAACATCGTTTGTCCATTCCCTCCCCAGATGCTGGCTGACCCACTGTTCTTCTAGCACTGGGTGCCACTTTTCAACTAGATATTTTGCCACTTGATACTTAGCATGACATTTAAGTTTTAGTTTAGTTTATTACGGTCATGTGTACTGAGATACAATGAAAAGCTTTGTTGTTGTTTTACAAGTGTAAAGTATTTTGTTTTATGAGAAAACGTCTTAGAGTTATTTGGCAATCTTGGTGAAGTACCACTCTAAAGCAAGTTGAGGGAAAGATTTTATTTATAAAATTAAGAAACTCCTTGACTTATGATGCTTCGACATAATATTTCGACTTTACGATGGTGCAAAAGCGATACACATTCAGTAGAAAACCATACTTCGAATTTTGAATGTTGATCTTTTCCCGGGCTAGCGATATGTGGTACGATACTCTCTCATGATGCTGGGCAACGGCAGCGAGCCGCAGCTGCCAGTCAGCCACACGATCATGAGAGTAAACAACCGATAGCGCAGCCAGCGAGATATCGTGCCAGCAACAACAACCGACTCAGCCGCAGCCCCAGCCAGTGCAGCTGCCCAAGAAACGCCGGTCGGCCCAGCGTCACCGAGCACGTCTTGTTGGTGGCGCCGTCCAGAATACGACAAGAGGCGCGGCATCTCGCTGGCCACGCTATCGGTTGTTTACAAATGCTTTGCTCACTTGATCGCGACGATGTTCTGATGAAAAGGAATACTGTGTGCATAGAAACGCACCTCAAAAACATATTGCTAAACAAAATGTTAGAAGAAGTGCCCAACATCAAGATTGTGCTGCTTCCCACAGAAAAAAAACAGATGCGGCACAGCAGAAGAGGGAGAATGTTTGGTAGGGTAGGTGTATGAAATGAATTTTCGACTTACGATATTTTCGATTTACGATGGGTTTATTGGAATGTAACCCCATTGTAAGTTGAGGAGTACCTTTAACTTTAAATGATACCCTAAAATACTCTATGGTATAAAATTATTCTTAAAATTTAAGAAAAGTTCTTAATTAGGTATTTCTGAAGATAATGTTCAATTAGCAGCTAATGAGAACTCACTTTAAAATGGGGCTGTTGGATTACACACTCAAAACTAAAACAAATTATAAATCTGAATTACAAAAGAGTTTTTTTCAATTATGGAACTTCTCAACCAATTTGCCACAGTGGCACAGCTGTAGAACATTATTAAAAATATTACTCGGCCATGATCATATTGAATGGCTGAATGGCTCGAAGGGCCGATGGCCTACTCCTGCACCTATTTTCTATGTTTCTATCTTTACCTCACAGTGCCAGAGACCCGTGTTTGATCCTGACCTCGGGTGCTAACCATGTGGTGTCTGCACACTCTCCCTTCGTTTTTCCGGTTTCCTCCCATATCCCAAAGACGTGCAGGTTTGCAGGTTAATTGGCCTCTGTAAAAATGGCACTAGTGTGCAGGGAGTGGATGTAAAAGTGCATTAACTAATGTGAACAGGTGATCAATAGTTGGCGTGTACTTGGTAGGCTGAAGAGCCTGTTTAAGTGCTGTATCCCTAAACTCGTTCTTCGATAAAGTTGTTTTCTGATTGTGGGTTGAAGTAGCTATGCTTCAAGATCTGTTGGTTGAAAAATTAGCCTTTAACGTTATTTGGTGTGTTAGTAAAGTGCAAACTTTATGCTTTTTTTTCTCACCCTGATAATTGTCTATTTAGTGTGAACAATCCCATCTGATGAGAGAACATGAAGACTCGCAGGAAAGGACAACATTACGCTATGAAGAACGCATCACTGAACTTCACAGTATAATCGCAGAGCTAAATAAGAAGATTGACAGGCTGCAGGGAACAACAATAAGGTGATCTGTATTGAAATACCAATAGTGTTTTTAAGTTGAAAGCTTACTGTTGTCTGATTCAGTCTTTCTCATAGGATTACTAAATGCGGCAATTTATAAGGTTGATTGATCTTGGCACTCCAGGCACCAATATTAACTTAAATGAACAGGTTCATAATGTTTCCAAAATTAGTAAACATGACACCTCCAAGTTTGGGAATGACAATGCTGGGTGGCAGTGTGAGCTGCGATGAGGATTCTATGAGGCTGCAGGGTGATTTGTATAGGTTGGGTGAGTGGGCAGATACAGTATAAAGTGGATACATGTGAGGTTATCCACTTTGGTGGCAAGAACCGGAAGGCAGATTATGATCTGAATGGTGTCAGATTAGGCAAAGAGGAGGGGGGATGTGCTTGTACATCAGTCACTGAAAGTAAGCATGCAGGTACAGCAGGCAGTGAAGAAAGCTAATGGCATGTTGGCCTTCATTGCAAGAGACTTTGAGTTTAGTAGTAAGGAGGTCCTACTGCAGTTGTACAGGGCCCTGCTGATACCACACCTGGAGCATTGTGTGCAATTTTGGCCTCCTAATTTGAGGAAGGACATTATTGCTATTGAGGGAGTGTAGCGTAGGTTCACCAGGTTAATTCCCGAGATGGCGGGACTGACATATGATGAAAGAATGGGTCAACTGGGCTTGTATTCATTGGAATTTAGAAGAATGTGGGGGAATTTTATAGAAACATTTAAAATTCTTAAAGGATTGGACAGGCTAGATGCAAGAAAAATGTTCCTGATGTCGGGGGGAGTCCAGAACCAGGGGTCACAGTTTAAGAATAAGGGGTAGGCCATTTAGGACTGAGATGAGAAAAAACGTTTTCACTCAGAGAGTTGTGAATCTGTGGAATTTTCTGCCACAGAAGGCAGTGGAGGCCAATTCACTGGATGTTTTCAAGAGAGGGTTAAATTTAGCTCTTAGGGTGAAAGGAATCAAGGGATATGGGGAAAAAGCAGGAACGGGGTACTAATTTTAGATGATCAGCTATGATCATATGGAATGGCGGTGCTGACTCGAAGGGCCAAATGACCTGCACCTATGTTTCTATGTTTCTAAATCGGAGAGATTTATAAACTAGCAAAGGATGACTATAAAGTTGTTGGAGGAAGAAGATGCAATAAGCTGGAAATGTTTTTTAGATACAATTAAGAGCTATCTACAATTATATTAAAGAAGGAAAGATGGTGCGGAAGGTAGATGCAGATTCCTTAGCGATAGAGCCAAAGAAAAATATTGTGGGAAATCATTCTGATATTAAGTATTGTATTTTGGTCTTCCTTGTAAAAGCTGCTATTTTAGTATCATAGAGGAATATTACCATAGAGAAGTTCCAGGAGAATAGAGGGAATTTAAATTCAACATTGCTGGGTTGTGCAGAGGAATTTGGTGGATGCTTTCAGATAATTATTATTATCCTTATTCTGGAGTCTTTGCAGCAGGAAGTTGGAAAATATTCCACATAAATTGAAAAAAAAGAGAGAAAATAAGCAACATGCATGTTCAAAACAAACATGATCATGCAGTTAATATGACTTCCTACTGAAAATTGTATTGACAAATCTGAAAAGATAAACTGCAGGCAGAACTCCACGGATCAAGGTGGTGGAGGCATAGGGATAGTCGACATTTCAGATCGTGATTCTAAATTAGGACTGAGTGTGTAGAGGGAAGTGGGCCAGCATATAGGAGGGGGTGAGACAGAGGGGTTAAGTGGAACCAGATGAAGGGGAGGAGTGAGAGTATGATGGGCAGTTGGAGCACAGGAACATGTTGAGACAGATCTCTGGCTCCTCTCGAAACATAAATATGAAGTGTTGTAACCTTAACTTTTCTCCTGTCCTTGCATTTTAAAAATCCAATTAAATTTATTTGAACTTTGATATGCAACCTACTCCACATAAGGGGCACAGAGTGGAGATTTCTGGTGCAATAGTCTCGTGGTTTGTTGTAATACCAAGTTTGTCTGCAGGATTAGTGTGGGGTGAATGTGAGTTGTGGGCCATATTTAGCCAGCCCATGTTAAACTGACTTGGCTATGGTTATAAAGAACTCTCGCTACTTTTGAGTCCTCTGGCACAAAGTGTTAGATTGAGTAAATGTTGTTGGAATGTTATATTATTTTGATCAGGTATCATGTGTGGTCCAGTGTAAAGTATGAAACAACTTAACTTGGAGGCAAATGAGTATTGATTCACTTGATTGATTCTGGGGATGAGGGCCTTGCATTTGATGGAGAAATTAAGTAGCATAGTCATAGATTGATTAGTTCAAATGAATGCAAGATGATCTCAATTAAATATGTGAGATTGTAAGTGTGATTGACAGGCTAGATGCTGGAAGTCTGTTTCATTTGATTGGAGAGTCAGGAATTAAGGACTATAGTTACAGGGTAAGCATTTGGGCAAGAGAGGGATGATATATTTCTTTGACATTTGTTCATTTCTCAGGGCTGTTAAGAAAACATTTAAGGCTGAGATCATTTGTACACTCTGGTTTCATGGACAATGGAGATCAGATAGAAATAAGGTAAAGATAAACCGTGATCCTAATGTCAGAAGTAGGCTAAAATGCTGGAGAAACGCGGCGGATGAAACATCACCCGCTGAGTTTCTCCAGCATTTTTGTCTACCTTCGATTTTCCAGCATCTACAGTTCCTTCTTAAACATCTTAATGTCAGAGCTGGGTCGTTTTTGCTGTTTGGTGTACATTTATTTATTACATTAAGTGCTGTAGTGGAATGCACTGCTTTCAATACTCTTCACATTTTCAGCTTGCATAATTCGCAATCTTAATTAGTACTTGGTCCAATGATTTCAGTCACAGCGTTGCTGCATGAGCTCACTTGGTCCATTAATTTAAATTTGAAAGGGGATGCCAAAAGTAGTTGGAGGAAGAAATAAATCATCTGCTTATGGTAATATTGATTATGGCTCTGGTGATTTAGAAGATGAGTTCATCTAATGTATTTATGGGATTCATTTTGCATTTTGTTAATAAGCTGGAACATTGTAACAGTGAGTGAGGAATTGCAGAGTAATTTAGCACAGAAGAGGAACGTTCATTTTATTAACATTGTGACGGCACTTTTGAAGACACCCATTTCAACCTCTTCCTTCATTCTAGTTTTCTTTCTTCAATATTTACACAATTCCCTTTTGAAAGCAACAGTAGAATTGTTCCTTCCATTGAAGTTGTGACTAAAACTTTAGGTAACCATTGGAATTGACCATACTGGCCAGCAGGCCATATTGTCTGCAAAAGATCAGATTTGCAGATCAAGAGCTTCACTTTGAGCTCCAGCATTGCAAGTGATTTCCAGGAGGACGATGGTAAATGCTACAAGAGCATTATCAAAACACGATTGGAAAAATGCGATGGTTTACTGTCTTGAGGAAAGCCCTGATCCAGGAGCAGGGAGGTTCTACTTCAGTTGTACAGGGTCTTGGTGAGACCACACCTGGAGTATTGCGTACAGTTTTGGTCTCCAAATCTGAGGAAGGACATTATTGCCATAGAGGGAGTGCAGAGAAGGTTCACCAGACTGATTCCTGGGATGTCAGGACTGTCTTATGAAGAAAGACTGGATAGACTCGGTTTATACTCTCTGGAATTTAGGAGATTGAGAGGGGATCTTATAGAAACTTACAAAATTCTTAAGGGGTTGGACAGGCTAGATGCAGGAAGATTGTTCCCGATGTTGGGGAAGTCCAGGACAAGGGGTCACAGCTTAAGGATAAGGGGGAAATCCTTTAAGACCGAGATGAGAAAGACTTTTTTCACACAGAGAGTGGTGAGTCTCTGGAACTCTCTGCCACAGAGGGTAGTTGAGGCCAGTTCATTGGCTATATGTAAGAGTGAGTTTGATGTGGCCCTTGTGGCTAAGGGGATCAGAGGGTATGGAGAGAAGGCAGGTACGGGATACTGAGTTGGATGATCAGCCATGATCATATTGAATGGCAGTGCAGGCTCGAAGGGCTGAATGGCCTACTCCTGCACCTAATTTCTATGTTTCTATGTAAAACCCAGGTATGATGAAGGGGCAGAGCACTTTAGATTTATTTGATGGCAGACAGAACCCAAACATGAAGAGCAGATGGTAGACTAAAATGGTGGAGAAACCCATTGGGTGAGGCAGCATCTATGGAGCGAAGGAATAGGTGACGTTTCAGGTCGAGACTCTTCCTCAGACTGATGTGGGGGGGGGAGGGGGAGGGGGGCGAGAAGAAGAAAGGAAGAGGCAGAGAGTAGGCTGTGGGAGAGCTGGGAGGGGAAGGAGGGAGAAAGCAAGGACTACCTGAAATTGGAGGTCAATGTTCATGCCGCTGGGGTGTAAACTACCCAAGCGACATATGAGGTGGGACTCACTTTGGCCATGGAGGAGGCTCAGGACAGAAAGGTCAGATTCGGAATGGGAGGGGGAGTTGAAGTGCTGAGCCACCGGGAGATCAGGTTGGTTAATGCAAACTGTGAGGAGGTGTTGGGCAAAGCGATCGCCAAGCCTGCTCTTTGTCTCACTGATGTAGAGCAGTTGACACCTGGAACAGTGGATGCAATAGATTAAGTTGGAGGAGGTGCAGGTAAATCTGCCTCACCTGGAAAGACTGCTTGGGTCCTTGGATGGAGTCGAGGGGGGAGGTAAAGCGACAAGTGCAGCATTTCCTGCGGTTGCAAGGGAAAGTACCAGGATAGGGGGTGGTTTGGGTTGGAAGGGACGAATTGACCAAGGAGTTACGGAGGAAGTGGGCTCTATGAAAAGCCGAAAGGGGAGGAGATAGAAAGATGTGGCCTGTAGTCAAAGAGGGGAACCCCCTTTCCCTAAAGAATAAAGACACAAGAAGCAGGGTGGGAAGAAGTATAGTCCAGATAGCCCTGTAAGGACTCTATCCCCTACTCCCAATTCCTCCGTCAACACTGAATCTGCACCGAGGATGAGGTGTTCCAAACCTCGGCATCGGAGATGTTCTCATTCTTTATAAGGATTCCCCTCTTCGACTGTAGATGAGGCTCTCACCAGCATCTCCTCTATATCCCATAGCTCCGCTCTCACTCCCCATCCCCCCACTCGTAACGAGGATTAACCAACCTGAGCTCCCGGTGGCTCAGCGTTTCAACTCCCACTCCCATTTACGAATCCGACCTTTCTGTCCTGGGCCTCCTCCATGACCAGAGTGAGTCCCACCGCAAATTGCAGGAGCAGCCCCTCATATTTTGCTTGGGTAGTTTACACCCCAGCAGTATGAACATTGACTTCTCCAATTTCAGGTAGTCCTTGCTTTCTCCCTCCTTCCCCTCCCCTTCCCAGCTCTCCCACAGCCTTTCTTCTTCCCGCCCACCCCCACATCAGTCTGAGGAAGGGTCTCAACCCAAAACTTCACCTATTCCTTCGCTCCATAGATGCTGCCTCACCCGCTGAGTTTCTCCAGCATTTTTGTCTACCTTCGATTTTTCCAGCATCTGCAGTTTTTTCTTAAACATGAAGAGCAGAAGGATCTTGGAATCATCCATCCCTGTTTCAGATGAATATGCTTGCAGTTTCAGGCTTCAGGCTTGAGAGCAGATTCTCCAGTGTAAATGCTGGGAAATCTGAGTAAGCTCCTGTTGTGTTGGACTTCAAGCAATGTAATTTCTGTATTCACATGGGAATTATCAAATCTTTGTGATAAAGTGAAAAACTTTGCTATCCTGTCAAATAGTACCTTGCATGAGCACAATCAAGCTGTAAAAAGTGCAACAGCAGTGCAAAGAAGAAAATAACCAGTGTAAAATATAGTATTACTTTGTTACAGTTACAGAGAAAGTGCAAATTTTAAAAAGTGCAAGGGAGATCGAGTTTATGAAAGGTCCATTCAGTACTCTGATAACAGCAGGGGAAAGAAGCTGTTCCTGAATCTGGTGGTACCTGTTTTTAATCTTGCGTATCTTCTCCCCGACGGAGAGGGTAGAAGAAAGAATGACTGCAGGGCTCGGGCTGGGGCCGCTGCTCTTCACATTGTATATTAATGGATAAGGGGATGATGGTTTTTTGGCCAAGTTTGCGGATTATACGAAAATAGGTGGAGGGGTAGTTAGTGTAGAGAAAGCAGGGACTTTGCAGAAGGACTTAGATAGGTTGGGAGAGTGGGCAGAGAAGTGGCAGATGGAATATAATGTAGCAAAGTGTGGAGTCATGCATTTTGTGTAGTAGGAATAAAGGCGTAGATTATTTTCTAAATGTGGTGAAAATCCAGAAATTAGAGGTGCAAAGGGACTTGGGATTGCAGGTGCAGGATTCCCTAAAAGTTAACCTTCAAGTGGAATCGGTAGTATACGAAAACAGGAATGTTACACGGAGGCTCTACAAGGCGCTGGTCAGGACTTATTTGGAATATTATGAGCAATTTTGGGCACCACGTCTGAGGAAGGATGTGCTGTTCTCTGGAGAGAATCCAGAGGAGGTTTACAAGAATGATCCCAGGAATTAGTAGGTTAACATACGATGAACATTTGACAGCACTGGACCTAAACTCGCTGGAGTTTAGAAGAATGGGGGACCTAATTGAAACATACAGAATAGTGAAAGGCTTGGATAGAGTGGGTGTGGAGAGGATTTTTCCACTAGTGGGAGAGTCTAAGACTAGAGGTAATTTCCTCAGAATTAAAGGACGTTATTTTAGGAAGATGAGGAGAAATTTCTTTAGTTAGAGGGTGGTGAATCTGTGAAATTATTTTCCACAGAAGGCTGTGGAGGCAAATTCATCTGGATATATTTAATGCTGAGATAGATAGATAGATTCTTTATTAGTACGGGTGTTAGAGGATATAGGAGTTATAGGAGGCATGGAGTAAATGAGGTGCTAGAGGAGTATAAAGAATGTAAAAAGAATCTTAAGAAAGTAATTAGGAAGGCTAAAAGAAGATATGAGGTTGCTTTGGCAAGAAAGGTGAAAGTAAATCCAAAGGGTTTCTACAGCTATATTAATAGCAAAAGGATAACGAGGGATAGATTTGGACCATTAGAGAACCAGAATGGACAACTATTTGCAGAGCCAAAAGAGATGGGGGAGATATTGAACAATTTCTTTTCTTCGGTATTCACCAAGGAGAAGGATATTGAACTCTGTGAGTTAAGGGGAAAAAGTAGAGTAGCTATGGAAACTATGAGATTCAAAGAGGAGGAAGTACTGACACTTTTGAAAAATATAAAAGTGGATAAGTCTCCAGGTCCTGACAGGATATTCCCTAGGACATTGAGGGAAGTTAGTGTAGAAATAGCAGGAGCTACGACAGAAATATTTCAAATGTCATTAGAAACGGGAATAGTGCCGGTGGATTGGCGTACTGCGCATGTTGTTCCATTGTTTAAAAAGGGTTCAAAGAATAAACCTAGCAATTATAGACCTATTAGTTTGACGTCAGTGGTGGGCAAATTAATGGAAAGGATACTTAGAGATAATATATATAAGCATCTGGATAAACAGGGTCTGATCAGGAACAGTCAACATGGATTTGTGCCTGGAAGGTCATGTTTGACAAACCTTCTTGAATTTTTTGAAGCGGTACTAGGGAAATTGATGAGGGTAAAGCAGTGGATGTTGTCTATATGGATTTCAGTAAGGCCTTTGACAAGGTTCCCCATGGAAGGTTGGTTCAGAAGGTTCAATCTTTGGGTGTTAATGGCGGAGTAGCAAGATGGATTCAACAGTGGCTGAATGGGAGATGTCAGAGAGTAATGGGGGATGGCTGTTTGTCAGGTTGTTAGCCGGTGACCAGTGGGGTGCCTCAGGGATCTGTGTTGGGTCCACTGTTGTTTATCAAGTACATCAATGATCTGGATGATGTGGTGGAAAATTGGATAAGTAAGTATGCAGATGATACTAAGATAGGTGGTGTTGTGGATAATGAAGTAGATTTTCAAAGTCTACAGAGAGATTTGGGCCATTTGGAAAAGTGGGCTGAAAGATGGCAGATGGAGTTTAATGCTGTTAAGTGTGAAGTGCTACATCTTGGCAGGACAAATCAAAATAGGACGTACATGGTAAATGGTAGGGAATTGAGGAATGCTATGGAACAGAGGGATCTAGGAATAACTGCATAGTTCCCTGAAGGTGGAATCGCATGTAGATAGAGTGGTAAAGAAAGCCTTTGGTGTGCTGGCCTTTATAAATCAGAGCATTGAATATAGGAGTAGGGAAGTAATGTTAAAATTGTACAAGGCATTGATAAGACCAATTCTGGAGTATGGTGTACAATTTTGGTCGCCTAATTATAGGAAGGATGTCAACAAAATAGAGAGAGTACAGAGGAGATTTACTAGAATGTTGCCAGGGTTCCAGCAAACTATGTTACAGAGAAAGGTTGAACAAGTTAGGTCTTTATTCTTTGGAGCGCAGAAGGTTAAGGGGGGGACTTGATTGAGGTCTTTAAAATGATGAAAGGGATAGACAGAGTTGACGTGGATACGTTTTTCCCATTGAGGGTAGGGAAGATTCAAACAAGAGGGCATGACATGAGAATTAAGAGACAGAAGTTTAGGGGTAACATGAGGGGGAACTTCTTTACTCAGAGGGTGGTGGCTGTGTGGAATGAGCTTCCAGCAGAAGTGGTGGAGGCAGGATCGATTTTAACATTTAAAAGTAGAGTGGATAGGTATATGGACGTGAAGGGAATGGAGGGGTATGGTCTGAGTGCAGGTAGATGGGACTAGGGGAAAACAAATGGTCGGCACGGACTGGAAGGGCCGAGAGGGCCTGTTTCCGTGCTGTAATTGTTATATGGTTAAATGGTTATATGGGGAGAAGGCAGGAGAATGGGGTTAGGAGGGAGAGATAGGTCAGCCATGATTGAATGGCGGAGTAGACGATGGGCCGAATGGCCTAATTTTGTTCCTATCTCTTATGATCTTATGACCAGGTTGTGCATAGTCCTTCGTTATGTTGGCTACTTTCCCTAGACGGCATGAAGTATCGACAGAATCGATTGACAGCTTTGAGGCTAGTTTGTGTGATGGACTGGGCTGCATCAACAACCCTCTGCCATTTCTTGCCGTCTTAGGCAAAACAAAGGTTCAAAGCAGTATAGTAGCCTGGAGTTGATGTGTGCCATGACCAGCCTCTTGAAGCACGTCATTGTGGTGGATGTCAGTGCCACTAGGCGTTAGTCTCTAAAGCACACAGCCTTGCATTTCTTTGGCACCAAGATGATGGTGGTCTTAATGAAGGCGGGAGCCTCTGAATGTAGTCAGGCGAAGTTAGATGTCCACCAATAATCATTCAATTTGGTATGTGCAGGTTACTGACTCCGTCAAGGCCAATTGCCTTTCCTGGATTCACTTTCAATAAGGTCTATTTGACATTTGTGACAGTAGTAGTAGTAGGCCCCTCTCGGTCATGACTGACCATGGGTGATGCATCGTGGTCGGATGCAAGCCTGGGCAATGTCATATGGAGGACAGGCTGTTGGCCATGCAGCACGTTCCCCCCCCACTCCACGTCGCTGTTTGATCCAAAGGTACAGCAGGGCCGTTACAGTTTGGCACCAGTTTGGTCGCAGGAGCTGCCAGAGTGGGATTGTAGACAACGACGAACTGCCTTAGAGGCTCCGACTCTGGATTTGCTTGAGGTTTATTCCATATAACCATTACAGCACGGAAACAGGCCCTCTCGGCCCTTCCAGTGCCGACCATTTGTTTTCCCCTAGTCCCATTAACCTGCACTCAGACCATACCCCTCCATTCCCTTCATGTCCATATACCTATCCACTTTACTTTTAAATGTTAAAATCGATCCTGCCTCCACCACTTCTGCTGGAAGCTCATTCCACACAGCCACCACCCTCTGAGTAAAGAAGTTCCCCCTCACGTTACCCCTAAACTTCTGTCCCTTAATTCTCATGTCATGCCCTCTTGTTTGAATCTTCCCTACCCTCAATGGGAAAAGCTTATCCACGTCAACTCTGTCTATCCCTTTCATCATTTTAAAGACCTCAATCAAGTCCCCCCTTAACCTTCTGCGCTCCAAAGAATAAAGACCTAACTTGTTCAACCTTTCTCTGTAACATAGTTGCTGGGACCCTGGCAACATTCTAGTAAATCTCCTCTGTACTCTCTCTATTTTGTTGACATCCTTCCTATAATTAGACGACCAAAATTGCACACCATACTCCAAAATTGGTCTTACCAATGCCTTGTACAATTTTAACATTACTTCCCTACTCCTATATTCAATGCTCTGATTTATAAAGGCCAGCACACCAAAGGCTTTCTTTACCACCCTATCTACATGCGATTCCACCTTCAGGGAACTATGCACAGTTATTCCTAGATCCCTCTGTTCCATAGCATTCCTCAATTCCCTACCATTTACCATGTACGTCCTATTTTGATTTGTCCTGCCAAGATGAAGCACTTCACACTTAACAGCATTAAACTCCATCTGCCACTTTCAGCCCACTTTTCCAAATGGCCCAAATCTCTCTGTAGACTTTGAAAATCTACTTCATTATCCACAACACCACCTATCTTAGTATCATCTGCATACTTACTTATCCAATTTTCCACCACATCATCCAGATCATTGATGTACATGACAAACAACAGTGGACCCAACATAGATCCCTGAGGCACCCCACTGGTCACCGGCTTCCAACCTGACAAACAGCCATCCACCATTACTCTCTGACATCTCCCATTCAGCCACTGTTGAATCCATCTTGCTACTCCGCCATTAACACCCAAAGATTGAACCTTCTTAACCAACCTTCCATGGGGAACCTTGTCAAAGGCCTTACTGAAATCCATAAAGACAACATCCACTGCTTTACCCTCATCAATTTCCCTAGTTACCGCTTCAAAAAATTCAAGAAGGTTTGTCAAACATGACCTTCCAGGCACAAATCCATGTTGACTGTTCCTGATCAGACCCTGTTTATCCAGATGCTTATATATATTATCTCTAAGTATCCTTTCCATTAATTTGCCAACCATTGACGTCAAACTAATAGGTCTATAATTGCTAGGTATATTCTTTGAACCCTTTTTAAACAATGGAACAACATGCGCAGTACGCCAATCCTCCGGCACTATTCCCGTTTCTAATGACATTTGAAATATTTCTGTCATAGCTCCTGCTATTTCTACACTAACTTCCCTCAATGTTCTAGGGAATATCCTGTCAGGACCTGGAGACTTATCCACTTTTATATTTTTCAAAAGTGTCAGTACTTCCTCCTCTTTGAATCTCATAGTTTCCATAACTACTCTACTTTTTCCCCTTAACTCACAGAGTTCAATATCCTTCTCCTTGGTGAATACCGAAGAAAAGAAATTGTTCAATATCTCCCCCATCTCTTTTGGCTCTGCAGATAGCTGTCCATTCTGGTTCTCTAATGGTCCAATTTTATCCCTCGTTATCCTTTTGCTATTAATATAGATGTAGAAACCCTTTGGATTTACTTTCACCTTTCTTGCCAAAGCAACCTCATATCTTCTTTTAGCCTTCCTAATTTCTTTCTTAAGATTCTTTTTACATTCTTTATACTCCTCTAGCACCTCATTTACTCCATGCCTCCTATATATTCCTGGAGCCTTTTCCATGACTGGATATGGCCACAAGGCAGTGGGGTTTCCCTCTCCTAGAGGGACTGCCTTCCCAGGCTGACAAGACAATGACAATGACTGGACATTTGCGACAATGACTGTGGTTACAGGTGTACCCAAGCCTGTTGAGATGGATGACATCATTCCACTGACCTTGTGTACAAAGCATTGAGCTCTTCGGAGAGGATGTGTTGTTGCCAGCGATACAGCCCATCTTTAACCTGTTACAGCATGCAAGCCATACCACAATTGATAGGTGTCCACGTGGTTATCCTGGGAATCCCACTTGATCTGGGATTCCCTCTTGGTATCTTTGACGGCGTTACGAAGGTTGTGCGTAATTTCTTGCTGTTGAAGCTTTTGAGAATCAAGTTCTTGGGGATCCAGTCAAGGTTATTCTGCTTGCAGGATGAGGGTCAGTGGGTCATGTGGAACCTCGCTAATGCCCAGAAAATGTAGCCAAACATTTTATTATTAAATTAACATTAAAATTAACTTTGTGTTTGTGTGCATAAAATGCAAATGATTATCCTAGAAATAATATAATCTGTTTAATATCAAAGTCATAAAGTAGCAATGTTACAAAATTTTGAGATTTTAAAATTTATCCTATCAGATAAAGCATAAAAAGAAGTTTAATTTGACACCTAATTCACTTTCATATCATCAGTATTAAAAAAGTTACGGCCATTTTCATACTCGGAAATTAGCATCTTGATCCCCATTGCCTTTCCATTGACTTAACTCAAAAGCTATGATTAGGACAGTCAAAAGCCCATAACTTTCTTAAAAATTAAGAGAACTCAATGAAATTTTCAGTTATTATAGATTGAAGCATTCTGAAACAAATATGAAACAATCTTACTTGGATGACCTGAAATGAAAGCATATAATTAGTTAGTTACCTAATTGTAGCTAATTACAAAATTAAATTACTAGATCTAAACATCTATCCATTTCTTATGAAAAGATAAACATTTTTAAATTGCCTAAGTGTCCAAATAACATTCACACAATAATTCACAATATAACATGATTTTTAAATCTCATTTTCATGAATTTATAGGCCAAATGGAAGGAATCTGGTGTTTAATTCCCGTAAATTAATGGCCATTTAAATCAACTTGCGAGTGGGTATTAGTGGAACGCGGTGGATTGGAACGTTGCGGTTTGCGGTGAATTTAACCCACAGTCGGCAGGAAAAACACTGCCGGTTCGTATATATTTTTTGTCCCCTTTTCGCAACATGAAAATTTGTTTAAAGGCTTCCTAAGAACCATGTTTTTATGTAAAAATAAACTGTGTACCTTCTTTTATCCCCTATGTAAAATCCTTCCCGTTGTCGGTGCTCACGGGTTTAGAAGATGATTTTTAAATTACTCTAGCTAATAAATGATCTAGTGTAGTTTAAAAATACCTTCATAAAACAAATGTCGGAGCGATTTCTCTTTAGCAACGAAAACCCCTGAGATGGATCGATTTGCCCTGTCTGGATAAAAACGGCATTTTAAACCCGCCCCCCCTCTGAAAGGCGCCAAAGTCGCGCACACGGTGAGTGGCAGAACTGCAGCGCCACTCAAGGTAGGTTTTGTAACATACCGACATAAAGAACAGTATTGAAATGTCAACATGAGCCGGATAAATGGAAGAAATTTCACACAAACAAATGGAACTTTAATTGTGTCCAAATATATATATTTTTGATCATTAGATAACTTGGGAAACCCTTGAGCATTAGGAGTGATTGTTGTAATTTTGTGAATAAAATATGTTTAAACAAAGTTGTTTACAATTAATCAAAAATTAAACTATAATTCTGCCAGCACTAAGGAATAATGATAATAATGTTCTAAATTTAAGTTAATTTTTGCAGTTAAAATGTTGGATAAACATGTCAGGTTGGATTGGCTGGTGTGAGAATAATGAGCGTTTTCTCTTTTTGTTCTTATTTATAGCCACTTCACTTTTTTTGCCTTCAAGCTTTGTTAAAGTTGGCAGTTTTTGAAATGTATTGGAATAATTCCAAAGCACTTTGGTGGCAGCACAGAATGTACAATTGGTCATATATATTTTAGTAGGGGCACAAATGAATGAATTAATGCAAAAATAAATTCTCTCATGTAGAATTTTGAATTTATATTTAAATATTTCAATTAATATTTTATGACCAGGAACTAAATTCAGCCTTACTAAGTCTAAATATTTTGCGTGTTCCACAGAGAAGAAGATGAATGTTCAGATTTGCGATCGGACCTTAGCCACAGCCAACACGAGGCAAACGAAGATTCTAGAAGCATGGATCAGGATCAGACCTCTGGGCCTGAGAACCAGTCAATGCTAGTCTCTGTAGATGTCGGTAAGATTAACCCAACACCAAATGTTTACCACTATAACCAATATGTACTCTGTAAGGGTAAAGTGTTTAATTAGACTGGGGATGTTGGTAATTTGAAGTTATAACAGAAAATGCTGCAAACACTCGGTAAGTCAGCCATTGTAGCGACATCAAACGTGGTGAATAAAAAGTTGTTTTATTCAGATATAATAGGCTCGAAATACATGCACGTTTGGTCCACAAACATATTGTCATTGCTGCTGCAGCTGAGCGAGGGTGTTTTCGAGCTCAGCTATCTGTCGACTGGTATGATCTCAAGGTGAGATATGCTTCTGTAGCAGGACATTCCGCTTAACACATGACAGTCCTCTTAATCATTGACGAGGGTTCGACCGTAAGTGGTCTGTCTATCAGCTGACGCCACAGGACACCCCGCCCAGAACCGGAAGAAGGAATAGAACGGGCTAACCTTCTGCGAGAATGTGTGCAAGCATGGTCGAAGGCGGCTCCTGCTGTGGGTCGGAGGTATCCCGGCCGTGGGTCGGGATGGTGGGGCCCGCGGGCGCAGTCGAAGCTCCGGGTGTGGGCCATCCCGGCTGTGGGCCATGCCGAGGAGTTCAATGCAAAAGCCGCCGGATGGACGGGGCACAGTCGCATCTCCTCGACCAGCAGGGGATTGTGTCCTGAGAATTAAGGCACCCAGCAATGGCTGGGAGACATCGGCAACAATGCAAACAAAGAACAAAGAAAGAATAAACTAATTGCTAAACCCGGCAAGGTCATTACAGTGTAAAAAAGTGAAAAGAAACAAAATAACTACAGTGAGCTAACAAGTCCAAAGTGGTAGGACAGTAAAAGTGCAAATTCCCCAATGTTCAGTGTCCATGGCGCAGGATGGGAAGTTCTGCTGGAAAACTGGGGGTTGGAGTACGGGCTGGGGTACAAAAGGCATGCTCAATTGGGTTCAGATTGGATGATTGACAGACACTCAAGAATTGACCATTTTTTTAGCTTTGAAAATCTCCTTTGATGCTTTAGCAGTATGTTTGGGATCATTGTCTTGCTGTAAAATGAACTGCTGGCCAATGAGCTTTGAGGCATTTGTTTGAACTTGAGCAGATAGGATGTGTCTATACACTTCAGAATTCATTATACTACTACCATCAGCAGTTGTATCATCAATGAAGATAAATGAGCCAGTACCCTCAGCAGCCATACATGCCCAGGCCAGAACACCCCCACCACCGTGTTTCACAGATGAGGTGGTATGTTTTGGATCTTGGGCAGTTCCTTCTCTCTTCCATACCTTACTCTTACCATCACTCTGATATGTTAATCTTGGTCTCATCTGTCCACAATAACTTTTTCCAGAATTGTGGTTGCTCTTTTAAGTACTTCTTGGCGAACTGGCCATCCAGAGGCAAGTAAATAAATGATGGGTCTTTGTCCCAAACATTATGGAGGGCACTGTAGTTCCATTTTGAATATTGGTTGTTTTCCAATCTTCTGGCACCCTCCTGAAATTGATCAAGTTTTGATGTATACAGGAAAGTTTACAGGAAAGTAAACTATTATCTGAATGGTGGCCGATTAGGAAAGGGGGAGATGCAACGAGACCTGGGTGTCATGGTACACCAGTCATTGAAAGTAGGCATGCAGGTGCAGCAGGCTGTGAGGAAAGCGAATGGTATGTTGGCATTCATAGCAAAAGGATTTGAGTATAGGAGTAGGGAGGTTCTACTGCAGCTGTACAGGGGCTTGGTGAGACCACACCTGGAGTATTGTGTACAGTTTTGGTCTCCTAATCTGAGGAAAGACATTCTTGCCATAGAGGGAGTACAGAGAAGGTTCACCAGACTGATTCCTGGGATGGCAGGACTTTCATATGAAGAAAGACTGGATAGACTCGGCATGTACTCGCTAGAATTCAGAAGATTGATGGGGGATCTTATAGAAACTTACAAAATTCTTAAGGGGGTACACAAAAGGCTGGAGAAACTCAGCAGGTGCAGCAGCATCTAAGGAGCAAAGGAGATAGGGTCACAGAGAGTGGTGAAACTGGAATTCTCTCCAACAGAAGGTAGTTGAGGCCAGTTCATTGGCTATATTTAAGAGGGAGTTAGATGTGGCCCTTGTAGCTAAAGGGATCAGGGGGTATGGAGAGAAGGCAGGTACAGGATACTGAGTTGGATGATCAGCCATGATCCTATTGAATGGCGGTGCAGGCTCGAAGGGCCGAATGGCCTACTCCTGCACCTATTTTCTATGTATCTCTGCAGCCACTGCTTTAAATTCTTGGGTACAGGTTATTGGGTTCTATGTTCAGGGTTCAGGTCATTAGGTCTAAGAGCTTCCTTGGAACTTTATCCATTTTGGGATTGTTACAAGTTCTTCAACGTTATTTGAAGTTACCCAGTTATTTGAGGATTACTGATCATTGCAAAATTTGCAGCATCCTCCATAATGAAGACTGATGAGGAAAAAATGACTTTACATATTATCCTTGTTTATTTTATATTATTATTTTACCAGCCTCATTCTCTGGTGGTACTACACCTATCTAAATGAACTCCTACAGCTTTTTTTCATCTTTCATGCAAGCTCTCTCTTAAAATCAGTTTTCTCCCTGAGTTTTTCACTCGTTTACTGCTGGATCCTAAAACTTCCCAGTCCTCTGGCCTCCAGCAAGTACTTGTCACTTGCATGTTCTACTGTTCAATTTAACACTATTCGATCTCCTTTGTTAACAGATTGTGCCTCGTTTGCCTGGATTCCTTTTTAATTGGGATACATTTCTGAATGTTTTAGTCCAGCTGTTTGAATATTTGTTCATCTACTCACCTCTTTGTTTTCCTGTCTACGCCACCTTCATACTATTATTATTGGCCTTATTTAACTTCAGAGATACAACATGGAAATGAACCCAATGGTCCACCACACCGACCATCGATCACACTCATTCTATGTTATCCCACTTTTCCATCCACTCCCTGCACACTCCGAACAATTTACAAAATCCAATTACCCTATAGACTCGCCTCTTTGAGATGTGGAAGGAAACGGGCACCTAGAAGAAACCCAAGCGGTCGCAGAGAGAATAAACAAACCACACAGACAGCGCCCGAGGTCAAACTTGAATCCGGATCTCCCGTGTTGCGTGGCTGTAGCACAGGCAGCTGTGCCACAGGGCTGCACCATTAAGTTGAAGACAGTGGTTTTGGTTTTGTGGTGCTCATCCTCAAACTGTATTGGTAATTTTATTACATTGTATAGCTTGATAAGAGCACATGTAGTGTTTGTTTGGGGATTACCCCCAGCATTAAGTACTTAAGAAAACAGAGGATTGATCACCTTAGAATGCAGTGCTTAGATGCAATTCAACCCATTTTTTGAAAGCTCATTGTATTTCCCTTCTAATGCTCGCAAAAGTCAATGACCAAATTCAATGATTTTTTAAAAGGTTCAAGGTATTTGACTATGGCATAGCTAGCTTTCTGTCAGTGATGGGTTTATGACTACAGGAGGGATGAAGTGTCTTAGAGAGGGTAGACCTACTAAAGGAGAGCATTGAAAATGTGAGAGTGCATTAGGAGGTTAGCAAATCTTCAACAAATGAGACACAGGGAACTGTCGTTCCACGTTCCCCAGAGATGCTGCCTGTCCCACTGAGTTTGACACAAAATGCTGGAGTAACTCAGTGGGACAGGCAGCATCTCTGGAGAGAAGGAATGGGTGACATTTCCACTCGAGACCCTTCAGTCTGAAGAAGGGTCTCAATCCGAAATGTCACCGATTCCTTCTCTCCGGAGAAGATGCCTGTCACGCTGAGCTACTCCAGCATTTTGTGTCTATCTCCGGTTTAAACCAGCATCTGTAGAACTTTCCTACACACACTGACCCACTGAGTTACTCCATCACCCTTTGTTTCCCAATAAAAATTGATGTTTTGTGTAAGAAATGTTGCGGAACTCCTTACAAACAAACAAACAAGAAGACTTGAATATTGGAGCTACACTTATTGAACCAAACTAGGAATGTTGCCTCTAACTCCATCTACAATTTTGCAGGTGACACCATTTTAGTGGGCCAGATTGCGAACAATGATGAGTGCAGCAAGGAGATATAGAATTTAGTAACATGGTGTCAGGTCAACAATATGAAGGAGTGAGTTATCAAATTCAGGAAAAATGGAGGAGTACATGCCCACAATCAACATTAATGGCTGTTGTGGCCCTCCATAAAATTCTCATTTTGGCGTACAGGGGAATACAGCAAGACTGATAACGTGCTCTATGACTGAGCAAGAAGAGATCAAAGATGCTGGACAAAAGTGATGAGATGTTAGTAAAAAACATTCGGATTATTGGGAGTGTGACAAACTGAGCTTCAATATGAACGTTTTAAGAGGATGGAATGAGAGAGATGGGAAGCGCAGACGTTTATATTCCTAAAGAATAAAATAAAAACTAAATATTGCATGCTTAATAATTAAATTTATTTGGTTGGTATCTTCCGCCAGCAATAATCGTCATGGTGGTTTTTAGCAATTTTTAATCCATTTCTAGCCCTTCATCCTACTAAATTGTTTGAGGAAGGAATAGTTTTAACAACGTTGTATACAAGAATCTGCTCCTAGAATTTATTCAAGCCTAAAGAAGAAGAATAAACCCAAAAGGTTTTCTTAAGAAAATGTTAAACGTCTAAATACATTTCCAATTTCTGAATTGAATTGGCCAGCAAATTTGTAAGAGAATTATTTAAAGAGGCATTGCCTGCATATTCAGTGAAAGATGGCATATTAACTTTTTTGAAGAAAGAGGAGATTGGTCAACAGCAGGGTTTTCAGGGATTTTTATTTGGGGTGGGGGGGGGGGTTACGTCTGTGGGAAGAGAATCAGTTTTTGCTTAATTTCAAAGATCGTCTATTAGGACTGGAAGGGTGACAAAAGAAGATTGTTAAACAGCAGAAAATGTGTTGGATGAATTCATCTCTGTGAGGATAAAACTAGGGTGACCATGGGGATGTAAACAATGTTATAAGTTCATGTCAGAAGAACAGAAATAGGCTCTTTGCCCCATTGAGTCTACTCCACCATTCAACCATGGCTAATCTTTCTCTCTAGACCCCATCTCCTGCCTTTGCCCCATTGATACCCTTCCTAATCATGAATCTGTCAATCTCCACCTTATAAAGACCCAATGACTTGGTCTCCACAGCCCACTGTGCCAATTAATTCCACAGATTCATCACCCTTGCAAAGAAATTCCTCCTCATCTCAGTTTAGTTTATTGTCAGGTGGACTGAGATACAGTAAAAATATTTTGTGTGCTAACCAGTCAATGAAAAGGCTATACATGATTACAATTGAGCTATGTACAGATACATGATAAAGGGAATAATGTTTAGTGCAAGATGGAGTCCTGTAATGTTTAGTCCAAGATAAGAGTCCTGTAAAGTGGATCTTATAGAGACTTACAAAATTCTTAAGGGGTTGGACAGGCAAGATGCAGGAAGATTGTTCCCAATGTTGGGGAACTCCAGAACAAGGGGTCACAGTTTAAGGATAAGGGGGAAGTCTTTTTGGACCGAGATGAGAAGGTCTTTTTTCACACAGAGAGTGGTGAGTCTGTGGAATTATTTGCCACAGAAGGTAGTTGAGGCCAATTCATTGGCTATATTTAAGAGGGAGTTAGATGTGGCCTTTGTGGCTAAAGGGATCAGGGGGTATGGAGAGAAGGCAGGTACAGGATACTGAGTTGGATGATCAGCCATGATCATATTGAATGGCGGTGCAGGCTCGAAGGGCCGAATGGCCTACTCCTGCACCTATTTTCTATGTTTCTATGATTAAAGATGGTCTGAGTGTCTCCAATGAGGTAGATAGTAGAAACACTCTCTAATTGTTGACAGGATGGTTCAGTTGCCTGAAAACAGTTGGGAAGAAACTGTCCCTGAATAACCATATAACCATATAACCATATAACAATTACAGCACGGAAACAGGCCCTCTCGGCCCTTCCAGTCCGTGCCGACCATTTGTTTTCCCCTAGTCCCATCTACCTGCACTCAGACCATACCCCTCCATTCCCTTCACGTCCATATACCTATCCACTTTACTCTTAAATGTTAAAATCGATCCTGCCTCCACCACTTCTGCTGGAAGCTCATTCCACACAGCCACCACCCTCTGAGTAAAGACGTTCCCCCTCACGTTACCCCGAAACTTCTGTCCCTTAATTCTCATGTCATGCCCTCTTGTTTGAATCTTCCCTACCCTCAATGGGAAAAACGTATCCACGTCAACTCTGTCTATCCCTTTCATCATTTTAAAGACCTCAATCAAGTCCCCCCTTAACCTTCTGCGCTCCAAAGAATAAAGACCTAACTTGTTCAACCTTTCTCTGTAACATAGTTGCTGGAACCCGGAACTATGAAGTGGGATGAACTTTCCCAGGTAGTTGACCATGCCCAAGAAGCGCTGCAGGCCAGGCACGTCAGCAGGTGCAGGCATCTCGGATATTGCGGCCGTCTTCTGCGGGTCGGGCTTCAGCCCCGATGCCGTGAAAACATGCCCCACGTAGGTGACCTCAGGGACCCGGAATCGGCACTTCTTCGGGTTGAGCTTCAGGTTGACCTCCCGGGCCCGCTGCAGCACCTGGCGAAGGTGGTGGTCGTGCTCAGCGACATTCTTCCCATAAACCAGGATGTCGTCGACAATGATGGCACACGGAAGTCCAGCAAACAGTTGTTCCATGGTCTTTTGGAACACCTCGCTGGCAGAGTTGATCCCAAACGGCATGCGGAGGAAGCGATACCTGCCGAAGGGCGGGCTGAAGGTCGTCAGGTGCGAGGATCGCTCGTCTAGAGGTATCTGCCAGAACGAACTCTTGGCATCAAGAACCGAGAACACGGTGGCAGGGCGACCTGTGCAGCAACATCCTCCACTGTCCGCATGGGATAGTGCGGGCGCCTGATGGCCAAGTTCAAGTCCTTAGGGTTGATGCAGATCCGTATTTTCGCTCTTGTCTTTCTTCGCAATGACAACCATAGTAGAAACCCCCCCCGGTGGAGTCCGTTACTGGCTTCAGGATGCCCGTGGCCACCATCTCGCGTAGAGCAGACTCGACCTTGCCCCTCATGGCAAAGGACCCACGGGGGACGGACGACCGGCGTGATGTCGGGATTGAGGGCAATCCTGTAGCTGCAGGGCAACTTCCCCAGCTTCGAGTCAAACCGGTCCGGGAATTCGGCCAGCGGGTTCAGGGGTGCCTCTACCAGGTGGACATCACTGTGGAAGCTCACCAATCCGAGGTCCTGGCAGGCCTCCACGCCGAGCAGGGGGTCACATTTACCGTCTAGCAGGAAGAAAGAGAGGGTAGATAGAGGAAACAGGCCATTGTTAGCTGTCGCCTATCTCCTTCGCTCGTTAGATGCTGCTGCACCCGCTGAGTTTCTCCAGCTTTTTGTGTAACCCCCCATTGTTAGCTGTGGGCTAGGTGAGAACGGGCGACAGATAATAAAACTCACCACGGCGATGGTGAAACTATTACAACAACTAGGGTGTGGGAGGGACGGAGGGAGAGGGGATGTAAGAGTTATTTGAAGTTATAGAAATCAATATTTATACCACTGGGTTGTAAGCATTGTACGAGGAGACAACACTCTGTTCACAATATGGCCACTACATTGGAGAGATCGAACACAGATTGGGTGACCATTTCACATAGCACCTATGCAACATTATTTCTCCATCCGACTCTGACCCTGACCTAATTGTAGTGGCCTTTTTGTGCTGCTACAATGAGACTCGATGCCAGCTTGAGGAACAGCACCTCATCTATTTGGGTATAGCTCCAAGATACAATTGCTAAATTTGTTGGTGACACTGGTTAACTAGGAAAGTAAGTTGGAGTACAGCTTTTGAAATGATAATTCATTCTGCAATTTTCAGTCCAAGACTGGTGTGGTTTTGAAAGGGGAAGTGCAATGTGATCTTGATGTCATTGTACCCTGGTTGAGTATTTGGGTGTAGAAGCGGCAGGCATATAGTTTAGTGTTGCTCGACATTACATTACCTGATTTTGTATCTGAAGAGTGTCTTGCTGCAGTACTACAAACATTGATGATGCACCATCATATTCTACAACATATTATTCCTCATTGTTATCAGACTCTGGATCAATTCCGTCATTTAGGGCTCTTAAAGATAGCGGTCAGGGGATATGGGCAAAAGGCAGGAACGGGGTACTGATTGGGGATGATCAGCCATGATCACATTGAATGGCGGTGCTGGCTCAAAGGGCCGAATGGCCTACTCCTGTACCTATTGTCTATTGTCTATTTGCTAAGGATGTATTTACGATTCTCCAATCTACCTCAGTGCGAACTTCAAACTTTTTAAAATCTGAATGTAATACTGTATTCTTCACTCTTTAATTTCTCTGTTGTGCTATCTGTTGTACTTGTGTATGGTATGATCATCCTGGCTAGCATGCAAAGTTTTTCATTGTATCCTAGTAAATATTACACAATAAATCAGTAGCAATAGCAATCAGGAGTTTTGTGTGTAAGTTTGAGGATATTCTAACTGTGAAGGAGTACATCAGTTGACTAGACTAATTGATTTCTGGGATAGTAGGACTGATTTATAAGGAGAGAGTGGGTCAGTTAGGCTCACTCAATAATAGGATCTCGCAGAAATTGAAGGTCAGGGAGTCCAGGACCAGGTAATATGGGGTTTGCTATTCAGAACTGCAAGTAGTGACACATAGAGACAGTGTGGTGAAGATAGCATTGGCATGCTTGCCGTCATCAATCAGGATGGTGAGCACAGGAGTTATGTTACATCTGTAGAAGACATTGGTAAGGCTATATTTAGAGTAGTATATTACAGTCCCAGCTGCCCTGCTATAGGAAGGATGTAATTAAACTAGAATGGGTGCTAAAAAGATTACAAGGTCACTGAGGATTTGAGATATAGATGACAAAACGTCCTCCATGATAATTCGCAACAGCAGTGTGCAAACAGCTTTGCAAGCATGTGTTCTCAACTCCTTACTATACCCCCTATACACTCTTGACAGTGCAGCTCTAACTCCATTTACAACTTTGCTGATGGTACCACCATGGTGGCCTGGATCTCGCACAATAACAACTTGGAGTGCAGGAAGGAGAGAGAGAGAGAGCTTTGTAATATGTTGTCAAGACAAGATGTTTTCCATCAATTTCAGCAAGACGAGGAAGCTAGTGATTGAGATCAGAAAGCGAGGTGGAGTATATGCCCCAAACAGCATCAATGATACTAAAACAGAGCTTCAAGTACGGAGGCATAAATATCACCAACAATTTGTAGTGGAACCAACACAATGCGGCTACAGCCAAAAAAGAACACCAATGCCTCAGGAGACTAAGGAGGTTTAGCATTTCTCCAATATTTTTACCAACTTCAACAGATGCACCGGAGAAAGGATCCTAACGGGTTGCTTCACAGCTTGGTTGGAGCACAGCTCTGCCCACGTCCACAAGAAATAGCAGCGTACATCATCTAGACCAGCCTCCCCATCACTTCACACTGCCTCGGAAAAGTATCCAGCATAATCAAGGATCTTTATCATCAAGGATCTTTATCACCCTGGACATTCCCTCTTTTCCCCTCTCCCGTCGGGCAGAAGATACAAAAACTTAAAGGCACGTACAGCCAGATTCAGGGCAGCTTCTTCCCAGCTGTTGTTAGACTACGGAATAGTCCATCCATAATCTAGGGTGTAGTCATGATATTCCAAACTACCTCGTTGAGTAGGTTGGACTTTTGCTTTGTGACAAGCGCTGTAACACAAAATTCTGCACTCTATTTTTCTCTTTGCACTGTCTGTTGCACTGTGTATAGGTTGATTGTACTTGTGTAGTATGATTTGATTTACCTGGATAGCATGCAAAGGTATTTTACTATCTGTGTGTGTGTGTGTGATAATAATCAAATCAATATAAGAGGAAAGACACAAAAAGCTGGAGTAACTCAGCTGGACAGGAGGCTTCTCTGGAGAGAAGGAATGGGTTATGTTTCGGGTTGAGACCCTTCTTCAGACTGGTTAGGGATAAGCGAAACGAGATATAGACGGTGATATGGATAGATAAGGAACAATGAATGAAAGATATGCAAAAGAGTAACGATGGTAAAGGAAACGGGCCATTGTAAGCTGTTTAAATAGTGGATTGTCACCTTGGATGGTGGAGAAGCTTGTGGATTGTCACCTTGTCGTGGTGGAGAAACTTGTGTGGTCCTGAGATCCTGAGTGCGATGCCGTCTGGAGCTATGCTCCTGGTAGGTCGATAAGGTCGAGGGGGAGGTGTCTGCCAAAGAGCAATCCAACCAAGGCCTCAACGGTGGAACAGGCGGAGGATGATGGCTGTCTTTAGTGGAGCGTCACAGCGGCTGGGAAGGCGGATGAAGGCTGCAGCAGAAAAGGGTCCCTGGTCGTCGTGGCCTCCATGCCACTGGATCCTGACCCAGATCTGTCGAGGACCGTGTGGTGGCTGTCTGTGCACCAGTCTCCCCACGTTAAATAAAGTCACGCACAGGCATCCTCCATGAGAGGAGTCATACTCGTTTCAAGTGACCGCCGATGATGATGATAGGGTGAAAATAAAAAGCTAGTGCTACTTGGGTGGGGGAGGGATAGAGAGAGAGAGAGAGAGAAGGAATGCCGGGGCTACCTGAAGTGACCCATACCACTTCAGGTAGCCCCGGCATTCCGAGTTTGGGTAGGCTGGGTTTGTCTTCCTTGTGGCAAAGGAAGTGCTGGGCTAACTGTATAGACGTATATAAATTATGAGAGCTAAGATAAATAGCCAGAGCCTTTCTGCCAAGATAGGGTAGAGTAAAATTAGTGGGCTTGGATTTCGGTTTAAAATTGAGGGGAAAGATTTAGAAAGGATTTGAAGGGCAACTTTATCGCACACATGGTGGTGCACAATTGGAATGAGCTGCCAGAGGAGGCAGTGGTGGATGCAATTTTGTCATTTAAAAGACAATTGGGCAGGTCCACAGATGGGAAAAGTCGAGCGAGATAGGGAACATGTGCAGGCAAGTTGGACGAGCTCAGTTTGGCAACTTGGTTGTCATGGGCGAGTTGGGCTGACGGGCCTTTTTGTACTGTATGGTTCACCTACTCTATTTTCTTATGTTTTTGAAATGCTTGTGCCTTTTTTAATAGCTTGAGTTGTTCTCACTTCCACTTTAAAATAAGTGTTTCCAAGAGTCAAGTCAAATGTTTGTATAATGGAACAATGAAATTCTTACTTTTAATGAAAATCTATTCACCAGTCGTTAACAACTTTACACCTCTAAATCTTTACTACGACTTTCAATGCACTTTTTGAGTTGGGGGTTCCACCCAAGATGTTGGCAGTATCGCATCATATCTGTTTTACAAAATACTGGTCGCAGATAGTTTAGTTTAGAGATATGGCATGGAAACAGGCCATTCAGACCACTGAGTCCATGCCGAACCAGCGATCGCCCGTACACTAGTTCTATCCCGCACACAAGGGATCATTTATGAAAGTCAATTAGCCCGCAGACCTGCATGCTTTTGGAATGTTGGCGGAAACTGGAGCACCCACGGAAAACACACGGTTACAGGAAGAACGCACAAACTCTATAGTTTATGCTTCATTCACATAGTGTTTATATAGCTGCCAGTAGTAATGATTAAATAAATACACTTTTTCCTTTGTTTTAGATGCCTGTAGTGATCTCAATTCAGAGCTCCAGAGGGTGTTGACTGGACTGGAAAACGTTGTTTGTGGAAGGAAGAAGAGCAGCTGCAATCTGTCAGTGGCAGAAGTAGACAGACATATTGAGCAACTTACTACTGCCAGTGAGCACTGTGACCTAGCTATAAAGGTATTCATTTACTTTAACTTCATAAACAGTTGGCTTTTGGGGTAATCTATTCATATGGCAATGATAACTGCATCTCAAATTTAAAAAAAAAAATAATTGGCTGAGGAGGTGTTAAAGAAGGAACTGCAGATGCTGGAGAATCGAGGGTACACAAAAGGCTGGGGAAACTCAGCGGGTGCAGCTGCATCTAAGGAGATAGGCGACGTTTCGGGTCGAGACCCTTCTTCAGACTGGCTGAGGAGGCCAGTTTTGACTAACAGAGTTGAGAACAATGCTTTGCCGTTTTAGTTTATTCCTCAATCTGCACTTGCTCTAATAAAAAATTTCCTTGAGTCCTGGTGAGATTCTGGTAAAATGTTAACATCAGGAGACAAAAGTAGTTTAAAGGACATGCTGAGCTTTATATTCTATGATTTACCTTTATCTGTGGTTAACATATCGCACCTCTTATCTCCCCTCTTTCCCCTCCTCCCTGTACCCTTCCACCGATATCCCTCTTTACATTCTCCTGTGCTTATCCGATATCCTTTTGTCTCCTTTCACCTCTTGTCTATATCACTTACTCCACCCATCTGCCAATCCAATCCCCCTTCCACATTTCACATTCCAAGCTTTATCCCACCCCCAACGCTGAGTTCCTCCAGCTGTTCGTGTTTTAGTGAGGAAGAATTATACAAAGATTTCAAGAGTGCTTGCCGCGGCGCTCCAGCACGGAGCCACGGCGTTGTGGCCGGGGAGGGATGTAGCTCGGGTGGCTGCGAGCGGCCGCGGGGACGGGAAAACGGAACTACTGCCGGCTCGACAGCCAGCCACGCTGTCCTTTGGCACAGGCGGAACCGGTAGTGGTTGAGGGCACCTACTGGGCGCAACTGTGGCTTTTCTATCTCTATCTCTCTCGCTCTCTTCCTCTCTTCCTCTTCCCCCCCCTCTCTCTTTCTCTCCTCCCTCTCTCCCTCTCTCCCCCCTTTCCCCCCCCCCCCCTTGCTTACTCCAGCTTTACAGGTACATTAAATCGTAACAACGCCACAAATAAATTTACAGTAAATTATCAGATATTTTGGTCTACTAAATTGCCAAAGGATATTGTCACACAAGTTGTCACGCACAATTGTCACGCAATTGGCTAGTAATAGGAATTAGCCAAGAAAACGGCTTTGACAATTTGAATCCCTTCCCTTGTGCATCCATTTTTGACTTGAATGAACATGCAATCTGATCTAGGCACATCATTAAAAGTTGTGTTTAGTATTTCTGTTTTATTGTGGATGCATTGACAGTGGTGCTATTTACTAAGTAACTTCTAGACAGCACCAATTAGGTGACTGCTTATACCTGATCTAGAATAAAAAAACTGCCAAGCATTAGTGTGCTGTCCTCATGACTATCTTGAGCTCCTGGTTGCATGTCATGTCAACTTCCCTTCCATTCCCACACTGACCTCCCTGAACTTGCCCTTCACTACTGGAGTGAGGCTGAACGCAGGCTAGCGAACTTCAGTTAATGTGCAGCCTAACAGTACGGAAGCTGAATTTTCTGATTTGGGGTAAACTGCACCCTCTGTTTCCCTTTCTCTCCCTGATACACACAGGTTCGCTCACACATACCCCTCAGTTACCCAGTTTTTTTCCCCCTCCTCTCTCCCATGTGGTTATATCAATCAATCAATCAAACAAACTTTATTGTCATTTAGAAATACATCGATAAATGGTCTGCATTTATAGAACTGCTACAAAGATAGGGTGCAGGAGTATCTCTGGCCTTGATAGGGGGGGAATGAAAAACTATGGAGTTTTTGCGTGATATGTATAACAGAGTAACTGGCTTTTTTTTCATTTTCCTTTTTTTTAGGGTCTATCTCTTAACCCCCTTTCTCTAATTCTTTGACCAAGGGTTTCTTCTCCCTTTTGGCACGCTCTTTCACTATCACAACTCTTTTCACCTATTTCACTAGCTTTCTTTCTATTATTTTTCTTTTAAAGCCATAATATTATGGGGTACCAATGATTGTAACAAGATATATGTGAAGTACATTGATGTATTTACCTCTAATAAATAAAATATTTAAAAAACAAAACAAAAAAAACATTGATATATGCAATTCCAAATGAAATTCCGTTGCATATCTGCCCATCTCCCAGCCACTTAACTCACTGGATCTACTTTCCCTCCTCCAATTATTCCATCATCCCACCATCTGGTTCCACTTTTATTACCTTTCTTGCTTTCCAAATTCCAGATTCTGCAGCCCGTTGCTGTCTCCACTTATTGATGTGCAGCCTTTGTCTCTACGTCCACTCCCCTACCCCACCTGACCATCCCTCATCCCCCTCTCACCAACTTATACCAGCTATCTCCCCTCTCAATCCTGTTACGTCTTGACACAAAATGTAAAATAACCTGTGTCCATGGACACTGCCTGTCCTGCTGACCTTCCAGCATTTTCTCATTGCTGCAATATCAAGTATTTGCTTTCTCTTGTGACTTTACACCTGATCTTGATGTTTTTGCCATTGTCTCGTAAAAGCTTCTTTTTCGTTCCCATTGTCATATTAATTTGGATTGTAGTCTTTTACAATTAAATGTCTCCAGTGCCTACCCCTTTAACAAATTTCAATAAAAGGAAAGCAAGACAATTTTATAATTCCAACATGAATTTCTGTTTCAACCAATGCTAACCAAAGCAAATGATCTGGTATTTTATCTTACTGATTTTTGTGAGTTCTTTCTATGTACAAAATGGCTCTACATTTGATGTTACACTAAAAACAAATTCAAGTTTATAGAAATGGTAAATGTATTCTTTTAAGCATCTTTTGAAACATGTAGCTAAGATTTGGGATTGGCTGGATTATTTGAGGTATTTTCCTTTCCATTGTTTGCATGTTAATATTACATTCATTCATCAATCTTGTGCCAACTTCACTCACTGGTGCTGGGAAGCTCACTCCAGGGCTTGATCATATGATCCAATCCATTGCTTGAGTTAATGAGATACCTACCTTGTCAGCATTCCTGTCACTCTGAATAGAGTAAAGCTGAATTCCATAAGAATATCAAGGATTCCATCCAACCTTTCCTTGGGTTGTAGGGATTTTTCTTTGTTTCCTACGTACCAGTCACCTAAACAAATATCATTTGATTTTTTTTTTACATAGATTGGAGATCTGTCTTTTTCCAGTAATTGAAGCTAATTTATTTAACATCACTTCTAGTAATAATTTTGTTTGTACTTCAACAAACATTTTTTATAGACCGTAGAAGAGATTGAGGGAGTTCTGGGACGTGATTTTTATCCAACTCTTGCTGAAGAGAGGTCGCGATGGGATAAGGAGTTAGGAACTCTTCGGGAAGAAAATGAAAGCCTCACTGCTATGCTGTGTAGCAAAGAGGAAGACCTCAACAGAACAAAGGCCACCATGAATGCTATTCGTGAAGAAAGAGATCGATTGCGTCGGAGGGCAAGTATATATTCTATTAGAAATTCTATGTTAGGGAGAAAGGGTAATTTATATACTTGAAAAGAGGTGAAGCAATTAAAGTCTGCCCAACAATGAGCTTGATAGATTCAGTACCCAAATTCCAGATTTTGTCATCACTAGTTAGTCTTCAAGAAAACCTGTTTTATTGTTTTCTTTCAATCGATCCACACATTCTGATCTGTCCCATTCCAACTGTGTTTTATTCTTTTGCTATCTAACCATATAACCATATAACCATATAACCATATAACAATTACAGCACGAAACAGGCCCTCTCGGCCCTTCCAGTCCATGCCGACCATTTGTTTTCCCCTAGTCCCATTTACCTGCACTCAGACCATACCCCTCCATTCCCTTCACGTCCATATACCTATCCACTTTACTTTTAAATGTTACAATCGATCCTGCCTCCACCACTTCTGCTGGAAGCTCATTCCACACAGCCACCACACTGAGTAAAGAAGTTCCCCCTCACGTTACCCCTAAACTTCTGTCCCTTAATTCTCATGTCATGCCCTCTTGTTTGAATCTTCCCTACCCTCAATGGGAAAAACGTATCCACGTCAACTCTGTCTATCCCTTTCATCATTTTAAAGACCTCAATCAAGTCCCCCCTTAACCTTCTGCGCTCCAAAGAATAAAGACCTAACTTGTTCAACCTTTCTCTGTAACATAGTTGCTGGAACCCTGGCAACATTCTAGTAAATCTCCTCTGTACTCTCTCTATTTTGTTGACATCCTTCCTATAATTAGGCGACCAAAATTGTACACCATACTCCAGAATTGGTCTTACCAATGCCTTGTACAATTTTAACATTACTTCCCTACTCCTATATTCAATGCTCTGATTTATAAAGGCCAGCACACCAAAGGCTTTCTTTACCACCCTATCTACATGCGATTCCACCTTCAGGGAACTATGCACAGTTATTCCTAGATCCCTCTGTTCCACAGCATTCCTCAATTCCCTACCATTTACCATGTACGTCCTATTTTGATTTGTCCTGCCAAGATATAGCACTTCACACTTAACAGCATTAAACTCCATCTGCCATCTTTCAGCCCACTTTTCCAAATGGCCCAAATCTCTCTGTAGACTTTGAAAATCTACTTAATTATCCACAACACCACCTATCTTAGCATCATCTGCATACTTACTTATCCAATTTTCCACCCCATCATCCAGATCATTGATGTACATGACAAACAACAGTGGACCCAACACAGATCCCTGAGGCACCCCACTGGTCACCGGCTTCCAACCTGACAAACAGCCATCCACCATTACTCTCTGACATCTCCCATTCAGCCACTGTTGAATCTATCTTGCTACTCCGCCATTAACACCCAAAGATTGAACCTTCTTAACCAACCTTCCATGGGGAACCTTGTCAAAGGCCTTACTTAAATCCATATAGACAACATCCACTGCTTTACCCTCATCAATTTCCCTAGTTACCGCTTCAAAAAATTCAAGAAGGTTTGTCAAACATGACCTTCCAGGCACAAATCCATGTTGACTGTTCCTGATCAGACCCTGTTTATCCAGATGCTTTTATATATATTATCTCTAAGTATCCTTTCCATTAATTTGCCCACCACTGACGTCAAACTAATAGGTCTATAATTGCTAGGTTTATTCTTTGAACCCTTTTTAAACAATGGAACAACATGCGCAGTACGCCAATCCTCCGGCATTATTCCCGTTTCTAATGACATTTGAAATATTTCTGTCATAGCTTCTGCTATTTCTACACTAACTTCCCTCAATGTCCTAGGGAATATCCTGTCAGGACCTGGAGACTTATCCACTTTTATATTTTTCAAAAGTGTCAGTACTTCCTCCTCTTTGAATCTCAGTTTCCATAGCTACCCTACTTTTTCCCCTTAACTCACAGAGTTCAATATCCTTCTCCTTGGTGAATACCGAAGAAAATAAATTGTTCAATATCTCCCCATCTCTTTGGCTCTGCTAATCCATTTGGTTCTCTGGCGTTATCCTTTTGATAGCTGTAGTAACCCTTTGGGTTTACTTTCACCTTTCTTGCCAAAGCAACCTCATTCTTTTTAGCTAATTTCTTTCCCATTCTTTTACTCTAGCACCTTATTTACATGCCTCCTATAATTATTGTAGATATCTCTCTTTTTTCGAAACAAGTGTCCAATTTCCCTTGAAAACCATGGCTCTTTCCAATTTTTACTATTTCCTTTCAACCTAACAGGGACATAAAGATTCTGTACTCTTACAATTTCCCCTTTAAATGTCCTCCATTTCTCTTCTACATCCTTCCCATGAAACAAAGTGTCCCAATTCACTCCTTTAAAATCCTTACGCATTCCCTCAAAGTTAGAGTCTGAAGAAGGGTCTCGAAACTTACGCTTAGATTGAGTTTCTCCAGCTTTTTGTGTAACCCTCAAAGTTAGCCTTTCTCCAATCAAAAATCTCCACCCTAGGTCCAGTTCTGACTCTCTCCATAATTATAGTGAAACTAATGGTATTGTGATCACTGGTCCCGAAGTGCTCACCAACACATACCTCCGTCACCTGACCTGCCTCATTTCCTAATAAATTCTCTATCATCCTTCATGAGATTTCCCTTATCTTTAATTGTAATAGGATCACTTCCCCACTCACTGCACCAGTCCTGGTTCTGCATTCTAGCAGTGATCTTTCCTGAGCTTCCTCTGCTAAATGGAAGAACAATGATGCAATTAGTAGAGCCACTGCCTCACAGAGCCAGAGACCCTAACCTCTGTGGATGTCCCCAAGATATGCTGGTTGGTGGGTTAATTGACTTCTAAATTGCCTCTACTGAGTGGTAGAATCTGGTGGGGGGAGTTCATTGAATGTAGAGAGAATAAACATGGGATTAATGTTGAACTGGTATAAATATATGGTGGTTGATTAGTGTGCTCCTGGTGGTCAAAGGGGCTGTTTCCATGTGTTCATTCCACTCTGACTCTATGACTGTAGTTATCCTCCTGATGCTGGTAGTGTGTTGTGGGCAGCCTTTTGGCTTGCACTACATTTGCTGACAGTCCCAACAGCAACCATTCTGATGTGGATATCACCATCTTGAGTGGGATGCCCACAGTAATGGACAGATGGGATTTTTATGGGGTATTTCCCCAGCCAAGAATAAGCTAGTCTGGCATGATAACAACTATTTGTGGGCTAAACATACGTAATTGTCTGGCTTGCTTTAATTTGGAACCAGCAAGTTATAGTTGTTACCACAATACCATAACGTTGGTCAACAATACATAGACCCAACACTGGAAGCTATGGTTAAAGGCAGAGGATTTCTATTCTGACCTTGAAGTTCTCATCTAACTCCCAAAGGGTGACAAAACTGATCATTCTGGATAACTGCAATGTCAGGATGGGAAAGTATGCAAATCTGAAAAAGTATAATTTACAAGGAACAATTAAGGAAAGTTAACTATTGGAGTTGTCCATTCAGAATGCTTCGAACATGACTGTCAAAACCAATACCCAATTTTGTCAGAGAGGCAAGTTCAAGGCCCTCTGACAAGCCCAAATCCAGCCATTGGTATCTATCAGATGTCATTGGCTGCAACAGGTGCCAATGATTACTGGAACAATTGCCATTTAATCTATGGTATTTTTTTAGAATTTGCTTCTGTTTTTCAAATTTACTGTAGGCTTTAGAATTGAGAATTGAGGATGAGAGGTGATCTCATTGCAACTAAAAATTGTTTAAGGGATTGATGGACAAGACACGGGGTGTTTCTGGCTGAGGAGACTAAAAAACATTTAAAAAGTGGGATAGTGCTGGTAAATGACACTGAAGTAGAATATTGTGACGATTGGATGGCCCTTCAAAGAGGATCCTCCTCGTATTATATATTCTTCAAAGACAAATGCTGAAAGCTGTCAAAGGTGGAATGGGGTTTTGCTTTTTGGGCTTGTAAAGCAACTAAATGTTTAGAAACATAGTAGAAAACATAGAAAAGGTGGCACCGTGGCTGGGTACTGCCTCACGTGCCAATGAACTAGTCTCCAGAGACTCAACTCTCTGTGTGAAAAAGTCTATGGTCTTAAACTTAAGCTGTGACCCTTGTCCTTGGGGGTAAAATTTTGTAAGTTTCTATAAGATCCCCTCTCAATCTCCTAAATTCCAGAGAATATAAACCGAGTCTATCCAGTTCTTTCTTCATGTGACATCCAGGAATCAGAACCTTCTCTGCACTCCTCTATGGCAATAATGTCCTTCCTCAGATTTGGAGACCAAAACTGTACGCAATACTCCAGGTGTGGTCTCACAAGACCTGTACAACTGAAGTAGAATGTTTGTTTTTCATCTTTCACCACATTTCATCTTTCAAGGCCTTGTCACCAATTGGCCTTGCCCTTCAACACAGTCTTAGAATAGTAGGCCATTTTAGATTGAGCAGAGGAGAAATTTCTTCGCCCGGAGGATGGGGAATCTTGGAATTTTCTTCTGCCTTCAGGATAGTGGAGGCTCACTCGACTTCATTCAAAATCGAGATCAATAGATTTGAGTGTTGAATAAGGGAATATGAGGAATGCATCGACAAGTAGTGAAGAGGTAGAAGGGAAACTGATCTTGAACGACAGATCAGGCTCCTTTTCCTTTTCTCATGTTCTTATGTTGGGCTGATGCTTCATTTTATCGTTGAATGGCATGTTCTTCCGTTTATGTTCTATGTTCTATTGCCGTAGCTAAGAAATGGTAAGTATCAAAACCTAATTTTCCCACTGAATACTTAAACCACTAATCAGGATATAGCAAATTTGAGAATTCACTCCGGAATTGTTCTGCAAACGACTGATAACTGTTAGCAGGACCTAGTGTCCAACAGTCCATTGTTGCCAATGAATAACCTCAGACTTAGGTTTGTGCCAATCTCTATGTATGCACAGCAAATTCAAAGCTTTTTCATGTAAATAGGCAAAATCAGCTGAGTAGGTCAAAAGATCCTTGGCGAATGGATGCAGTCTTTTGGAGAATTAGTTGGAAATCTATCTTTATTGCTATTGTGAAATATTTTTAGCCAATTCATGGCTTTGTTTCTAATTCAGGTTCGAGAGCTGCAGACCCGCTTACAAAGTTTGCAAGCAACTGGCCCAGCTAGTCCAAGTCGGTTGGCTGTAACCAATCGGCCGGTCAACCCCAGTACTGGTGAACTCAGCACCAGCAGTAGCAGTAATGATATCCCAATTGCGAAGGTAAGTTTTAATGGCCTCATTATCCTCCACATTGTCTGCTGTCATTCTGTGGCTATTGCATAAGCTTAGCAATTAACGTCTGAAAGCTTGATATTTCTATCTTGGGAAAATCATAGAGCAGCCATGGAGACACAGATATGTCTACTGGAGAAAGGGAATATTCCTGAATTATTGATTGTTGCATAGAATTAAAGGATATCATTCAATATTGTGAACTGATTTTGTAAGATGCTGGGCTTGTATGATGCCAGACTTGTAGATTGTGTAAAAGGCAACTGCTAACTCTTGACCATCCTTCTGTAATTGATAGGTCGCTGAACGAGTAAAGTTGTCCAAGACAAAGTCTGAATCTTCATCTTCGGATCGACCAGTTCTGGGATCAGAGATCAGTACTATTGGAGTAAGTATTTAAAACTGGAGAAATGATGGCTCTTTCTCTAAAATTAGCTCAACACTTCCTAATTTTGCCTTTTTAGATCTATTTTCTGACTGCCAGGCAATAAAATAAAATTGGCTTTATACCTTCCAATGTTCTTGATTGTCATGACTTGCAGTTATCGGCAGGTTGACGGTACAGGTTTGCACCATTTGAATGAGGTCATATGAATGTTGAAAATAGGTTGTCCTCGGGTTATGAATGTCCAACTTGTGACTATCTATACATATGAATGAACGGCCATAATAATATTCCACGTCCAACAAATATGTATATAGAGGATACACAAAATGCTGGAGAAACTGAGCGGGTGCAGCAGCATCTATGGAGCGAAGGAGATGGGCAACGTTTCGGGCCAGAAGGGGTTCGGCATTTTGTGTACCCTCGATTTTCTAGCATCTGCAGTTCCTTCTTTAACACAAATATGTACACACATTCCTTGCTGAAAACAGAAGACCTAGTGTCCTCTCCACTTTTCGTAATGGTTCTTAACATTTTATGTGTTTTTGATGCCGTTCATCACAATACTGTGGAGGTTTGATTGGCATATTTTGTATATTTTCCAATTTAAGGACAAGCTTCACATGAATGTCTTCAGAAACAAATGTAGTTTGTTACCCTGGCATGGCCTGTACTTGCTCTGGACTTTTGAAAATGTTAAAATTCTAAGACCAGTGAATGAAACCAAGTCAAAGGCAGTGTAATATCAAGAGTAAAGTGGAAGTAAGTTATAGATCAAGAAAGAAGTGTACAGCAGAATATTGGATAAAAGAATGTTATTATGAATTGAACTCTTCCCAAAATTATTTGAATGATTTTGCTATGATATTAATGACCATAAATCATGTAAAAATAGAGCTACATTTTTCCCATTTTCTTGTGAAGGTGCTGACCATAGTTTCGAAAGCACAAGATGCAAATTAATACATTTTCTGTTTCAAATTTAGGAAGGTAGCCTATTGACTCTCAATGTTGAGCTACATTTGAAGGAAAATATGGGAAAACATAATCTGATGTCTGGTGACACCTCTTAAGAACTCTGAAGGGATGTTTTTATTCTATCCTCTCCCACTCAAAACTGCTTTCTTCGTCTGCCTTTCCATTGGAATGCTAAGAGCTACAGTTGAGATTCTGTGTCCGTTGAGACTGTATCTGTGGTTTGCCTTTAGCCTTTCAATGTCACAAAGGAAAAATGGGGTTTGTGGTTTGCTTGAAGAAGGTTCTGTCAGCCCCAAGACTTCACTAGGAGTTTGTCAGATAACAGTAGAGAGAAACAGCAGAAAATGATCACGGCTCTGATGGTCCAAATCTGACCTCTGGTGCTCTCTATGTGAGATTTCTCCCTCTGACCATGAGGATTTCCCATGGTTGCTTTGTTTCACTGAAATCCCTCAACTGTAGTTGTGTGATAGGAGAATCGGAGGGAGTTAATGGGGATGTGAAAAATAAAAGGTTGCAGCAATTTAAATGGGAAAAGCATATGCAAGTGGGTTAAATGGTAGTCTCCTTTATCAAAAGAAATATTTTAATATTTGGGCCAACTATCTTCATATACTCATCATTGAATTTTCTACTATCATAAGGTCAGAAATTGAGATGTCTGCTAATCCTTGCACAATGTTCAAAATTCATTTGCAGTCCTTAAACAAAAATTCAAAGCAGATCATATGTGCACTTAGTGAGTCCAAGATAACACTCGGGCAAGGGTTGTGAACTAATAAGTAATACTTGTACCACACAGAATATCTTCATTCTGACAAGAGAGCATCTAGCCACTTAGCACTGACATTCAGCGGTATTACATTGTTACATTTCTCCGATGAATGATTTTGTGAACGATGATCAGAACCTGACTTGTCTGTCTACTTTAATACTGGTCAGAGGCTGGGTATCTTTCAGTTATCAGCTCGCCTCTTCACTTCCGGATCCTATTCTCCATCTCCAAGTCGCAACCCAAGAGTATGAGGAAATGTTGTCCAGTTTATCCAGTTCTACAACACTTGGAAAAGCGATTTACCATCCAGGACCGTGCAGCCTGCTTGACTGCCATCCCAATCACCATTTGCTTTTTACATTTGCTTGACCTCTTCATCTGAGGAGTTGGTCATTTAGGACTGAGATGAGATATTTCTTTGCCCTGAGAGTTCTGATTATTTTGAATTCTTTACCCAGAGGCTTAGTTGCTGAGTATAGTCATGACTGAGATTAATATATTTTAGCCCTTAAACAAATCAATGAGTATGAGTCTTAGTACAGGAAAATTGCTTGTTGAACGTCACAAAAGAAAAATGGTTTTGTTTTGCTTCAAGTCAGTTCTATCAGCTCCAGGACTTAGATCTTGTTAAATTTTAGAGCCGGCACAAGGGACTAGATGTCTACTCCTGTTTCTACCCTTAAAGCTGTTTTAATAATGCTGGCTACTACATAGCATGCTTTATCCTCCTTCCTACCCTTTTTGTTCCCTTATTCTATGTCCCTTTCCCACTTTGCTCCCGTTTTGTTTCTTTCATTTGTATCTTTTCTCGACACATGCCCCAACCTTTTTCTTCCTCTGCCTTCACCTCGTTCCTTTCTCATTGGTTTCATTGTTCGAGAAATGTCTAAATCCAAATATTGGATTTAAGACTACAGTGGTTATTGTGTTATTGTGAACGTGTTGTTTATTGTACTCTGTGTTCCGCTTCTCATGCAATGGCTTTTGTAAAGGTGAAATCAGATTGTTTCTCTGGGGCATTAGATATAAGCCCAAATATTTCTTAGTTTTAGACCTTTCAACTTTCTGTCATATTGTAGTCATTACTGTCATTAGATATTCCATAGGAAGCCAGAATATTCCTGTGAATTTTTTTTTTTTCCCCAGACTTCTGAACTATTATTTAATCAAAGTGCTTTGCCTGTAACCTTAGATGGAGATTTTGTTCTTGTCTTTCATTTAAACAGGTGTCCAGTAGTGTGGCAGAGCATCTGGCCCATTCTTTGCAAGACTGCTCCAATATTCAAGAAATCTTTCAAACCCTATATTCTCATGGATCAGCTATTTCTGAGAGCAAAATCCGTGAATTTGAGGTGGAAACAGAGAGGCTAAACAGGTAAAATGCTTATTACGGCAATAGTTTTCGGAGGAACTGAATATATTTGAGTTGTACCAATGGCATAGCTTGATCTATACCACTTTGCCACAGCACACACTGAGTTCCAACTTCACAAATGAGCTGATTTACTAATTGCTGATTTGTACAGACTTTCATTCCTTTCTCCTTAACAAAGAAGAGAAAGTGTGTGCATCTTTAGCAGATGTTTCAGTCCAGCATCAGCAAAGCTTGTGAATAGTTGAGTTATTGTTCTGTGAAACTGGCAAAATGGGAATGAGTAGAAGCCTAATGAATATGTACGTTTATTTTACACATTGCTTCATGAAATTGTGCATCCTGGAAGTAAATTTCAGGGTAGCACACATATGGCATTTCTAGCTTAATATAGATGAGTGTGATGTAGCAGCAAGCTTATTAATGAATAAATTGATAGATGTTCAAGAAAGAGAATTTAATTGGTCAGACAATGTATTTCCCCTCTGGAGTAAGAAGTATTTTCCGCTTGATTTCATTTGAATTTTTTTGAGGATGTGACTGAACTAGAGGGTAGGAAATGTGTTTGTGTGTTAATTAAATGCATTTCAAGAAGACTTTTGATAACAAATCTAAATTTTAAACATGTGGACATAAAGGCAAACTACTGACCTGGTCAGAAATTGGCTTTGTGTCAACAAATCAAGTGTTATAGTAATAGCGAGGCACAAAATGGAGGACCAAATATTATTGCGGCTCCACATATATCATTAAAATGTCATAGACAAAGTTGCAACATAACCAAAGCCTGGCTGGTAAGATGCTGCTTTCTGTAATCTAGATGATTAGAATAGAAATGGCAGAGGTTCTGTGACATTTATACAAACTTTGGTTTAGATCAGTACTGAGAGCTGTTCTCTGCACCTCGTTAGACAAAAATATTGGCCTTGCAGGTAAAGCAGACAAAATTTAAGAGAGTAATACCTGGACTCCATCAGGAAACCTGCCAACCATTCCGATTTGGGCGGAATTCTTCCGATTTTTCCATCCCAATTCCGAATTCCGATTTTTTGTCTCAATATTCCGAGAAAAAAAATCGAAAAAAAACCACACAGAAACTTTCTATGTGTTTTTTTTTTCCGATTTTTTTTCTCGGAATATTGAGACAAAAAAATCGGAATTGGGATGGAACGGCTGGAGCGTCTAGACTCAGAAGCGCAGGGGAGAAGTAGGTGCGAGTCAGGTGGGCACCGGGGAGGAGGGTGGAGAGGGGGAAATCAACGATCATCCCGTGGGGTAGTAAGCCAAATACGTTCATTATCACTTCAGGGGCAGGGAAGAGGCGATGAGGGGGCAGGGAGAGATGGTCCGGTCCGGCCCAGACGGGCAACACTCACCGGTCACCTCACCTCAGCGCCGCCGCCGCCGGGACTGTCAGCCCGGCGAGTGACCGCGAGCGCGTCAGGTCGGGTCGGGGCCAGCCCGTTCCCGCCTCACCAACACCGACACAGCCGCCGAGGCACCCAGCTGCTCAGTGCTCGGGCGGGTAACGGAGCAGAGCAGAGCAGAGCAGGGCTGGCTGGCTGGCTGGCTCCCGGGCCGGGCATGGGGGGCGGCGTGGAGCGCGGCGTGCAGATGTTGCTGACCACGGTAGGGGCGTTCGGTGCCTTCAGCTTGATGACCATCGCCGTGGGCACCGACTACTGGCTGTACTCGCGGGGCGTGTGCCGGAGTAAGGGCGGCGGGGACAACGACACGGTCCACAAGAACGAGGAGGTGATGACCCACTCGGGGCTCTGGAGGACCTGCTGTCTGGAAGGTAGGTGGCGGCGGAGCCCGTTCCCCTGGATCCTTGGCCTGGCCCGGGCTACCTGACAGTCCCTTCGGCCCACACATCGGGACCCCCCGCGCGTTCCCCGGGGCCCCGACCCTCCACTCCCCGGGGCCCCGACCCTCCACTCCCCGGGGCCCCGACCCTCCACTCCCCGGGGCCCCGACCCCCCACTCCCCGGGGGCCCCCCGACCCCCCACTCCCCGGGGCCCCGACCCTCCACTCCCCGGGGCCCCCGACCCCCCACTCCCCGGGGCCCCGACCCTCCACTCCCCGGGGCCCCGACCCTCCACTCCCCGGGGCCCCGACCCTCCACTCCCCGGGGCCCCGACCCTCCACTCCCCGGGGCCCCGACCCCCCACTCCCCGGGGCCACGACCCCCCACTCTCCCGGGGCCCCGACCCTCCACTCCCCGGGGCCACGACCCCCACCCCCCCACTCCCCGGGGCCCCGACCCCCCACTCCCCGGGGCCCCCGACCCCCCACTCCCCGGGGCCCCGACCCCCCACTCCCCGGGGCCCCGACCCTCCACTCCCCGGGGCCCCGACCCTCCACTCCCCGGGGCCCCGACCCCCCACTCCCCCGGGGCCACGACCCCCACTCCCCGGGGCCCCGACCCTCCACTCCCCGGGGCCCCGACCCTCCACTCCCCGGGGCCACGACCCCCCACTCCCCGGGGCCACGACCCCCCACTCCTCCCCGGGGCCACGACCCCCCCACTCCCCGGGGCCACGACCCCCCACTCCCCGGGAACTCTGGACGTCCTCTCCTCCCCCTCCTCCCCCCCCCCCAGGGACCCCCGGCCCTTCTCCCATCTGAGCCCCCGCCATCTCCCCCCCTGTGTCTTCCGTTCCAGCCCCTCCAAATCCCTGCCCCATGCGCGGTTCCCATGTATTCTGATACCAGAATAAACACAGTTATAACGGGGCAAACTGTCCTCCAAGAGCAGAATAAACACCCCAGTCCAAGGACAAACGCACTGGTAGCCGTGTCCGGGAGAAGCGATACCTTGCTGGCGTGTTAACCCCCGTTGAAGCGCCTCTCGCACCTCTCACAGCGAGTAGCACCAACACAGCATTGTAACGCGGGAAATACTTCCCCAGCAGCAGCTGAAATCTCCACCCTGCTCTTTGACACATCTCCGGAATTGTTGTGACCTTTCTGGCAAATATACAAACAAGGGGGGTTCTCATTGTTAACTGTCAGAGCGCAGCAGGGGGAAGTAAGCGGTAGATGAATAATAATCAGAACATGAAAACATAAGATGCCCACATCTCTCCTCCTCCCTCCCTCCCCCCCCCCCCCCCACCCCAACCCCCGGGCTTTACCATTCAAGAGAACACGATTGAAAGTACCACTACCCTGTACTAAACCCACTTGCTTTGACATGCTTATGCAAACATCAATTGATCGCTCTCGCGAATATGTTTCTGCGCTCAAGTCCCTGCATCTCAAATTTCCAAAGATTCACTTCTGTTCGGGAAGAAGAAATGCCTTGCCACTGCCGACCGCATTCCCACGGCTCACACGCTAACCCTGTTTGTGAGTACCCCAGCCGCAGCACCATCAACGCGGCTCCTCTCCCAACCAGCTGTGCAATCTAGTGTGTTTCAATGTGATCACTCCATTCTTCTGAACACCAGAAAGCTTGGAGTTCGCTGTAACATGACTAAACAGAACAAGCCGTCAGTGAGAATCAATTTTAAAAGGGACTTTCAGCTTCCAGACAAAAATGGACAAATTATTTTTGGTCTGTATTGCCATGAAATACATCATTTTGAAACGTGTCACTCGGCATGAGCCAGGAATGTGAAGGGTTTTAGTGGGAAGTATCATCATATGGTTAAAAAAAAGAAAATGTTTTTTTTTAAAAGTAAAACGAGACAGATGTTGGGAATCTGAAATAAAACAAAAAATGCTAGAAGATCAGACAACATCTGATCAGACAGGGAGTTAATGTTTCAGTTTGGTGCTTTTCCATCCAGAAACGAGAACGTTAGAAAGAGATCCCGTCAGCGGTGGAGTTGCTGCCTCAGCGCCAGAGACCGGGGTTCGCTCATGAATACGGGCGCGGTCTGTACGGAGTTTGTACGTTCTCCCCTGTGACCCGCTTGGGTTTTTCTCAGAGTGCTCCAGTTTTCCTCCCACATTCCAAGGTCGTGCAGGTTTTGCAGGTTAATTGGCTTCTGTAAATTGTCCGTAGGTGCAGGTTAATTGGCTTCTGTAAATTGTCCCTAGGATGTAGCACAGAACTAGTGGACATGGGGTAGTTGATTGGCACGGAGTCGCTGGGCCGAAGGGCCTGTTTTCTTTTCTACGCTGTATCTCGAAAAACTAAAATGAAAACATGTTTTAAGATGCAGAACATGGGTGGAGAGAAGATGGTGAAGGTCTTGACATCAGAAATAAAACAGAAAATGCTGAAAATGCTCAGCAGGTCAGGCAGCATCTGTAAAATGAAAGAAATAGTTCATAGTGAGACACAAGTAGCTGTAGATGCTGGAATCATGAGGAGAAAAAAACAAAGTGCTGGAGGATAGACACAAAATACTGGAGTAGCTCAGTGGGTCGGGCAGCATCTCTGGAGAAAATGGATAGGTGACGTTTTGGGTTGGGACCTTTCTTCAGACTGATTTTGTGAGGGCTTTGGCTGGAAGCGAGGGAAATTCAGGACGTATCAGGGCAGCAACAGATGACCTCAAGCAGGGAGGTTTCCTGATAGGCTGATTGTTGGCTAGGAACAGTGAGCTAGATGCAGGAAGATTGTTCCCGATGTTGGGGAAGTCCAGGACAAGGGGTCACAGCTTAAGGATAAGGGGGAAATCCTTTAAGACCGAGATGAGAAAGACTTTTTTCACACAGAGAGTGGTGAGTCTCTGGAACTCTCTGCCACAGAGGGTAGTTGAGGCCAGTTCTTCAGACTGAGAAGGGTCTCGACCCGAAACGTCGCCTATCTCCTTCGCTCCTTAGATGCTGCTGCACCCGCTGAGTTTCTCCAGCATTTTGTGTAACCCCCCTGAGGTCACTTTCCCGCCCTCACTGACGTCACGTACCCCGCCCCTTACTGACGTCACTTGCCCCGCCCCTTACTGACGTCACCTGCCCCGCCCCTTACTGACGTCACGTGCCCCGCCCTCACTGACGTCAGACTAATAGGATTCCGATTTTTTTTTCAATCTCACAAGTTGGCAGGTATCCATCAGGAAATAACAAGCGGCGTTCACCCAAACTATGATAGTCTTCCTGTAACTTAAAAAATTGGAAGAATGTGTGATCAAAATATTAAAACAAATGTTAAAAGGAACTATTTTTGTTGATTCGGGAACTTCAATGTCATACTCCTAAAATCGAGGCCAAGCTTTTTAAGAATACTTCTGTATGCAAGTAGTGGTATGAATTTGAATACCACTTCCACTAAAAAAAAAATCTCAAGTTAAAAATTTTAACTAATACTGAAGACTATAGTGCAAAAGTAGGTGTATTGAGTATATTAGAAATTAATGGATTTGAATGATAAATCACCTTCTGCTGTTGCTGTGATGGATGGACTAGGGCCAAAAGAATATGGATATACAACATCAGTTATGTCCCCCACTGACCATGAGGGTTTTCATTATTAGTGAGCAATTTAGGATTGGACAGAAGACCATTCACTATAATGGTTGCCTTCCCTTTTGTGTGCATAGAAGCCATAAATCGAATACAATGATGTTGAATGGTATATAATACTCATTTGATACATATCCATTGAATCTCACTGGCCTTGAACATCTTAACCGAATGCATTGACAATATGGTCCTCTCCATGTTGGACCATTCCAGATGACCAAGCAGTCTTATCTTCCTCCAGGAAGATGTTTACATTGAGCTTTCTCCGTAAGATATAATTTCTTGTCCTTCCCCTATCTACTAGCTGTGATGTTCTCAGAAAATTAATTCACTATCTATATTCAAAACACCCATTTCCTCATCCCTTGGATCTTTCTTTCCGTGTCCCCCAGCTCCCCCATTTTTATTCTCATTTGATCCCTCATTCCTAACAACCACCAACTGGCCCAAAGTCTACCATCATCTTCTCCACGATTTCCACAATGAAAGGAAGTTATGGATGAACTACTTTAGTTGAGTTTATTGTCACGTGTACCGAGGTGCAATGAAAAGCTTTAGTTCCATACTAACCAGTCAGCGGAAAGGCATATACACGATTACAATCAAGCCATTCCCTTTATAATGCATAGATACATTATAAAGGGAATAACCTTTAGTGCAAAATAAAGACGGATTAAAGCTAGTCTGAGGGTCTCCAGTCAGGTAGATAGTAGCTCAGGACTTATACCCCTACTTTGATTTTGTGCCTGGTAGAATATCTGGAGTTAGCTTGTAGCCTCTTGTGTGTCCCTGATGTCAAGAGATTCAAGATTCAAGAGAGTGTATTGTTATGTGTCCCAGATAGGACAATAAAATTCTTGCAATGTTTCAACACAGCAGAATATAGTAGGCATGAATAATACAGAACTGATCACTGTGTCCATATGCCATTATATAAATATATACACACATGAATAAATAAACAGATAGAGTGCAAATAAACAGATAATGGGCTATGAGTTTTGTATGAGTTGAGTTTCATAGCCTGATGACTGCGGGGAAGTAGCTATTCCTGAACCTGGATGTTGCAGTCTTCAGGTTCCTGTATCTTCTACCTGAAGGCAACAGGGAGATGAGTGTGTGGCCAGGATGGTGTGGGTCCTTGATGATGCTGCCAGCCTTTTTGAGGCAGCGACTGCGATAGATCCCCTCGATGGTAGGAAGGTCAGAGCCGATGATGGACCGGGCAGTGTTTACTACTTTTTGTAGTCTTTCTTATATCTATCTTATAATGTTTAAGAGGATATGTTGAGAACAGTGAATCTGGGGGATGAGGGATGGGGGTGGGGGTGCAAATTCAAAATGTTCAAGGTGATTATTCATTTTGCGAAATAAAGTGAATGGGTTACTTGGCTTTGCAAACAGAGACAATAGATACAAAAATCTTGTAGCTTACAATTCGATTTACGAACGTTGTTTTCCAATTTCAAGTTATACCCTCTAACCTTCACAATGAGATCATATTTCTCCCACCACCCTAGTCACCCTGCTCCTTTCCCCTCCCTATGTTTACCTTTTATCCTCATCCCATATTTCGTTTTGTTCCCTTCCACCAATATCCCTCCCTCCTGCTTTACATTTCACTCCATTCCTTATCTTTCACCTGTTTGCCTCTATTTTACCTCTAGCCTTTGTCACTGTCTCCAACCATCTGCCAATCACCCCCTTCCCCTCTCCTGCATCCAAAGAGACAGAGTAAACGGGTCATTTTCAGAATGGCAGGCAGTGACTAGTGGGGTACCGCAAGGCTCAGTGCTGGGACCCCAGCTATTTACAATATATATTAATGATCTGGATGAGGGAATTGAATGCAACATCTCCAAATTTGCGGATGACACGAAGCTGGGGGGCAGTGTTAGCTGTGAGGAGGATGCTAGGAGGCTGCAAGGTGAATTGGATAGGTTGGGTGAGTGGGCAAATGCATGGCAGATGCAGTATAATGTGGATAAATGTGAGGTTATCCACTTTGGCGGCAAAAACAGGAGGGTAGACTATTATCTGAATGGTGGTCGATTAGGAAAGGGGGAGATGCAACGTGACATGGGTGTCATGGTACACCAGTCATTGAAAGTAGGCATACAGGTGCAGCAGGCTGTGAAGAAAGCGAATGGTATGTTGGCATTCATAGCAAAAGGATTTGAGTACAAGAGCAGGGAGGTTCTATTGCAGTTGTACAGGTCTTGGGGAGGCCACACCTGGAGTATTGCATACAGTTTTGGTCTCCTAATCTGAGGAAAGACATTCTTGCCATAGAGGGAGTACAGAGAAGGTTCGCTAGACTGATTCCTGGGATGGCAGGACTTCCATATGAAGAAAGACTGGATAGACTTGGCTTGTACTCGCTGGAATTTAGGAGATTGAGGGGGGATCTTATAGAGACTTACAAAATTCTTAAGGGGTTGGACAGGCTACATGCAGGATGATTGTTCCCGATGTTGGGGAACTCCAGAACAAGGGGTCACAGTTTAAGGATAAGGGGGAAGTCTTTTAGGACTGAGATGAAAAGATCATTTTTCACACAGAGAGTGGTGAGTCTGTGGAATTCTCTGTCACAGAAGGTAGTTGAGGCCAATTCATTGACTATATTTAAGAGGGAGTTAGATGTAGCCCTTGTGGCTAAAGGGATCAGGGGGTATGGAGAGAAGGCAGGTACAGGATACTGAGTTGGATGATCAGCCATGATCATATTGAATGGCGGTGCAGGCTCGAAGGGCCGAATGGCCTACTCCTGCACCTATTTTCTATGATTCTATGATTTATCACTTGCCAGGCTTTGCCCCAAACACACCTCTTTTCCAACTTTCTTCCCCTGCTACTTCAGTCTGGAGAGGAGTCCCGACCTGAAATGTCCATTCCCTCTTCAGATACTTCCTGAGCCACTGAGTTTCTGCAGCACCTTTTTTTTTGCTCAAGGTTCCAACACCTGCAATTTCTTGTCTAGATATTATCCATGTTTTTTGCTGTTAGGTTGCCAAATGTTAAATGTTAAAAGAAGAGGGAGGCTAGAAAGAGCTGTAGTAGATTAGAGTGGGCAAAGATTCAGCAAATGGAGAATGATGTGAGAAAATGTGAGATTATCCGTTTCGGCAGGAAAGTAAGGGAAGAATATCAAAGTAGTCAGAGATTGTAGATCTCTTGGTGTCCTGTTATGTGATTTGCAGAAGGCTTGCATATAAATACAGCATGTAATTTGCAAGTTAACAATGTTTTTGTTCATTGTTAGGGGATTTGAATAGAAAAGAGAGATAATGCTTCAATTATATGTGACACCGGTGTATCCAAATCTTCAGGAGTCAAGAGTGTCTTTTTGTCTTATGTCCCTGATGGGACAATGAAATTATTACTTGCTGCAGCACAACAGAATATGTGATATGTAAACATAGTACATAACGGGGGAAGAGAATAAAAATAAAAAGTTCAATAAATAGCAAATTTAGTACAAATAATAATATAGTCTTTTGCAGCTCAGAGCTTATTCGTTGTTGTGTTTAATAGCCTGATGGCTGTAGGGAAGAAGCCGTTCCTGAACCTGGACAGTTTTCAGGCTCCTGTACCTTCTTCCTGATGGTAATGGTGAGATGAGTGTGTGGGTCCTTGATGATTTTGGCTGCCTTTTTGAGGCAGCGACTACGATAGATCCCTTTGACGGTGGGGAGGTCAAAGCCGGTGATGGACTGGGCAGTGGTCACAACTTTTTGTAGTCTTTTTCGCTCCTGGATGTTCAAGTTGCCGAACCAGGCCACGATGCAACCAGTCAGAATGCTCTCTACCGTGCACCTGTAGATGTTTAGGAGAATCCTCTTCGACATGAGTATTCTATTCATTATTAGTTTCCTTATTGAAGAAATAAAGTTAATATTTCAGAAGCATTTTGGAGAAGATTCACTGCTAGAATAGGCAGATTGTCTTGTAATGAAAGGTTGGAGAGACTAACCTTGTAAATTCTGGAGTTTAGAAAAGTGAGAGATGCCTTGATTGACACACGCGATACAAGAGTTCTGAGATGGTGAAAGAGATTGAAGATGATAACTCTTGTGGGAGAATCTAGAACCAGGAATCTGTTTAAATATATGGCATCACCCATATTAGCCACTGTTAAGATGAAATTTTATTGAGGGCAGGAGTCGTCTTCAAAGGGGAATGGAAGTAAAACTTAAAAAATTTAAAGCCAAATTAGACAGATTATTTTATTTGGAATAGTAGATTTACAGCCCTTTCTGCTTGCTCTGCCATTTTATAAAGTCATGGCTAATCTCAGGTTTATTATCATATGCACAGATATGGTGATGTCCAGGTATAATGAAAACTCTTGCTTGCAGCAGCATCACAGTCACATAGGCTCAGGCAAACTCACAAAATAAATTATGCCTAATCTGGATGTAACTCCACATTTGGGGTAACATTTGATGTACTACCCTGAGTGTGGAGTTACATTCAGATGATACATAATTTAGCCTGAGTCTTGCTGCAAGCAAGAGTTTTCATTATACCTGTACACCACTGTATTTGTGCATATGATGATAAACCTGAGATTAGCCATGACTTTATAAAATGGCAGAGCAGGCAGGCAAATCTACTCCTATTCAAAAGTCACATGTTAAAAGCATGTTGTCTTATTTGGAATAATCTTGGTTTAATTATATTGTCCTTTAACAGTTACGATTAAACAATTGTTAAAATTCGTATTTTTGTCTATTTCAGTCGTATTGAACATTTGAAATCTCAAAATGACCTTTTAACCATTACTTTGGAAGAATGCAAGAGCAATGCTGAAAGAATGAGTATGCTGGTTGGTAAATATGAATCCAATAGTACAGCGTTAAGACTGGCACTGCAATATAGGTAAATGTAATAAATACAGATTTATTTTTCCCCATACCTTTAGCTCTAATAATATTTCCCCAATTCTGTTTTTAATTCTTTAAAGACTATGGTGACTTCCTTCCCTCCTCTCCCCTTTCCTTATTTTTGTAATGAATTTCATGAGCAGAATAAATAATACCATGAGGATAATATAAACATCCAGAGGGAGCCCTGTTACATGGATCCCGAGGGCAACTTCTAATCTATCATGAAATTAATTATTTCACTGTTAAACCTATCCAGATTCCAATCAATAGCTTTAAAGTAGAAATTCACAATAATTGAAAAAGGACTGTCAAGAAATTATCATGCAACCACAAGAGAGCTATAAATGCAGACAAGTTGAACCTGGAGATCATCCCCTCCTGACTCATCCCTTTACAATGCAAACTTCAATTATATCTCAGACTCAAGGCTTCAGGTGCAATCCAGTTGGGCCTTATATATTTTCAAATTCAAAAGTGTAATGCACAATAAATAATTCCAAGGCTGGGTTTCATGTGTCCTGAAGACTGGTGGTTATAAGGCTATGGTGTGGCTAGATGGAATTTAGTGGATGAAGCCAGCTCCAATTTTCATTTCCCACATAAAGGTGGTGAGAGGAGCAGCATTTGCAAGCTCTTCCATAAAACATTGACAGTAGTTTAAACCAGGCCTCTTGTCCCAGCAAGCTGCTCATACACATCATTGCAAGAGAACTCCCAGTGCCAGATCATCAGATCTTGTTTGGTGACTCTGTATAGTGTTTAAGGAGTTACTGGAAATGTGTACTTTCTACTAGAATTTGAGTATATTGTGAGCAGGTGGTTGTAAGTTTGGGTCTTCTGCGTTCAAACACATAGGAAAAGGTACTGCCAAATGTCCTGTTACTTCTCCAAGGAAATACCTGTAGTTATGTCGGGAAGCATGCATTTCCTTGTAAAATCCAACTGGTAATGGATTGCCATTAAAAACCATTATATAGATATAAAGTTAACTGTTGAAGTCATGTCAATATACCTTATGTCAACTGTTATTGCAAAACTAATGCAAATTCATCAAAAAATGCCAAATGTACACTTATGAATGCTTTATTTGTCCATGTGTTTTGTTGCAAGTTTTTATTTATTTGCGAACTATATGATGCTGGTATGATTTCCAGTTGTTAAATATAATGACTTACATTTGTACCTAATTTGCTTGTATTTAAAGTGAACAGTGCATAGAAGCCTATGAGTTATTATTGGCACTAGCTGAGAGTGAACAAGGACTCATTCTGGGTCAATTTAAAGCTGCAGGCGTTGGATCAGTCGGTGAGAATCAAACGTTTGTTCATCCTTTCTCTTGCATCTTTCTTTGTATATTTAAACTACATGGGCTCTGTGTATTACTGACAGAGCCATAATTTAATGCTCATTTTTAAGTTGCCTTATTGAAACATTCGTGCCCTTTTAATGTAGGTAGTCTTAGAGTGTAGTTAGGCAGCAAATTCCAGGTTGTTCACCCATTGACAATAAAAGTATGTGTCTTTGGGGAAGGAATTTGGGGATATTCATGTACGCCTGCTTGGCTTGTCCTAGGGGATACCATTTTTCACTTTGGGCCTCTTGCTCCCATATTCCATCATTCTGCTGTAAGCCAAATTGATGGAAAAGTAATTTTCAAATCAAATTTATCGGACGGTAAGGGGCCCAGTTCAAGAGCAAAGATCATAGAGCGGAACGGGTCATTGGGCGATGGATAACAGGACAGCGGCGGAGGAGCTTACTCCTGCGTCAGCGCGAGTAGCCTCATTTGGTCCCTTGATTGCACTGACACAGGAGTAAGCTCCACCGCCCGCTGTCCTGTTATCCATCGCCCGCTGACCCGCTCCGCTCTATGATCTTTGCTCTTGAGCTGGTCCCCTCACTGTCCTGTCCCGGCAGCCGCTCGCAGCCACCCAAGCTGAGCTACTTCCCTCCCCGGCAGCTGTCGGAATTTAAGGATTTGGGGGAAGCAGCTGACATGAGCGAGGCTGGCAAGTGCCAGGAGAGAGGTGTTCAGACGTAGAGCAGTGCCAGAGGTGAGCGGGCTGGCAGAGGGTGCTGAGGTGGCGGCTGGTTCTGCTGTCCGGTCCCGGCGGCCGCTCGCAGCCGCCCGAGCTACTTCCCACCCCGGCCATAATGCGGTGGTTCTGCGTCCGGAGCGCCGCGGCAGCTGTGAGTGAGTGAGTTGCTGGCATGATCCCCGACCCCCTCCTTCTAAACGCTCCTGCCCGTGCTGACCCGGGCCAGACTACCCACACTCTGTGAAAGGAACTCTCCCCCTAATTGGTCCCTTGAACTAGTATTGTCATTCAATAAGATCACAACTGATTCAACTTGTCCCAGTGTGCTCCCGTTTTTCCCACCATCTCTCCACCTGCCGTCACTCTCCACCCCCCACCCATTCAGTCATTCAGAATGCAGGAAATCTGGAAGCCTTGGGCAAATTGAATTGTTACTTTCTTTATTTATTTTTTTGAGCGTGAGACATTCTGTCCCGCCAGCCTTTTTTCAAACTTTAGGAACTCAAAATGGGGTGCGTCTTCAACACTGGTGCGTCTTCATTGCCGGGAAATACGGTAGAGACAATCAAGCCGAACTCAAGTAGAATGGAAAAGATACAAAGTGCAGAATATAGTTCTCAGCATTGTAGCACTACAGCTCTAGAGACCAAGTATAATGTCCGCAATAAGATTAGAGATGAATCGACAGTACCCTATCTACTGGAAGGATCATTCAGAAGCCTGATAAGAGGGGAAGCTGTTCCTAAGCCTGGTAGTATGTGCTTCCAAGCTTCTGTATATTCTTCCTGATGGGAGCAGGGAGACGGAGGAGTGATAGGATGGGATGTCATTGATCATTTTGGCTGCTTTTCCAGTGTGAAGTGTTAATGGAGTCAATGGCGGGGAGTTTGGTATGTGTGATGAACTGGGCGGTATCCACAACTCTGCAAATTTTTGCCATCTTGGAAAGAGCTGTTCCCAAACCAGCTGTGACAGTATTCTTTCTTTGGTGGATCCGTAGACGTTTGTAAGAGTCATTGGAGACATGATCAATATCCTCAGTCTTCTGAGGAAGTAGAGACATAGGTGTGCCTTGTCTGTCACTCCAATCTGGTTGGTTCACAACAGATTGTTGCTAGCATTGACTCCAAGGAACTTGAAGCTCTCAACCCTTTCTACCTCGGCACCACCCCTCTCTGCTGGGCAATAGTAACGAGATTTCAGGGCTAACATCTCACTCTTTTCACCCCTGCATCATTAATCTGTGTTCTCCCACTCACTTGTCTTCCCATGTCTGACCAGTTCTCCAAACTTTGCAAATATCTGTTTGCTGGATGCCCAACATAGCAGGACAAAATATAGTACAGATTATGGTGGGCATCAAACAAGCATGTGAAACATGTCTCTCATAAAAGCCAGCAGACTACAGAATAAGAGATGCATACCAGGCAAATGACTGTGCATTAAAGTTAAAAAATAATGCTCATACAGTATAATATTACCAGGAAACTGAATCTGAGCAAAAGCTCTGTGACTTGTCCATCGTCATTTACAACTCAAGGAATATCAGGCAACAAACAAAAGAACACCTAATGAAACCTAATCGTTGATCTGGGGAATGTAAAAATGGTGCACAAGGTTACGTTGCTGGAACAATTGAATAGCGGCCACAGGAATGAGAAGGAGTGTCTGGTCCTGGTGCAAAAATTGATTTATCCCAAAGGCATTAATTATAAATTCAAAGTGCAAGTTACAATTGCTTCATGACAGCTGTGGAATTTCAATTATTATTTTTTTCTAAAATATCGCAACTACAATCGCAATCACGATGGCGCATTGGTAGAGTTTCTGCCTTACAGCGAATGCAACACCGGAGACCTGGGTTAGATCCTGACCACAGGTGCTGTCTATACAGAGTTTGTACATTCCACCCCGTGACCTGCGTGGGTTGTCTCCTAGATCTTCGGTTTCCTCCCACACTCCAAAGACGTGCAGGTTTGTCGGTTAATTGACTTGGTAAATGTAAAAACTGTCCCTTATAGGATAATGTTAATGTGCGGGGATCGCTGGTCAGCACGGACCCAGTGGGCCAAAGGGCCTGTTTCCGTGCAGTATCTCTAAACTAAACTAAACAATCATTACAAAACTAGTAGATTGTTGTACAATTCTATCTTGTTTGTGCATATCCTTTAGGATAGGAAATTGGTCATCTTCACCGCGACAGGCCGAAATGTAACTGCAAAGCCATAGTAATGTGCTTGACTCTTACATGGCCAAGCAAGCCACTTAAATGTGTTGCAACCACTATGTTTGAAAGGAGAAGGACAGAGTTGGAGAAATCACCAAGCAGCAACCAAGCTATTAAATGTGGATGTGATAAAGTCACTCATACCCCTGTCAACTTTGCAAAGTCTTCCTTGCAAATATATACATTTGCAGAATTGCCCCATAGACTATTTTTAACAACAGCCTGGATTAGTTATCCAAACTAAATCAAACTTTACCAAACCTTGACCTGAGGTTGTGTGAAGTCTCTTAGCATCTGGTCAAACCTTTCTCCTGATTAACATCAATTCCATCGTTCAGCTGATTAATCTTCCATAAAGAAGAAACACTGAAAATAGCAAAAGTCCAATCTAAAAGGACTCAAAGTGCTGGAGTAACTCAGCCGGTCAGGCAGCAAATCTGGAGTACATTTTAAACATCTCACACATTCTGCTCTTTTCTCTGACCTTTGTTCCAACCATCTGCCAATCAAATACTCCCTCGCCTACGACCACCTGTTACCTGCCTCTCCCCTTCTGCAGCTTCTTCCCTCTATTCCCCGCCCCCCTACAATCAGACTGAAGGAAGGTCCTGACCCAAATTGTCACCTATCCACGTGCTCCAGATATGCTGCCTGACCTGCTGAGTTACTTCAGAATTTTGTGTCCTTTTATTTATCAACTAGCATCTGCAGTTCTTTGTTTCTACAAATGTATGAGTTATATAATAATAAATAAATAAATAGACAGACAGATAAATAAATAAAGGAATAAATAGATATATTGATTAGTAGGACGGGATGTTACAATCCCTAGCATTTCACAACTATTGACATTCTTGGGGATGACCACTAGGTGATTTTGCTACCAATCAGACACATCTTCAGTTGTGCACCTCAATGTCATTGGGTGTTTCGGCCTTTTATCACAAGACGCCCTCAGTCGAGGCAGGCCCACCGCAGGGTGATCAGACCTGGGTGTGTGTCTTGTTGTTAGCCTCTAGATGGTCACATGGCAGCCCAGACAGCATCTTTCCTCTTCAGCCACAGCCAGTGGCTGAAGATAAATAAATAGATATATAGATAGATAGATAGATAAAAATAATAAAAGGGTTTCGGCCCGAAACGTTGTCTATTTCTTTTGCTCCATAGATGCTGCCGCACCCGCTGAGTTTCTCCAGCATTTTTGTCTACCTTCGATTTTCCAGCATCTGCAGTTCCTTCTTGAACAAAGTATCAATCTGCTGGGATTAGCCATTGTCACCATGCAGGGTTTATGGCAGATGAAGGCTGGAACTGATCTTATCATGGCAGGTGCCTTTGTGCATGATAGGATTGGTAGATGACCACTATATGGTCCTTGCGGAGACCGTTCTATCCTCAAATGAAAGGCACCTTCCATTTTGGATAATAATGCTAGAATAATGCTAGATGGGGAAAGATTTACAACTGGTTTGGCATCATTAAGGCACTGGACTCTCTCATCATTGCCATTCCAGTCAAACTGGGGAATAACCCTGGTTCAATGTGTTCAGGTGCAGCGACTAAAAATTAAGTGTCACATAGGTGGAACTGCAGCATAGGATTACATGCATGCTAAATAGAATGAACTTGTCTGCTAAGAACTTGACTCACACCTCATACACAGCCCTGTTTCCAGAGACGATATTCTACCTCAACCATAATCTGCTGTTTTGCCATAACTATTCCTACAACACTATAAGCTAGGATACTGTCTGATTCACCTCTACCCCATTGAGGAAATTGGACTTTGTTTGTACTACTGGTGTGCTACAATGCTGAGAATTATATTCTGCATTCTGTATCTTTCCCTTTGCTCTACCTATTATAGACAATAGGTGCAGGAGTAGGCCATTCGGCCCTTGGAGCCAGCACCGCCATTCAATGTGATCATGGCAGATCATCCCCAATCATACCCTGTTCCTGCCTTCTCCCCATATCCCCTGACCACTATTTTTAAGAGCCCTATCTAGCTCTCTCTTGAAAGCACAGAGAACCTGCCTCCACCGCCCTCTGAGGCAGAGAATTCCACAGACTCACTACTCTCTGTGAGAAAAAGTGTTTCCTCGTCTCCATTCTAAATGGCTTACTCCTTATTCTTAAACTGTGGCCGCTGGTTCTGGACTCCAACATCGGGAACATGTTTCCTGCCTCTAGTGTGTCCAAACCCTTCACAATCTTATATGTTTCAATGAGATCCCCTCTCATCCTTCTAAACTCCAGTGTACAAGTCCAGCTGCTCCATTCTCTCAGCATATGACAGTCCCTCCATCCCGGGAATTAACCTTGTAAACCTACGCTGCACCCCTTCAATAGCAAGAATGTCCTTCCTCAAATTAGAGGACCAAAACTGCACATAATATTCCAGGTGTGGTCTCACTAGGGTCTGTACAACTGCAGAAGGACCTCTTATTCCTATATTCGATTCCTCTTTTTATAAAGGCCAACATGCCATTTGCTTTCTTCACTGCCTGCTGTACCTGCATGCTTACTTTCATAGACTGATGTACAAGGACCCCCAGATTCCGTTGTATTTCCACTTTACCCAATTTAACGCCATTTAGATAGTAATCTGCCTTCCTGTTTTTGCTACCAAAGTGGATAACCTCACATTTAATCCTCATTGAACCTCATCTGCCATGCATCTGCCCACTCCCCCAACCTGTCCAAATCGCCCTGCATTCTCATAGCATCCTCTTCACAGTTCACACTGCCACCCAGCTTTGCTTCATCTGCAAATTTGCTAATGTTACTTTGAATCCCTTCATCTAAATCATTAATTTATATTGTAAATAGCTACGGTCCCAGCACTGAGCCTTGCTGTACCCTACTAGTCACAGCCTGCCATTCTGAAAGGGACCCGTTAATCCCTACTCTTTGTTTCCTGTCTGCCAACCACTTCTCTATCCATGTCAGCACTCTACCCCCAATACCATGTGCCCTAATTTTGCCCACTAATCTCCTATGTGGGACCTTATCAAATGCTTTCTGAAAGTCCAGGTAGACTACGTCCACCGGCTCTCCCTTGTCCATTTTCTTGCTGTTGTGATCTTGCTATTTAAAGTTTAATTCCTCAAATTAGATTACATAACTTTCTGCAAAATTGTTTTTTTTAATTTGTCATGGTGGGCATCATCTATTATGTAATTTATAATGTAGACAAACTTTCAGTGTTTCTGCTAGAAGGGTAAAAATACTCTCATCGTAGGTGATCAAAAAGGTGAAGAAAACAAAACAATGATGTTAAAGAGAGCGCATGACTGCAGGAAGACAGCAGAGAATGCTGCTAAAGCACTACTAATGAAACTTGATGGTAGCTGCGGTGGAGCATGCACTGTGACAGGATGCAATATACAGCCTTGGGAAAGTCTGTCTTCGCACAGTCACACCAGGTAAATAGTTCAATTTTAGAATGCTGTTTTGGCTTGCATTTGGACTCTTATTTATTTAAAACTAGACCAAGTGCATACCCGTTGGGCCCGGTCCCCAAAAGCAATATTCCACCACTCACCCATAGCCCCCAACTGCGCAGGCGCGGCTGACGGGTTCCCGTTGTGACGCCAGAGATCCCTGTTGTGACGCGAGTCACGGCAACCCTCCCCAAGGGCGCCTCGCCATCCCTCTTCCTCCCCTTATCCTCCTCCATTCCCCCTCCTCCCCAACACTTCCTCTCCCTCCTCTTCACCCTCTCTTCTTTCTCCTCTCCTCCTCCCCTCCCCACTCCCTTCCTCACCTCTCCCTCCCTCTCTCCTGCCTCAGTCACTCCCTCCCTCTCCATAACCCCTCTCCCCTCCCTACCCCCTCCTCCCTCTATCTCCCTGCTCCCCCATTCCTCACCTATCCCCTATCCCACACAATGTTTAAATAACATTTCTCCCTTCCCCCACTCCCTCCCTCTCCTTACAACAATGTAACAAATCTCTCATTGCACTGGGAGTCCTCTCATTTGTTAACATTGTAACGGGCAGGGCAAGTTTTTAAGTGAAAAGTTTGATTTTATTAAAGTTTAAAATGTGAATAACTTGTAAAATATAACATCAATCTGAATGGAACGCTGCTGTGTATTTGAAAACTGAGTTTTTTTCTTTTCTGTAAATGAGATCCGATTGTGATATCATTGTGGGGTGGAACACTGCTGACGGGCAGTTTATGTAAATAAGATCCCATTGTGATGTCATACACTACGAACGGCCAGGGGAACGCTGCTGAGGGCAGCTTATGTAAATGAGATCCTTTTGTGACATCATCCGCTGCAAACTGCCAGTTCAACTGCAAGTGACTTTTGTCAAACTGGATTTTGTAAAGTTTTTTAAATGTGAATAACTTGTAAAATATTCAATGAATCTGAACGAAACTTGATACACCACATACCAGGACAATGTTGAGCAAGGTGGGTCAAATATTGTAGCGCTATCGTGTACCGTTTTGGCATAATTTCAGGATCATCCAGACAGACAAACAAACAAGATGAGAGTTTTAGTAATATACTAGACTAAGTGGGAACCGTTGGGTCCCAGCATCACACGGGAGGGCTGGTCACCAACGCAATATTCCACCTCTCCACCAATTCCAATAATGCTCGCAAGTTGGGGGGGGGGGGGGAGAGAGGAGCTTTCCGTTGCGCTTGTATGGGTGTTGCGGGCCGTAGGTACTGGTTTCCAGAGGGCTAGTATAGACATTGTGGGCCGAATGGATTCTTGAGCACAATCTCTTTAAAAAGGCGAGGCAAACAATTGGTTTGCAGCCACCCACAAACAAAATCCATTTTGTGAACACAAACTTTTTAAAAAGGCGAGGCAAACAATTGGGCTGCAGCCACCTTACAACCAAAATTCATTTTGTGAACACAAAGTCTTTAAAAAGGCGAGGCATACAATTGGGCTGCAGCCACATGACAATCAAAATTAATTTTGTGAACACAAACTCTTTAAAAAGGCGAGGCAAACAATTGGGCTGCAGCCACATCAAGGGGACTCACCGTGGAGTAGACGTGCGTTCAGGTTTATTCACAGCTCAGAGAGCCGTGACCCTCTCGCTTCCCGGGTCTGGCAGAGACTGAGTGAGGCACGACACTTCCGGGTTTCATAGTCCTTTCCCCTGCCGCCAGTGGGGGCAGCAGAGAGAACAGCGAGAATGTGGAATTTAAAAAAAACATTAATATCTCTCTCATTTTTCATCGATGGGAATAATCCTCTGGTCCCGGAAGGCGGGGAAGGGCTCTGAGCGAGGTGGCCAAAAATGACGGCCGTAGGTGGCGGCGTTCCCTCGGAAATCTGCGCACATCGGGCCAAAAGCGGTCAAGATCAGACTTTTAGTAATACAGATAAGATATATCTATGTATATACTATTAAAACTCTGTGTGTGTGTGTGTCTGCCGACCGGCCGGCCAGATTTGCCCTTTGATACCACGGTTCGCCAAAACCACTTTCAAACCCCGAGATATTTTCCATTTTTCCACACATTACACTTTTACATTCACAAATGCACTCCCCATTACATTTAGACATTTTAATGTACACTTTTTAACATAAAATCCTTCACCCCCCCCCCCCCCCCCCCCCCCCCCACCACACAGACACACACACACTCACTCATTTTGTGGCCTCCTGCTGGCCAGGCACCATAACTGCAGCTGCTGCAGCTCGCTCTCCTCCAAAAACGCCGCCATTTTTCCCCCCCAATTTTCCATGCCGATTCGGCTCCCGATTTCACCCCCTCCCCTCCCTCTCCCCTCCCCCTCCCCCCCCCCCCCCCCACTGTTACAATAACAGTGAAATGTTTACATCCTCTGGTAGAAATATTCCTTATGATTTCAGAAATCCAATCCTCTATAAATTTGGTCCATTATTTCCCGAGATATTTACTAAAATTCATAACCAAACTGACATTTAAAAAAAAATATTAAGGTTGCCCAGCTGCTGACCTCACAATGCCTTTGCTTATGGACAAGCTCGCTCGTGGCCCGCCCGCCCCCCCCCCATCTGGATTAATGTCAAGCGCAGTTTTCCACGAGCTATGTTACCACTCTCCCTCCCCCCCCCCCCCCCCCCCCCCCCCCCCCCGTTCTTCAAAATGTGCAGAATAACGAGCGGTCTGCAGATCGGGAGGTCACAGCAGGTCACCGGAGGCCACCGGCTTGAGTCTGAATCCTCTCCGTCTCCCCCGCTCGATGGTAGAACATGGCGGCGGCCGTTATTGTCGCGCGGGACACGCGATGTGAAGGCGGATCTCGCGACCATTACTCCCTCTGGGAAACCTGCCCCCGGCGCAACGAGTAAAGTCACGCCCTTCCCACTGCAAACCCAACGCGCTGCCAGTCGCCCCCCACACCTCTCTCTCTCTCTCTCTCCCCACCTCTCTCTCTCTCTCTCTCTCACCCACCTCTCTCTCCCCATCTCTCTCCCTCTCTCTCTCTCTCTCTCTCTCTCTCTCCTCTCTCTCTCTCTCTCTCCCCCCCCCCCTCTCTCTCTCTCCCCCTCTCTCTCTCCCCCCCCTCTCTCTCTCTCTCTCTCCTCTCTCTCTCTCTTTCCCCTCTCTCTCTCTCTCTCTCTCCCCCTTCCTCTCTCTCCCACCTCTCTCTCTCTCTCCCCCCTCTCTCCACCCCTCTCTGTCACAAAAGGAGAGAGAGAGAGAGAGAGAGAGAGAGAGAGAGAGAGAGAGTTTAACTCAAGCCTTGCAATCACGTGCACGCTATGACATTGTCTCCATATTGTTATTAGTGCGATGGTTAAACTCATAGCATTGTACTTATTACAGAGGAAAATGAATAGTTTCCTATTTGTGCATATTCACAGTTAGGTACAAAATTCATACAAATCTTGTTCGGTCTCAATAGTAATGAATAAGGTTTACGATGCCTTGTTGAGATGGTCATGACGTTATGATAGCTTTTCATTGCATTCCTCCTAAATATTCCAGAACAAGTTGACTGCTTTTTAATTTCAAGTTAAAATTAAAAATGTAACTGTAAGCCTTAAATGCTGTAAACGTTACCTCTGGCCCCAGAGATGTACAATCCCAGAGCCACATTCAGTCATATTTAAATTTAATGAAAATTCTAAAAATTTAAATTTATTTTTATCTTTCTCTTGAGTCCCAAAGTTCTTACCCTCACTTTGTTTTCGATGTGTTATTGTTTTGCGGGATTGTTGTAACCCACACTTTGTGGTTTCCATTCTAAATAAGAATTATTCAGTCTAATTAATTTAAACGATTTGATTTTGCCCTGCTCACAATTGCCAGAGATCATAATGTGGTATTCTGATATAAATCTTCAGTTATTGTCAATGAATGCAACCATGACTATAAGAAGCTAATGGCTGGATGCAGATGCAGAGCAGCACAATAAAGAGGTTGTTAGCACTGGTGTCATACTCCATGGAAACGGGCCCTTCAGCCCAACTTGCTTATGCTGACCATGATGCCCCATCTACACTAGTCCCACCTGCCCGTGTTTAACCCATATCCATCTAAACCTTTCCTTTCCATGTACCTGCCCAAATGTCAGTTAAATGTTGTTATAGTACCTGCCTCAACTACCTTTTCTGGCTGCTCCTATATATACCCACCACCCTTTGCGTGAAAGAATTGCCCCTCGGGTAACTATTAAATCTTTCCTCTCTTACCTTAAATCAGTGTCCTTATTCTTGACTCATTTACTTTGAATAAAAGACTGTGCATTCACCATATCTATTCCCCTCTTGAATTTCTATACCTCAAGAAGGTCAACCCTTTCGTTCCAAGGAATAAAGTTCTAACCTGCCCAACCTGTCCTATACCTCGAGTCCTGGCAACATCCTTCTGATTCTCCTGTGCACTCTTTCCAGCTTAACAACAACCTTCCTTTTGCAGGGTGACCAAAACTGAACACAATACTCCATATGTGGTCTCACCAATGTCTTGTACAACTGTAACATAACATCCAACTTCTGGACACAATTCCCTGATTGATGAAGGCCTATATACCGAAAGCAGTCTTTACTACCCTATCTACCTGTGACACCGCTTTCAATGACCTATATTCCTGCACTCCTAGATTCCTCTGCTATACAATACTTCCCAGTGCCCTGACATTCACGGTGAAGGCCCTGTCCCGGTTTGACTTCCCACATGTAACATCTCACACTTGCCTTCATTGAACTCCATTAACCATTCCACTGTCCATTTATTTTTTGATAATCATCTTTGCTGTCTACGATACCATACACTTTGTTGCCAACTGCAAACTCACCATGCCTTGTATATTCTTGTCCAAATCATTGATATAAACTACATACAGCAATGGGCTCAGCACTGAACCCTGAGGCATACCACTAATCACAGACCTCCAGTGTGGCAATCAGTCTTCCACCATCAACCTCTGCTTCATTCCACCATGCCAATTCTCACCCAATTGGGTAGCTCTCCCTGGATCACATGCAATCTAGCCTTCTAGAGCAGCCTACCAAGCAGAACTTTATCAAATGCCTTGCTGAAATTCATTTAGATAATCTTCAGTTTTGCAAAAAAAACGGAATCACATTTGTAAGATATACAGTGCCCTCCATAATGTTTGGGACAAAGACCCATCATTTATTTATTTGCCTCTACTCCACAATTTGAGATTTGTAATAGAAAAAAAAATCACATGTGGTTAAAGTGCACATTGTCAGATTTTATTTTAAGGGTTTTTTAATACATTTTGGTTTCATCATGTAGAAATTACAGCAGTGTTTATACATAGTCCCCCCTTTTCAGGGCACCATAATGTTTGGGACACAGCAATGTCATGTAAATGAAAGTAGTCATGTTTAGTATTTTGTTGCATATTCTTTGCATGCAATGACTGCTTGAAGTCTGCGATTCATGGACATCACCATTTGCTGGGTGGCTTCTCTGGTGATGCTCTGCCAGGCCTGTATTGCAGCCAGCTTTAGCTTATGCTTGTTTTGGGGGCTAGTCCCCTTCAGTTTTCTCTTCAGCATATAAAAGGCATGCTCAGATGAGTTCAGATCAGGTGATTGACTTGGCCACTCAAGAATTGACCATTTTTTAGCTTTGTAAAACTCCTTTTTGTTGCTTGAGCAGTATGTTTGGGATCAGTTGGGAGGCTGCAAATCGGCTGCCCTGCCAGCAGCTTGTTTGTTATTTCGACTTTTTGGGGTTTTATTATTGGTGTGTCTAAATGTTAGTTTAGGTGTCTCTTGGTGCCTTGTGTGGGGAAAATAAATGGCCTGATTCCAAGCGCTGTGACTGATATATAGAATGGCATAGCAACGCTGAGGAAATGTGTGTGTTAATGGGTGTGGGTGGGAGAAGAGAGTAGCGGGGAAATAAGTGAAGGTATGGAATTGCTTTAAATGCCAGCATGGACACACATGGCTGATTGTTTTCCAGTTTTAAGATTAAATTAAATCTTGTTGGAGGGGGTTTTATGTTAAATAAGTACGGGTTTTCACACTATCTGTCATAAACATTAAAGTTTAATGCCAGTAAGCCTGTGGAGTGGAAAACATTGCTAGATTTGGCAAAGAAACACTCTAACTACTTCTGCACCCAAAATTATATTTAATAGTAAAGAATAAAATTGTGTCCTATTGTTCAATAATGCTTACTCATTAAATTTATTTATAAATATAATTGCAAAATTATAAAAAGTATGAATATGTATTTATTAAATATATCTTGTTGATTCATTGTTTTTGTCTCCTTAGTACTACAAGTTCAACTGCTAGTAGCTGTGATACAGAATTTACAAAAGAAGATGAACAGAGATTGAAGGATTATGTTCAGCAACTAAAGAATGACAAAGCAGCAGTTAAGCTGACTATGTTAGAACTGGAAAGTGTTCATATTGATCCACTTAGTTATGACATTAAAACGCGGGGAGACGGCCAACGACTTGATTTAGAAAATGCAGTTTTAATGCAGGAGCTCATGGCCATGAAGGTGAGCAAGAATTTCACATTTTTGGTGGTTTAGTTTTAATTGCATTTAAAAGCTGTTGAGATATATTTTTGCAAGCCAATATTCTTTTGGCCGGGATTTTGCTACTTGGGGGTCTGCCATCTGCACGTGCTGCTTGGGTAACTGTTTGTCATGCACATAATTGATTTAAATACACAGTGCTGGCCCAGAGCATTCTGGGCCTGAGCTAACGTGATGGATAAGGATCATGCAAGTGAGCCAAGAAACTGCGGAGAAACCTTTAACTGAAGCAAAGGATTTAGATAAGATTAGTTTGGCATACACATCAGGGTGAAATTAAATTTCTTGCTCATTTCAAGATCAAGGAATAAACAATATGCATGGTAATACAATTGATGATACAAATAATGATACATTTGGAGTTGTGATAAACAATACTAAAGTCCAATTATTGAATAACCAAATGACCAAATGAGATGGGAGTTCAGTGTGAAAGTATGGGACCTCCCTTCTGGGAAGGGGATGTGAAAGAGGTACCCAAAACATCACCTATCCATGTTCTCCAGAGTATCTGCCTGACGCGCTGAGTTATTCTAGCATCCCCCGCCTTGGGGGATGGGACCCAACGGGTCCCATTCGGTCTAGTAATTCCCTAAAAGTGATCTTGAAGACTACATGCTAAGAAGTAAGGTTTGATGATTATGGATTTTCATACACTGCAGAAAACCTAGGCCAAATGGCATCCTTCTGTGCAGTATATTTAAGATTTTAAGCATTCTCAAGGTTGAGCCATGGGGCATTTGAGTATTTTGACAATGGTATTCTCAGTAAATATGATAATAGGCCCGATAATAGGCCCAAATCTGGATGGGAAATCTAGACTCTGAACATACATGATCAAAACCTCCAGATTTTGTGACTGAGTAGAGATCAAATCTTTTCTCTCTTCCCCTAAAGTAAGTTGCTTTGATTTGGTTTAGTTTAATCTTTAATTAGTTAGACATAGCCATTTCAAACAATTTTTCAAAGAAATTAAATATTTTGATTATTTTGTTAGATGGTTCTGTCAGACATTCATAAACTATTAGCAATGCTTTTCTAGCTCACAAAATTAGTATGGACTTTGGAACACGTCAAAGCTTTTAGGAGCAGGTTATCCTTAAGGGCCTGTCCCACTTGGGCCGTCACTTATGCGACAGGCCGGTAGTGACGTTCGCACGAGAGTCCTGCGTGTCATCATGCGCCCGCACAGCCGTCTGGAGCGAGTGCCGTCATTTGAAGATAGACACAAAAAGCTGGAGTAACTCAGCGGGACCGGCAGCATCTCTGGAGAGAAGGAATGGATGATGTTTCGGGTCAAGACCTTTCTTCAGCCTGAAAGAAGGGTCTTGATCGGAAACGTCACCCATCCCTTCTCTCCAGAGATGCTGCCGGTCCCGCTGAGTTACTCCAGCATTTTGTGTCTATCTTCAATCGTCTTGGCCCCGCTCTGGGAGTAGGAGTGGGGGGCGGATACGGATCAGCAACAGCTGTGAGCCTCAGGCCGAGCTCTGCGATCGTTTGCCTGCTTCAGCTGCTGTTGGAGGTGAGACGTTGCGTTGCGCCAGGGTCTTGGGCCTGTCCCACTTTGGCCGTCAGTTACGCGACAGGCCGGTGGCGCACGAAGATTTCATGCAGGACGAAATCCACACTCCTCCACGCCACTTCATGCGCCCGTCCCACTCTAACCACGCGCTACCCACACGCTAGCAGGTCGCGTAAATGGCGCGCGAAAGACAGCCAAGTGGGACAGGCCCTTTAGTGTACCATTGGAGGCCCTGTATCCCCCATGGCCATGTTGCTGAAGCAAGTCAGTAATGTAGACCTCTACATCAGGCCTAGGCAAGTCTTTGTGTGGGGAGACCAGGGTTGAAGAAGTGGACGAATAAGATTCAATTCTGTGGTATAGTCAACGAGATTTCTACATTTTTAACCTCTGATATTATTCTAATTAGATGGAAGTCTACCTTCTCCATAACTGTATGTAACTTTAAACTACATTCAACAATTAGTATGGAGTGAAGATTTGAGAACATTTTATAATGTATTTTAGAACAGCTGATAGCTTGTGATATCTGAAGATTCGTGAAACTTAATGCTTTTGTTATTTGAAGGAGGAAATGGCAGAGCTGAAAGCCCAGCTTTATTTGATGGAGAAGGAAAAGAAAGCACTTGAATTGAAGCTTAGCACCCGAGAAGCCCAAGAACAAGCCTATTTGGTGCATATTGAGCATCTGAAATCAGAGGTTGAAGAGCAAAAGGAGCAACGGATGCGATCGCTCAGCTCAACCAGCAGCGGAGGAAAAGATAAACAGGTAAAAATAAATGTCATCATTGCAAGAAGAGTGATATAATATAGATGCCACTTACAAGTGAAGCTTTCAATAAACCAGACTCAGTCTGAATTACTGAGGCCGACTGCAATATTTTCCTCAATTGTCACCTTTGCTTGTCTTTTAATTATTAACCATAAAAGCACATTAATTTTCTTTCCATTGGCATTTTTATGATTTGGCTTCATTTCCATCTTGTCACATACACATATGACACCTTTGCATAAACTGCAGAAGAAAATGCATTGGGAAGTGAATTGCAAATACATGTAATTATTGTCAAAATATGATCTTTAATATTTTAATTGGTGGTGGTCTCAATGATTGAGTCAAAAGATAACCAACCAAGCTCTGTCCTGTTAGATATTTCATTTTTGGTGTGTTTCAATGCACTTCAAACTACAGTCATTCTTCACACAGTTTCCCATGAGCAATCCTTTCATCTCCTCAGTTTTCATTTTAGACTTTGCCAAATGTATTTTGGCCCTGCTGAAATCCTTTACTATCAAACAGAACTGGCTTACTGATGGAAGACAAAGGGTTGTGATGAAAGGACAATCTTGAGACTGGAGGTCTGTGACCTGAAAGAGGCAACATAAGTAGAGAGAGTGGCAAAGGAGGCATATGATATGCTTGCCTTTATTAGTTGGGGCATTGAGTCAGGAAGTCATGATGAGCTTTATTGGACTTTTGTTAGGTTGCATTTGGAGTATTGTATGCAGTTCTGGTCACCCAAAACATGAGGCTTTAGAGAGGGTGCAGAGGAGGTTTGCCAGATTATGCCTGAATTAGACGGTATTAGCTACAAGGGGAGGTTGGACAGACATGGATTGTTTTCACCTGAATGCCGGAGGCTAAGGTGATACCTGACAGAAGTATATAACATTATGAAGGACATAGATAGGGTACATAGTCAAAACCTTTTTTCCAGGATGAAAAAATCAAATACTAGAGGGCATAGCTTTAAGGTGAGAGGGGCAAAGTTTAAATGAGATATACTGGGTATGTTTTTTATGCAAAGGATGGTAAGTGCCTGGAACTCACAGCTGAGAGCGGTGGCGAAGGCACATATGGTAGTGGCATTTAAGAGACTTTTGGAAAGGCATAGTGATATCTGGGGGAATGGAGGGATATGGATTAAGTGCAGGCGGACAAGAGGGCCTTTGCATCATGTTTGGCACAGACATTGTGGGCCGAAGGGCCTGTTCCTGTTCTGTACTGTTCCATGTAATCTTGGTATGTTTAGTTTTGTTTAGAGAGCGCTAGCGATCCCCGACTAGGACAATTTTTGCATTTACCAAGGTACATCTTTAACCATATAACCATATAACTTTAAACCTATAAACCATATAACAATTACAGCACGGAGACAGGCCCTCTCGGCCCTTCCAGTCCGTGCCGACCATTTGTTTTCCCTAGTCCCATCTACCTGCACTCAACCATACCCCTCCATTCCCTTCACGCCTATCCACCTTTTAAATGTTAAAATCGATCCTGCCTCCTGCTGGAAGCTCATTCCACACAGCACCCTCTGAGTAAAGAGGTTCCCCCTCACGTTATCCCTAAACTTCTGTCCCTTAATTCTCATGTCATGTCCTCGAATCTTCCCAACCCTCAATGGGAAAAGGTCTATCCCTTTCATCATTTTAAAGACCTCAATCAAGTCCCCCCTTAACCTTCTGCGCTCCAAAGAATAAAGACCTAACTTGTTCAACCTTTCTCTGTAACATAGTTGCTGGAACCCTGGCAACATTCTAGTAAATCTCCTCTGTACTCTCTCTATTTTGTTGACATCCTTCCTATAACTAGGCGACCAAAATTGTACACCATACTCCAGAATTTGGAGTGTGGGAGGAAACCAAAGATCTCAGGGAAAACCCACACATGTCACAAGGAGAACGTACGAACTCCGTACAGACAGCACCCATAGTCAGGATCGAACCCGGGTCTCCGGTGCTGCATTCGCTGTAAGGCAGCAACTCTACCGCCATTAGACTGTCCGGCATTCTGAGAACCTATAAGAGTGCTTATTTTCCTATACATATTTATAATTCCTTGACACTGTCATTTCATTACAGTCTCAGCTGTGAATGAAGATGAAACTTGCATAAGGTTGCAGGCTGATAAAGTGGTCACCTGTCTATATCACACCTGAGGGTTTGAAACACCTTTTTAAAAGAAGTTCTTAGGATGTTCTTCCCTAACCTCTGCTGTGTAATTCATGACCTTAGTGTGGATATCCAATTTCAATACCAGCTGAATTTCTAACCTTAAGTAAACAGCAGCATCAGCATAGATACAAAACTGGTACAGAATTGAAAATTGGAAAGTTGAAGTATGGATGTTTTTAGGATAGGAGGTAGATGCATAGTGTTCTTTCCCATGGTTCAATAGTTGGACCACTGCTGTTGATGCACTGGCAATGATGTTGTTGCTCTCATTGACTCCTCGTATTCCCATCATCCTGAACCGTACTCGATTTTTCCGTTTGGGCTGCCTGAGATAATCATGGAGCCGATTGGTGCACATACTCAAATGAACGGACACATTGGCGATGCAAACAGACTCTATTAGCTGTCAGCTGTTAAACCTGACGATGTTACATTAAAAAAAAACATTAAACATTAAAAGGTTTTGTCATTGAACTTGTGCGGGGGAGGGGTGGGTGGTGTGGCGAGATTCACCTAAATTTCCTAGAAACGCCTACAAATAATTAAAATATTACTGAGAAGGGGGGGGGGGGGTCATTGAAACCTGACGAATAATGAAAAGCCAAGATATGAAGACGATGTTTCCAGTAATAGTAGGAAAAAATACAGATTCAAAATACAAATGGAGTTTAATCCAGATTCCAACTTCATGTAGTTTCCAATAATGTTTTCAGTAGTGGGAGGTAGGACCAGAGGGCACAGTCTCAGAATAAAAGGTCATGCCTTGGAGATTAGGAGGAATTTCTTAAAACAGAGGGTAGCAAACCTGGAATGCCTTGCCACAGATGCTTTGGAAGCCAGGTCATCGGGTATTGTTAAAGTGAAGAATGATAGGTTCTTGATTGGCAAGGGTGTCAAAGGTTATGGGGAGAAGGCAGGAGAATATCATTGAGAGGGAAAAATAGATCACCATTGATCGAATTGTGGAGCAGACTCGATGGGCTGAATGGCCTCATTCTGCTGATATGTCAAATGGAACAAAGTATAAACCAAAAGATAATTATATTCTTCCGGTTCTTCCTGTAGCCATCAAATCACCATTCAAATTAATGAACTCATAAATTCTGCACCAGGTCTAACTTGGGAATCGTTCCAAAAGCAGATTCTCGTGATATAAACACTGAAGAATCTTGGCAAGTTTCTGCTACACTTCTGGATTCCTGGTGAAGAAATAGCTTTCAGAACTTAATCAGCAATATCAAAATTTCCACATTAATGTATGGATAAATGCCAGTAATGCTTTGCAGCACTGCCAGTAACCCAGGCAAATCCCAGGCCATTAACGTGCATGTCATGGTAAGGGTTATTTCAGTGGGCCCAGTTAAGATCAAGCAATCATGAATCAGGTTTGGATTATGATAGTTTACTTGAACTGATCTAAAAGATTATTTTCATTGTCTGTTAATCTTTTCATGTGGAACAGTTGTCCACATTGTTTGTTGATTTGTTACATCTTGAATTTTAATACATGTGAATTTGATTTAATTAATTCATAATTTATATCCCAAAGAATGCATAATTGCTGCTTAATTTCTTGTTTTAAAAAAAATATTTCAGGACTGTAGTGATGAAGTAACACATCCTGATTCACTGACTGACCTCAGAACATGTAATGATAGTGAACTTGCAGTTGAACTAACAAATGGATTGAGGCGGTGAGTGGTGTTTTCATGCTTCATTTCAGAAATTGTAAACCATGTATGCACATTTTATATTAACAACACTGCGCACATTTCAGTCTTGTCATGAGTTAATTCTATCATTGTAAAATATAACCATATAACCATATAACAATTACAGCACGGAGACAGGCCCTCTCGGCCCTTCCAGTCCGTGCCGACCATTTGTTTTCCCCTAGTCCCATCTACCTGCACTCAGACCATACCCCTCCATTCCCTTCACGTCCATATACCTATCCACTTTACTTTTAAATGTTAAAATCGATCCTGCCTCCACCACATCTGCTGGAAGCTCATTCCACACAGCCACCACCCTCTGAGTAAAGAAGTTCCCCCTCGCGTTACCCCTAAACTTCTGTCCCTTAATTCTCATGTCATGTCCTCTTGTTTGAATCTTCCTTACCCTCAATGGGAAAAGCTTATCCACGTCAACTCTGTCTATCCCTTTCATCATTTTAAAGACCTCAATCAAGTCCCCCCTTAACCTTCTGCGCTCCAAAGAATAAAGACCTAATTTGTTCAACCTTTCTCTGTAACATAGTTGCTGGAACCCTGGCAACATTCTAGTAAATCTCCTCTGTACTCTCTCTATTTTGTTGACATCCTTCCTATAACTAGGCGACCAAAATTGTACACCATACTCCAGAATTGGTCTTACCAATGCCTTGTACAATTTTAACATTACTTCCCTACTCCTATATTCAATGCTCTGATTTATAAAGGCCAGCACACCAAAGGCTTTCTTTACCACCCTATCTACATGCGATTCCACCTTCAGGGAACTATGCACAGTTATTCCTAGATCCCTCTGTTCCACAGCATTCCTCAATTCCCTACCATTTACCATGTAATGAAAATGAACTGTCACCAATATTCTTTGTTGTACTTGGCACTTGACAAGGTGCTTGCATGATAAAGTAGTCTGGAAGGATGGATCACATGGGATCCAGGGTGATTTAGCCAATTGGATATAACAGTGGCTTGAAGGTAAGAGAGAGAGAGAGAGAGAGAGAGAAAGAAAGAGAAAAAACAGGGTGGGTTTTGCACAATAAATGGTAGGGTCCTGAGACCACAGGGTACACATACTTAGTTCCCTGAAAGTGGCAGCGCAGTTAGACAAGATGGTGAAGAAGGTATTTGGCATGCTTGCTTTCATTGATCAGTGCATGAAAACAGGAGTTATGACAATAATGTAACAGCTGTACAAGAGATTGGTAGTGCTACATTTGGAGCACTCTGTACAGTTCTGGTCGCCCTGTTATAGGAAGGAAATCATTACACTGGAAAGGGTACATAAAAGATTGAGGATGTTACTAATTCTTGAAGGTTTGAGTTATGATGACAGGCTGGATCTTTTTCCTTGGAGCATAGTAGATTTTAGGGGGTTTTAACATTATGGAGAAATATAAAATGGGCATAGATTAGATGAATATCTGCAATCTTTTCCCCACGGTGAAGGTTTTGAGAGAAAAAGACCAAGGAGTGAAGATACATAATATTTTTGAAAACTTATGAACAGTTTGAAAGCAAGATTCTGGGGCATTCATTAAATCAGAGCATGAGCACAAAGCAGTACAATAAAAAGTATCATGAAGCGTCCTGACCCAAAACGTCACCTATCCATGTGCACCAGAGATGCTGCCTAACCCACTGAGTTACTCCAGCACTTGGTGCTCTAAGTAAAACAAAAGTGTTGTGCAAGGCAGTTTATATAATCCCTGAAGGGTTGTATTATGGGTTGTTTTTTCTTTCCTTATCCTTGGATAAGTACAGTGTTACGTAGTTGAAACCCAATCTTATGTCTTCACCAGTGTCAGTCACCAGATGTTAGCTGTGACTTGAAACAGTTATTTTGAGAAAAGACTCAAGAAGCTGAACTATTTCCACTAAAAGAGACCAATAACATTTAACAAATTTAAAACAGCATTTTGGGTGAACGGAAAGTTATTTTCTTTAATTGAACAATATAATTTTTTTCTATGAACATTTTAGAATATGGAATTGTATAAAGAATGTTTGAAAGGGTAAGAATGAGGATTATATAGAGGAGAAACAAGTGGGATTAATGTTGGATTGTTGTAAAACAATACACACAACTGATTTTACTTTCATACTGAAAGCATGCAGAATACTTCATTACTAGTTTTTAAAAGTCATACCCAGAGACCATATCAAAGAGGAAATTAGATTAACATGAGGAAAAGTAGTAATGGAGTTGGAGGAAAGAATGAAGAATAAGAAGCTTACAACTTGGGTTTGATGATTTTTTTTTCTATACTGCAATGTATTTTATTTTATTCTATCTTATTTGACAAATACAGAGAGAAAAAACTGAAGTGTCGTGTGCAGGAATTGGTAACTGCTTTAGAACGAATGACAAAAAGCAGTGAAGTGCGCCATCAACAGTCTGCTGAGTTTGTTAATGATCTCAAACGAGCAAACAGGTTTGTGATGTGAAATTGCTGTATTGAACGTCATCAGAAATCTGCTTTAACATAGAAACATAGAAAATGGGTGCAGGAGTAGGCCATTCGGCCCTTCGAGCTAGCACCTCCGTTCAATATGATCATGGCTGATCATCCAAAATCAGTAACCTGTTCCTGCTTGATTCCGTTAGCCCTAAGAGCCACATCCAACACTCTCTTTAAACGGAATTGATCAAATAAGAAGTTTAAATAATAACCATTATAATGACAGGTTACTTTTCCTTTATTGGCTTTTGATATTTGTATGAACAAATGCGGACTCTTTTTTTATCTTTTGCTTTGGGAAGATACAAGTAAGCAAATTTGAGTATTTTTATTATAGTGTGTCTTTCTTCAAATTTGCAAGCATCTGTTGCAAGTCATCTTTTTGTTTAGTTTAGAAATACAGTGTGGAAACAGGTCCTTCAGCCTATCGAGTCTACACCAACCAGCGATCCCCATTCACTAGCACTATCCTACATAATTGGGACAATTTACAATTTACCAAAGCCAAATTAACCTACAAACCTGTACGTCTGTGGAGTTTGGGAGGAAATCGGAACACCCGTTCTCCCATGCGCTCTCTGGGAGAATGTACAAACTCCGTACAGACATCACCCATAGTCAGGATCGAACCTGGCGCACAAGGCAGCAACTCTACCGCTGCTCCACCATGCCGCCCCTATGTATACAATGCATCAATTATGCATACAACTAGAAAAAACTCAGCTGGTCAGGCAGCATCCGTGAAGGGAATAGACAAGAGACATTTCGGGTTGGGATTCTACTTCAGTCAGAAGAAGGATCCCGACCTGAAATGTCATCTCTCCATTCCCTCCACAGATGCTGCCTGACCCTCTGAGTTCCTCCACTTTGTTTTTGCTCAAAATTTCCAAATCTGTAGCTTGTGTGTCCATGCATATTTGGAGCGCTGGATCAGTTATATTATACTAATGTCTTAATTAGGACCGATAAGTTGTAACTGGCATGCTCCTCAAGCTCATCCCATGTACTAGTCGTAGGCCTACCTGTCCAGTCATCCTCCAAATCTCTCTTCTATGCTGTTTCATGGTGTGGAATGGTCTGCGAGCACCAATTGGACCTCAGTGTATCTTGAGGCTGAAATTTTACCCTCCCCTGCACACCCCCACGGAATGCATTTGTGTTTATGAGCATTAGATGCATTTATGGACAAATTCAAAATGCTGTAATTAGTTCGGAAATTATTTTGAGTATTAAATGTACTTACATTATGCAAATTAATTACAAATATTAAGTTTAGTTGCAGATTAAAGAAAAAATACTTGCCTGTTTTTATCTTTTCAATTGAGGTGGAAAAGAGCTGCATAAATCCAGTCTCTTCGCTCAATATATTTGTGCTTATATCAGAAATTTTTGCTGATCTTAATGGGAGAGCAGGAGGTCTGAAGATCAGGCATTTGACAGGCAGACAAGTGCCAGGGAATACAATTTATCCAGATGTCATGTTTATTTGGGTGTTTTTTATGGACTGGGCTTGTTCTGTAACTACCCCTTCTCCCCCTCCCCCCCCCCCCAAATCCCTGGTGGAAGGTTCTACTGATGCGCAGGACCTCACCAGGAACAATTGAGCTAACATTGAATCAAGTGTTCCTGCTGGGGTAGCTGTATGAGGTTAGTAGCAGTTTATTTGAACCACAGCTTCTGAGCCACTTGCCAATTTTCTTCAGAGATGTTGCTTGAATTGTAGAATTTTTTTCCATAAATTTATCTTTGTAATTACCACATGCAGAAAGGAATCCCTTAAGGATCATTAACTACACTTTAAAGAAATTACTCACACTTGGCACCAAGATTTATTGCTTCGTTCATAGAGCCTATTGTATTGTAATCTGCCAATGGGTTTGCAAGAAAAAATGCTGACATAAAATCCATGCATAAATCTTATGAAGTCATCTAGCAATGTTTTGGTTATTCTTATTAATTGTTGACTCTTACAGTAACTTAGTAGCAGCGTACGAGAAAGCCAAGAAGAAACATCAAAACAAACTGAAGAAACTGGAAGCACAAATGATGGCCATGGTTGAGAGACATGAGACACAAGTGAGAATGCTAAAGCAGCGAATTGCGCTGCTTGAGGAAGAAAACTCTAGACCGCAAACAAATGAGACATCGCTTTAAAAAAATGTTGTGGGTGCTGTAAATTATTTACTGGATTTATTCATAAGACATCAATATGAAGATGGAAATGTTGGCACATTTCTTACTTTGATGTGAATTTAGCAGCTGTCCCATACACAGCACCAGCATAATATTTATGGAGGAACAGGATTTTCTATAAAATGTCACACGTGGCATTTAACACAAATAAATTGCTTCCTAGCTGTGCCTGCAAACACTTTTGAACAATGTTTGCATCTTGAAGAGAAACATCCATTTCTTAATGTCTGAACATGGCAAATAGACGTCGATCATTTTCTTTGAAAACAGCTTGTTTTATCATTTTGTACCAAATAGCCAAATACTTGTATAACAGGAATTTAAACATTTCATGGTTGCTGCTTCCTCTTTTTCAGTTGTTATTGTTGCATTCAGATTTATGAAAATTACATGTTGCTTCAAAAAAAAGCCATCCTAATCATACAATGAGAAGGTTTGTTGCAACTATCAAGATTGACATCCTTTGAAATAATTCCTATGGTGAAGACTGGAAGTGACTATCATTTGATATTGAAACAAAACTACAAGCATGGTAAATTAGCTGAAAAAAGATCTTTAATTCTCTAATGGTTTGCATGGATTTTAATGTACTGCATTTCAATGCAATATAATGAAACAAATTCCAATGGTTACTTGTAGAATGGGTCACCTTATGGTTAAAATAGCAATATCATCTTCAATTCTATTCATTAATTTTGAGAGAATTATATTTGTTGTTTCTAACTTTGTTCAAACAATCCATTTTACTACAATTAATTTAGCCTTGGATGCAGTAGAAAACTTGAGATTCAGATATTCATATTTTGAATTAAAATAACTCGAGACTTGGATTAGAACAGACCAAATTGATTTTATTAATACTCATTTTAATTCAATTGGCCTCTCAAGATGTATATTTAACAATACAAGTGAAAATAAGCAGTTGACTCTTTTTCTTTGGGGAACCATTTGCATACCTACCCTTTCTATCATAATCATATACTTTTTATTCATTTAGCAGTATTTTTCTTGTTTCTACTGGGTTAGTTACAAGAGTTTTTCTTTCGCAAACAATTACCTTTGATAGCTCATTGAGGATATATTTTTCTTGCTGAGTAAGAAAATGTCGTTCACGCCTCAAATGGTTCATCTCAAAAGCTGCTTGTGGAATTTCTATCAGCCAGGATATTAATTGTGCAGATAAGATAAACAATCCAATAGATCTCTGTACTTTTTTTTACTATTGCACAGGACCAGGAGATTGTTGTTCCCATTAATGATGGGAACAACGCTGTGACACAAACAGGATGCATTTGGATTACTTTCGAACAAAATCTACTGATCTTTGTAGAGTACCTTCAAAAATATTAAAACTGTTGCACTGCATACCTCCTTTCCTAAATACGAGTCAAGCCAAGAGTGTTTTATTGTCATATGTCCCAGATAAGAAAATGACATTCTTGTTTGCTGCAGCGCACCAGAATATGTAAACATAGTACATAACGGGAAAAGAAAAAAGTTCAGTGTGTGTGTGTATACACATGGACACATACTCAATCTCAATAAATAACAAATATAGTGCAATAATGATTGTTTCTTGCAGTTCAGAGCTTATTTGTTGTCGTGTTTAATAGGCTGATGGCTGTTGGGAAGAAGCTATTCCTGAATCTGGACGTTACAGTTTTCAGGCTCCTGTACCTTCTTCCCGATGGCAATGGTGAAATGAGTGTGTGGCCAGGATGGTGTAGGTTTTTGATGATGTTGGCTGCCTTTTTGAGGCAGCGACTTGAATAGATCCCTACGATGGTGGGGAGTTCAAAGCAGGTGATGGATCAGTGTGCTGAGTCCAGGAAAGATCTTCGGACATATGCAAGCCCAGGAATGTGAAGTATTTTACCCTCTCCACCATCGTCCCATTGATGTACAGGCTTAACAGGATTTTGGGTCCTCATCCTTCCCCTACCAAAGTCCACAATCAGTTCCTTGGTTTTACTGATGTTGAGAGCCAGGTTGTTGTGCTGGCACCATTTGGTCAATCAGTTGATCTCACTTCCATACTCTGACTCATCACAGTCTGTGATTCATCCAACAACAGTGGTGTCGTCGGCGAACTTGATGATGGAGTTTGCACAAAGTCTGACTACGCAGTCATGGGTATAGAGTGAGTACAGCAGGGGGCTGAGCACACAGCCTTGAGGTGCTCCCTTACGGATTATTACTGAGGATGAAGTGTTTCTGCCAATTCGAACTGACTGTGGTCTGTGGATGAGGAAGTCGAGGATCCAATTACAGAGGGATGCACAGAGACCCAGTTCTGTGAACTTGGTAACCAGCTTTTTTTTTAAATCAAAAATATTTATTCAAACATTAAAATAGTATTTACAACACAATGAAACAAAACAGATCCCACCACCATAGTACAAGCCAAAACAAATATGCCAAGTAAACTACTAAACAATATTACAATTCTTGTCCAGGATACACTCAACCCCTCTCGGTGCCCTCGAAAACCCCCAGGGTGCCTGTGGACAGTGTGTCGTCCCTCTCCAGTACCACCCGGGCGCAGACGTAACCCCGGAAAAGGGGCAGGCAGCTGGCTCGGGCATGGTCAGCTTGGAGGGGATGATAGTATTGAACGTTGTGCTGTAGTCTATAAACAACAGCCTGACGTAAGTGTTTTGTATTGTCCAAGTGGTCCAGTGCGGAGTGGAGAGCCAGTGAGATTGCATCCTCTGTTGACCTGTTGTGGCGGTAGGCGAACTGTAGTGGGGCGAGGTTCTTGTCGAGGTAGGAGTTGACATGCCCCATAACCAAAGTAGTTTATCACCACAGACATTAGTACCACTGGTCGATAGTCATCTAGGCACATCACCTTACTCTTCTTGGGCATCAGTATTATGGATCCCCTCTTAAAGCAGGTGGGAATCTCAGACGTCAGAAAGGTTGAAAATGTCCGCAAAAACACCTGCCACTTGGTCTGCACAGATCATTCCTAAGTGAAATTCATCACTTAATTGAATAAATAAATTATTTTCTAACGTTTGATCACCCAAAGTATTTTACAGACAAATAGTACTTTTACTGGTGTATCCCAAAAAATGCATAACCCAGTGTACACTCATTAAAGTACCACAAATAGTAATGAAATAAGTGATTGAATCATTTGTTTCAGATAATCTAGACGGGGTGAATAGAATAAGATACTTTCTCTCTTTTTCGATTCCCTGTCGGTTTCTCGGTTGTGCCTTTTAATTTCAAACACCCAGGATGAAAAAGAACTTCCATAAATATGAACATAACTTTTGACATTTGAGCTGCTTTACTTTTGCACGATATTTCTTTGCTTCTTAATCCTCGTCATTCAGAAATATTACATTTTTTTTCAGTTGAACAAGTTATGAAATGTATGTCACACTATAGTGTGTTCAGCTGAAAAATATATGTTACAAGTTTGTGTATACATCTCTTTGCACCCCAATGCAGACTTGTGATTTTGCCTTATTATGAGGTGTAGTTGAGAAAAGCTTGACCTCAATATTGTGATATAAAACTTCAAACTCGCATTTAAGACGTACAATTTTAAACTCCTCATTTAAGCAATAAATTTGTAAAGTTCTTCACATTAAATATTCTCTTTGCAAATAACTTGTAATTCTTTTCAAATAAAATTGAGTCTCTATTTGTCTTGTCTTAAAATTAAACATGTTCCTGTCGTAAATTTAAAACAATCTTATAATTATTGGACAGGAAGCGGAACTTTTTAATGTCATTGAGAAACCTCATAATGGATACCTGAATTCAGATCGATTGGAGGTTGTTGAATGAGGCCAAATGTTTTTTGCTTTATTTGTTTTTTTTATTGAACAATCCAAATGATCAGTGTTATATGGAAAAGACTATTTGAAAGATCACCTAGAGGTGAATGCACATTACAGAAGTTCTCAGTTTTCATTTCAATGTAATAATTGTCCAATATGTTTTAATATGTTTGAAGATATTTTTTTTAGAAAATATTTTAATTATTTATAAATTACTGCAAAATTTGATTTATTTATACTAAAAATAGAATGTGAGATAACAGCACAGGAAATTTATTTCCCTGAGCAAAATTCACATTTCTCATTTAACTTTTTTCAATTTGCATATAGAAGGCATTTACTGCTCCCCAAAAGTATTAGATGCCAAGAAATGAGGTAGAGCAAAGTGAATTCTATCTTTTATTTTATGTTGAATGTATGTTACTGCCCTTTATCATTTTTCATTGGAGCGACATTTCATAACTCTCTGTCCCCAGTCTGCTTCTCATCAGGCAGGAAAATATGAAACAAGACTAGGAGGGGGATTGAGATGTACCAGTAAATTAATAAATGTCTACTCATGTTGTATTTATCATGCATTCAGTATTATCAGTTCAACGGCTTACCATTTCTCTTTGTACAACATTGTACAATTTGAAGGAGTACTTTTTTCAGATCTGGACGCAGAGCAAAATAAATAAAATGCCATGTCAGGATATCAAATATGTATAATACCTTGAATGACTTAGCTTTATGCATTGATTTAAATGTTTTATAACAAAATTATTTGGATTGCATTTAATTGTAAAATGTTCAAATGGCTGGCACCTGTAACATATTAGTTTGTTTCAATTCTGTTAGAATTAATGTGAGAACTTGAACACCTCTAATCTTTGAAGGTATGCTGGTTTATAACTCCTATTGTCTGTTTATATTTTTAGTTTTCTTAGTTTCTGTAAAATGTAAAACAATTTGTTTTATATAGAATTGTATAAACTCTGCATTTATTTATATGAAGAGACATTTATAATACTTGTTATTTTGAAAAAAACCTTGTATCTAGAATAAATACTTTTAATAACATCTTATGGTGTTAGTGATTTAGCAATGTTTTGAGATTTGCACCCATCTTTTGGATTATTGACTGCTAGTAGGCACACTAGCACATGCACTGTGGAATTGACTAGTGATTTACAGACCTCCAGTAAAACTGGATTTGATGCATTCAGATTCCATTGTGGAATTTTGTGAAATTGCATTCAGTTTGTTAAAAATCAAACCTTTTTTTTTTAAAGTTTGTAATAGTTGTCCCCCCCCCCCCCCTCGGTCATGACTGACCATGGGTGATGCATCCTAGTTTGCAGGTGATGTGTGGTCGGATGCAAGCCTGGGCGATGTCATATGGAGGACATGCAGCACATTCCCTCTCTCCACGTCGCTGATCAATCCAAAGGAACAGCAGGGCCGTTACAGTTTGGCACCAGCGCCATCGCAAGAGCTGCCAGAGCGAGGTTGTAGACAACGACGAACTACCTTAGGGCTCCGACTCCGGATTTTATCGAGGTTTACTCCTGGAGCCTTTTCCATGACTGGATATGGCCACAAGGCAGTGGAGGTTTTAAATCAGAGTTTTCCCTCTCCTAGATGGACTGCCTTCCCAGGCAGACGAGCCCCATCTGCCCGAGACTCATGGGGGCCGGAGCGTCTATCTTCTCGTGCAGGTCTATAGCACCTGCCCACTGCCCATAAATTGTAATGGTGACCATATATTCACTCAATTTTTATTCCAACACTAGGCCAGGTGTGGACCCGTTGGGCCCTGTCCCCCAAGGCAATATACCACCACTGACCCATAGCCCCCAACTGCGCAGGCGCGGCCGAGGGGTTCCCGTTGTGACGCCAGAGATCCCCATTGTGACGCGAGTCATAGCAACCCTCCCCAACTGCACCTCGCCATCCCTCTTCCAACCCCTATCCTCCATTCCCCCTCACCCCAGCCCCCCACTCCTCGCCTACCCTCCTCTCCCTCTATCTCCCTGCTCCCCCACTCACCCACTGCCCTCCTCTCCCTCTATCTCCCCTCATCACCTCCCCCACTGTCCCCTCCCTACCCTCCTCTCTATCTCCCTGCTCCCCCACTCCTCACCTCACCCACTGCCCTCCTCTCCCTCTATCCCTCCTCATCACCTCCCCACTTTCCCCTCCCTACTCCCCTCTCCCTCTATCTCCCTGCTCCCCCACTCCTCACCTACTCCCTATCTCACCCCCTCCCATAATGAAAACCGCGATGTTTTAAAAAAAAGAAAACCTCCCCAAATAATTTTATTAAAACTTTTTTTTAGATCGTGATTTTTTTAAATGTAAATGAGATTCGCGATCCCATTGTGACGTCATTGTGAATGAAAACGGAAGAATTCGATTAAAACAGATTATTTTGGAAAATCGCAATTTTTTATGTAAATTAGATTTGAGATCCCATTGTCGCGTCATTGTGAAGTCTCACGCTGCTAACGGGCAGGGCGTGGAAAAGTGAATTTTGTAAAAGTGGGTTTTGTAAAGTTTAAAATGTGCATAACTTGTAAATTATGACAACAATCCGAAAGAAACTTACCACAGCACTCCCCAGGACAATGGTGAATAAGGTAGGCCAAAAATCGTTGTGCTATTATGTACCATTTTGGCTAGGTTCAGAATCACGCACGCATACAAACAAACAAGATTAGAGCTTTAGTGATAAACTAGACCAAGTGGGACTCGTTGGGTCCTGCCCCCTCAACGTGCTGTTGCGCTGGGCGGCCTGCGGTGTCACACACATACTAACCACCACACACAGAGGGCTGCGTCTTTTGAATAACGGGGAGGAGGGAGAGGTGGGGTGGGGCCTCATTCCCTGTGCTTGAAAGATTTTTGAACATTTTCATGAATAACTCGAGAAATAGAGCATGATTTTTTCAGATGAGGACTCCAGGGGAAAAATCTCTACCAGAATATGTAAAACCTTTACCATTAGTGCGTCGTTTTTTTCGAAAAGATGTAATCATACACAAACAAATAAATACACACATCCAAGATCAGACTTTTAATAGTTACTAGACAAAGTAACTCAATGTGGGAGGGGAGGAGCGGGGAGCAGCCAGTGAGGAGTGGGCATTAACCAAAGGGGGGGGGGGGGGGGGGGGGGGGGGGGGGGGGGTGATGTCACTCGCAGCACGAGCAAGACGGTCCAGACCCATTGTGATGTCATCAGCAAAAGACAGTCATTTTTATTTCAAAGTTTTGTTGGTTTGTTAGGTCCCATCCTGAAATAATGGGTATAATACTAAAGACACTGAGAATAAAATCTCTTTATATGCAGACGATGTATTAATCTACATTACAAAACCTGAAATTAGTATCCCAAACCTATTAAATTTAATAACTCAATTTGGTTTGTTCTCGGGATACAGAATTAATTGGAATAAAAGCGAAATCATGCGAAATAATGGAAATCAATCCACATATTACAACAATCCCCCTTTAAAATAGTTAATGAAACATTTAAATATCTAGGAATTTATGTAACTAAGACATATACTTCTTTATTTAAACTAAACTTCCCTCCTTTACTGAACAAATTGCATAAGAATATTCAATATTGGAAAACACTACCTATCTCAATGTTTGGTAGAATGAATGCCTTGTAGCGGCTCCATACGTGGTGAATAAAAGTGAGACTTCAGGTTGGTGCAAACAGTTCTTTATTCGGTAGTCACACGTTACGTGGGTGCGCTAACTATATACTGTGTGCTGTAGCTGAGCGAGGTTGTTCCCTCGGGCTCAGCTACCGGTTAACTCTCGTAGGTCACGAGGTAAGAGACCAGGACACTCCCTCTAGCCCATGATGTCACGTGCCCGCCCTTGTATCTCCTGACGAGGGTTCGAGCATAAATGGCCCGAGTTTAGGCTGACGCCATACCATAAAAATGATTTTCTTCCGCAATTATTGTACCTCTTTCAATCAATCCCGAAATATATCCTCCAAAATTTGTTTTTAAAAAGGTTGACTCCATAGTCACTAATTTTATCTGGGATTATAAGAATCACATAATAAACAAAAAACATTTATGTAAATCAAAAATAAATGGAGGTTTAGCCTTACCGAATTTCATGCCCTATTTCTGGGCAGTTAACATTAAAAATATGAACTTCTGTTTGGAAGAATTGGACCAGCAACCAGACTGGTTAAATATGGAAAAGGAAGACGTTTTACCCTTTGAAATTGGTTCGATTCTGTTCACTACCAATAAATTAAGCAAAAAAAACTATAGGGAAAACCCTATAATATACAGTGGTATACGAATTTGGAAACAATTAAAAAATACTTTAAAATTGGATAATCTATCACTCTTTCTCCCCGTTGTAAACAAACCTTCAATGTTGGATAAAGGTTTTTTACAATGGAAAAATCACAGAATTAAAAAGATGGGTCATCTCTATAGGAAAGGTACATTTCTTTCATTTCAGGAGTTACAACAAACTTATGGACTTCACTCAATGACTATTTCAGATATCTACAACTTGGAGATTCTGCTAAATCAAATACACAGGATTACAGAACTAGAGATCCAGAAACTCTTGATGAATGTTTGAATAAACATCCTAATATATAAAAAAATAATATCTCATATCTATAATATCCTATTAGACAGCGAGGCACCAACGACGGAAATATATGGGAAAACAAACTAGGCCAGCCAATAATGAAAGATATTTGGGACGAAAGCTTACAACATATACATCAATGCTCGTTAAATGCCAGGCACTCTCTAATACAATTTAAAATATTACATAGATTACATTATTCAAAATGAAATTAAAAAGAATCTTCCCATATATATCTCCTATCTGCGAAAAATGTGCGCATTTAGAGGCTGACTTAACTCAGACATTTGTAAACTGTATAAAAATTAAAAACTTTTGGACTGAAATTTTTAAGATAATTTCGGAAGTTGTCAACACCCAATTGGACCCCGACTCAAAACTAATAATATTAGGAATATTAGAACAAAGTCAAACACTTACTACAAGCCAAAGAAACTTTATCGACTATAGTATAATAATTGGGAAAAAATTAATATTAAAATTTTGGAAAGATCCTATAACCCCCACAATTAAAATGTGGATTATGGAAATGTCAGAGACCCTACATTGAGAAAGAATCAGACTAATCTTAATGGACAAACAATAACTTTTTATCAGAATATGGTCTCCACTTATTGATTATCTGAAGGGCAAACTGGTTCGGCATGAGAACCTGACTGGAGCTCGAATTAAGGATTAGATGAAGAGTTATACTTTATAATTTACGAACATATCTCCAATGATGTATTATTAGTAAATTATTCCATTTTTTTAATTATACCACCTTGGTTTTTTTCTTATCTTTCCTTATTATTTTCTATCTATATAAAAAAATAAAACTATATATAGAAGCAGAATTATTAAATAATTGATATTGATAATATTAGTAATGTATGACTGTTACACATGAAATGTTTTTATTATGTACTTGCTTCTAATTTAAAAAAATTATTTAAAAAAAAAAGTTTTGCCAGATGATTGAACATTTTCATTTATATCTCCAGAAATAAAGCATGAAAATTTCAGATTAGGCGATTTCAGACTCCAGGGGAACAATCTCTAGCGGAATATGTAAAAATGTTACCGGTACCTCGTCATTTTTTCGAGAAGATGTGATTATACACAAACAAATACATCCACATACAAGATCAGACTTTTAATAGTTACTAGACGATGCGCAGTTGCTGGGGGGTGGGGGTGGGGGAGGTGGGCAGCCTGTGTCATCACACATACACAACCCACCCCTCCCCCCCACATGCACAGAGAGGGAGAGAGGGGGGGAGAGAAGCGGTTGCGGGGGATGGGGTGCGGCCTGTGGCATTTCACACACTAACCACCCCCCCCCACACACACACACACACACACTAACCACCCCCCACATACACTAACCCCCCCCCCCTACATACACTAACCATCCCCCACATGCACAGAGAGGAAGAGAGAGAGGGGGAGAGAAGCGGTTGCGGGGGAGGGGGTGCGGCCTGTGGCATCTCACACACTAACCACCCCCCCACACACACACACACACACTAACCACCCCCCCCCCCACACACACACACACTACACACACACCCAACCCCCACACACACACACACACTAACCACCCCCCACACACACACAACCACCCCCCCCCCCCACACACACACACACTAACCACTAACCACCCACACACACACACACTAACCACCCCCCACACACACACACACACTAACCACCCCCCCCCCCACACACACACTCACCCTCACACACACACTAACCACCCCCCACATACACTAACACCCCCCACACACTAATCACCCCACACACACACTAACCACCCCCCCCCCCCACACACACACACACACCACACACACTAACTAACCCCCCACATACGCTAACCCCCCCCACTTACACTAACCACCCCCACACACTAATCACCCCACACACACTAACCACCCAACCCCACACACACCTAACCCCCCCCCCTACACCCCCCCACACACACTAACCACCCTCCCGCCCACAACACACACTATAACCATCCCCCTTGATAATATATTAATATTATTCATTCGCTCCCAACTCGCCGGCGCGGCTGGAGAGGAAGAGGGCAGGGGCAGAGGGCGTGGGGGGCAAAGAGGGAGGGGGTTGAGTTTGAGGGGTTGAGGGGGAAGTGGCATCACAGGGGAGGGCTGGTTCCCAAACACAATACTCCCTCACTCCGGGCTCCAGGCTCTGCTTCTGCCCAGGTCCACTCGCCGCTCGGCTCGGGCTCAGCCCGCGGCAGCAACGTCCCCACCATGCGCCGGTGGAGGAGTGGTTAGTGGGGGGTGATGTCACGCGCAGCGCGAGCAAGAACAGCAGGCACGCACACCCATTGTGACATCAGCGAAAGACAGTCAGGTTTTTTTTCAAAGTTTTGTCAGATTTTTGAACATTTTCATTAATAACTCAAGAAATAAAGCATGTTTTTTTTCAGATAAGGCGATTTTGGATCGCATAGATGGGATTATACACAAACAAACAAATACACACACAAACAAATAAATCCACATACGAGATCAGACTTTTAATAGTTACATGATATGGATATAAGATAAAATATAAGATATCAGATAAGTTGGTTCATAAATAGTGGGAGCCTATTTTCCATATCTAGTTGAATTCCAGATGGGACAATGTTAACTTTCCCCTGAAATAGTTAGCAAATTGCTCAGTTCCATCTGAACTACAAAGAAACATAATAAGCTCAACCAATTTTTACTAAATCTCCAGGCGGTAATTGTAGTGCCAGATTTATATATTGTTTCAAGGATTCTTTCCTTTTAGTCAGTTTAATTGAAGACGGGATCAGAAAATAATCGATACACACTCACGAGCTCTCCACGAGACATTCAATGCCGTTGAAAGATAAATCTTCCAAACACAGTCTCTTGATTAATAGTTTTGTTATTGTAGTAATAAAAAAATCATATGATGTTCATCCAAACATTTTCTTGGATAAGTACATTTTAATCTTACTCGTGGTCATACTCATGCATGGTCGAAAGCTGTGACCTCTCCCCCATGCTTCTTCAAACTAAACTAACTACTAGGGAGGGTACACAAAAAGCTGGAGAAACTCAGCGGGTGCTAGGGAGTCTGCGCAAGAATCCCAGCCGCAAACACGCCTCAGACTACGTATAAATCCCACCCACATAATTACAGACAGATATAATTTAAAGGTAACTGGTTATAGTTATAACATACTGAGTTAAGCTAAATGGCTACTACAGTAATCGGGTTGAATCTGGAGGAGCAATAGGTATGCCAGGTTATATTAAACTTTTCAGCTCTTTAATAGAAGTAAATAACTTGCTAGGTTCTTTCAGAGGGAATTATTTAGAGCAAGTGGTTATCATCATCCTCTCCATTCAATGGATCATCCTTCTATTTCTGCCACCTCCAACAGGATCCCACCATCAGACACATTTCCCTCCCCATACAGCAATTTGAACAAACCAGTTTCCTGCACAATTCACTATTCCTGTTTTCTGTCCCTACCAACTGCTCTCCATCCTATGGCATTCCGACAACACCTGTCCTTTCATCTCTTCCCCATAGTGTTTAAGGCAAGTTTGAACAAAATTTCCTCTTATGTCTGGGCAGCCTACCAGACTCCAATTTCAACTAATTTATTTCAAATTTCGAGCATCTTTATTTTTCTTCTGATTTTTAGCTCACATGCTTTCAGTCTGTTTCAGAACTGCCCATTTCTACTGTAGGTTATTCCTCTGTAGCTTAATTTTTATTTTTAATTTTGTCATTGTACCCTAAAAGAGAGTAAGATTTAGCTCTTGGGGTTAAAGAAATCAAGGGATGTGGGGAAAAAGCAGGAACAGGGTACTGCCCAGTCCATCATCGGTTCTGACCTCCCTACCATCGAGGGGATCTATCGCAGTCGCTGCCTCAAAAAGGCTGACAGCATCATCAAAGACCCACACCATCCTGGCCACACACTCATCTCTCCGCTGCCTTCAGGTAGAAGGTACAGGAGCCTGAAATCTGCAACATCCAGGTTCAGGAATAGCTACTTCCCCACAGCTATCAGACTATTAAACACAGCTTCAAACAAACTCTGAACTTTGCATTTTATCTGTTTATTTATGTGTGTATATATATATATGATATGGTATATGAACACACTGATCTGTTCTGTATTTATGCCTACAATATTCTGTTGTGCTGCAGCAAGCAAGAATTTCATTGTCCCATCTGGGACACATGACAATAAACTCTCTTGACTTGACTTGATTTTAGATGATCAGCCATGATCATATTGAATGGTGGTGCTGGCTCGATGGGCTACTCTTGCACCTATTTTTCTATGTTCTATGTTTCTACAGAACAATTAAATTCTTCTTTGTATCTATTAAAGAGGCCTGTAAATGCAATGCACACTGATTAAATATGAATTTTAAAAATGCAATGAATTAATACAGTAGCCATAATAGTGTGACATCTGAGGTTAGTCTCAGTCCATAGAATTTCAACGTTGCTACGGTTAGTGTTGAAGAGTGTGATGGTTGCTGGGGAAAAGCTGTTCTTGAACCTGGTGCTCATGGTTTTCAGGCTTCTACAGGCGTAGAGAGCATATTGGCTGGTTGCATTAAGCCTGGTTAGGCAAGTCAAATACCCAGGAACAAAGATGATTGCAAAAAGTGAACACTGTGCAATACATCACAGGCACTGACCTCTCTACCATCGATAGGATTTACAGGGATTGCTCAAAAAGGCAACCAACATCATCAGAGTCCCACACCACCCTGGGCATTCCCATTTCCTTCCATCGAGAAGAAGGTATAGGAGCCTGAAAACTCTAACATCCAGGCTCAGGAGCAGCTTCTTCCCTACAACCATCAGGTTCTTAAACACTAATTCATAAATTCAGTTCCTGTGATGGACTGAGCATAAATGAGATGGTCGCACCACAAAAAGAAAAAAACTTAAATAGAATCCCACATTTCCTGGAATTTGATGGTATTTCCTGAAATTTTCAAAAATGCTTCCTGCGTGCTATTTGTTGTTATTTTTCCCCCACGGGCACACGTTAACAACACAAAGAAGAACAACACAAAACAGATCTATGTGGCATCCAGTTTGGACGGCACCGTGGTGCAACGGTAGAATTGCTGCCTTACAGCACCAGAAACCTGGGTTCAATCCTGACTAGGTTTGCTGTCTGTACGGAGTTTGTACGTTCTCCCTGTGACTGCTTGGGTTTTCACCAGTTGAGTTGGAAACAGCAGCTATTGAAAACATACACCCATAACCACTATGGATAATTATAAATGACATCTGCGCCGCCGCATTTACGAACGTTTCATACAATAATGCTGATATAAGGTACATAGGGTGGGTATTGATTAATTCTAGACAACAGATTAAAAAAATAATCTAACCTCATTCACTCACTCAGTGTGTATTATCGCACTTCCAGAGTGGTAGAAACATAGAAATTAGGTGCAGGAGCAGGCCATTCTGCCCTTCGAGCCTGCACCGCCATTCAATATGATCATGGCTGATCATCCAACTCAGTATCCTGTACCTGCCTTCTCTCCATACCCCCTGATCCCTTCAGCCACAAGGGCCACATCCAACTCCCTCTTAAATATGGCCAACGAACTGGCCTCAACTACCTTCTGTGGCAGAGAATTCCACAGATTCACCACTCTCTGTGTGAAAAACGATTTTCTCATCTCGGTCCTAAAAGACTTCCCCCTTATTCTTAAACTGTGACCCCTTGTCCTGGACTTCCCCAACTTCGGGAACAATCTTCCTGCATCTAGCCTGTCCAACCCCTTAAGAATTTTGTAAGTCTCTATGAGATCACCCCTCAATCTTCTAAATTCCAGCGAGTACAAGCCGAGTCTATCCAGTCTTTCTTCATATGGAAGTCGTGCCATCCCAGGAATCAGTCTGGCGAACCTTCTCTGTACCCCCTCTATGGCAAGAATGTCTTTCCTCAGATTAGGAGACCAAAACTGTACGCAATACTCCAGGTGTGGCCTCACCAAGACCCTGTACAACTGCAGTAGAACCTCCCTGCTCTTGTACTCAAATCCTTTTGCTATGGTCTTTCGTGTAGTTTCTTCAGCGGACCACAAAGGTATTTTAAGAGCAAAACAAAGTGCTGGAGAACTCAGCAGGTCAGGCTGGATCTATGGAGGGTCTGAAGAAGGGTCTCAACCCAAAAGCATCACCTATTCCTTCTCTCCAGAGCAGTGCTTCTACACCTCAAAAAGAACATTTCCTTAAATAGAATCCCAAATTTCCTGGAATTTGATGGTATTTCCTGAAATTTTCAAAAATGCTTCCTGCGTGCTATTCGTTGGGTTTTTTTCCACGGGCACACGTTAACAACACAAAGAAGAACAACGCAAAGCAGATCTATGTAACTGCACCGTATCTGCCTGCCTCTGTTACTTACTTGTACAGTGGTATGCTAGGCAGCTTTCGTTGCCTCCAACAGCTTTCATTGCCTTCGTTTTTTCAACCTGCTCTCATGTGTCTCAGTCTCTGCTCTCTCGTCCTCCCACTCTCCCCCCCCTTCCCACCCTCTCTCTCTCTCCTTCCCTCCCTCTCTTCGTCGCTCCCCAAACTAACCAATCACACACAAACAACTAACATACACACAACTAACACACACACACACAACTAAGTTAGGATGAGGTGGAAGCCCAAAGGGCTGAAGCCCAAAATTTAATGCCTGGACTGGTTTTTCGCCTTTAGTTATTGGTTTTCCAGGATCTAGTTAATTAAATAACTTTTTTTTCAATTTCACAGTCACTAAAACAAGTGGTATTGTAACTATGTACTTTTCAGAGGTGATCTCCACATTTTGTTTGTTACTTGTAGGCTTACATGTATGCAATTTTATATTAAAACTAGACTAAGTGGGACCCGTTGGTCACACGGGATGGCTGGTCCAACGCAATATTCCACCTCTCCACCAATTCCAATATTGGTGGCCAGTGGGGGGCTTTCTGGAGCACTAGTATGGGTGTTGTGGGCTGAAGGGACTGGTTTCCAGAGGGCTAGTATGGACATTGTGGGCCGAATGGATTCTTGGGCTGGCGGCTCAGTCACTCAAGCCTGTTGTGCTGGCACTCACTCACTCACTCACAGCTGGTGGGCTGGCAGTTGACTCAGTTGAGATTCCATTTTCAAGTGTAGTTTATTACCACTTCAAGCAGGGTGCAAGGCCACCACATTCAAGTGCAGTTTCATAACATTTCAAGCAGGGTGCAAGGCCACTAAAGACAGCGAGTCATGACCTCTCCCTCCTCCATCTTGCAGAGAGTGAGCCACGCCCACACTTTTGGGTTTTATAGTCCCTCCCCCCCTCCCACCAGAAGCGGCGTGGCCTTCATGGCATGATTGACAGGAGAGAGAATCTCAACATTTTTTAAACACTAATAACCCTTTTATTTTTCATCGATGGGAAAAATCCTCAGCAGCTGATGAGCGGAGGGGGACTGAGGAAGATGGCCAAAAATCCCAGCCGTACGTGGTAGCGTTTTTTCTAAAATCAATATAAAGCACAAACAGGAAGTGGTCAAGATTAGACCTTTAATTATATAGAAAGCAAGACAACTTTTAATTGGGCAAGGCAACTTTAATTCGGCAAGGCAACTTTAATTGAGCAAGGCAACTTTAATTGAGCAAGGCAACTTTAATTTGGCAACACAGCTTTAGCATTTCCAAACTAAAGGCAACACAGCTTTAGCATTTCCAAACCAAAGGCAACACAGCTTTAGCATTTCCAAACCAAAGGCAACACAGCTTTAGCATTTCCAAACTACATTTTCAAACCACATTCAGGGCACTGACAGGTCAGTAAAACCGCTCAGTTTAGTAGACATGTGTTCGGTGTTATTCACAGCCCAGACTGAGAGACGTGACCCTCTCGCTCCCCCCATCTTGCAGAGACTGACTGAGGCACTCAACACATCCGGGTTTTATAGTCCCTCCGGAAGGAGCGTGGCCTTCTGGAGAGAAAATCTCAACATTTTTTAAACACTAATAACTCTTTTATTTTTTCATCGATAGGAAAAATCCTCTTGTCCTGCGCAGCGGAGAGGGACTCTGAGTAAGATGGCCAAAAATCACAGCCGTAAGTGGCAGCGTTTTTTCTAAAATCAATATACAGAACAACAGGAAGTGGTCAAGATTAGACTTTTAGTAATATATAGATATATATGTGTTTATAATATGTAAGTATAGGCAAATTACAGCTTATATTCCTTGTATCTTATAAGCAAAAAAAAATAAAGGCAAATATAATTGCCTTTATGGCTTATGTACATCATGAGAATGACTCATGTACATCATGAGTTGCTTTAAATCAAAGTTGCTTCTGATCCATGAGGGAACTTTGAAATCTATTATCTTGTCTCTCACACATACTAGATGTTACAAAACTTACCTTTAGCGGTGCTGCAGTTCTGCCGCTGGCCGTGTGCGCGACTTTGGCGCCTTTAAGGGGGGGGGCGGGGTTAAAATGCGGTTTTCCCTTGCCATCCGGAATAATATTTTGTCGGAGTGCGATCTATTTCTGGAGATTCGTTCCGACTGCCGGTAAGTTAATTTTTTTTTTAAATCGCCCGACTATTTCTGCGCTGCAGTAAAATTAATATGAGCTCTTAATGCCGTGAACGCTGACAACGGGGACGGATTTTATGTAGGGGACAGGTAAGTGAAAGCTGTTTATTTTTACATATAAACTTGCTTGTTTAGGGGACTTTAATCAAGATTTCATGTTGCGAAACGGTGATTTATTCCCCATACGAATCGGCAGAATTTTTCCTGCCGATATTGGGTTTAAATTCACCGCAACATTCCAATCCATCGCGTTCCAGAAAAACCCACTCGCAAGCTGTTTAAAATGCCCATTAATTTACAGGCATTAAACACAAAATTCCTTCAATTTGGCCTATAAATTAATGACAATTAGATTTTAAAATCATGTTATATTGTGAATTCTTGTGTGAATGTTATTTGGACACTTAGGCTTTAAAAAAAGTTAATATTTTCTTAAGAAATGGATAGATGTTTAGATCTAGTAATTGAATTTTGTAATTAGCTACAATTGGGTAACTAACTAATTATATGCTTTAATTTCAGGTCATCCAAGTAAGATTGTTTCATATTAGTTTCAGAATGCTTCAATCTATAATAACTGAACAGTTCTCCTAATTTTTAAGAAAATTATGGGCTTTTGACTGTCCTCGATCACAACTTTTGTGTTAAGTCAATGGAAAAGCAATAGGGAACAAGATGCTAATTTCCGCGTATGAAAATGGCCATAACCTTTTTTAATACTGAAGTTATGAAAGTGAATTAGGTGTCTAATTAAACTTCTTTGTTTGCTTTATCTGATGGGATAAATTGCAGACTTGATTTTCAAAATCTCAAAATGTTGTAACATTGCTACACATACCGTTCCCCCACAACACTGATTAAACCAAAGATCATAGCATGCATATGGTCCAGAGACCTTTCATTGCGCATTGTCGCTCATTTCATACGCAACTTCCCTTTTTAATAAAAAAATTAAAAAAGCACCTTATTTATTATAAACAACGATCATAATGGTCAATCATAGAAGGCTGAGGCAGACCAGGATAAACTGCTGCAAATCCAGCGGCTGACGTTGCGGAGGTCGGGGTCTGATTCCTAAAATGGCGGCCGTGACGTTGCGTTGCGTTACGTGCTTGACGTCAACCCATTGGATGTTGTGGGCGGGGCCGGTGTGCTTTGGTGATGACGTCGCCGTCGGGAGGGGAGCGGGAGCGCGAGCGCGAGGATGACGCGTGACGCTGCAGCGGAGGTGAATGGGAGCGGGAGCGCGAGCGCGCCGATGACGCGTGACGCTGCAGCGGAGGTGAATGGGAGCGCGAGCGCGCCGATGACGCGTGACGCTGCAGCGGAGGTGAATGGGAGCGAGCGAGCGCCGGCTGCCGGGTGAGTGCAGCAGGTGAGGGCCGAGTGGCCGCAGCGACCGGGCCCCGGGCCCAGACGGACCAAGACACCACACCACACCACACCATGTTGAAAGGCGACCGTTCGATCCATTCGCCGACTTTGGGGTCGCCCCACTGCTGGTGTCACCCTCCCGAAGGAGCGGCCCGTGAGGCGATGGTTCTCCCTCCTTCCCTCCCTCCTCATTGACCAGTGGGCTGGTTCCTCACCCACCGCCCGCCCTCCTTCCTTCCCTCCCTCCCTCCCTCTGGCCAGGTCCTGGGGGGTGAGGGCACAACACACCGTGCGCTCTTTTTAACCCGGTGTCAGAGGTGGCCAGTCTTAGTCTCTTGGTCCTCCAAATTGGAATTTAAACTGGAGGTGGACGGGGCTGGCTTTCGATTGATCCCGCTTGTCTGGGTCTGAGCGTAGTGTACAGACAAACTGCCAGAAGCCCAGGCTTCAACTTGGTCATCAGTTGAAAAGAGCGGCCACGGACTAGACGGGCTGAACCGGGAGAAATCTCCATTGGTCCCACCCCACCCCCCCCCTCAGGCGACCCAGTTTTCTGTCTCCAAAACACACGTGTGATCGTGTGTTAATTGGGTACAGCGAAATACCCTTGGGTGAGAGATCAAATCTAGGAAGAGTTGATAAGAATGCAGGGAGAATAAACAAAATAATGAATGTAGGATTAGTACAAATCGCTGGTTGATGATTGGTGCGGACTAAACCATATGTTTCTATGCTGTGGATTCCTGTGATTTGAGATGTACTATGTTAGGGCAAAGCATCATTACTATTTTAACATTGCTGTTTTCGTGTTCAAAATTCTTCCCTCTCTATAACCTCTCCAGTCGGATGACCTTTTGATGAAGCATCCCTCACTTTCTTTGCCCTATCACTGGTACATATAGCTGTTTTCTTCCTTTGAGAATGTGTTCCCTTTCTAAACCTCAAAAAATCCCACTTGTGTCGTTTTGATACTCCTCAAATCTTGCTCACGACCATGTTTTCTGTTACCTTCCTAATAATCAGCAGACATTGGTAACTCTGATAAGCAATTGAATGTAAAATTAATAAATTTATGACCCACGCAATAGACCTGAACCATTAATTGATATATGTCTTCCAAGGCAAAATAAATAACAACCAGAATATCAGAAATATTGTGCTGTTTTCTGGAGAATTCTCAGAGCAACTGCAGGGTATTTTGAAAGAATGAATTTTATTTAAAACGGTGTGTGGTCCTACATGCTGAATATAGGAAGTTAGGGAGTAATTTGCAGGACCTCAGAGATGTCAGGATTACTCCCAACTCATGTCCTAGCAGGAGTAGAAATAGCAAGACCTATCAGATGAACATGTGGTTAGAGAGCTGATGTACACGGTATGGATTCAGATTCCTAGGACCGGGATGGGTTCTGGGACAACTGGTCCGTTCGCAACTGGGAAGAACCAGGACTGAATTTCTTAAGGACGTGATGTTTTTTCTCCTGTATTCCAGGAAGATTGAGGGATAGAAATGCGATTATTAAGATAAAAAAGGAAGAACCAAGGAAAAATTAAAAAACAAAAAGGAAGCAAGGGTTAAGGGGCCATTATTCATAAAAGGTTAGTAGATCTACATGATATTCAACAAGATAAGCCCGAAAACATTGTGGTGTAATGCAACATAGTATATTTGCAATGATATAGATCAAATAACAGCACAAAAAGATGTGAAGTATCATGATTTTGTTTATTGTTCGAAAACATTGTTGCAGGGTAATCAAGGATAGGATTTGAACATCAGGCGAAATTCAGTATTTAGGATGGACCTGCAAACAAAGAGACGGATAGTATTTTTTGTTCAGGAGGAAATCAGTATAATGGTGAAGAAGGACATTAGCTTGGGAAATTATCATGTGAAATCTAAACAACTGGAGCTAAGAAACACCAAGGAGCAGAGAATATTTGTGGGAAATGAGTGCAGGCCCACCAACAAGGTAATATGGGGGGTGGGATTAAATAGTAAGATTAAACGAGAACTTACCAGTTCGAAGTTTGATCGTTATTTTATGAGGAGTAACGATGAGGGAATACGTGAAGAAGCCCCGCCTGGCGCTGGAACGGCATACTTCAAAGCAGCGGCATGAAAAACACAGAACATAATAGCCGGAGTAAGATAGTAAGGCTCAACATAGATTTAGAACTACCAGATGATCATTTATTTTATGAGGGTCGGGAGTGGAGGGCACATAATCCCTCATCCTTACTCCTCATAAAATAACGATCAAACTTCGAACTGGTAAGTTCTCGTTTAATCTTACTATTTTACTTCGGAGTCACGTGAGTGACTACGTGAAGATTTTGAAGCTTTCTGTGTTTTTTATGTCGTAGACTCATTCATACGACACTCTGGCTCATTCAACACAGTAATGAGCAAAATAAACACATTTTTTTCCTCCAAACATTGCCTCGAGTTATGTGATAATTTATTTCACCTTATAAAAGAATAAAAGTAATGCCCTTTCTATTGAAAGGCAAATTTATCACAAAATATCAATTGATATATATAGAGAAACATAGAAATTAGGTGCAGGAGTAGGCCATTCAGCCCTTCGAGCCCGCACCGCCATTCAATATGATCATGGCTGATCATCCAACTCAGTATCCCCGTACCTGCCTTCTCTCCATACCCTCTGATCCCCTTAGCCACAAGGGCCACATCCAACTCACTCTTAAAATATAGCCAATGAACTGGCCTCAACTACCCTCTGTGGCAGAGAGTTCCAGAGACTCACCACTCTCTGTGTGAAAAAAGTCTTTCTCATCTCGGTCTTAAAGGATTTCCCCCCTTATCCTTAAGCTGTGACCCCTTGTCCTGGACTTCCCCAACATCGGGAACAATCTTCCTGCATCCACCCCTTAAGAATTTTGTAAGTTTCTATAAGATCCCCTCTCAATCTCCTAAATTCCAGAGAGTATAAACCGTAGTCTATCCAGTCTTTCTTCATAAGACAGTCCTGACATCCCAGGAATCAGTCTGGTGAACCTTCTCTGCACTCCCTCTATGGCAATAATGTCCTTCCTCAGATTTGGAGACCAAAACTGTACGCAATACTCCAGGTGTGGTCTCACCAAGACCCTGTACAACTGAAGTAGAACCTCCCTGCTCCTGTACTCAAATCCTTTTGCTATGGATATAATATAATTATATCTAATATAATTTGATGGTATGAACAAAGCAACAATTATAGAGAACCCAACACTCCGTGTCCAATCCTGACACCATGACTGGTTCCATTTAATTTAATATTTATTTTACACCCTTCTGTGGCCTTGAATCTTTGCTCGAGCAGCTCATCCTATGCCATTCCTGTGAATGTATCTACCTCCTTAACAGAGTGATTTTCCACATTTCAGTGTCTAGTTCCACTGAGTGTTATTCCATTTTTAACCATCTAGAATACATTTCTCTAGAACCATCAGTTTTTACTGAAACCTAATGTGTTTTTTTGTGTGTAATAAGTAGTGCTTTCTCACCACCACAGAGACTCTTACCTACTTCAACATATTTCATCAATGTTGACTCACACACAATTTATGGCCGACAAGATATGCTTATAGGTTTACCTTGGTTTCAGCTCCTCTTGGTCTGCTTTGTTTTGTAAATTCATAAACATATATGATAATGTAATCTGTATCCACATGCAATTATAACGTAATATTTGCAATGTTTGCACTCTTATGTTGATACTAAAGTCATGAGCATTATTACTTTCAATGTTAACTTTTTTGAATCATTGATAGAATTGGAGTCCATTGCCTAAGGCAATTCAGGACTATATTGATATCCCGACTTATGTCTTGCAACTTTGGGCAGATTATATATATATATATCTACATATATATCCCTTTTTTCATATCGGGATATTATGAATGAACCCGATAACATTTTGGTTAGTAGATTGTCCGTAAATAGGACGATAACACTCTGAGCCCTACTATTGGCTCTATCAATTAGATACTCAGAAAAAATGCAATCCACAAGGAACTCACATATATCTAATATGACAAATAACTTTACTGTCTACACAGACTTCCAATTTCTTATAACAACATTTTGTTTTTTAAAACTTATTTCTCCAAATTGCAGGTATAACACTTCTTTTATACATAATTATTTTATTGTTATGTTGTTATATTAGTTAAAACATTCATAGACTTCTTTGACCATCAACTGTTGTAATGGTCTGGTCAACCTGCAGATAGTCAAATTCATATTTTCATGTCATGGATGCCTTTGTACAACAATAAATTACTGCAACTATGAATCATCACAAGTATTTCAACATCACTCAATATTTATGAAAACCATGAAGGTCCGTTTTGGGCCACCAAAGCGCCTCTGGCAGTATCCTGCTACATTTTCATCAGACACTGCCCTATCAGACAAAAAAATGAGGAACATAAAAGAACATCTTTCCTCAAGTAATTGAGAAATGCATCCACCTTTCCTGTTCTTGGTTTACCCACGAGAACATTTGAAAGATCGGTGATTTAATCTGTATACAACCAGATTAATCGTAAGTAATCCATATTAATGACAATGTATTTTCCCTCCTTAATTTGTTGTCTGCGATAACATTGTCTCGTTGTTAGAGATAAACAGCTGGACTAAAACATTTTAGAATATGCCACATCTGTTTACTCATATAACCACATGATTATTATTTTACTTATCTTATGTGATTTAATATATGCCACAGCCGTGGTATTGTTCACCTTGATATGACATGGACACTTCCATAATAGAACAATCGATATTTAATCCATAACTCCTTATACTTCAATAATTAATACAAATGTTTGGAGAAATTTCTTAGGACAATCCATTTGCAATTACCTGGTATTATTGTCCGTAGTCCCAACAAGAGACGTATCAATTATCTTTATAAGAATAGATATTATTCTTATCTTACCCAAATATTCACAGAAGCTGTCCATCATCTGTTAATACTTGCTTCAGCTTGCAACAGCTGCTAAGCTTATAGTTGAAGCAGCTTGTGAACCTTTTTTATCAATTACTTTAATAATGATAATGTATCATTTAGTATTTGCATAGGCCTCTCACAAAGGCATACATATTCTTATAAGCTTCTGTATTCCTTCTTTTGGAGCTTTATTTACTCTTTACCTAGGCTCCTTTCTAATGGAGGGACAGAGTATGTCAACAAAGCAATGAGACATATTTGTATCATGGAACAATTTTCCCCCTCTTATGGTGCTGAATTTCTCCTAAATCCAGAATAGTTATTTATGAATGCCTAAACATAGGCTTTATGTGATGGGTCAGGTCCTTGCCTTTCAACAGGCTTGTAATTGCAGCACTAATTTGCAGCTGACTCTTTATAACCTTCCAATTTAAATGTGATCAAGATAAACCATGACCATGTCCTCATTAGTGCAAGTGCTGATCTTTTTATCAGTACAATTGTTCTTCCAGTTTCTGTTTAACAGCCTTGAACTGGTTTTAATCCTTTAGACAATGTTTTAACTTGCACAGCTTGACCCATTTTAATTAATTTCAAGCACCTGTAGTATTTGATTAACAATTTGTTAATAACAACTGTATTTCAATGTTGAAAATTTTTCCATTTTAATAAAATGTTTTAACACTGTGAAAGTGTATATAAAATGATGTTTTGTATGGTTTATGCCATCACATCTTTACACTGAGGTAATTTTATAATACATATATATGTACGTACCCCTTCTTTATTGGAGTTACTTTGGGTGCAAACCTAAAATCATTTTTTTTTAGGTTTTCTTATACAGGTGAACCAATTCCATATAACATATAACCATATAACAATTACAGCACGGAAACAGGCCCTCTCGGCCCTTCCAGTCCGTGCCGACCATTTGTTTTTCCCTAGTCCCATCTACCTGCACTCAGACCATACCCCTCCATTCCCTTCACGTCCATATACCTATCCACTTTAGTCTTAAATGTTAAAATCGATCCTACCTTCCTTCTACAATTTTTTGTAGTCCTTAGTTATATTAAATTAATGATCATAATACACCTGTAATCTCCCACAATTGGAGATTTCATCAACTTATTTTGTAACAAGTTGTTTGCACCTCTTCAACATCAAGCCTTCTTTTCCCAATTATATGGGTTCAGATAAGGCTATGTTGGATAATATTTATTTATCATACTTCTGCCTTTGTTTTGATCAATTATCAAATCTTTATATTGGATCATAATTTTCCCCCCAAAGTTTAAAGACCAATAGTCTGTTCTTTTGTAATCAATGTTTTGATTTATCATAAGGCAGGTTTTATTCCATAATAATCAGGAGTTTAACATAACCTGATTTGTATTGATCTGCAAATCTAGAGTGCAGATTTGGTCCCTATACAATTACATATATATAACTAAAATTAATATTATATATTTCTTCCCATTGAGCTCCACAACCTGATGGCAATTTATTTTTATTTTAAATGTATTGGTTATTTGCACAATGTTTTATTTGTTTTCCATTGAATAGTGATGCCATGCACCAGTTTGAAATACTTTGAAATCGTATTTCCTTATATCTCATATAATTGAGACATGGATATCATAAATGGATTCACCGTTGATATCTTTATAAAACATAAAAGTTTTATCATATTCTGCTGTTTCAACCATAACAGCTTTGGTGAGACCAATTAATTTTTGGTTTCCATGTTTACTTTCCATGGCCTCAACTCATTTCATTCGGGTGTTGTACCTAGTACACTATATATATTTTGTGTGAGGTGTACCAGTTTTATTATTATAACCATAACAGCTTTAGTACCAACCTAATTTGGTTTCCATATTTTCCATGGCCTCACTTCTTATCAGGTGTTGTATATAGTACACCTGTGTATATATATATGTGTGTATATATATATTATATTTTTTTTTTTTGGCTGTGGTGGGTACTTTATGACCAGTCACCACTATCAGTGCACTTTTAGGGTCAGTTTTCCATTTTGTTTTTATTGCCCTTGTTACTCCTGAGTTTTTCCCTCAAGGAGACTACCTCCAAACATATATGAGGTAGATATTCCCACAATATTTCATCATATATATTAATATATGAAACCCCCTTAGGGTAGGTTAGGGAATGTTTTTGGGCCTTTTAACCCTTATTGGTTGAATTTTTTATTTACTTTATTTTATTTTTTTTTTTTGAATCTTTTTCCATTATTTTTTAAGCCATAAAGCTTTTTTAGTCTGAAGGCCTTTTATTGAACTTTTTAAATTATGGCCTTTCTGACTTTATAAAATTCCCCCCCCCCCCCTGCCAAAAGTTTGTGGAGCGACTAAAAGTCTTCCTAACGTAATTTTGACGGCCACCGGTATCGGAACCGGCTCCGTAATCTCCCGTCCCGATCGCTTCCCCTGGGACGTTCTTTTAAAACTCCGTTGTTTTTTTTAATTTTTTTTGTACAGAGTATTTTCTTTTTATTTTAACTTTTACTTATTTTTTGTTTTAAAATTCGTTTTAAATCCTGGTGTTCAATACCAGCCACGGAGTTTTTAGACCCTGAAAGTTTTTCAACTGCACTTACCTGCGGGTCCGTACCTACAGCTGTCGAGGAGCTGCCTCTGCAGCTCATGCTCTGCCGTCAGCGTCGACGTAATGCCGTTCCAGCGCCAGGCGGGGCTTCTTCACGTAGTCACACACGTGACTCCGAAGTAAAATAGGAAATTTACGATGCATGCATAAAGGATACAATTGTAATTGTAGGTGATATGATTGGTCAAACCATATTAGCAATAATACTATAGAAAAATAATTCCTGCAGTTTTTATGTGTTGCTTTTTGTTTTAGACTAATGCATTGAGGCATAAATTAGGCTGAATGCTGTAGTGTGAAATCCCTTAGTGAAGATCAAACAAAACATAAATAAGGAAAGGTTGGACGAACTTGAATTTTTAGTTATACAGAGATGATGGACAAACATGAATTGTTTTCTCTTTAGCATCGGAGGCCGAGGGGTGACCTGATAGAAGAATATAAAACTATTAGAGGCATAGATGGGGTAGATAGTCGGACGTTTACCCAGGATGGGAATGTCATATAGTAGAGCACACAGATTTAACATGAGAGGTGATAGGGGGAAGCCAAAAGGAGTTTTCTGATTTCAGAGGGGTTTTTTTGTTTCAATTCCTGCAGATTTAAAAATGGCAAATATAACCTCACTTTTTTTAACAAAAGAGAGAAAAAAAGTATCAGGGACATACAGACCAGTTAACGTAACATCAGTAGTGGGGATAAGTCTATTATAAAGTAAATGTAAAGACAGAATACCTGGAAAGATTAACAGTATCTGCAAAGTCAACATGGATGTACGAAAGAGAAATCGTGTTTAACACATCTACTGGAATGTAGTTGAAAGGGGAGATCCTGTAGATGTGGTGCGTTAGGACAAATTCTTGGGATGATGGGAATATTGGGTCTGAGGAGAGATTGGGTCAGTTAGGCCTACATTCTCTGGTGTATAAGAGAGAGGGGGATCTCATAGGAACCTACAACATTGTATCATGGATAGACAGACTAGATATCAGTCATTAAAAATATTCTACCTGTGAGTCAGGAATCAAGGGTCACAGACTCAGCTTTGCCATTTAGAATCAAGATTAGGAGACATTTCTTAATCCAAAGGATGGGAAACCTGTGGAATTAGCCACCAAAGAAATCTACGGAGGATTAGCTGCTCAATAACCTTGAGAGGGTAGATATATTTCTGAATGCTAAGAAAACAAAGTCCTGAAGTACAACACCAGGCATGATCATATTGAATAATTTGAGCCCCTATTTCCTATGTTTTCATTGGGTCGTTTTCAAATGCGCCTCACCCCTCCAAGCCTGAGCTGACTATTGCGCATCCGTGTTACAATAATCCTAGTTTTTTATTTCTCTTTAAGTCCCCAGAGATTCTACCATTCCTCTACATTGTTAATTTACTAAATTGCACATTTTTGGTCTGCGGGAGGAAGCTGGAAAATCCAGCGGAACTCGTATCGTAAACGAGAGAAAGTGCAAATTCCACAAAGACGTTCCCTGAGTCTCTGGTGCGGTGAAGCACCAGCTCTACTAATTGTACCATCATGCTGCAAAATGTTTCTATGTGACATCATGTGGATTTCATTAGTGAGATGTCATTTTGCATGGTAAACAGCCAAATAGGCCTTTGAAAGCTCTTTGGTTGTAATTACTGGACTAAAGAGAATTTGGTTGTAATTACTGGACTTTTTTTTTTTTTTTTAATATATAAATTATGATGTTTTTATGCGATTTACCATGATTTTATATATATTTATGATATTTGAGATGCAATGCATTTTTTAATGTAATGTTGCCCCTTGTCTGGACCTCGAGTCCGTAATAAAGTTATTATTATTATTATTAAAGATATTTATTGAAAGCTGTTTGGGATTATCGGCTTCTTAAAATGATGGTTAACTGAAGAACTTGCCTATGCCCATTGATCTCAAGTGCATGTAGCCATGTCCACGGAATTGTCTTTTTGTTATGAGTATAGCCTCATCATTTTGCACATACAGTTATATTGGCAGTCATAGAACCGCATGGAAAGTGAGCTGCTTCTATGTAATAGAATTTTAGCTTTTTCCACTTTTGCTTTCTCCCATTAGCCCAGCATATTCCTTTTTCGCCCAACTATCTTTTGAATGTTTTAATTTAGTCTCCCTCCATTCCTGCCTTGGCAGTCCACACCCAGAAGGGGCTGTCCCACTTGGGCGACCTAATCTGCGAGTTCTGGCGAGTTTGCCCTCGACTCGTACTCGCAGCATGGCCAACACGAGGTCATAGGAGGTCTTTGTAACTCTCTTTCATGCTCGAGAGTAGTCCCCGTGTACTCGAGGCCTCAGCTAGGGAGCGGCATATTTTTCAACATGTTGAAAAATGCCCGTGAGTAAAAGAAGGTCGCTGTGGAAAAAATCGATACGTTTTTTACTCCTAGGTTTAGTCGTAGTAGGTCAGCATGTTAGTCGTAGGTAATCAAGGGTAGTCGAAGGTAGACGTAGATAGTCTTCATCATAGTCGAAGGGAGGTCGAAGGAGGCCGTCTTCGCTCTCCACTATTCGGTGTCCAATTTTCCCGAGGTTAGTCGAAGCTGGTCTTCAACATAGTCGACGGAGGTCTTCAACATGACATTTTTTCAAACTCTTCTAAACTCGCCAATTAGGTCGCCCCAGTGGGACAGCCCCTTAACACTTGCTGCTTAAAATAAATATTGTTTTGTTTTTATTTTATTAAATCAACATCATCCTATAGCCTTTGGGTCTTGACCTTTCTATCAATAGGAACAGTTTCTCTTTATCCACCGTTAACCATGATTTTAAATAACATTCAGATCCCCTGTTACCTCCACCAATTCAAAGACAATCTCCCCAGTTTTCCCATCTTTGTATATTACTGAAGTCCCTGAACCTTGGAATCTCTTCTGCACCCTATCATAGAAACATAGAACATAGAAAAACAGATGCAGGAGTAGGCCATTCGACCCTTTAAGCCAGCACCGCCATTCAATATGCGCCATGGCCATTCAATATGATCATCTAAAATCAGTACCCCGTTCCTGCTTTTCCCCCCATATTCCTTGATTCCTTTTGGCCTAAGAGCTAAATTTATCTCTTGAAAATATCCACTGAATCGACCTCCACGACCCTTTACTTCTTCCTAAAGTGTGGCACATAGACCTGGACACAATAGTTGTGGCTGAAACATAGTGTTTGATAGAGGTTCATCGTGATTCTTTTACTCTTCCACTGTATGTCTCCAATTATAAAAGCTGGAATCGTACAGACATTTTAAATCACTTTCTCAATCTGCCCTGTCTTTTCCAACTATTTATGCACACACAGCTGTTTCTGATTTATTTTTCCACCTTTGTTCCCTTTTTTCCTTAATTCTGTTTTTCTCCTCTTTCTGTTTTACCCTTTTTTTTTCTCTCTTCATCCTTTCATCGTTACTTCTTATTGTTGTGGTCGTGGTGCTATTTATGGTGTAGTTCATGATTGTTGAAAGCCACATTTGGTTAGAGGTATAGAGAGTATTTTTGGTCTTACTATTCTCATTATGCGGGTCATTAGCCAGAATTATTTCATATTTTCAGTTCCTGGATTTTTTTTGTTTATCGCTGAATTTGTGCATTTTGTACTGCTGAACATGTCTAATGTGCTCACCAGATGGAAGTTGTTTGGTTAATTTTTAATCAGTGTGATTGTTAATCGGGAGTTAGATTACGTGAATAGTCACAGATCTAAGATACGGAGATTTATGAAGCACAGTTAAGCACATTTTGTAAAACATTTACATTCACTTTGAACTCTGAAACGTAGTCATGTAGTTTGAAGTAGGAATTGTATGTTAAAAATTCAGATTTTGTTATTTCATTGTTTGGAATTGATTTACAATCTTTTTTTCATGCAATTTTTGTTTCTTCAGATTCAACATGTCAAGACCTACAAGTGTGTCCCCACGACCTGGCAGCGCCCAGTCAAGCCAACCTGCCTCTAAAGCTAAGGGATTTAAAGATATCCGGATTGATGAAGAAGTAAAAATTGCAGTAAATATTGCCCTAGAGAGATTCCGTTACAGCGATCAAAAAGGTGGATGGAGTAACAGTGCATTTGTTACTGAAATATTCTAAGATATGTGATGGCATGAAATAGCTATTAGATACTCATTTTAATATAGTATTATCTGACTAAAGCAACTGAATAATAAAACATAACAACTTGAATTCCACATTCTATTGGGGCTATAATTGAAGGGCAGAATTAATTCCTCCCATATCATAGGATGATGGTTAAATTGCCAGGCTAGTATCCAAAGCTTTTAATGCAATCTATTGATTGCACTGCAGCAACTACCTGCCTCACTGAGGACTGTGGCACTTTATAAAAAAGGGTTTGAATATAGGACGTTCTTAGATACTATAATATGTGGAAATGAGTAATGAGCTACACTGTTCTCATGGTGGCAATTATTGTTAAGAGTTAAAGTCAATGCATATGATAATACTATCCCATTTGAGCACTACAGTGGTTTTTTTTTAAATGTTTACCAGAATGTCCTTGGCTCACTGGTGGTACTCTTCCCTTTGGATCAAATGATTATTGGTTAAGAACCATTTAAGATTTAAATAAATTCTTCATGCAAGTCGTAGTACTGGAGGAAGTTATATAGATAATAAAGTGCTCCCTTAAGACTACTTGTTCAAGATACTGTTGTTATGCAGGATGTAAAGATCCCTTCACAAGATTTGCATAACAAACGGGTGTCAGGTTATTGGAAGAAGGCAGGAGAATAGGGTTGAGAGTAAGCATGCAGGTACAGCAGGCAGTGAAGAAAGCGAATGGCATGTTGGCCTTTATAACAAGAGGAATCGAATATAGGAACAAAGAGGTCCATCTGCAGTTGTATAGGGCCCTAGTGAGACCACACCTGGAGTATTGTGTGCAGTTTTGGTCCCCTAATTTGAGGAAGGACATTCTTGCTATTGAGGGAGTGCAGCATAGTTAATTCCTGGGATGGCAGGACTGTCATATACCGAGAGAATGGAGCAGCTGGGCTTGTTCACTCTGGAGTTTAGAAGGATGAGAGCGGATCTCATTGAAACATATAAGATTGTTAAGGGCTTGGATACACTAGAGGCAGGAAACATGTTCCCGATGTTGGGGGAGTCCAGGACCAGGGGCCACAGTTTAAGAATAAGGAGTAAGCCATTTAGAACAGAGACGAGGAAACACTTTTTCTCACAGAGAGTGGTGAGTCTGTGGAATTCTCTGCCTCAGAGGGTGGTGGAGGCAGGTTCTCTGGATGCTATCTAGAGAGAGCTAGATAAGGCTCTTAAAAATAGCGGTCAGGGGATATGGGGAGAAGGCAGGAACGGGGTACTGATTGGGGATGATCAGCCATGATCACATTGAATGGCGGTGCTGGCTCGAAGGGCCAAAAGGCCTACTCCTGCACCTATTGTCTATATTGAGGGAGAGATAGATCAGCCAAATTGATTGGCAGAGTAGACTTGATGGGCTGAATGGCCTAATTCTGCTCTTATGAACATAACAGATATTAAGGGAATCAAGGAATAAAAGGTGAGAACAATGTATAACCCATGATCTAATTGAATGAAGGGATAGGTGCCAAAGGTTGAATTGTCTAGTGCAGCTTCTAGTTTGTAAGACTTTTCCTTATTTTCTGACCAGTATTTATCCCTGTCAAGTTAACATGAAAGGTTATCTGGATGTTTGTGGGACTTCGATGAGGGAAAATTAGTTGCAACAAACATGTAAGTTACAAAAGAGAATCAATGCTCCTTGTTATCAAAAGTTGGACATGTTGTTTGCATTATTTTACTAGAGCTGTAACCCAGAAGACATCTACTTAAACTCCAAAAGGAGGAAATTAAATTGTTTTATTCAATAAAAAAGATTTAAACTATATTTTCAGTAATGTTGTTTTTGAAACCAAGAGCTTGTAAAAAGATCAACTTTTCAATGTTCTTTGAACAAGGAAATTCGCTTTCTTTAACTATTCCAGAGTAATACAATATAGTTCACCTAACTAGCCCGGCAAGTCACTCAGTTGTGAGACAATAGTGTGAGGCAATTGCAATGTTCACGTCTCATGAATTAATTTTTTTTAAACCTCAAAATGTTTGTTAATTTGTGCTGGTTTGTTTCAATAATGTGTTGTAATGGCTAAACATTAGTCATGTCTATCTTCCTTTATCATGTCAGTCTTGAATTATTTCCTTTCAGGATTAACCCGCTCATTTCTGGTGCTTGATCTGTTCTGATACAATTTTAAGATTTTGCAGTTAATTTATCCATATTACACAACACCATGCTTGTTTGTGTTAGTTGCTATCTCACGTGACTTGCCTCTTGCAAGTTTACATAGGTTGCCATGTTATGGTCAATATCATGAACAACAGTCTCAAGGACGGCATTGTGGTGCAGCTGTTAGAGCTGCTGCCCCTCTGCGCCAAAGACCCCGGATCAATCTCGACCCCGGGTGCTATCCATGTCTGTGCGTCAGGGAGAGGATGGCACTGGTGGTTGTAGGATTAGGTTTACAGGCAAGCAAGCAAGTTAGCTGCCTATGCAGTGCAATAGGGCAGCAGACAAGGGTGTACCAAATGAAGAAAATACAAATAATTGGAATAACTGAACAGAGGAAGTTTATAGAGCCTTAATTCAGCTTCCTATGTTTTATTAACAACAGATTTCCTGGTTGAAGGTCTTTGAAAGTTACTGCTTTGGTAATAACTAGAATGAACTGATGAACATAATTGGGGAATTCAAAGTGCTGGAGTATTTCAGCGGTTCAGGACATGGGTAGGTGATGTTTTGGGTCAGGACTCTACTTCAGTCTCTGTCCTCCAGAGTTGCTGCCTGACCCGCTGAATTACTCTAGCACTTTGTGTTCTATGCAAGATTCTAGCATCTGCAGTCCCCTTTGTCTATAATTGAGGAGTAATTTGTTTTACCATGATTTGCAGGATTGGAGGTTTTAGCAATATGCTGTGGGATCTACCTGTGGTGAACCAAAGACATTTCAAAATGTGAGAATTAGTACAAATTTCAGTTGTGTTATATCTCAACAATGAATCATTTTTTTCTTTCTAGAAATGGAATTTCCATCCTCTTTGACGAGTACAGAAAGAGCATTTATTCATCGTCTTGCCCAGTCCCTCGGCCTAATCTCTAAAAGCAAAGGGTAAGATGGAAATTTCTCACATGTTTGATGCTATTAATTTTTTTGGATACCAAGGCTATAAAACAGTTGTTAAAAATCCAGTTTATAAATATCTAGAACAAATAATATACATTCAAGATGTAATTCAATGATACTTTATCAATGATTTAATAATACTTTATTGTCAGATGTACCTAGGTACAGCAAAATGTTGTGTATTTATTTATATATTTATTTTAAATATGATAAAGGCTAAACACATTCTCTTTTCAACTATTTGTACCATAGCTGTGATAACTAAAACAGTTATTGAAGTTATGTAAATATTATTTCACGTTTTCATAAATGTATAATTCATGAGAGCCACATTGTATATTGTAAGTATCATAACTTTCTGTAAAAATGTCTTTAAGAAACATCTGTTTCATTTTGTTTTCCCCTTTCAGAAAAGGGGCACATAGATTTCTTACAATAAAGAAAAAGGATGGTTCTGAGATAGCTCAGACTGTCATGACCTGCACACTGACTCACAGCATGAAACATGCTATACGCAATCTAATTCAAAGGTTTCCTGTGACAAATAAAGAACGCACAGATCTTTTACCAAGAACGGAACGTGGGAATGTATTAACTGTTGAAGCAGGTATGTACCACTGTCTGTTTTGAAGGGTGAAGGTATGTTAGGAATAAATTTTCTCAGTTTTAATAATTACATTTTGAAATTAGTTTTGCCAATTTTTGAAGATTTGAAAATGTTGTTGCACAGCTTGCATTTTTGTTAATACTCAAAATGTATTGATGACCACAATATGTAATTATCTAGATTATAATTTATTTAAAATAATTGGGTTGCTGATGTTGATAAAAAATATTGTTAATTGCGAAATTGAACATTGGAAGTGAGCAACAAATCTTATGTATTTTGTAATTGATGCCATCTTTAGATAAAAAATTGTAAGGGTAAAATGTTGGTGTTTCATAATGATTTCACTTCTTCTGGTGATAAACAGGAACACTTATCAAAGCGTGAAGAAGAAATTGCATGTTAATCCTTCATAATTTGGACTGATGATGCCAGATTAGCAAACTTTCCACATTATTGAATGTTCATGTTGTTAAAATCTCAAATACATTTTTCATTCCCTTTTATTAGGATACTAGGGAAGGGGGAGAGAGAGTGGGAATGGGGGAGAGGGGGTGGAGAGAGAGGGGAGAGAGTAGAGGGGAGAGGAGGTGGAGAGAGAGGACGGGGAGGGGGAAAGGGATGGGGATGGAGAAGGGAGTAGTGGGGTGGAGGGGGGTAGTGGAGGGGGAGAGAGAGAGTGGGGTGGAGGGAGGGCTGAGGGGGAGGGAGAGAGAGGAGGGGGGTAGAGGAGGGGGTGGAGGAGGGGGAGAGGGGCAGGGGGGAGATGGGGTGGAGGGGCAGAAGGGGGGTAGAGAGGGTGGGGTAGAAGGGGGAGGGTTGGAGAGAGAGTAGAGGGGGGGGGAGAGGTGGAGGAGGGGATCCGGGCAAGCAAGTGGGCTGCAAAAAGCGGAGAGAGCCCGGGGAGAGTGCTCTAGTAAACGGCCTGACTCTTGGCATCTCTCAGGTTCTCTTGGGAAACCTGAGTCTGGGCGGATAGCGGCGGGGGGGTGGGTAGCTGTTTGAGGGAAGAGTAGGATAGGAACGGTTAGCAGCGGGGATGAGCGGTTAGCAGCGGGAGGGAGGGGCGGGGGCGGGGGAGGGCAGTGACTTCACTCGCTGTGCGGGGAACATAGCGCAGCAGGCTGCGAGGAGAATGTTCTTCAAAAGCAAGCCGGGAAACTTGTGCACGCCGGTGACCTCGGAAGCGCCTTCGGAAGCCCTCGGGATCTGCAGATCAGAGCTCACTTGCTCGTTCTTTCTCCGTCTTTTGAAGAACCGGAGGGAGGGAGGGGGTGGGTGGTGACGTCACTCCTGGAAAACAGTGCCCGGCAGACAGCGCGTTGAAAATTCTGTGCAGCTTGCCGCGTGGAGCAGAGGCATCTCTGCGTCATCCAGCTCGCATCTGCACGTTAGATTTTAAAAAGATCTCAGATTGGTGAACAATTTTAGTAAAAAAACTCGGGAAATAATGAATCAAATTTTCAGATGCGGCGATTTTCGACATCATGAGGTAAATCTCTACTGGAATATGTAAAAATTTCACCATTAGCGTGTTGGGTTTTGGAGAAGACGTGGTTCACAAGTGAATTAACAAAACATCAGATCATAGTTTTATAAGTATACTAGACCAAGTGCAGACCCGCTGGGTCTGTTCCTGCAACACGTGGAGGGGGGGCGGGGTGGAGGGGGGGCATGCGGCGTCACTGGCACTACCCACCCCCCCCCGCACTCACGCTTGATATTATATTAATATTGTTAATTTGCTCCTTTTACCCCATAACCACCCTATCCACTGGCGCATAGCCCCCAACTCGCAGGCGCATCTGGGGAGGGGGGTTAGAGAGTGAGGGCAGAGAGAATGTGGAGAGACAGAGAGAGAGGGGCAGAGACTGAAGGACAAGAGACAGAGGGAGAGGGGGGTTGGAGGGGAGGAGGAAGGGAGAGAGATGGGAGGAGAGTGAGAGGGGAGGGAGAGAGGGGGCTGAAAGGGGGGGAAAGGGGTAGGGGAGGGGTGGAACGGAGAAGGGGGTTTAAGGAAAAGAGGGCGGGGGGGTGGGGGGGAGGGGGAGAGAGGGGGGGGGAAGAGAGGAGTGGGGTGGGGCGGCTTGTTGCGGTCCCGAGCGAGACCGGAGCGATCCGAGGCCCAAAGATCCTATTGCGAGCTATAGGCTCTTTGCTGAGGACTGCCAAAAGCTTCCGCTAGCGTTACAGAGGATCGGGCCATGGACACGGAGGAAGTCGTCCCCTGTGACGGGTAGAGAGGAGAGGGAGGGAGGAGAGCGGAGGAGGTGAGAAGGGGAGGGGGGGAACGGGAGCCAGGCGTGTGAGTGTGCTGCGAACAGCGGAGAGAGGCAGAAGCGGCTTGACTCGCTGGAAACTGGCAGCTGAGTGAGCAGGCGGCGGGGGACGGGAGGAGCGGGGCTTCACAAGCTGCGCCAACAGGGAGGATAAGCTTTATCAGCGCGCGTGAGCGATCTGCAGAACAAAGATCCTATAGCTGCAGGATCTTTGTTCCGCAGAACTTTCTCGATCTTTCTGCGCGTTTTGAAGAACGGGGTGATGGGTGGGCTAACGTACTTCGTGGAAAACTGAGCATGTGCGTTGACAGCTGCATTAATCCAGAGCGGCGGGGTGGGGGCATGAGGAAAGGCATTGTGAGGTCAGCAGCTGGGCAACCTTAATATTAAAAATAAATGTCAGTTTGGCGATAAATGTTAGTAAATATCTCGGGAAATAATGGACCAAATTTATAGAGGATTGGATATTTGAAATTCTAAGGAAAATTTCTACCAGAAAATGTAAAAATGTGACTGTTATTGTAACGTCAGCAGCTGGGCAGCGGTCAGATTTAATAAAAAAGGTCAGATTGGTCAACAATTTTAATAAAAAAGTCGGGAAAATAATGAACCGAATGTACAGAGGAGTGGATTTCTACACACACACACACACACACACGCACGCACGCAAACCTTTCCTGATGACATAGTTGTCGAAATAGCAGGATTGTGAATGTCTGAACAGTGGAGTACTGGTGTTTTACAGTACTAATCTCTATTGCATTGGTAGAAATCTAGAACAAGCATGTTAATTTCCTTTATAAGTTCCTTTGTTGCAGGTCCGGAGAAACAGGAGTAGGTGACGTTTTGGTTTGATACCCTTCTTTATACCCAGGCTCCAAAGATGTACAGTCCTGTAGGCTAATTGGTCAAATTGTTAATTGTCCCTAGTGTGTGTAGGATAGTGTTAGTGTGCGGGGATTATTGGTCGGCATGGACTCAGTGGGCCATAGGGACCCTAAAAGCCAACTATGTCTCTAAAATAAGCAAAGCTAAGGTCTGTCATACTTGTATAACACTGTACTGTTTTGAGCATTTGCATTGATTTTCAAGTTATCCATCAGTTGGTTTAATTTCCTTTCCCTCCAGAAAACAACCGAGAAATGAATAAAACCAGTGGTAGGCTCAACAATGGCATTCCTCAAGTTCCACCGAAACGTGCAGATTCTGAATTGGATGCTTTTAGACATTCTTTGCCTGTTTTTGAAAAGCGAGATGAAATAGTGAAAATTATAAAAGAGAACAGAGTGATTTTAATAGTTGGAGAAACCGGATCTGGAAAGACTACGCAGGTATGGCCTCCTTAATTATTACAATTTTTTTTTTTTAATAGAGCATTTAGTACTAAATTAGGAGAGGGAACATTACAGCATTATTAAACAAAAGCTAGCAAGAGTAAATTGGGAGCAGTTATTATGTAAGTCTACATCTAACATGAGGGAGTTGTTTAAAGACCAACTGATCAAAGTTCAGGACTGCTATGTTTCAGCAGTGAGCAGAATCAAGGGTGTCAAGGTAAGGGAAACCTGAATGATGAACGAGATTTAACATTGGTAAGAAAGTAAAATGAAGCAAACGTACGGTTTAGAAGATGAAATCAGACAGGAAAATACAGGGTACCCGGACGTGGCGCCGACGGACGAGAAGCTGAAGCAAAGAATAACCGAATGGAAATGAAGCAGAAACGCCTACTAGCCGAAAGGGTGAGACGCCTAAATGCAAACTAACCAAAAGAGCGGGACTCCTAAAAGCCAACTAACCGAAAGGCTGTGTTGCCTAAAAGCAAACTCACCGAATGGCTGCTCCTCCTAAACGCCGTCCACCCGAAAGGCCGCATCGCCTACAAGCCAACGAACCGACTGCCGCTCACCAGAAAAGTCAAATAACGGACACGACGTTGCCGGGGGAGGGACTTGTCAGCGATTGGTCCAGACCCCTGCGTCCATCACTGTGGAGGGATGAACATTGTCCCACACCTCCGCTCCACCCGACCCGCAGCCCACGGAGGGTGGCCGTGGGAGAGTGGGTGCTGTCCCGAGGCGTTGCGCACCTTCGTCCGCTTACAACTTGGTGCTTGGGTTCAGATTGCCCCAGTCACATATGGCTTGTTTGGGGAAATAACCTCACCCTCCCGCCGGTGGAGACGGGAGGTTGGGGGTCATTTTCCCACATAAGCCACAGGTGACTGGGCAATCTGAACCCAAGCACCAAGTTGTAAGCGGCCAAAGGTGCGCATCCCTCGGGACAGCCGCCACTCTCCCACGGCCACCCTCCGCGGGCTGTGGGTCGGGTGGAGCGGAGGTGTGGGACAATTATCATATTGAATGGCAGTGCAGGCTCGAAGGGCCAAATGGCCTACTCCAGCACCTATTTTCTATGTTTCTATGTTCATCCCTCCACAGTGATGTGATGGACGCGGGGGTCTGGACCAATCGCTGACGTCCCGCCCCCCAGCAACATCATGTCCGTTATTTGACTTTTCTGTTGAGCGGTATTCGGTTCGTTGGCTTGTAGGCGACGCCGCCTTTCGGTTAGGTGCCGTTTTGGCAGATCGGCCATTCAGTGGGTTCGCTTTTAGGCAACGCAGCCTTTCGGTTAGTTGGCTTTTAGGCGTCCTGTCCTTTAGGTTAGTTAGGCGTCCCACCCTTTTGGTTGGTTGGCGTTTCAGCATCGTTTCCATTCGGTTATTTGGTGTTTCGGCTTCATTTCCGTTAGGTTATTTGACTTCCACTTCTTTGCTTGGGCTTCTCGTCCATCGGTGTCACGTCCACACACGAAAATAAAGCAAGCGGGAGGCAACTCGAGCAGTGTTAGGAGGATCAGTCGGGTTAAAGAGAATCCCAAGGCATTTTTTACACATATTAAAAACGAGGATAACTAGGGAGAAGGTATGACCACCCAAGGAAAAAAAGAAAATGTTTGCATAGATTCTGAGGATATAGGCAGGTACTGAACATGTACTTTGCATATGTATTTACCGTGGTGACGGATGTGGAGGATCGTAAGATCAATGTAGGGTATGTTAATATGCTAGGGGTTTGAGATCAAAAAGAAGTTGGAGTTGGGTGTTGAAAGGCCTGATTGGATATATCTCAGGGTTGTTGAGAGATGCAAGAGATAGGTGGGGCCATGATGAAGATCTTTGTATCCTATCTAGCCATAGGTGAGGTCACGGACAATTGAGAGTAGCCAATGTTTTCCTTTATTTAAGAAGGGAAATAGAGATTAGGTCAGTGAGCTTTACTTCAGTGTAAAGGGCCTGTCCCACTTTGCGATTTTTTGAGCGACTGCGAAAGTCAGTGACTGAGGCCCTAAAAACCGTCCAGTTGTATCACCAACACGTCAAGCATGTCACCCACCTTCACACTACACCAAAGTATAATAATCACATTGGAAATGAACACCTGCTTCCTTGTCAGTTTGCCCGCTGCTCCAACAGATAGCGCTCTGGGGTTTTTAAGTATGCGTCGCTCTCTGTGAGGTCTCTGTTTCGACTTAGCAGTATCCTGTTTCTATCTCACCACGCACCGCTCCTGTTCTCCCTGCCGAGTTGGATCTCTGCTACAGATATCGTTCTGCTTTCAATTCCAGCCGTTCGTAAATGCCACCCCTCTCCCTCTACATTCAGTAACATGTCCCTTGGACATACCAAGGCCAATAATCTTTCAGCAATCAGCGCCCAGTCCCAGTCCCCGAGATTGCCGCTTCTAAGCATTCTCCTCCGGCTTCAATCTAAACAAGCAAGCTTGTGTTCATCCTAGTGGATTGCTCAGACCCTCTCGCTAGTTATTGGGGGTCTCTTTAAATTGTGATGCATTGCACGTGTGCCGATCTTTGTGATTACAACAGCAATGAGGACTACCCTTGCTAGTCATTCTCACCGTGTGCCGAGTTGCGTGTGTGTATCATAAAAAATAAAACAGCAAAGTTGCAGGTGTGGAAGGTCACTGGCCATCACCCGCAGGACAGCATACGTCTGCGTGTGACAGGGCGCACGGCGTGAAAAGACACCCAGATGTCGCCTGAAGATTTTGAACATTCCAAAATCCAGGGGCGACAGGAAGACACCACGCGTCGCTACATGCGTCACGCCGCGACCACCTCTTTTCAGGCTATTGCCGAAAATGTCACCCAAGTGGGACAGGCCCATACGGAAGCCTCTGGAGAGGATTCTTATTTGCAAGTGAATAGGCTAATTAATGCATTCAGCATCGTTTTGTGAAGAACAGGTCATGTCTTCAATCGATCAATCAGTTTAGTGCAAGTGAAATGAATTTGCCAGCAGCGGTACAATGAAAAAGAACACACAAAAACATCCACCACAGCATTCATCACTGTGGTGGAAGGCACAACATTTGGCCAGTCCTCCTCCATTTTCCCCCACAACATTTGGCCAGTCCTCCTCCATTTAACCCCGTGGTCGGGACTTCAACCCTCTGCAGCCGCCGCTGCGGGCGTCCAGATGAGTAGACAGGGTAAACGTCCAGGTAATTCCTGAATCGGTACTTCCCTAACGGAGACCGCGGCTTCAGGTTGGTGTAGGCCGCAGGCCGGCGGTCGAAGATTTAAAGTCCCCGCCGCGCCGCAGCCAAAAGCACCGCAGGGCCGGCAGTCGAAACTCTCCTCCAGGGATCCCTGGCGAGGGACCCCACTCCTGATGGAAAGTCCCCGCCGTGCCCAAGATAGGAGTAGGCCGCGGGCCGGCGGTCGGAGCTCTTCTCCGGGGTCCCCAACGAGGGATCCCAGGCTGCGGACGCTGCGCCAGCTGGAGCTCTGCAGACCCCGGCTTCAGGCTGCTGCGGGCCAGCGAACAAAGCGCTCCCCTCCGGCGAGCCCCGATGAGTCCGCGCCGAGAGTCCACGCTGCGCCCGCAGCTGAAGCCCCGGGCGCGTCTTCGGGAAAGGCTGCACTGATCCTCGATGTTAGGCCACGGGGGAGGGGAAAAAGCCGCCTCTCCGTGGAAGAGGCGACCTAAGCAGTTTCCCCCTTACCCCCCCATACCACCCCCCGCACAAGACACACAAAGAAACATTAAAAACATACATTTAAACACACTAAAAAAAACAAAAAAATTAGAAAAAATTGACACGTTGCTGGCCTATGCATTTTTTGAAGAGGTGATTAGGGCAGTGGATGTTGCCTCCCTGGACTTCTGTAAGGAATATGACAAGGTCCCACTCTGTAGTTTGCACCAGGTGATTAAGATGTGTGGGATCCATAGTGACTTGATAATGTGGCATATCTATCGTAGACAGAGGATAGACTTCTGGCTGGTCTGTGACCAGTGTTGTTCTGCAAGGATCAGTGCTATGAATTCTGTTGTTTGTGATATAAATGAATGACTTGGACGAACATGTAGATGGATTGGTTGCTAAATAACAGACCACACAAAATTTGGTGGAGTTGTGGACAGTGAATGTTATAGTAGGATATAGATCATTTACAGGTACAGCAGAGAAATGGCAGACAGAGTTTAATCCAGTGTGAGGTGGTGTACTTTGGGAGGTCAACTGTAACAGAAAAGGAGACAGGACCCTTAACTGCATTGATGTACAGAGGGATCTTGGGACCAAGTCCATAGCTCCCTGAAAGTAGCAGCACATGTAGAGAGATTAATAAAGAAGGTGTACAGTATGCTTGCCTTCATCATTAGGAGCATTGAATGTAAGAGTCTGGACGTTATGTTACAGTTTTATAAAATTTTAGTTAGGCCACATTTCAAATATTGTTTCAAATACAGTTCTGGTTCATTAGATTCATTAGAATATTGACTGGATTGGAGGGTATTAGCTTTAATAAGAGCTATAGAGTTATACAGCGCAGAAACATGCCTTCCGGCTCAAATTCATCCATACCGACCAAGGTGTTCCATTTGCCTGCGTTTTCCCATATGCCTCTAAACCTTTCCTATTCATGTACCTGTCCAAGTATTTTCTAAATGTTGTTATTGAACTTGCCTCAATTAGTTCCTCAGACAACTGAATTATAAAGGTGAATAATTTGCCCCTCAGGTTCAGTTTGCATCTTGCCCCTCTCACATTAAACCTATGACTGCTAATTTTTGATCCCCCTACCCAGGTAAAAGACTGCGTTAACCCTATCCCCCTCATGATTTCATATATCTGTATAAGATCAGCTCTCAGCCTCTTCTCCAAGTCCTTGCCTGCCCAATCTCTTCCTGTTGTTCAGGCCGTGAGTCCTGACAACATTCTTGTAAATCTTTTCTGTGCTCCTTCCAGGTTAATTTAATCTTTCCTATAGCAGGGGGGCAAAACTAAACACATCACTCCAAGAGTGGCCTCACCAATGCATTATTCAGCTGTGACATTATATCCCAACTTCTCTACTTAATTGCCCGACTAACATAGAAACATAGAAACATAGACTAATGAAGGCCTGGCTGACAAAAGCCTTCTTCTCCACCCTATCAACCTGTGACACCGCTTTCAGGGAACTATGTCCTCCTTGATCCCTCTGCACTACAACGCTCTCATGAATCCTACCGTTCACTGTGGTCCTGCCTTCGTTTACCGAGGTCAAAGTATTGTATATGAATGCGCAAAGTATAAGAAATAAAGTGGACGAGCTTGAGGCTCAGTTAGAAATTGGCAAGTATGATGTTATGGGAATTACAGAGACATGGCTCCAAGAGGGCCAGGACTGAGAACTGAATATTCAAGGGTATACGTCCTATCAAAAAGACGGACAGGTGGGCAGAGGGGGTGGGGCAGCTCTGTTGGTGAGGAATGAAATTCAGTCCCTTACAATGGGTGACATTGAAACAGGAGATGTGAAGTCAGTATGGATAGAACTAAGGAATTGTAAGGGTAAAAATACCCTAATGGGACTTATCTGCAGACCCCCAAACAGTAGCCTGGATATAGGGTGCAAGTTGAATCAAGAGTTAAAATTGGCATGTAGTAAAGGTAATGCTACGGTTGTTATGGGAGATTTCAACATGCAGGTAGACTGGGAAAATCAGGTTGGTACTGGACCCCAAGAAAGGGAGTTTGTGGAGTGCCCCTGTGATGGATTCGTAGAGCAGCTTGTACTGGAGCCTACCAGGGAGAAGGCAATTCTGGATTTAGTGTTATGTAATGAACCGGATTTGATAAGGGAACTTGAGGTTAAGGAGCCAATAGGAGGTAGTGACCATAATATAATAAGTACTCTACCAGGGATGACAGTGGATCAACAATGACAGGTATTTCTGGGAATAATACAGAAGGTGTGGGGTCAGTTCATTCCAAAGAGGAAGAAAGATTCGAAGGGGAGTAAGTGGCGACCGTGGCTGACAATGGAAGTCAGGGGCAGTATACAAATAAAAGAGAAGTACAACATAACAAAGATGAGCAGGAAAGAAGAGGATTTGGTAATTTTTAAAGAGCAACAGAAGTCAACTAAATAGGCAATAAGAGGAGAAAATATGAGTTACGAAGGTAAGCTAGCCAAGAATATAAAGGACGATAGTAAAAGCTTCTTTAGGTATGTGAAAAGCAAAAAAATAGGAACAAAGCTGGAGACTGAAAAATGTGAATTTATTATGGGGAACAAGGAAATGTCAGATGAGTTGAACAGGTACTTTGGATCCATCTTCACTAAGGAGGACACAATCTTCCTGATGTCTGAAGAAGGGTCTCGACCCGAAATGTCGCCTATTTCCTTTGCTCCATAGACCCTGCCTCACCCGCTGAGTTTCTCCAGCATTTTTGTCTACCTTCCTGATGTACTAGTGGCCAGAGGATCTGGGGTGACGGAGGAACTGAAGGAAATCTACAATAGGCAGGAAATGGTGTTGCTTAGACTGATGGGACTGAAGGCTGATAAATCCCTAGGGCACGATGGTCTGCATCCCAGGGTACTTAAGGAAGTGGTTCTAGAAATCGTGGACGCAATGATGTTCATTTTCCAATGTTCTATAGATTCAGGATCAGTTCCTGTGGATTGGAGGGTAGCTAATGTTATCCCACTTTTTAAGAAAGGCGGTAGAGAGAAAACGGAATTATAGACCAGTTAGCCTGACATCGGTGGTGGGGAAGATGCTGGAGTCAATCATAAAAGATGAAATAGTGGCACATTTGGATAGCAGTAACAGTATTGGTCTAAGTCAGCATGGATTTACGAAGGGGAAATCATGCTTGACTAATCTTTTGGAATTTTTTGAAGATGTAACTAGGAAAATGGACAAAGGAGCACCAGTGGGTGTAGTATACCTGGACTTTCAGAAAGCATTTGATAAAGTCCCACATAGAAGATTATTGGGCAAAATTAAGGCGCATAGTATTGGGGTAAAGTGCTGACATGGATAGAAAATTGGTTGGCAGACAGGAAACAAAGAGTAGGGATTAACGGGTTCCTTTCAAAATGGCAGGCAGTGACTAGTGGGGTACCGCAAGGCTCAGTGCTGAGACCGCAGCTATTTACAATATATATCAATGATATAGATGAAGGGATTCAAAGTAAAGTGGAATGTAATTAGGAATGAATAATGAATAAATGAATAATGAATGTTTATTGGCCAAGTATTCATATACAAGGAATTTGCCTTGGTGTTCCGCCCACAAGTGACAACATGACATACAGTGACAGTTAAGAATGATTCATAAAACATTAAACATTAATAATAAAACATTATTGATTAAACATGTGAATGTAATTTTGCCTAACCTTATTCATACCTAATCCAATTTAAAGCATAAATGTTGCATTATCAATGCATTAAGAATATATAGTAATGATTTAGATGAAGGGATTACAAGTAACATAGCAAATTTACAGATGATACAAAGCTGGGTGGCATTGTGAACTGTGAGCAGGATGCTATGAGAATGCAGGATGACTTATACTCAACCTGTCCAAGTCATCCTGCATTCTCATAGCATCTTCCTCACAGTTCACAATGCCACCCAGCTTTGTATCATCTGTAGCAGATGCAGCTTAATGTGGATAAATGTGAGGTTATCCACTTCGGTAGCAAAAACAGGGAGGCAGATTATTATCTAAATGGCGTCAAGTTGGGAAAAGGGGAAATACAATGGGATCTGGGGGTCCTTGTTCATCAGTCTATGAAAGTAAGCATGCAGGTACAGCAGGCAGTGAAGAAAGCGAATGGCATATTGGCCCTCATAACAAGAGGAGTTGAGTATAGGAGCAAAGAGGTCCTTCTGCAGTTGTACAGGGCCCTAGAGATCACACCATGAGTATTTTGTGCAGTTTTGGGCCCCTAAGGAAGGACATTCTTGCTACTGAGGGAGTGCAGGGTAGGTTTACAAGGTTAATTCCCGGGATGGCGGGACTGTCTTATGCTGAGAGAATGGAGCGGCTGGGCTTGTATACTCTGGAATTTAGAAGGATGAGAGGGGATCTTATTGAAACATATAAGATTATTAAGGGTTTAGACACGCTAGAGGCAGGAAACATGTTCCCGATGTTGGGGGAGTCCAGAACCAGGGGCCACTGTTTAAGAATAAGGGGTAAGGCATTTAGAACGGAGATGAGAAAACACACTTTCACACAGAGAATTGTGAGTCTGTGGAATTCTCTGCCTGAGAGGGCGGTGGAGGCTGGTTCTCTTTCAAGAGAGAGCTTGATTGGGCTCTTAAAGATAGCAGAGTCGGGGGATATGGAGAGAAGGTAGGAATGGAGTACTGAATGTGGATGATCAGCCATGATCACATTGATTGGCGGTGCTGGCTTGAAGGGCCGAATGGCCTACTCCTGCACCTATTGTCTATTGTTTAACTTCCCAAATTGCAACACTTCACATTTATCTCCACTAAATTCCATTAGCTGTTCCTCGGCCCACTAGCTCAGCTAATCAAGATGACGCTGTATTTCTTGATAAACATCTTAATGGTCTATTATACCACCTATTTTAAAATGATCAGAAAATTTATCATGCCCTGTACATTCTCATCCAAATCGTTGGATGTCATAGCCAAACAGCAATGGGAACTGCTGATCCCAGAGTCAAACCACTAGTCACAGGTCTCCAGTCTGAAAAACAACCTTCTGCCGTCATCTTCTGCTTCCTGCCATGAATCAATTCTTAGTCAAATAGCTCCAGCAAAGAGGTTGGACAAACCTGGATTGTTTTCTTTGAAACAGTGGAAGGTGCAGGGATTACGAGAGGCATTGATTGGAAGGACAGTCAGAATCTTTTCCCAGAGTGGAATCAACTACTAGGATGAGAGGGGGAAAGTTTAAAGGACATGTGTAGGGTGAATTTTTTAAAATACAGAGAATGGTGGGTGGTTGGGCTGTGTTGCCAAGCGTGATGGTGGAAATAGATATGGGAGTGGCATTTAAGAGGCTTTTAGACTGGCACGTGAATGTGTAGGGAGTGTACAGGCTGAAGGGAGTAATTTAGTTTGGCATTATGTTTGGCACTGACAACTTAAAAAAAAACCTTTCTTTTATAGCTTAATGTCAAATAGTTATATATAGTGACAGCTATTGTTAGCTGTGCTTTGTTCACGCTATTTAATAGTAGGTTGTGTCTTTAATGGATCTGCACCACCAAAGCTTTAACATGTTGTTGATTTGTAAACTGCTGAGTATGCTAGATAATCAATGTGTCTATTTATGGCTAAGCCACAAGAAGAAGCATTTCTAGTGAATACATGTATGAGCCTGGCATTTCAACAAATGCTGATGAGCGGTGAAATTAAAACGGCAAATGTTAGAAATGTTGAGCAGCATCTGTGGAAAGAGAATCAGAGTTAACATCATAACTAAGATGGGACCGGAAACTAAAAGATTCTGGCTCATTTTTGTCTAAAATTGAATCTCAATGTGATAATAACCTAATGACCATCAGTCTTTGTTTCCTAGACTTAAATACCAAGTGTGTGAATTAAGATTAAGGTATAAAATGCCAGGCAAAGATTGAAATGTCAGCTCAGTTATTCAACCCTATGTAAAAAAGCAAGATTATATTTGAAAGTGTTTTTAAATCTTGCTTGTCCCTAAGATTCTGAAACCCCTAGTATAAAAGACATACATTCTGCCACTAATAACTCATTTTTATCATTAGTTGGTATTTTCTAAAGATTTCCAAATATTTTGTAGCAGAGCTGTACATGTATTCTGAGTTTATGTTCTAACTTGAGTTTGGCTGCACTCATTTTTATTTTTCAGATCCCCCAGTTCCTTCTGGATGATTGCTACAAGAATGGAATACCTTGCCGAATATTCTGTACTCAGCCCAGGCGACTTGCGGCTATTGCTGTGGCAGAAAGAGTTGCTGCAGAGAGGGGTGAGAAGATTGGGCAGACAATTGGCTACCAAATTAGGCTGGAAAGCAGGTATAATATAAGTTGTTTCACATACAGCCAAAACAGACATTTAAATTTGCTAATGCAAAATTATTTTGTTTCAGGGTTTCCCCAAAGACACTGCTGACCTTTTGCACAAATGGAGTTCTTCTTCGAACACTAATGGCTGGAGACGGCACTTTGGCAGCTGTCACTCACGTGATAGTAGTAAGTTTATCAGGATGATGCATTGTATATTTTTCCTAGGAAGAGAAAATTTAAGTAATGAAATGAGAAAATGCTGGAAATGTAGGCTTATCAACATCGTAAAGAAGGGCCTTACAATTATGTGGTTCATGCTTTATGGATTCTTTGCTTGTTAAATTGTTTTCTAAATGATTTCCTAATTTGGTTTAAATCACATCATAAGCCTTGCTGGTGAGGATGTTAGTATGAGAGCAGTTAAGGCTCTTTGGAAGTATACATTGTTGTCAGCTCATGCTGCTAATCAGCATGTTGTGATGATTTTACACAAGACTGCAGTTAGCTGAGGGCACACAAAGCTGAAAGAGTTTCTGGAAGTGGACATAGCTTCTCAGCAGGCACATACACCCGAACACAGTGTTCAGAGATCAGTCCTCCTTGTTGACCCTCTATGAGTGTATATTTGCAGCAAAAGGTGGAGAGCTAGAAGAACTCCGCAGGTCGTGCAGCATCCTTTGCAGTGCTCACCCAGTTGCTGCAACTTGGTGTCCCCTTGTAGAGGATGCTTCTGGACAGTTCTGAGCTACAAAGGTCTGTTTTGGACTACACCATATTGACATGGGTTAGATTCAGATTCAGATTCAGATTCAGATTCCTTTATTGTCATTCAGACCTTTCGGTCTGAACGAAATTTGTTACCTTGCAGTCATAACATGTAATAAATTAAAACAAAACACACAATAAACACATAATTTAACATCCACCACAGTGAGTTCACCAAGCACCTCCTCACTGTGGTGGAAGGCAAAAGTCTTAAGGTCTTTGTCATTTTCCCCTACTTGTTCCCCCTCTGTACTGAGGCAATCCAGGCCTTCGATGTCATCGTCCACCAGGCCCGCGGCCGAGCCTCCGAAGCCAGGCCGCCACCGCCGCCGCCGCCGGAACACCACCACAGCCCCCAGCCAGGATCGACCACGGGAACGCTGGAGCCGCCGGAGCTCTGAAGCCGGGCCGCCGCTGGAGCACCTGCTGGAGAGCCGCTGGAGAGCCGCCGGAGCGCCGAAGCCGGGCCGCTGCTGGAGCACCGCTGGAGAGCTGCTGGAGAGCCGCCGGAGCGCCGAAGCCGGGCCGCCGCCGGGACACCCGCTGGAGAGCCGCCGGAGCGCCGAAGCCGGGCCGCTGCTGGAACACCCGCTGGAGCAACTGCTGGAGCGCCGAAGCCCCGAAGCCCCGAAGCCGGGCCGCCGCCGCCGCCGCTGGAACACTGGAGCTCTGAACACTCGCCACAGCTCCGAGGCCACCAGCTCCGCCATTAGGCCTCAGCACAGACGGAGACGGTGACGGGGGACACGACAAGAAAAGGTCGCATCCCCCCGAAGGGAGAGACTAAAACCTTGTTTCTCCCACCCTCCCCCCCCCCCCCACACAAACACAGCCTAATAAACCAAAATTCTAACTAAAAACAGACACAAAAGGACAAAAAAAAAGAAAAAAACAGACGGACTGCAGGTGAGCCGCAGCTGCCACGCAGCGCCGCCACTCTCTCATTTATCATTTATCAGTTTACTCGGTTATCAGCAGTCTAGTCACTTTCTTGGGGAAATCTAATTAATGCTAATACATAATGAATTGCATTGCCTGCCAGAAATATTGGGGATGGGGAATTCAATAATTTATTCAGTTCCTTCACAAAGGCTGCAGTGGAACCTGCCTCCACCACATCTGTGTTGTAGTGAAACTTCCTGAGCACCCAATTCCCATTCTCCCTTTAGACTAAGGGTTCCCAACCTGGGGTAAAATTGTTAATTCTGGATTTGTACATTTTTTTTCTCATTGACTGAAAGTGTTTGGTTCTGGTATAGCAGTATCTGTTCATCATTAGTTCATAAATAAGTGAAATAACATTGTTATGTGCTATTAAACTTGCCATGGGTAAACGGGACGAAAAAGGTTGGGAACCCCTGCTTTAGACTGACCGGAGCCCTGGTTCCTGCACTCCCTTTAGACTCACCGGGTTCACTGAAATAAATCTTGTACTGCTGCACAACTTCTAAAAAAAAAAAGAATCAAAATTTGAAAGAGTGTATTAGTGAAAATAACATCCAATATCTAGATGTTTCGCCATTATGGTATCACCAAAGTTCACAATGTTCTGGATAATGGGAGTTTCAATGTGTATAATGGACAGATAATTGTGCTACTCATTGTCGGCAACAGTCGCCAATTTGTGGACTTTCTCACATGAATCTATCCATAAATTTCAGGTAATTTGATGCATTGTATGTTTCATCCAGGAATAAAATGGAAATTCATTCATCTGTGTTCATTGTGTGGAGGATGGGGAATTCCAGGATTTATTCAGTTCCCTCATGAAAGCTGTAGTGGATCCGGTCATTCCCTATTTCCCATATTCTCTGAGTGGAGATTTCAAATAAGTAAAACACACGGATCTAACTATTTTGTACAAGAATCATGAAAAGTTGGGAGATATAGCAAATAGTAAAAGGCATAGATAGGGTAGACTATCAAAACCTTCAGCCCAGGAAATCAAATACTGGAGGGTAAAGGGCCTGTCCCACTTGGGCGTCACGACGCGCATTACGTGTTCGTGGGGCGTGGTGGCGTAGGCAATGACGCGCGGTCTACTATATATGTGCTATAAGTGTCTGCTATATATGGATATGCAGGGAATGGAGGGATATAGATTATGTGTAGGTTCAGCACAGAGGTGGGGTGAAGGACCTTTTGTTCTAAACGAAATGTGTAGGGCTGTACTGTTCTATGTTTTATATTGAATGGTTGACTGGTTTGAGGAGCCAGGTGGTCTTCTGCTATTCTTTTTTGTATTGAGTAGGAAAGGGACGGGGAAATTTAGTCAACCTCAAGGTGACAACCGTCATATGATTTTGGTAAAACTGCCCACAAATATCTTATGTTCTCCATGGCTTTGATTTTTCCTTTATCAATGTATGAATCCAATTATTTAATGTGATTCACAAAAGTCTCAAAGAAGCCATCAAGTAAAATGGTTTTCCGCAGCAAATAGAAAAGTGTCCTGTAATGGGCCTGTCCCACTTAGGCGGCTTTTTAGGTGACTGCAGGAGACTGTGCCGTCACCACATGGTTGCCGGCTGGCCGCCTTCATGGTCGTGAGGAGATCCCGCATTCTTGGAACTAGTCGCGGCCTATTTATGGTCACCACGAATATTTAAACATGTTGAAAAATTAGTGCCGACCAGTGTGAAGCTGCCATGGAGAGTAGCGAGAATTCTCCTGCCGCAGGTAGGTTGCCAGGAGGTCGAAGGTTCTCGTAGGTTGAAGCCGGTGCTGACCGGTGAATTTCATTGGCTCATTGGGGGAAAAAAAACGTAAGCAGTAGTTTTAAGAACCAAGGATAACTGACTGGTAATGTTCACTGCCGTGGCTTCTTAAAGGGTGTCTCCACACCTTCTCCCCCCCCGCCCCCCTTTTAAAGGACTCGTGTGACCCTTCCCCCACACTGTGCTTTCACCGTCTTAATTATAGCGCCAACCTTCCTGTTCATCACGGTGTGTATCACATTGGCTTTGCACCGTGTGAATTTCACTCCGACAGCACTCCCCCCGCTTGCCCTGTCCCCCCGCCTGCATGACAGGCTGGTGAAGGAAGCGATGTGTTTGTGTTCCACTCTGACAGTCGCTGTTCCAGTCGCTGTTTTTTCAGGTGACTGCCAGTGACTTAGCGGTCGCCTGAAAAATTGCCTCAGTCGGACCGCCCATTAGGATAATGGAAATTCAGTTGTAGTGTTCCCAAAATAATACTAAATTCTGGAAGGAATGCTGAGGAAATCGGTTGAAGAATAGAACCAATTGGACTGCTTGCAGTGTAGCTGCTGCTGGCGCCGATGATGGCAGCCACGGTGTACTGCTTCTTGTTCGGAGTCATTCCTAACTGTCACTATATCATGTTGTTACTTGTGGGCAGAGCACCAAGGCAAATTCCTTGTATGTGAATACTTGGCCAATAAACTTACTTACTTACTGTGCTTCCAGAAAAAAACTGTCAAGGCCTCAGTGGCTGAAAGCCTTCCTCTCATCAATATTCATTATAAGATTATGTTTACAATGCATAAATTGTTTAATATATTTTAACAGCTCTTAGAAAACAAAATCTGCAGATGCAGGAAATCTGAAACATAATTTGAAAATGCTGGTGATATTCAGCAGGTCAGGTGGCATATATGAAGATGGAAACAGATCGAGAAAGTTTCTGGGTTGGGGAGAGCTGGGAAGAACAAAAGGAATATCATTGATAGTGAGGACACCAAAGTTGCTCGTAACATTTTTGCTTTTGACACCATCCATCTGGAGGAGGAGGCATTGTCACAGTTACTTCATTACAGCAAAGGGAATTCAACCAATGCTTATAAGCAAAACAAGTCACAGAGTATAATAATGTGATAGTGAAAGAATGCAGTAGTGTTATAGCATTAGTGAGGGTGCAGAAGTTATTTACTGGAATGTTGATGGGAGAGACTGGATAGGCTAGGTCTGTTTTCCCCTCAAGTTGAGAAGGTGAAGAAGGGACATGATTCGGGTATATAAAATTATGAGGTAAATGGATACGGTCGACCACATGAACATTTTCCCCACATCAGAGGTAGACAAAACAATAGGACATAACCATCTCTTAACCATTTAGGATAATGGTTAAGAGATGCAGAGAAGATCTGAGAGGGATTTTCTTTTTTACCCAGAGAGTGATGAGTGCCTGGAACACTGGAAGGAGAGTCGCTTACAGCTTTTAAGATGAATTTACTTAAATCGAGATGAATTATTTTAAAATGGGATTATTCCTTAAGGGTACCCACTGCTTGGCAAGGACCAGTTGGGCTGAATGGCTCTATGACTATATAACTGGGCATTCTCACACAAATGAACAAGCCAACAGTCTGCAGTCCATTAAATTTGTAAATTTGGATATTTTACATTATTTGTTTGAATTAAGTAAAGATTGTTACTTTCAATTGGTATGATGCTGTTTCTAAATCCAGAGATGTATAAGTCTCCGCGAGCTATTTCACCGGTGAATTCCATTGTCTCAAATCTTTTCCCACAGCTCTGAATACTTCAAGTACTTATTTCATTCCCTTTAAAAAGCCACAATTCAATCTATACTCAGCCATGGTTTCAAACAATATAAGTACCTGATGCATTAAAAAAAAGTTCCTCATGGCATCCATGGAATTTATGCAGTAACTTTACATTTGTCCCCCCTCTTTCTTGATCCCTCCACAAATGGGAACTGATGCCCTTGATCTATCCTATTTAAAACAATCACCACTCCATATACCTCTTACAAATTTCCTATGAAATTTTCAATGCTCTTAAAAATTGAAATCCAGAATCTTTAGTCTATAGTGCAATTAAATTCCTCTTTCCTGGAACCATTCCGAGGAAATTATTATTGCAGCCTCGCCAGAGCCTTACGCACATAATGTTGCTTATCATTCCATTAAAATAAATGCTCAGATAAGGTAAAGGCTACCCTAGATAGTTTCTTTGAGGAAGCTAAAAATATTTCAGAAGTTGCAATTTTGCAGCTTTCTATTAACGTTATGGGGACAAACAGTAAATTAAGTCAAGTCAAGTTTGTTTTCACATACACATACACGATGTGCAGTGAAATTAAAGTGGCAATGCCTGTGGACTGTGCAAAAACAACAGAACAGAATAGAACAGAACCAGTATTTACAATTTAGAAAAAAAAGCAAGTTTATACATTTAAAACAAAGTTGACCTGTGCTAATTTCTGCTGAAGTAATGCTGTGGTAATTGTGAGAAATGTTAATGAAATACTGACATGCAAGTTCAAAAGTTGAAGATTAGCACATTTAAATAGTAAATTAAATACATGATATGGTGGTTCAATAAACTTTGTGACAATTTGGCTAACTGGATCTGGTTCCTTGTGAGTCAGATTAAGAGTTGTAGAGCAAGACATGAAAATTATTTGGTACTCCTCAGTTCAGTGGCACTTATTTATTAGCAGCACTAATTAGATTGCTGAAATTAATCCTGCAAGAAAAGGCTATTCACCACATGATGTAAATAAATTACATTAAGTGGCATGGTATGCAACAATTAAGTGGCTAACTGAATAAAGGGAATTAAAATAAACTGGATTTTACCAACTGTACTGAAGAATGCATACACATCCCTTTCTCTTTTTTTTAATATGACAGGATGAAGTGCATGAGCGAGATCGGTTTAGTGATTTCTTATTAACTAAACTGAGGGATCTGATGCAAAAACATCCATCACTAAGACTCATTCTTTCTAGTGCAGCTCTGGATGTTAATCTCTTTGTTAGATACTTTGCTGGCTGTCCTGTAATTTACAGTAAGTAAACGTTTGAGTACAATATGTTGTGTATACTTTGTATCTGTAATGAATTAACATTCCCTTTTATGTAGATTTATTGTTTGCATTGGTCAGGTATTGACAAATTGGATTATTTAATGTTTATTTTTGTTGTGATTTGTTTAATTAAATTATGTTTATTTGAAATAGTAGACTGTTTCCTCTTTGCGATAAATGTCAGTCCCAAGATGCTACCTTAACCCACAGTTTTGTGCTGTGTACGAAAATAGAAAGTTTTTGGACGGACGTATTCAGCGTCACCTCCAAAACACTGAAAACCCCATTAGAGCCAGACCCAAAATTGATAATACTGGGAATATCAGAGGCATGTAGCAACCTAACGGTCTCTCAATGACGTTTTCTCGATTACAGTCTAATATCAGCAAAAATACTTATACTTAAATTCTGGAAAAAGACAGCAGTCCCTTCAGTGAAGATGTGGATGACAGAAATGACAGATACACTACATCTAGAGAGAATTAGGTTTGTCTTGAATGATAAACCAAAACAATTAAAAAAAAAATATGGTCTCCTTTTATTGAATTTCTTGAGCAATACAATGGTTGAACACAAATTCGAAGCTGATCGTAGGGCTGGATGAGCGGGCGCATGGGTAGGTCGACGGATATATCTCCTTTTTTTCTTTTTTTAATTTAATGTTTTGTTTGAAAAATGTTAACATTGAAGCTGTAAAATTGTCAAGTTTTTTTGTACAATTGCTTCCAATAAAATATATATTTAAATAAATAAATAAATAAATAGTAGACTGTTTAAACTATAGATAGTTTGGCAAAATATTAATGTTTACCACTTAAAAAAAGGTCAGAAATTTAGGATAATCTGAAATATTAGTATTACACTAAAGGGGATAAGCTGTATAATGGGATTGAGAGAGAAAAGTAGATGAGTCATGATTGAATGGCAGAGTAGACGTGATGAGCTGACTGGCCTAATTCTGCTATATCCTATGCTGTTCCTCAAAAAGATGCTTGCAAAAATGAGTTGGGCAATGCTTTTCAAGGTTGGAATAGGCCACATTAAACAAAGCCATGGGAGCTTCAGTGATGTTTCAATGATGCAACCACCTAGGAATAAAGATAGATTGCTATTTCTAAAAATGAGTAAAACTAACCCATCTGAGATTTGGGATGGTATAACATTGATCTTGGTAAATCATGCTGTGCATCTCATATGCATCTTATGTAAGGATCTGAATTTTATAGCACTTTCATTCCATAGAACATCTCTAAGCTTGACAACCAGTCAAGTACTTCATGAAATGTTACTGTGACTGAAAAGTAGTAACCAAGTAATATCTAGCAATTTCAAGATTTTCGGAGATCTTTAAGCTGGTTAATCAGGTATTGCTTGTCTTAAAATTAGAAACCTGCTCTGAGCAGAAAGCACTATAAAGCGACTAGCGATATGCAAATTTTAAGTATTAAATAGGACTGCCAGACTTTTAGTCAGGGTATAAATATTTTATCAAAAGATGAGCAAGGCTGATTCAAGAATAGATTTTGATCTTTGGTTCCTTTATTCCAAGTTCAAGGAAGACCATTTGAAGTAAAGGAACTATTTTTAGAGGACATCTTGCGAACCACTGGCTACACAAACAAAGAAATGTTGAAATATAAAAAGGAGAAACAGCAAGGTAACCTTATTTGTTCATATCACGTTCTCTGTTCCTTGCGTCCAATAAAAATTAATTTGTGTAAAGGCAGCAACCGTGAGTTAGTCCAGTTTTGGAAGATTTTAACCCAACAATAGCATATTGTAATAGGTTTCTTTAATATAATCCATGAAATTATCTACATTTAAAATATATATATAATTATTTTTCACTTAATTATATTTTACCTTCTCAGAGGAAAAGCAACAAACAAACTTGAGTGAATGGTATAAAGCCAAGGAGACCAGCGGTACCAGCAGATCAGAATATCAAAGACAAAGATTTATTCCAAGTCTGACAGCAGAAAATGATTTGCTTGATGATGGTGGAGACAGTGTATTTAGTCAGTTGGTAATTGATTAATTTTTATTTTTCTACATTTCCTCCTGCTATATTGTTCAATTTGATTGTTATTAGTTACAAGGCTATACAGTTCAATCCATAAGCATTAACATGCATTTGTAGTCATCTAATAATGGTTGCCTCGCAATTGTAGAAGACGGAATTATCTCCTTTCTTAAAATGATATATCTGAAATCAAACATTCTGCAATGCATAGTTGAGTGTAGTTCAGCTGGTGATTTGTGGTATAGAACTAGCCTTTTGACGTATTATTTATGAATCAACAAAACATTTACTATTGCCACCTTTAAATTTACACGTGATCATTTACATTTTGGATGTCTGACAAATTAACGAAACTTTAGAAATTTGCGAACAAAAGTTCTGATTTTTTTAATTTGAATTATTCTTCTAAGTATATAACAAAGGCTAGAGTTGCTTCAATTTGCTCTCCATTTTCTTTATTTTACAGAATGAGAAAGATTTCAATTCTCTTGAGCCTTGGCTCATAAAGGAAATGGATGCCTGTTTGTCTGACATTTGGCTGCACAAAGATGTTGATGCTTTCGCTCAATTGTTTCATTTTATTTTAAGTGAGAACGTTAGTGGTGAGTTGTCTTCTTGGGGTACATTTTTTGCGTATATGACACCAACAACCTATCTTGCGAGTCTCTTGTGCTTAGTAGAAAGCTGCGGACTGGAAGAGGTATGGTACATAGACAAAAGTGCTGGAGAAACTTAGCGGGTGCAGCAGCATCTATGGAGCAAAGGAAATAGGCAACGTTTCGGGCCAAAACCCTTATTCAGACTGATGTAGGGTGCGGAGAAGAAAGGATAAAGAAAGAGGAGGAGCCCGAGGGTTGAGGGAGAGCTGAGAGAAGACAGCAAGGGCTATCGGAAATTGGAGAAGTCAATGTGTATTCCGCTAGGGTGCAAACTGCCCAAGCGGAATATGAGGTGCTGCTCCTCCAATTTCTAGCGGTGCTCAGGACAGAAAGGTCGGATTCGGAATGGGAGGGGGAGTTGACGTGCTGAGCCACCGGGAGATCAGGTTGGTTAATGCGGAGGTGTTCGGCGAAACGATCGCCAAGCCTACGCTTGGTACTCTGTGTTAACATTACCATTTTTATTAACATTTTTATTAACTCCAATCTATGTTATAAATGTTAATATTAATCATAAATTTATTTGCAGTGTTTTTTGTTCTACTTTTTCTAAACTTAACTGAGTTCATTGCAAAACATTATTTAATGCACTATGGAAACTGGAAAAGCATCATGTATGTGCAATCATTTGCATTCAAACATTAGCAGTACACTGAATATTTTGATATATAGGATACACAAAGGATAGTTAGTGGATGTTGTTTAAATGGATTTTCAGAAGGTCTTTGATAAAGTGCCGTACATGAGGCTGCTGAACAAGATTGCCCATGGTATTAGAAGCAAGGTACTAGCATTGATAGGAGATTGGCCGACTGGCAGAAGGCTAAATGTGAGGGAGTTGAACACAACCCTTTTCTCATTAATGTAGATATTCGTCGACATCCATATCATGAGCAACTTAACCTGATCTCCTCACACTGATGCGAAGAAAGCACACCAGTGGATTTGCTTAGGCATCTACGTAGGTTCAGCATGTCCACAAAAATTCTCTCAAACTTCGACAGATGAGCAATGGGAAGTATTCTGATAGGATGTATCTTAGCCTGGAATTGCAACTGCTCCACCCTGACTGTCTGAACTGCAGAGAGTAGTGAATACTGTCCAGTCCATTTCAGGCTCGTCATTTCCTTCCTTCCAGTGCATGCCACCCTGATCTTTCCCTTTTCTTCTAACTTCTGGGAGAAGATCCAGAAGCTTGAAATCCCAGATGACCAGACAAGACAGTTTCCTCCCCACAGCTATCAGCCTCCTGAACCAGTCAACTCCGTTGCACCTCAGTACCAAATATCCTGCCACATATTCTTACTCTCAAAACTACAGCATTTAATTACTCCTTTGTTGCCCTTAAGTATTTTTGCAATACTTCAGTTTGCATTGCAATCTTTGCACCTTTCTGCTGTTTTGCATTTGTTGTGGTATTTATTGTATGTGTCATTACCTTATACTGTTTATTTTATGTTTTATTTGAACAAGAATATTCATCGCACCCTGGTTACAATATATAATAAACTAATCTGAATCTTTAGGTACATTGCTTCTTTCCTTTAATATTATTTATCTTTTAATATTTCTGATACCTTTTGAAAACAATTAATTGGATGTTGACAGCAGTGGGATAGTTACATGGGATGGCTGGGACAGGAAAGTTCGGAAAAACATCAGGAGGGGTGGTGCTGAGGCATGTGCAATGATGGAGAACAATGAGGGTCAACATATCATTTTATTGTTGCATTTATAGTGCCTTTGAGTCTTTGTTCTGGGGAAATTAAGACTATTTCCTGTTGGGATTTATACTTATAATAGTTGCATTCACAATTGCTTTGTTTTTTTTAAAGTAAACAGCCATTGCCTGTGAGGGTGTAAAATTGTGGCGGGAACAGGTGCTCCTACGAGTTGATAAGCAGATAACTGAAGCAAATACCAGTTATGGGCACATTTCTGCAGTGACACATGTACTTTTTCTTTTAGGCATAAAGACAACATTTGTATATGTGTGCTTTATTAGTACATAGTAATCACTCTCCAAATTTCAGTTGACTACAGGCATAGTGAAACCAGCGCTACTCCGTTAATGATAGCCGCAGGCCGGGGCTTTCTAAGTCAAGTGGAACAACTACTCAGCATGGGAGCAAATGCGAACGTTAAGGCTTCAAATGGCTGGTATGGAATTTGTTTGGCTTCGCATTGATCTTTTGAGTTAAAATGTGTATTTTATTTAATTAACTTACCAAAACATTGTCACTGTTAATCAACTTAAAATTCAATCATCTCCAATTCATGAGCAATTTCTTTACACACTATTTGTCCAGGCTAGTGGAGATAATTATACTGCACTTTGTATTCTATTGAACTGAAAGCGTAAGCTCAGCAGCAGAAACATTATCAGGAGACTTTGAGATTGGGTTCAGGGCACCCAGGTAGATTGACTAACCTAATTTAGGTTAATTTGTTGCTACTGGTGGTATTCTGGGAAATAGAAATTTATTTTGGATTATGATGGTAGCATTGTGGATTTCAAAAATATATTTTTAATGTTTTCAGGTTGGCTTTGGATTGGGCTAAACGATTTGGTCAAACTGAGATTATAGATCTTCTGGAATCATTCAAGTAAGGACAGAAATGTTATTTTATTTTCTAAATCTACTAATCACAATACGGGGAAAAATATATAAAGGAAAATTGTATTAATATTGCCTTATTTCCGTTTTGGGGATGTGAGCACATTACGATAATGAAGATGATGACTTTTGATTCATGTTATAATCATCTAACCACATAACCATATAACAATTGCTGACACAATCTGCAAGTGAACTCGCTGTAATCTGTGCAAACAATGCATGTTTACTCCCTGCTTCAGTGGAGTATCTTTTATCGTAGCAATGTGATAAATTTGCTTGATGTAGCATGCATTTTCTGTTGAACCTGAGTGAATTGTTGCTTATATGAAGCACTCCCATGCCTTTTCACTTTTTTTTATTCAGTCCTATTGTTAATATTGTTAAGATGCCATTGTATGTTTTATGTACCTCTGATTCTGAAATCATAGTTAAACTGAGTTTCAAGTTGGAACAGGTGAAAATGTCCCCTTTTATAGTTTGTGCAGATTTCTAATGTTGAGCATCTTGCTGTTTTCTTTTCATATACTAGTTCTTCAATAGAATTGGGGAATCTTGATGAGTGTGTCCTGGTGCAATCAGACTGTGGAGAGCTAAGTCAAGAAGATAAAGAAATTCTAAGTGTCTACCACCACAGCTTTGATGATGAAAAAGTTGATCTGGATCTAATCATGCACCTTCTTTACAACATATTTCAGAGTTCTGATGATGGTAAGAAATAATTTGAGCATCTTGGATTTAATTTCAAACTAATTGTTCATCATGATAAATGTTTTAACATCATTTAATTTCTGCCCAGGACAGCTACTACTAATAGTGAGTTCTGCATTTTTACTCGTTAAAAATATGATGTTCTGGTAACATCTACCTAGGTGTTCCTCCTGAATTTTATACTAGATTTATTTTGTTATTGCTACATTTATTCTTTTAAATTTGGAATATATTTGTTTACTTCATCCATTTTTGATCAAAAACTTGCTGACATAAATGCATGGAAGTTGGCTTAAATAATTTCCTACGCACATGTAGTTTAATCTATTTAAATGGAGTTAACAATCCACAAGCGGCGGAAAACATTGGTGGGAATTTGTCGTCCCTTAGACAATTTTCAGACTAAGAATAGTGGTAGTGTAGGGTACACAAAAAGCTGGAGAAACTCAGCGGGTGCAGCAGCATCTAAGGAGCGAAGAAGATAGGCGACGTTTCGGGTCGAGACCCTTCTTCAGAGTGGTAGTGTAGTTTAGTTTAGAGATACAGCACGGAAGCAGACCCTTCGGCCCACTGAGTCCGCACCGACCAGCAACAACACAGTCCTACACACACCTGGCACAATTTACAATTATACCAAACCAATTAACCTACAGACCTGTACATCTTTGGAGTGTGGGAGGAAACCGGAGACTCCGGAGAAAACCCACGCAGGTCACGGGAAGAACGTACAAACCCCATGCAAACAGCACCCGTGGTCGAGGTCAAGCCCAGGTCTCTGGCACTGTATGGCAGCAACTCTGGCACTGTAAGGCAGCAACTCTGGCACTGCGTCTCTGTGCCGCCCCTATTGCAGAGCTGCCAAGTAGTACGAATTTTCCGTATTTTGTACGGAAATGCAATTAGATTATGGATGTACGGTTTTGTGTTGTTAAATACGGATTTTTCAGTTCAGTTCAGGCTGAAGAAGGGTCTCGACCTGAAATGTCACCTATTCCTTCTCTCCAGGCTGCCTGTCCGGCTCCAGGTTTAAACAGGGCGCCGTCAGTTTAACGTGTGGGAATTTAAACGAAGAACTGTCGGCTACAGCGCTATGGGTTCTAAAAATAGCACTACCAGCTGGAGCGCTATGGGCTTTACACGTAGCGCAATGGCCACAGCGCGATGGGTCACAGACTGTTCAGGAAAACTCTTGTATAACAATGAGTCTTTGGAATTCTCTTTCTCAGTGGTAGTTGAGTCTTCGATTATTTTTCAGGCAGTGGTAGAATTCTGGATAAGCTTAGTGGTGAAAGGTTACCAGCGGGGTTGGAGTTACATTGGGATTGGCCTTGATTTTACAGAACAGTGGGTGGGAGAGAGGGAGTGGTGGAGAGAGGGAGAAGATGGAGAGGGGAGGGAGAAAAAAAGGAAGGAGGAGAGGGAGGAAGAGAGAGGGTGGGTGGGAGGGAGAGAAAGGGGGAGGGGGAGAGAGGGAGGGCGAGAGGGATGGAGAAAGGTATGGAGGGAGGGAGAGAGGGAGCGAGGGAGGGAGAGGGACTTCGAAAATGGCTTTGTAACAGCAGTATACGAAGAGATGGCAATGAGTGCACTGTCAAGTAAGGTGCGTGGAAGACACGTCAATGGGTAGCAAAGTTATGCATTCTTGTACTGTTACATGCGTATGACAACACATTAAAAGAAATCCGCAAAATGGCACCGCGTAAAAATACTGATTTCCTCAGCAAAATACTGATTTTCAGGTGCTAGAATACTGAAATGCTCTGACAAAACTTGGCAGCTCTACTGTTGCTCTCCTTAATCGCTTCTAAGTGAGGAGACATTAAGACATTAATAGATCTGGAGCCATGCAGGCCATACTGGACAAGGCTGGCAGACTTCCTTTCCGGAAGTATAATTGTTACCCAGATGGGTTTTTACAACAATCTAGAATCTTTATGGTCCCTTTTACTAGTTGTAGATTATATATTTAAACTTCTGATTTATTTAATTATACAAATTTAGATTCCCCAGCTATTCCTATAGGACACAGGACATTATGCAGCTAAAGGCCTACCTAATTGCTCATTTAATTGCTCTTGAACTTTCTATGTCATTTCAGAAGGAATTCTGCTGTGGGGTTGCATATCGGCTGTTTAAAGAATACCATGATTCTTTCCCTAAGCTATATCAGTGAAGCAGATAGATTTTTATGATATTGTGATAGTCTGTTTGTTCCTATATATGATGATTGATTGTTATTTCCAGATTCTCGTTTATTAAATAAATACATTCTCTAGCTACAGTTATGGCATTTGCACTGGGCTATCATTACAGCATGTGTCAGGTTGAATATTTGTTTAGACCTCTCAATTGCTAGTCCAGTAACTTAATCACGATGCTGTTATATTCACTTTGAATGTATTTTCACAATGTTGTACATATTTGTCTCTGCATGCTATAATAAGATGGAGAAATTGTTGACTTAATTAAAATCATAATGCAGCTTATGATTTCATTACAAGTAATGAATAAAACAACGGCTCTTTTTTAGGATTCTGGAATTGGCGTTTGTATTTTTGTATGACTTAAATGTGGCTGGATGAATAGATAACCGTAGATACATCCATCAGCTTTAAGACCTGAGGTATAATTGTGAGTGATTTAGGATTAGTGATTAGTCAGAATCAAGAACAAATCCTGACAGAAATAGCAATAAAGAAATAGTTACAGGAATGTGTCTTATCAGCATAATTTACTTGGGTTTTGTGATAATCATATCTCATCCACTACAAATTACCATTACTAGTGGGATTTATTTCGTTGTTTTATTTCCAGGTGCTGTTTTAATCTTTTTACCAGGATATGATGAAATTGTAGGACTCAGAGATCGCATTTTGTATGATGATAAAAGATTTGCAGATAATTCTCACAAGTAAGTTATCAATACATTTATTGCATAGAATTTCTGAAATTGGACATTATATAGTTATGTAAAGTTTAATTATTTTCTGTGTACTGCCAAATTGTGTTCATATATACATATTGTATCGAAATTTAACTTGGTACACTGACACTAATCCATGTACTGGATCCATATATGTAACATATTTTCAATCCTTTTCTTCTTCCGAATGTAAAGTTTTTGGTGGTGATTGAGCAAAAATCCAATTCTTTTTCTGGGCTATGATAAGGTGAAACTAATTGTAATGTTTCTGCTGCCACCCTCTGGCATATTGGGCTTTCTTCCATTTGTCTAACATTCATACATCTGCTGAGAATTGAATAACAGCAATGTTTATGGTATTATGAGTCATTACTCATATAGGTGACAAATATAAGTGCAACATAAACAACCTTCAAGGGAGTTTGGAGTTTACACTGGAGTTTAAAGATACAGTGTGGAAAAAGGCCCTTCAGCCCACCGAATCTACACTAACCTACAATCTATCCTAGACACTAGGGACAATTTACAGAAGCCAGTTAACATACAAGCCTGCACGTCTTTGGAATGTGGGTGGAAACCAGAGCATCTGGTGAAAACCCACGCGATCATAGGGAGGACGTGCAAACTCAGTACAGACAGCGCTCGTAGTTGGGATCTAACCCGGGTCTCTGGCGCTGCGCCACTGTGCGGCCACAAATTTTCAATAATATTCTCAATTATTTTTTTAGAAACATTATAATGTATTATTTTTGAGTACATTATAAAAGGCTATATGTGTAAAATAGCCTTTGAAAATTAAATTACCTGCAATACATTTAGCGTACAATACAATGCACCTATTGGAGATCTTATTGTGCTGTCATGCTGAAGTAAAGCAAGAGAGCAGAATAATAATTTACAGCCACATTTTCACTTGAAGCCACTGGTACAGGTAATTGCTAGGAGTGCAGCTCTACCGATCTAGATATAGTGTTGCAAAGAGGTTCATTACATATGGTCAATGCTAATGAATGCATCTCCAAATATTTCCTGCACTGCCAGATTCATACACTATCCAGTCCATCATATTCCCGCCTTTCTCTGTCAATCTTTGCACAGCAACGATGGGCCGTGTCTCTTCAAAAGCAACCACAATGTATGTCAGTATTGCAATAGTGCCTCAAACTGCTACAGTGCCAGCTCTCACAGCTATCATGGTTCTTGTTACCAGTGTGCAAAAGGGCGATGAGCGTGGTTTGGCATTCCAGTAATCTGTCGTCCAATGTGGAGTTGGGAGTGCTGCACCATCCAAGGGACCATGAGTACACTGTGGAATATAAAGACCTTTACATGCCTTTGAAGCATGCTTCACTGAAGTCTTCATGCCTCACTGACGCATGGTCTATTTAAAACTGCTGATTTTTAGTAGTGGAAGTCACAAATGGCCTTCCAGCATGAGGTCTTGCAACTTTGATCTTAAAAGATTTGGCTTTGGGTCATGGCTGTTTGGTCCAGCTGCTGCGGTGAAATTTCAAAAGTAAAGATCAGAGGAATGTCAGATGATTTATACTCTAATGTACCTACCGTGTCAAAATCTACAAGAATTTTGTATGTTCCAATGAGAGCACCTCTCATTATGTATTATAAGTTCAGTGTGCTTAATTTAGGAACAATTTCCCCGTCTCAGGAATCAGTCTACTGTGCTGTACATCATGACACTTTGTGTATTGTGTATATTTTTGCTTATATTTCAGTGCGGCTTCACCAAGGCCTTGTATAATTCATCAGCAATTTACATTTTGGAGCAATGTTTCCGTTACATTCACATTAGAGTCATAGAGTTGTACATTTTGGAAACAGGCCCTTTGGACGAAATAGTCTATGCTAACCAAGGTGCCATCCTGAACTAGTCTCATTTGCTTACTATTCCTCTCCATGAACCTGTCCAAATGTCTTTTAAACTTATTTATGCTCATCTCCACCACTTTCTCTGGCAGACTGTTCCATATTCCCATTCCATCTGTGTGGACAGATTGTTCCTCAGGACCCTATAAATCTTTTACCTTAAGCCCATGCCCTGTAGTTTTAAACTCCTGCACCCTTGTGCTTGTTTTGTGCCTGCTTTATCTTACTTGCCACACTTTGATCTGGTATTGATCCAAAATGGAAACTTGGTGATTGTAATTACTGTTATGAAGCTGGATAAGGTGGCACAATTTTTGTGAATTATATGGAGTGCTAGTCTTTTAAGTTACGAGTTCAGGTACAGTACCAGTACTACAGTGTGGAATATGGTCAGATGCACCCTGCACAGTCTGTGTGGCTGGGGGAGGTGCATGTGTATGTGCCTGGTACATTCTGCTGAGGTAGACAATGAGTTTTATTTTTCAGTGACTGAACAGTGCATGTGGTGTCCCAAATGCAACAATATGATGCAACCAGTTGCAGATCTCCTGGAAAATATTTTTTGATTTTTGATTTTTACAGCCTGGAATGAGCCAATGGCAAATTATTTGCAGGGCAGTGCCACTGTCAGTTCTGTTCTTTTGACCGTACTTCCTGAAGCACAGTCTCTCAGTATCAGGCTGATGCTTTGAACTTTTAAACTGTTAGCCCTTCAAAATCACAATAAACTTAATTATGTACTTCAAGCTACAGTACTTGTTTTTACAAATGTGCAACAGTAAAATATGTATTCTTGAATCATGTTCTAATGGTCTGATGTGAAAATGTCCTCCTAGTGAAGAACATAATGCAAATACAGATCTAAGTTATACAGTAAACCTATTGTCTTAGATTACAGGTTTTCATGCTTCATTCTAACATGCAGACATCTGACCAAAAGAAGGTGTTAAAAAACCTACCTACTGGAATTCGTAAAATAGTAAGTTCAAAGTTATTTGAAAGAAAGTGACTAATTTAATATCTCTACTTCCTTCACTTGCGGACAATTGATCTGTTTTATTTCAGATTCTTTCCACAAATATTGCAGAGACAAGCATTACTGTCAACGATGTGGTATTTGTCATTGATTCTGGGAAAGTAAAAGAGGTAAGCTTTAGTCAACATAAGTTAGTGTTTTCAATAGTGTGAAGAACTCAGAAGCGCTTCATTGTTTCAATATCACTTTTTTCCCAGAAATCATTTGATGCACTGAACTCTGTCACAATGCTAAAAATGGTGTGGATTTCTAAGGCGAGTGCTGTCCAAAGAAAGGGAAGGTATAATGATCACTCCTTTTTTTTAATTTAAAATAAGTTTCTGATAAAGTTAAAAAAAAAACATGCTTAATTGCCACACATTAGTATTTACACAGCAATGTTACCAGTTGCCCTAAAAAAATAGGACAGGTTGAAGCCAGCCTGTTAACGCCCTTTTAATTTTCTCCCATCCATGTGTTGTGTTTGGAAGGAATGCCATCAAAACAAAACCTACTCGCCAATAATTTATTAATTCTTACATTTTGTTCTGCCAAAGACACTCATGCCTAAACGTTATTGTAACCTTGAACCAGATATGGATATAACAACAGAATATTGGAAAAGAGGCAATATATTGATATTAAGGCTGCATTTGAATGAATACTGAAATGAGGAGCTCTAGCAAAACTGAAATTTGAGCATCAGAAAGGAAACTGATCAGTGGAAGACATTACAGCTGACATAAGGGAGGTTGGTTGTCATCAAATGAGCTTCCTCTGGAAACTATCCTTAGTATAGCCATCTTCAGCTCCTTAATGACCTTGTCTTCAGCACCCCTTTCTGCCACTGGATCCTAAACTTTCTGACACTGACCACAATCAGTGAGGTTAGGTGAAGCATCCTCCACAATAATTCTCAAAACCATTTCCCTGCAAAGATGTGTTTTCAGTCCTCTACTATTACTCCACATACACTCGCGACTGTGCTGCTAATTTGAGCTCAAACTCCATCAACAAGGTTTACAGATGACTCCACTGTGGTTGGCCGGATCACAAACAATGACGACACAGAATATACCAAGGGGATAGAGAACTTAGTAACATGGTGTCAAGACAACGTCTCCCACAGTGTCAGCATGATGAAGGAGCTAGTCATTGAATTCTGGAAGCATGGTGGAGTACCCACACTCCAATCAGAATCAATGGTGCCGGTGGAAATGATTCAGGCATTCAGGTTCCTTGGCATAAATATTACCAACAATCTATTGTGGGCCAGCCATATTGAAAAGACAGCCCATAAAGCATACCAGTGCTTCTACTTTCTGAAGAGACTGAGGAAATTCAGCATGTCTCCAATGACTGACATCTTCTGTAGATTGTAGAATTTGTAGCACCAGAGAACGCACACTGTCGGGTTGGTTTGGGAACAGCTCCGTCCAAGACCGCAACACACATCAGAGAGTTGTGGATGTAGCCCAGCTCATCACACAGACCAGACATCCCACTATTGACTCCATCTACACTTCATACTGCCTCGGTAAAGCAGCCAACCTATCAAAGACTTATCCTACCCCCATCAATCCTTCTCGCTGATTCTCCAGCAGAATGTACAGAAACATGAAAGTGCATGCTACCAATCTCAGGAATGGCTTCTTACCCTCTCTTATCAAGCTTCGGAACGATCTTTCCATAAGCTAGGGTACTATCCGAATTACCCTGAATAATTTATGTTTTATGTTTTTTTCAACTATGCCATTTTGTGGAATGTTAAATTCTTCTAAATTTTCCTGGATTATATTTTCATTTAACAATATGATATTCCTGTGCATTTTTGTAGGGCAGGTCGTTGTCGACCAGGAATTTGTTTTCACCTATTCAGTAGACTGCGGTTTCAAAATCTGCTTGAGTTTCAGATTCCCGAATTGCTACGAATGCCACTGCAGGTGTGATTTTGAATTATTAATTCTTTAATACTATATTCTAATGCATTACTTTAATTATTGTGCCATGGTTATTTGTGAATGTGTACCATGATTATTTGTGAAACTTAAAAAAATATCCTTCTGTCAGAATAATTCAATTAGCAGTAGATGTGCATAGAATAATGTATCTTCTATTCATTGACTTTGTGTACACATTAAAAGTATTATTATGACTCAGAAAAGATTACTATCTGTTAAAGGACATAATAAAGCTGATCATTCTAAATCATGGTTGTGTAATTTAATTTTTTTGCATTTTGTTTTTCCATAGGAACTTTGTTTACATACCAAACTGTTAGCTCCAATTAATTGCCCCATTGCTGACTTCCTTGCAAAAGCACCAGAACCCCCACCATCGCTTATAGTTAGAAATGCTGTTCAAATGCTCAAGGTAAGCAGAATTTTATTTAAATGGTGGCCGATTAGGAAAAGGGGAGATGCAGCGAGACCTGGGTGTCATGGTACACCAGTCATTGAAAGTAGGCATGCAGGTGCAGCAGGCAGTGAAAAAAGCGAATGGTATGTTAGCTTTCATAGCAAAAGGATTTGAGTACAGGAGCAGGGAGGTTCTACTTCAGTTGTACAGGGTCTTGGTGAGACCACACCTGGAGTATTGCGTGCAGTTTTGGTCTCCAAATCTGAGGAAGGACATTATTGCCATAGAGGGAGTGCAGAGAAGGTTCACCAGACTGATTCCTGGGATGTCAGGACTGTCTTATGAAGAAAGACTGGATAGACTCGGTTTATACTCTCTGGAATTTAGGAGATTAAGAGGGGATCTTATAGAAACTTACAAAATTCTTAAGGGGTTGGACAGGCTAGATGCAGGAAGATTGTTCCCGATGTTGGGGAAGTCCAGGACAAGGGGTCACAGCTTAAGGATAAGGGGGAAATCCTTTAAGACCGAGATGAGAAAGACTTTCTTCACACAGAGAGTGGTGAGTCTCTGGAACTCTCTGCCACAGAGGGTAGTTGAGGCCAGTTCATTGGCTATATTTAAGAGTGAGTTGGATGTGGCCCTTGTGGCTAAGGGGATCAGAGGGTATGGAGAGAAGGCAGGTACAGGATACTGAGTTGGATGATCAGCCATGATCATATTGAATGGCGGTGCAGGCTCGAAGGGCTGAATGGCCTACTCCTGCACCTAATTTCTATGTTTCTATGCTTAAGGTATGAAATATTTATCATAATGAAAGTAAAATATTACAAAACACAGTAGAAACACATTGATGCTACTGCTTTTCATTCTAGACTATAGATGCCATGGACAGCTGGGAAGATCTGACAGAGCTTGGTTACCACTTAGCAGATCTTCCTGTGGAACCCCATCTGGGAAAAATGGTTCTTTGTGCTGTAGTGTTAAAGTGCCTTGATCCTATTCTCACTATTGCCTGTACTTTGGCTTATCGAGATCCATTTGTCCTGCCAATGCAACCTTCACAAAAGCGCGCTTCCATGTTGTGCAGAAAGCGCTTTGCTGCAGGAACATTCAGTGATCACATGGCTCTTTTAAGAGCGTTCCAGGTGAGCTTTTCCAATTTATTCTGTGCTACTTTTATCTTGGAATTACAATATGGAGTTCAAAATCTTTCAATGATGCCTACTTTAATGCCTATTAATGATTTGGACGAGGGAATTAAATGCAACATCTCGAAGTTTGCGGATGACACGAAGCTGGGGGGCAGTGTTAGCTGTGAGGAGGATGCTAGGAGGCTGCAGGATGACTTGGATAGACTGGGTGAGTGGGCAAATGCATAGCAGATGCAGTATAATGTGGATAAATGTGAGGTTATCCACTTTGGTGGCAAAAACAGGAAGGTAGACTATTATTTGAATGGTGACCGATTAGGAAAAGGGGAGATGCAGCGAGACCTGGGTGTCATGGTACACCAGTCATTGAAAGTAGGCATGCAGATGCAGCAGGCTGTGAAGAAAGCGAATGGTATGTTGGCATTCCACTAGTATTCTATTAGCTTCAAATATTTGTCTTTCCTGCAGTGCTACTCTGAAAATCCATCAAAAATTGTTGCTGAATTGCGAAATAAAAAAATTAATTAAATGTTCAAGATTTTAAATAATTTGATTTGTGTGCTTCGTTATTCATTTTAAATTATTTTTTGCTAGGCTTGGCAAAAGGCTCGCAGTGATGGATGGGAGAGAGCATTCTGTGAAAAGAATTTCCTTTCTCAAGCTACGATGGAAATCATCATTGGCATGAGGACACAATTGTTGGGACAACTCAGAGCTTCAGGTAAGTCCATTGTAGCGGGGAGATTAAAGCATACTCAAATTTATTAACCTGTGGTCTGCAACCAGCTGAACAAAGAGCACGTGTTAATAGCTGCAAAACAAACTATCTGTTGATCACCTTTGCATCTCATAGCTGTTTTTTTTCCTTCTTTGTAATCTGATGGTTGTTCACTTACACCACTTCTATTCCCAGGATATGTTCCCATGATCTAAAAAATAATTTTCTAGAAAATATCCGTTGAAATAAATAGATATGTACATAAGTGTCTTAAATGTAAAATTTGTTTTCATATTTGTAGAAATTCCATTGAAAAAATGTTTATTTTCTATTAGTATCCACTTCAGACGATACAGATTTTCTTTAAAATCTGAAAACCAAAGTAACATTTGAATTCTTTCTGCCTTTACTTTCCATTGTCGTTGTACATGTAACTAAATTAATTGTTGGGAGATGTAATGATGTCGGACTTTCAAGAAGTCCTTAAAACTCTCATAAATTCCTTCTCCTCACCCCCACAGCTGCTAACAAATTTTATCATTTCTTCCCCATCGCATCCCAAATGTACCAAATGTCAATACAATTTCAACTATACCACTTGAAGTAAAATTGACCATAATGCATTTAACTTCATTCTTGCATTCCAACCAACACAAAAATGGATATAAAAATCATATTACCATATGTTTTATTTTGTGTTCAAAATAATTTCTGCAAATTATGTTCAATGTACAGTGCCTGTTAATGTGAATATTTAGTTTAAATAACATTTAAAAATGTTTTTATTTACATAAAATAAACCTCAGTGCTCCTTTAAATATTACACTTTTCATCTTTTGTCCATCACACTTGGACATCAATGGACATTAATTTCAATAATGACCTGAATCTCTGCAAGTGCATAATTCATAAACAATCACAGAAAAGTATATGGGGAGAGAAGGGCATAGAGCAAAAATGTGAAAACTACAGACGTAAAACTTTGCTTTAATTCCTTGTATTATCTTCCCGCTAAATGCCTTCATAGTTGTAGTAATTTGACAATACCACAAATCCCTGAAAGTTTTGGTAAATGTGGATGTTCAAAACTCAGGCACGTAACTGCTATTTTCACATTTTGGCTAGGAAACAAGATATTGAATGCCGTCTCTGGTCATAATTTAATTCTTAGCCATACCTTGTACAAACTATTTCAGTGGCAGTTTGAAGATGATTATATGTTTCACTAACTGGTTTCAGAAACCTTTGTAGCTTCTGTCAGGAGATGGATCATTGTGAATATAAATGTCATCAGCTTTCAAATAACAAAAAGAAAACTAAAGACTTAAACTTTACCTTAATGCCTACTATAATTGTTCCCCCATATAAGCCTTCACACTTGCGTCAACCTGTCAATACCACAAATCCCTGAAAGCTGTGTCGGATGTAAATGTAGAAAGCTCATCGGTTGTACCAGGTTCAAAGTTGTCTTGTTGAGTCTCATTGTAACTCGTTTTTACCTAGCACACAGCTAACAATGGCCTGTTTCCCTATATCATTGTTACTTTTTTTGCATATCTTTCATTCATTTATTCTATATCTCCCTATATCACCGTCTATAACAAACATAATTATTTTCCCTTTCCCCTGACTCAGTCTGAAGAAGGGTCTACTTGAAACATCACTTATTCCTTTTCTCCAGAGATGCTGACCCCTCTGAGTTACTCCAAATTTTTATGTCCATCTTCAGTTTCAACCAACATCTGCAGTTCCCTCCTACACAAACAGATTCAATAGATCCTTAAGGCTATTCATCCTTAATGGTTTCAAGTGAACATTGCCCAATTCTCTGTAATTTTGGTGTATCATTTCAATTGTAAATATTGCATTCCAGTTTGACTTGATTGTTATCTATTCCCATTGTTATCATTTAACCATTTTAATATTCTTCTCAAGGTTTTGTAAGGGCACGAGGTGGCGGTGACATTCGAGATGTGAACACAAACTCAGAGAATTGGGCTGTGGTGAAAGCTGCATTAGTTGCAGGCATGTACCCAAATCTCATCCATGTTGATCGAGAGAATTTAATGTTGACTGGATCTAAAGAGAAAAAAGTCAGATTTCACCCGACCTCAGTTCTTAGCCAACCACAATACAAGAAGGTAGGCCTTGTGCTTTTTTGCCATGTGACTATTTTCAGCATCTATTAAAACTGGGATTTTTTAAAAACTCTGGTATCGCAAACAGTGAAGATAGTTATCAAGAATTACTATGGGATTTTGATCAGTTGGCAAATGGGCTGAGCAATGGCAAATGGAACCTGAGCTATAAGAAGAGGTTGGACAGGCTAGGATTTATACCACCTCTATAAGTTCAGTCCTCGGGAGTCGAGAAGTGATCTTGTAGAGGTATAAAATCATGAGGGGAATAGATGGGGTGAAAGCAGTCTTTTTCCAAGGGCAGGGGAATCAAGACATAGGTTTAAGATAAAAGGGGAAAATTTTAATAAGTTCCTGAGGGGCAACTTTTTCACACAGAGGGCAATGGGTATATGTAATCTGCCAGATTAAGTAATTGAGGCAGTTACTATAAAAACATTTGACAGACCTTTGCACAAGTACATGGATAAGAAAGCTTTTAGAGGTAAATGGACCAGGCCTGCGAAATGGGACTAGCTTGGAAGGTCGGCATTAATGAATTGGGGCGAAGGGCAGGCAGGGAATGACTCTGTGACTCTGACACTATAGTTGCAAAATAACATTGTGATTTGACCACTGTATTTAATTTTTTTTCTTCTCAAAGTAGACTGGATTTTAATTTGGAATTGCATAAATATTGGAAGGTAAAACATTTACAGGGCTATATTAGAGGAACCAGGACAGTGTTAGAAGTGTTGATTAGAGTAACAGCATGACTATCATTCTTCATTTTGTGCTATAACAAATCTATGATTCTAATAGTAAACTTAATTTTGCACCAGATTCCACCAGCAAATGGACAAGCTGTGGCTGTTCAAGCACTGCCCACTGACTGGCTTATTTATGATGAAATGATGAGAGCACACAGAATTGCTAATATACGGTGCTGTTCTGCTGTGACTCCAATCTCTGTGGCCTTATTTGGTGGTCCAGCTAGACTATCAAGCAGTGCATTACAAGAGCCATCGTCCCCTCGAGGTAACACATACAGTGAGTCAAAATTACTTTTTAATACATTTTTGGTGTAGAAAATGTAATCTAAGTTTTTTTTTTAATTTCCTAACATAATTTAGAGAGCAAATAAAATGTGTTTGAAGCCAGCTTTATGAGCCCTATGCAATATATTTTGTAGATAAGAAAATTACAAACAAATTATTTATTTCCTTCATTAAACTTCTCTGCTTCCAAACTGAGAGTAATTGAAGTCCAGAAAGCAGCACAGGTTGCAAATGAATTGAATTTAGTTTGCATGTAAGGAGATCAATGACGGATAAAATTGATTAAGCAGTAAGTACAGATTATTCATGTAAAGTGGATAAAGAAGCAATAAGATTACTCAACGGTGTTGAAGTACCTAATGAATATGTGGTTAGATAAATTAATATTAGCTGCATGTTTTTCCTCATCTATAAATACCTTGAGATTCCCTTCGGCTCTTCCCAGTGGGGTGGTATTAAAAGCTTGCACAGCTAAAAGTAGGGATGTACTGGAAGGATCAAAAATACAAATCTACTTTGTAATTTAAAGAGTATAGTATTCAGTATACTGGGTAGCCTCCGTAAACGTCAGTATAATGTAATAGCCTAAAGAGGAGAATGTGTTTCAGTATTGTAACTCTTCAATCAGATTCAGGTCATAATCAATTTAGGGGGAGAAATTTAGTGTACAAATTAGTTACAAATGTACACTATGACATTTTGGTTTGCAAGTTTAAATCATTGAATAAGTCTTTCTTTCCATAATTCAATAAAAAAAATAATTAAATGATTAACCATGGACTTCTGCTTATGTGTTAATATAGAGATGATGTGTAGTGTATTGCTCATCTTTCTGAGATCCTGCTAACATGGAAATGTTTTAATGGGATTGAGTAAATATTCGGTTGATTCTAACTTTTAGGTTTCATAATTTTAAGTATAAAGTGAATTAAGACATTGGGTTGGTTCTCGCTATTGTGAGAAATCACTACCTAGCTGTGGTGTCATAAGAGTGGTGTTTCATGCTTCTGCGACGTGATGGAAACCTGGATTATCCTGAAACAAAAATAAATGATGGAAGAATTCAGCCAGGCATTGTTTTGGGTCAACATTTGCGTGCTCCCATCCAAGTCGCACATCATTCTTATCTGGAGATATGTGATATATTCAGCTATAAGTTGACGTCATAGGAGTGGAATTGGGTTATTTGACCCATCGAGTCTACTCTGTCTTTTTATCTTTCTCTCTTAACTGCCTTCTCCCCATGACCTTTGACACCTTTACTAATCAAATACATGTCATTCTCCGCTTTAAATATACTCAAAGACATGGCCTCCACAGATTCACCACCCTCTGGCTAATGGAATTCCTCATCAGCTCATTTCTAACGGTATGTCCTTTTATTTTGAGGCTGTGCCCTCTATACCTGGACTCTCACATTCGTGGAAACATCCTCTCCACATCCACTCTATCCAGGCCTTTCATAATACATTATTCTATGAGATTTTTCCCCTCATCCTTCAAAACACCAACGAATACAGGCCCAGAGCCACCAAACGCTCATCAAATGTGAACTCAATCATCCCTGGGATCATTCTCGTAAACCTCCTCTATAACACCCGCATATCCGTCCTCAGATATGGGATGTTACTCAAAGGCCTTATAAATCCGCAGCATGACATTCCTGCATTTATATTCTAGTCCTCTCAAAATGAATGCTAACATTGCATTTGCCTTCCTTACTACCAATTCAACCTACAAATCAACCTTTTAGGAATCCTGCACCAGGACTGCCATGTCTATCTGCACCTTTAATTTCTGAATCCTCTCTTAATGTTGAAAATATGCCTTTATTCCTACTACCAAAGTGCATGACCACACACTTTGCTATGCTGTATTCCATTTGCCACTACTTGGCCCATTCTCCTAACCTGTCCAAGTCCTTCTGCAGACTCCCTGCTTCCTCTACATTATACACCCCTCCAACTATCTTCGTATTATCTGCAAACTTGGCCACAAAGTTATCAATTCCGTCATTCAAATTATTAATATACAACATGAAAAGTAACAGACCCAACACTGACCCCTGCGGAACACCACTAGTCACCAGCAGCCAACCAGAAAATGCCCCCTTTATTCCCACTATTTACCTTCTGCCATTCAGCCAACCTTCAAACCATGCTAGTATCTTCCTCTAATTCCATTGACTTTCATCTTGTTCAGCAATCTCACGTGCGGCACTTTATCAAAGGCCTTCCGATAATCCTAGTGGGCCTTCTGAAAATCCAAGTAATTATCATTTTAGATTTGTGCTCATAGCATGAACTCACCATGGTGCGTTCACTGAATCAAAACTGCCATTTGACTAACATCTCTTCATCTTAAATTTGAATTGTGTAAGCTTAATTCACGCAGAGCTTTTTTTTGCAAAAGCCAAATCAAAACTTTTCTACCAATATCATATGCAGTAGATGGCATCACCAATGACAGCAGTGACAGTGAAATGGAGGACAAATCCACTTCCAAGATGGCAACTTTGAAGCTGGAGGAGTGGCTGAATTTTAGAATAGATCCAGAAGTAAGTAATTTCTGAATATCTTTTTGTTAATTTTACCTGTTGTTTGATTGACATGCAAACATGCCAACCTGATATTGGAGCATGTACTACCAGTGTAACATCACCTTTGAGCAATCTGAAAACCCAATGTGCTCAGAATTTAAAAATTAAAATGCTAAGACGTCAGTTAATTTTATTGTAAAAAATCAACAGGGTGTCGGAGAGATCAAGCTTGCAGCTTAAAAGTCAATGATACTGAGCAACTTGTTGGAGCTGAAGACTGATACATCTCAGGGCCATTTTGGACTTCATTTTATAGCCTTAAAAGAAGTGGCTACTGAGATACCGTGCCCTCCATAATAACCATATAACCATATAACAATTACAGCACGGAAACAGGCCCTCTCGGCCCTTCCAGTCCGTGCCGACCATTTGTTTTCCCCTAGTCCCATCTACCAGCACTCAGACCATCCGCCTCCATTCCCTTCACGTCCATATACCTATCCACTTTACTCTTAAATGTTAAAATCGATCCTGCCTCCACCACTTCTGCTGGAAGCTCATTCCACACAGCCACCACCCTCTGAGTAAAGAAGTTCCCCCTCACGTTACCCCGAAACCTCTGTCCCTTAATTCTCATGTCATGCCCTCTTGTTTGAATCTTCCCTACCCTCAATGGGAAAAACGTATCCACGTCAACTCTGTCTATCCCTTTCATCATTTTAAAGACCTCAATCAAGTCCCCCCTTAACCTTCTGCGCTCCAAAGAATAAAGACCTAACTTGTTCAACCTTTCTCTGTAACATAGTTGCTGGAACCCTGGCAACATTCTAGTAAATCTCCTCTGTACTCTCTCTATTTTGTTGACATCCTTCCTATAACTAGGCGACCAAAATTGTACACCATACTCCAGAATTGGTCTTACCAATGCCTTGTACAATTTTAACATTACTTCCCTACTCCTATATTCAATGCTCTGATTTATAAAGTCCAGCACACCAAAGGCTTTCTTTACCACCCTATCTACATGCGATTCCACCTTCAGGGAACTATGCACAGTTATTCCTAGATCCCTCTGTTCCACAGCATTCCTCAATTCCCTACCATTTACCATGTACGTCCTATTTTGATTTGTCCTGCCAAGATGTAGCACTTGATGGCAACTTTGATGGCAATTTGATAATTTGATAATGTTTGGGACAGATCCATCATTTATTTATTTGTCTCTGTACTCTACAATTTGGGATTTGTCATAGAAAAAAATCACATGTGGTTAAAGAGCACATTGTCAGATTTTATTAATGGGTATTTTTATACATTTTGGTTTCACCATGTAGAAATTACAGCTGTGTTTATACATACTTCCCCCATTTCAGGGCACCATAATGTTTGGGACACATGACTTGACAGGTGTTTGTAATTGCTCAGGTGTGTTTAATTGCCTCCTTAATGCAGGTATAAGAGAGCGCTCAACACCTCGTCTTTCCTCCAGTCTTTCCATCATCTTTGAAAGCTTTTATTGCTGTTTAACAACATCAAGTCAAAGTCAAAAGAGTTTATTGTCATGTGTCCCTGACAGGACAATGAAATTCTTTCTTTGCATAGCACAACAGAACATAGTAGGCATTGACTACAAAACAGATCAGTGTGTCCATATACCATTATATATGTAAATACACACATGAATGAATAAATTGATAAAGTGCAAATAACAGATGGAGGGGTATTAATGTTCAGAGTTTTGTCCGAGCCAAGTTTAATAGCCTGATGGCTGTGGGGAACATGAGGACCAAAGTTCTGCCAATGAAGGTAAAGAAGCCATTATGAGACTGAGAAACAAGAATAAAACTGTCAGAGACATCAGCCAAACCTTAGGCTTACCAAAATCAACAGTTTGGAACATTGGTAAGAAGAAAGAGAGCACTGGTGAGCTTACTAATTGCAATGGGACTGGCAGGCCAAGGAAGACCTCCACAGCTGATGACAAGAATTCTCTCCATAATAAAGAAAACCCCCCAAACATCTGTCCGACAGATCAGAAATACTCTTCAGGAGTCGGTTGTGGATTTGTCAAGGATCACTGTCCGCAGAAGACTTCATGAACAGAAATACAGAGGCTACACTGCAAGATGCAGACAACTGGTTAGCCGCAAAAATAGGATGGCCGGGTTACAGTTTGCCAAGAAATACTTGAAAGAGCAACCACAGTTCTGGAAAAAGGTCTTCTGGACAGATGAGACAAAGATTAACATATCAGAGTGATGGCAAGTAGAAAACATGGAGGAGAGAAGGAACTGCTCAAGATCCAAAGCATACCACCCCATCTGTGAAACACGGTGGTGGGGGTGTTATAGCCTGGGCATGAATGGCTACTGAGGGTACTGGCTCACTTCATTGATTATATAACTGCTGATGGTAGTAGCATAATGAATTCTGAAGTGTGTAAACACGTCCTATCTGCTCAAGTTCAAATAAATGCCTCAAAACCCATTGGCCAGCGGTTCATTCTACAGCAAGACAATGATCCCAAACATACTGCGAAAGCAACAAAGCTAAAAAATTGTAAATTCTTGAATGGCCAAGTCAATCACCTGATCTGAACCCAATTGAGCATGCCTTTTATATGCTGAAGAGAAAACTGAAGGGGACTAGCCCCCAAAGGAAGCATAAGTTAAAGATGGCTGCAACACAGGCCTGGCGGAGCATCACCAGAGAAGACACCCAGCAACTGGTGATGACCATGAATCACAGACTTCAAGCAGTCAAAGGATATGCAACAAAATACTAAATGTGACTACTTTCATTTACATGACATTGCTGTGTCCCAAACATTATGGTGCCTGGAAATGGTGTCAGGTAGTCAACTAACGCAAACTCCCTGGTAAAGAAGGCACAACAACGGGATTACTTCCTAGGATCATTAAGGAAAGTCAACTTGCCACAACAGCTGCTAGTGTCTATCTTCCTCCAATAACCTGGATATTCTGATGCTGCATCTTATCAAATATCTTCATGACCCGACATGTTTATAATAAAAGCATAAGTGATAGTAGAATTAGGCCAATCGGCCCATCAAGGCTACACCACTATTCGGTCATTGCTGATCTATCTCTCCCTCCTAACCCAATTCTCATGCCTTCTCCCCATAACCTCTGACACCTGTACTATTTATCCTACATCAATCTTTAAAGAACACTCAAACCTGATTTATTTTCACAAAACCGTGATGACTTTGCTTAGGGGTAATATTTCTAATAAGATTACCTTTGATAAGGTGCAGCATCAGAATATCCAGGTTATTGGAGGAAGATAGAAGCTCATGGTGTAGAAGACTGGCTGATTAACAGGAAACAGAGTAAGCATAAATAGATATTTTCTGGTTAGCAAAATGTAAACATGGATTGGTGCTGCTGTCTCAACTTTTTACAATTTGTGGCAGTAGAAGCACACTGCAGTATATGGTGTGACTATGTATACATACATTTCAAAAGGCTTATGGGAGAGAGATCATGGACCATGGATCTGAATCTTGCTGCTCTTGCACTGAGATTGAACCGTTGTACCTTTTCTGTAACTGTAATGGTATAACACTGTATAACGCTATATTCAGCACCTTGGTATTTTTCTCTTTGCGCTAGCTATAGTACGTGTATGGCTTGATGGTACTCGTGTATAGTATGATTTGACTAAATAGCACAACAAACTTACATTTTTCACTGTATCTTGGTGGATGTGACAAAAATAAACCAACGCCAATACCAAAGGATGTGATCATTTCAAATGAATAAAAACTCATCCTAGAAACATCTGACAAGTAAAATTGTACCCTCAGAGCTCATAGTGAATAGGAAGACAATGCAATTTATGTATGTAATTTAAATAAGACTTTTAAAAACGTTCTTCAGATGCATGTCTTGACATCAGCATTAATCAAGCATGGTACTAAACGTAAAATTCAATTTGTGTTTGTGCAAAGGCAAACCAACTCCTTCAATATTTTACATCCAACTACATAAAATGTGCACACATCCCTAAGTGCTAAATTTCCATGAAATGTGATAAGATTAAAATTGAAATGGAATTACACTATATATTAGGAAGGAACCATAAGGAGAGGGTTAGGGGAGAAACTCAAATTATCATTTATTTCGGGTTTTCCTGCTGCTCTCAACAGCCGAATAGATTTTTTTTTATTGGTAGTGGTTTATTATCGTCAAGTGTCCCGCGATACTGTGCAAAACTTTACTTTGCACGCTATCCAGGTTGATCATTCCATGCATGAGTGTAATCATACCATAGTGCAAAAAGGAAACAGAGAACAGAATATAGTGATACAGCTACAGAGAACATGCCGATAAAATAAAAGTGCAAGGGTCACAACAAGGTAGGTTGAGGAACTGGAAATACAGCCTTTAGCATATGAATGGTCCATTCACGGGAACGAGGCTTGAGTGGTGGTTGGTGCTTTCGAGCTTTTGTACCTTCTTCCTGACAGAAGAAGGAAGAGTGTGAGTAAATTAACATGTACATAAAACATAATCTTAAATAATGCTAATTGATGAAAGCTTTTAAAGACTAATTGTAAATAACTACAATAAATCTGTGTTACACATAATTTTATTATGTGAATCCCCTCAAACTCTGCCCAAGATCCCATTCTTAATGTGTAGGAAGGAATTATTCCATTGTCACCCATTCCTTCTCTCCAGCTGACTAGTCTGAAGAAGGGTCTCGACCCAAAACATCACCCAGTCCTTCTCTCCAGAGATGCTGCCTGTCCCACTGAGTTACTCCAATTTTTGTGTTTATCCCATTCTTAATGGTAGTCTCACTCATTTAGAGGCACAGTTCTGGTACACTATTGAGGATAATAAATGGCTTTGCCAGTGATGGTCAATTTACCACAAAAACAATACATTCCTAAAATTTCATCAGTAGTCCTTTAGTTGTACAGTCCTTTGAGATGATTTGTGGACCAAATAAATAGCTAGCAAAATAAAAATGCATTAACTTTTACTGTTTTTCTTTCTTTCCTAATGGATGTAACATTTAATTTTCTTGTAGGCAGCAAGTCTTATCTTGCAGTTACGCCAGAAATGGCATAGTCTGTTCCTGAGACGAATGCGAGCTCCATCAAAACCTTGGACTCAGGTAGATGAAGCAACTATCAGGGCAATCATTGGAGTCCTTAGCAGTGAAGAGCAAGCAGCGGGACTGCAACAACCATCAGGGATTGGACAAAGACCAAGGCCAATGTCTTCAGAAGAGCTTCCAGTCTCCTCGTCTTGGAGGTCAAACAGTAGGAAGAGCTCAGCAGAAGCAGAGTTTTCTGATGATTCTTCCAGTGTGGAATTTAGAGAAAGGTAGTATGTCAACAATACTGTACAATAAAATAAGCAACAATTAGATTTTTTTTAAATATATCGAATCTTAAATGTACTGAATCAAAACTGCACACTGTTCACATTTTGTCTTCAGTCAACTGATTCACCTTAATAAATGAGTAAATATTCACTCGAGTATCAGATATGCATCTAAACAAATCTAATAAATGAAATAGTGGAACAGTTGTCAGAATGAAAGTAATTCACCTATTGTATGCAGGATTTTGAACCCTTTAAAATTGTAATTAGATGATTTGTACGTTATTCTTCACAAGCATTGTCAATTTTCAAATACATCTTTTACAGTTGGTAAGATTGTAAAGATTGTAAATATACATTGTAAATTTCATCACTTTATGAACTGATGACATCAATGAAAACTGTATTTTCCTGCATTTTTAATCAGCTTTGAAACAAAACAGTGTAATGTGGCAAAACCAAAAGCCAACACAGTAAGAACTGGGGGAAGGCCCCAACAACCTGCTTTGCCATTGAACAAGATCATGGTTGATCTGACTCCAACCTTTTGCCCTCCCATTTTTGCTTGATAGCCTTTAGAAGACCTTTTCAAGACCTCTGTCAAAAAATATTCAAAGAGTTTGTTTCCACTATCCTTTCCGGTAGAGAATCTCAAAGCCTTGAGAGAAAACAATTCATCCAATCTCTCTTACATGGCCAACCACATATTTTATAGACGGAGATTCCTAGTTATAGATTCTGCCACAACAGGAAACATCCTTTTCCCATCTACACTCATTCATAGTGTCATGGAGTCTTACAGCACAGAAACAGGCCCTTTGACAGAAGCTACACATGCCGACCAAGATGCTCTATCTACACGAGTCCCACCTGACTGTGTTTAGCCCATATCGCTCTAAACCTTTCCTATCCATGTACTTGACCAAATGTATGTAAATGTTGTGATAGTTCCTGCCTCATCTCCCTCCTCTTTAAGAGGGAGTTAGATGTGGCCCTTGTGGCTATGGGGATCAGAGGGCATGGAGAGAAGGCAGGTACGGGATACTGAGTTGGATGATCAGCCATGATCATATTGAATGGCGGTGCAGGCTCGAAGGGCCGAATGGCCTGCTCCTGCACCTAATTTCTATGTTTCTGGCAATTCATATACCCATCATCGTCTGTGTAAAATAAGTTGTTCCTCGGGTTCCTATTAAATCTTTTCCCTCTCACCTTAAAACCATGTCTCCTGATTCTTAATTCCCCAACTCTGGGTAAAGGACTGTGCATTTACTCTATCTATTTCTATCATGATCTAATACACTGCTAAGATCACCCCTCATCTTCCTGCACTCCGAGGAATAAAGTCCTAGCCTGCTCAACCTCTCCCTTTAGCCCGCAAATCCTGCCAACATTCTCGTAAATCTCTTCATTCTTTACAGCACCAAATGCAGCCTCGCCAATGTCTTGTACAGCTGTTACATAGCATCCCTACTTCTGTACTCAATTCCCTGATTGACGAAAGCCAATGTACCAAAAGCCTTCTTGACCCTATCTACCCGTGACGCCACTTTCAGGGAACTATGTACCTGTCCCCCTAGAGCCTTCTGTAATAATATTTTTATTAGAAGTAATCCATCATAACAACGGTATAACAACTTTTCAAATACACAACCAACTTATTTCAATAAGTATACGAATGTTACGAATAATTCTTATAAACTTCTATTTTTAGAAAGTAGAAAAAAAGAATAGATTTTAATCATTAAGAATAGTGATTAAATAATAATTTTGATTATATAGAGAGAGAAAGAGAAGAGAGAAAAAAAATATATATATTCTTGTTATATATATTTAATTAAAACAAAGTATTATATATATATTAAAAAAAAGAGATTATTGTATACATCTTAATAGTGAATAACACAATTTCAAATAACGATATCAATAGAGACATGTATACGAATCCAAAAAAAAAACCAGAGTTATTTTCATCTGATCCTGGGAACTATGTACCTGTCCCCCTAGAGCCTTCTGTTCAACAATTTTTCTCGAGGCCTTGCTATTCATTGCGATGGTCTTGCCTTGGTTTAGCTTCCCAAAATTCAACTTCTCGTACTCATCTGCATGGAACTCCATTAACCATTCCTCAGTCCACTTGTCCGACTGATCAAGATCCTCCTGGAATTTCTGATAACCATCTTTGCTATCTACGATACTACCCACTATAGTGTCATCTGCAAACTTACTATTCATGCCTTGTACATTATCATCCAAATTGTTGATATAACATGCCACAATTCCTGAGGATTCTGGCCATAATGGTGCAATTTCTTCATCAAAAATAAATGTACAACATATTAACTCTCCAGTTTCTAAAGGTGTAGTATATTGTATGTATTGTTCTTTATATTTATGTAAAAAAAAACACAATTCAATATGTTGTTGTGTCAATGTCAATTGGTGGTAATATAGAGTCATAGAGTGATACAGTGTGGAAACAGGCCCTTCAGCCCAACTTGCCCACATCGGCCAACATGTTCCAGCTACACTAGTCCCATCTGCCTGTTGGTCCCAGCCTCAACTATCTCCTCTGGCAGCTTGTTCCATACGCCCACCACCCTTTGTGTGAAAAAGATACCCCTCAGATTCATGTTAAATGTTTTCCCCTTCACCTTGAACCTATGTTCTCTGATCCTAGATTCATCTACTCTGGGCAAGAGTCTCTGTGCATCTACCCAATCTATTCCTCTTATGAATTTATACACCTCTATAAGATCACCCTTCATCCTCCTGCACTCCCAGCCTACTCAACCTCTCCCAATAGCTCAGACTCTCTTGTCCTGGCAACATCCTTGGAAACATCCTTTGGGTTTGAACATTGAATTTTCTCAATTCTGTTAACCCTTGCTGTCTCCTCCCCTTCCCACCTCTCCCTCAGCCCTCGGGCCCTGGCATTCCCTCTATCTCTATCTCCCTCCCCCACCCTAGTCGCACTAGCTTCTCATTTTCACACTACAAACAGCTTACAATGGCTTGTTCCCTTTATCATCGATACTTTTTTGCATATCTTTCATTCATTGTTCTTTATCTCTCCACATCACCGTCTATATCTCTCGTTTCCCTGATCCCTGACCAGTCTGAAGAAGGGTCTCGACCCGAAACGTCGCCTATCTCCTTCGCTCCTTAAATGCTGCTGCACCCGCTGAGTTTCTCCAGCTTTTTGTGTAACCCTCGATTCTCCAGCATCTGCAGTTCCTTCTTTAACATCCTTGGAAATCTTCTCTGTATCCTGTATCTCTGTAACCAATTGCAACATGGCCTCCCAATATGCTGGATAGTTATCCCTTAATACAAAAAGGAATCGATTAAATTTTCAGATATGATGGAATTAGGATTTTGTCATACAAAATTTGATCACTGGAGCAGTACAGCTGTATTGGATGTCAGAAACAGCTATGTCCTAATTCCCTTTACACCGCCATTGCTCGATACCTATTAAAGTGTGGTTTAAACCTTTAAAAACTTGATATTGATTTATTTAATTAAAACAAAATATATAAATCAGAAATTTAATTGTTATAGGGTTCAGTTGAAGCCGCAGCAGCAGCAAAGATATAAGGAGAGAGGGTTTCTTCATCCAAAGAGAAATTCTGATGACCGATCAGATCAGTCATCAGTTAAATCAACAGACAGCAGCAACTATCCCAGTCCCTGTGCCAGTCCATCTCCACCACCTTCAGGCAAGGTATGTATGTTTTAGAAATGTTCCCTTCGACTCCGCATAATTCTTCCATTTGACATGTCTTCTACAAACCCAATTTAATAATTTTCTACTTCCTTTACCATTTAATAATTCATTATAAATTAGTTCTTCCAAATTAGTGATTTTTTAATCAACATGGCCTCAGGTTTTATCCCATTGCATAACTCTCCCTTTGATTTCTTTATATAGCCTTAAATTGTGCCTCTCGGCTTAAAATTCCATCGAAATATGCAGTAATTACTCAATGTGTCATAAACTTCAAGACTTAATTAAGATGAGACCATTTTTTGATGACAGCTGAAATAATTCTAAACATGTCATATGAGATAGTAGAATAAATTGTTTCATTTATCTTTGAAGTCTATGAATGAAAAATCATTATTTGTTGCTGCAATTAACCATCATGAAAACAAATTGATTTTGCTCTATTTGAGAAGTTGCAAGTTTAGCATGGCCTGTGGTACTTTCAGAGTATTAAATGGTTGATTTATATAATTTGAATCCTTGAGACATTCAGACATGTATCACAGCCTCTGAAGTATTTTTGAAAAGAACCTTTGTCAAGAAATATAAATGCTGGTAATCGTGGTGTTTAGAGGTATAAGGCAAACTACATGTAGATTGCTTAACAGTTTTTGTTATTCGACTAACCACTTCTTAAGTGGGATAATAATATGCATGTCAACTTCAGCTCCATAATTTAAGGGGCTATCTCTTCATTTATTGGTGTTGCCACTCTTCTTGAAACCAAGGAAATATCTGCCTTAAAAAAACATTTTGGCTGGATACATGGTTGTGCAGAGAATGGAGGGATATGGGTTATCTGGTGGTAGATATGTGAAGGCCTTGGCATCATGTTTGGCGTGGACATTGTGGGCTGTCTTGTGCTGTACTATTCTACGTTCTATGGATTCAGGCCTGGTGAGTTACCAGGTTAGTCCAAGAAACGTATCTTGCTGGGAAAAATAGGGTCACCTTCTTGTGTGGCACGTGGTGCAAGGTCTTGCTGGAATATCCCAGATCCATCTGGAAAAGTCTTTGCCATCTCCAGCATCTTCATCTCTGCAATACATCAATATATTACTGTCATCATAGCATTCCATCAGCAGGGTGCAGGGGGCCAACACTGAAACAACCCCAGAACACCATCATTACAGTATAAAAAGACACAAAGTGCTGAAATAACTCAGCGGATCAGGCGGCAATTCTGGTGAGCATGGATAAGCAACGTTTGAGGTCAGGACCCTTCTTCAGATCAAATGGGGTGGAGGGAGAAAGCTGGGAGAGAGGAGGGACATGACGAAGCCTGGCAAGTAAAAGGTAGAGGGGGGGCGGGGGTAGAAAGGATTGAAGAATTGCGCATTGTGAAGCGAGAAGAAGGAAAGTATTTGGGAGGGATGGGGAGGGGGGAAATAGGTGTACGTCCAGTCAAGGGGGGGCACGGGAAAAGAGGGTAGTGGAGAAGAAAGTGGGGGGGGGAGAAAGGGTGGGGGGAGGACGGCTTTGTCCTCCAGTTTGTGTGTGGCCTTATTCTGGCAATGGAGGAGGCCAAGGACAGAAAGGTCAGTATGGGAATTTGAGGAGGAGTTGAAAAGTTTAGCAACTGGGAGATCCAGTAGGCCTTGGCAGACTGAGCACAAATGTTTGGCAAAATGGTCGCCGAGTCTACGTTTGGTCTCACAAATGTACAAGAGGCCACATTGGGAACACCAGATACAGTAGAGTCGAATCAAGAGAGTTTTATTGTCATGTGTCCCAGATAGTACAATGAAATTCTTGCTTGCTGCAGCACAACAGAATATGTAAACATAATACAGAGCAGGTGATAAAAGTTCAGTGTGTCTATATACCATGTGCCATATATATATATATATATATATATATATATATATATATATTCACACAATAAATAAACAGATAAAGTGCAATAGGCTATTATTGTTAAGAGTTTGTTTGAGGCAGCGAGTGGGTGGTTTGGGTGGGAATGGATGAGTGAACCAAGGAGCTATGGGGGGGGGGAGGCGTGTCTCTGCAGAAGGCTGAAAGGGGTGACGATGGGAAGATATGACTGGTAGTAGGATCACGTTGAAGGTGACAGCAATGTCGGAGAATAATGCAGAGGTCGGTGGGGTGAAAGGTGAGGACCAGGAGAACCCTGTACCATCTGTACAATAAACCAAACTGATTACAAATCAGAAAGTATGATATTTTTAGGATTTAAGGTAAAACAGAAATTTAATATAAACATTGTGTGAAATGGCCAAATGCATACACTGACCAACATTTCTGTGTTTTGGGGTATGTGAGAGCTTTATCACAGACAACTCCGCTTGTATGTACAGGCTAAACTCAAGTAACAACTGCAGTACTGATCCCATGTGGATGGGAGAGAGCCTGATGCTAAAAACATGCAAGTTGCTCCAACACTATTGTGTTTGAACAGTTGTGCATTGGTTTGTTTATCCTTAGTGTGGCTGTCAATAATGAAGACTATCTGACAATCCTGGCCAGCAATATGTGCCACTGGTAATGCATTATCTGTATCACATTCCTCTCGCCTTCCTTTGAATCATCTTAAGGGATTATGTGTAATGCTGTAATGGACTATCTCCGAGACCTCCCTCCCCTTTCTTGATCTCACAGTCTCCATCACAGGAAATAGACTTTCGACTGATGTCAATTTCAAACCCACTGACTCCCACAACTGTCTCGACTTCTTCCCAACCTGCTTCCTGCAAATACCCTACCCCCTACTCCCAATTCCTCCATCTATGCCACATCTGTGCCCAAGAAGATGTGTTCCATACCAGGACATCCAAGATGTCCTCATTCTTTCGGGAATGGGGGTTCCCCTCTCCCATCATAGATGAGGCCCTCACTCGTGTCTCACCGGTACCCCACAGCTCCACCCTTGCTCTCCCTCCCCCTAGTCGCAACGGAGACAGAGTCCTTACCTTCCACTCCATCAGCTGTCGCATACTTCTCCGAAATTTCCGCCACCTCCAACAGGATCACACCACTAGCCACATTTTCCCATCTCCATGCCTTTCCGCCTTCCACAGAGACCGTTCCCTCCGCAACTCCCTGGTTAACTCATCCTTTCCCACCCAAACCACCCCCTCACCAGGTACCTTCCCCTGCAACTGCAGAAGAAGCAACACCTGTCCCTATACCTCCTCCCTCGACTCTGTCCAGGGACCCCGACATTCCTTTCAGGTTAGGCAGAGGTTCACTTGCACCTCCTCCAACTTCATCTACTGTATCCATTGTTCAAGTTGTGAACTCTTATTCATCGGCGAGACCAAACATAGACTGGGCGATCGTTTCACTGAACACCTTTGCTCAGTCCACTTGAACCTACCTGATCTCCCGGCTGCCAAACACTTATTTCTCCTTCCCATTCCCACAGACCTTTCAGTTCTAGGTCTCCACCATTGTCAGAGTGACGCTAAACGCAAATTGGAGCAACAGCATCTCATATTTTGATGGGCAGCTTACAGCCCGGTGGTATGAATATTGATCTCTCTAACTTCAGGTAGCCCCGGCATTCCCTGTCTCTCTATTCCTCACCCATCCAAGTCGCTCTAGCTTCTCGTTTTTACCCAACAAACAACTAACAATGGCCTGATAATTTTGATAATTTTTGTATCTCTTTGTATTTCATTGTTCTTTATCTCTCTACATCATCATCGTTTCCCTAATCCCTAATCGGTCTGAGGAAGGGTCTCGACCCAAAACATCACCCATTCCTTCTCTCCAGAGAAGCTGCTTGTCCCGCTGAGTTACTCCAGCTTTTTGTGTCTATCTTCACCTAATAATGTATGCAGGTTTAACTACCATTGCAGCTTGATGCTATGCTGTTAACTCTGCCCATTTTAAGAATTGTCGCTGATGTGCAATGTCGGGAACCCCTAGATCTTCAACACGCTGAATTTTGCCCAGCAATACATCTGGTTTCCCTCCTCATGGATCTCATTGATTTGGGGGGGGGGGTGAAACGTGACGTCACAGAGACCCTACCCCATCTCCCTCCTAATTTCCCTCTTCCCTCTCCCCTCACTCCCATTCCCTGCCCCAGGCCCTACCCAGGTCGCAGAGCAGCACCAGGGCCTGGACAGCTTGAGAGCCCATTGTGATTGGTGCACTTTGAGAGCCATTATGACATCAATGGATGCTCTCTGAGAAAGCGGTTTAGGCTTTTTTTAACTTTAAATCATGAATAACTTAGGAAATTTAGGTTGGAATGCGACAGGAAGATGTTTATCGCTTCAACGGGAAAAATATGAGTAGAATATGTGAAAGTAGGAACTCTGTGGAGTAGCATTTGGAAGAAGATAGGAAAAAGCAGATCTGAGTGACACATTGTTGGCACAAACAAAGAGTTTTAATAATATAAATTTATCCCTGAACAACTGATCCAAAGAGACCTGGGCGGGTAGACTGCTGCGGTATATATCATAGCAAATGTATGCGAATCCCAAGCACTCCTGCACACAGTTTTTCAGCAGTTATGTTCCAACTGCAGGGCTGCCAACTCTCACGCATTGAGCGTGTGACTCACGCATTTCACGCAATTCTCACGCCGATCACAGAATTTCTCACGCTCGAAAATTAAATAAATAAATAGAAATTAAGTATAATGGAAGTCACCGATATTCCTGATATCGCCGGCCACATTACGTGTGGCGATACATAAGGACCATGCTAATTTTTGCGTGCAGTGGAAATGTAGTTCATAACCTGGTCTGGGCTCAACTGGGCTGAGTCACTCCAGAATCTTTGTCCTTTTGTGTATTAATCAGTTCCTTGTTTCTACATTTTGACTTCTCTATTTTTGCATTCTTAACCTGTGCAAACTTCTGGTGGAATTCAGTGAAAGTATGCTCAGATTGAGAGGGACATTAACCTTGACACATTCAGCGATCAGCTCCAGTGCATCAAAAGAAACTTGGTCATTAGTCCAGTGGTTACGTTTTTCAAGATTTACTTCTTACAGTGCTGGAGGATGTCACATACCATGAGTAAATATTGAGCCAAAGTGTAGCCAGTATTTTCTCTGCGAAGATGTGGACCAGATGGAATGAATCTTTTTTTTCAGTTTATTAATTCCCAGAAGAAGTGAAGCAGCAGCAGCAGAAGTTATTTGGTGTTGTAAAAGCTGCCTTAAACGATGTAGCTTTAGTAATTGTTGCTTTAATACCAGGCTTAAGCAGCATCAGAGGCTATGTATGTTGCATTTAGTATTGCTGTTGTCCTGATGGAACATAAAACACAGATAAATACTCTCCCTCTCCCCTGAAAAAGAAAAAAAAAAACAGGGCTCCACGGTGGTGCAGCGGCTGAGTTGCTGCCTTACAGCGCCAGAGACCCGGGTTCGATCCTGTCTATGGATGCTGTCTGTACGGAGTAGGTTCTCCCTGTGACTATGTGGGTTTTCTCCCACACTCCAAAGACGTGCATGTTTGTACGTTAATTGGCTTCGGTAAAAATTGTACATTGTCCCCAGTGTGTAGTGTAGTGCTAGTGTACGGTGTGTTTCTCTCCCATCTTCAACACCCAGACTCTCTCGTTCTTTTCACTCTACTCTGACCCAAAGTCTTATCTTAAAGCACACAAAGCTCTGGATTAACTCAGTGGGTCAGCCAGTATCCCTGGAGATCGTGAATATGTCATGTCTCAGGTCGGGACCCTTCACCAATCTGAAGAAGGGTCCACAACTGAAATGTCACCTATCCATGTTCTCCAGGGATACTGCCTGGCCCACTGAATTACTCCAGAGCTTTGTGTGCTTTCTTGTAAATTAGCATCTGCAGTTACTGGTTTCTACATGTTGTACATCTTTTGTTCCTGTCTTAACTCCAAGGTAAAGTCACCAGTGCAGTTAGACAGAGAGCTGCCTGACCCGCTAAGGTACTCCAGAAATTTGTATCCTTTTGTGGGTACCTCTTTCCTCTTTTACTTTTTGGTCAGCAAGTTTGTATGTCATAGAGTCATAGAGTTTTACAGTGGAAACAGGCCCTTCAGCCCAACTTGCCCACACTGGCCAACATGTCCCATCTACACTAGTTCCACCTGCCTGCATTTGGCACACATTCCTCTAAACCTGTACCATCACACTGTTTCTTAACCAATTCTCAATTGCCATCCCTTTAAAGACTTTTATCATATACTCAGTGAGAACACAGAGTCCATTCAGACCAAATTTCACAGATTAGTGAACCTTATACTAAGCTGGTCACATATTAATGATGGAACTTTTGAACATTTAGCTTCAATGGGGTTCGATGGTAAAACAATTTTACTTATATATCTTAATTTCATTGAACCATATACTTGGTTGAATATGTCGCATTATTTTAGTCTTGTTTCTATAGTCAAAGGGTAAGGTTGATTAATTTATTTGTGCAGAACAGTGATGAAAGTCCGACTCCTCTTGTCTTGTTTCTATATTTTTTTCTCTATATATATGCATAACAGCATGAATTATAATCTGATTTCCATACATGAATATACTAAGGTCATTCATGTTCTGCACCTGTTGATTAGAGCCTGGCTCTACTGTGGAATGTAATTAGGAATGTAATTTAGCCTAACCTTATTCATACCTAATCCAATTTAATGCATAAATGTTGCATTATCAATATATCTGAATGATTTAGATGAAGGGATTACGTAACATTAGCAAATTTGCAGATGACACGAAAGCTAGGTGGCAGTGTGAACTGCGAGGAGGATGCTATGAGAATGCAGGGTGACTTGGACGGGTTGGGTGAGTGGGCAGATGCATGGCAGACGCAGTTTAATGTGGATAAATGTGAAGTTATCCACTTTGGTAGCAAAAACAGGAAAGAAGATTATTATCTAAATTGTGAGAAGTTGGGAAAAGGGTAAGTACAACGGGATCTGGGGGGTCCTTGTTTATCAGTCAATGAAAGTAAGCATGCAGGTACAGCAGGCAGTGAAGAAAGCCAATGGCATGTGACCTTCATATCAAGAGGACTTGAGTATAGGAGCAAAGAGGTCCTTCTGCAGTTGTACATAGCCCTAGTGAGACCACACCTGGAGTATTGTGTGCAGTTTTGGTCTCCAAATTTGAGGAAGGACATTCTTGCTATCGAGGGAGTGCAGCGTAGGTACACAAGGTTATTTCCCGGGATGGCGAGAATGGAGCGGCTGGGTTTGTATACTCTGGAATTTAGAAGGATGAGCGGGGACCTTATTGAAACATATAAGATTATTAAGGCTTTGGACACGCTAGAGGCAGGAAACGTGTTCCAGATGTTGTGGGAGTCCAGAACCAGGGGCCACAGTTTAAGAATAAGGGGTAAGCCATTTAGATGAGGAAACACATTTTCACACAGAGTTGTGAGTCTGTGGAATTCTCTGCCTCGGAGGGGGTGGAGGCCGGTTCTCTGGATACTTTCAAGAGAGAGCTAGATAGGGCTCTTGAAGATAGCGGAGTCAGGGGATTTGGGGAGAAGGCAGGAATGGGATATGGATTGTGGATGATCAGCCATGATCACATTGAATGGCAGTGCTGGCTTGAAGGGCCGAATGGCCTACTCCTGCACCTATTGTCTATTGCATTCAAGTTTAAGTTGAAAGACTCGCTACAGTGTACACCAGTTTGCACAATTTCAAGCTGAAAAATACAAAAGCTCCCTGCCGTAGGAAGCGGGGACACCACCCTCCCATCCTCTTCCCCCCCCTCCCCCCGGTTGCTAGGCTCCCTCGCAATTTCTCACTCTCAGCTCTCAACCAATGTTGGCAGCCCCCCTGCAACTGCAGATTGATAGAGAGGAAACTCATGATTGACAAGGTGATTAGTGTGTTTCAAATCAAGTTCAAGAGTCAAGTGAGTTTATTGTCATGTGTCCCTGACAAGACAATGCCATTCTTGCTTTGCTTCAGCACAACAGATCATAGTAGGCATTAACTACAAAACAGATCAGTGTGTCCATATACCATTATATATGTAAATACACACAGGAATAAATAAACTGATGTTTTGTCCGAGCCAAGTTTAATAGCCTGATGGCTGTGGGGAAGTAGCTATTCATGAACCTGGTCGTTGCAGTCTTCAGGCTCCTGTACCTTCTACCTGAAGGTAGCAGGGAGATGAGTGAGTGGCCAGGATGGTGTGGGTCCTTGATGATATTGCCAGCCTTTTTGAGGCAGCGACTGCGATAGATCCCCTCGATAGAAGGGAGGTCAGAGCCGATGATGGACTGGGCAGTGTTTACTGCTTTTTGTAGTCTTTTCCTCTCCAGGGCGCTCAAGTTGCCGAACCAAGCCACGGTGCAACCGGTCAGCAAGCTCTCTACTGTGCACCTGTAGAAGTTAGAGAGAGTCCTCCTTGACAAACCGACTCTCTGTAATCTTCTCAGGAAGTAGAGGCGCTGATGAACTTTCTTAATAATTGCATCAGTGTTCTCGGACCAGGAAAGATCTTCAGAGATGTGCGCGCCCAGGAATTTGAAGCTCTTGACCCTTTCCACCATAATATAAACGGGACTGTGGGTCCCCATCCTACTCCTTCCAAAGTCCACAATCAGTTCCTTGGTTTTGCTGGTGTTGAGGGCCAGGTTATTGTGCTGGCACCATATGGACAGTCGCTCGATCTCTCTTCTATACTCTGACTCATCCCCATCAGTGATACGTCCCACAACATTGGTGTCGTCAGCGAACTTGATGATGGAGTTCGCACTATGACCGGCTACGCAGTCATGAGTATAGAGTGAGTACAGTAGTGGGCTGAGCACACAGCCTTGAGGTGCTCCCGTGCTGATTGTTATCGAGTCTGACAAATTCCCACCAATACGAACAGACTGTGGTCTGTGAATGAGGAAGTCGAGGATCCAATTGCAGAGGGATGCGCAGAGACCCAGTTCTGCGAGTTTGGTAACCAGCTTGGAGGGGATGATTGTGTTAAATGCCGAGCTGTAATCAATGAATAACAGCCTGACATATGAGTTTTTGTTGTCCAAGTGGTCCAGAGCGGAGTGGAGGGCCAGCGAGATCACATCCACCGTTGATCTGTTGTGGCGGTAAGCGAACTGCAGTGGGTCCAGGTTATTAGTGAAGGTGATTAGTGTGTTTCAAATCAAGTTAAGTGCATTGTCATATGCACAAATACAGAGATACAGGTACAGTGAAAACTTTGTTGCAGCAGCATCACAGGCATGTAGATTCAAACAAAATACTGAACATAAATTATACAAGATAGTGAAAATAAAATAAAGGTGCAAAACAAGATATTAGTGCAAAAAAACAGAAATTACAAATATAAACAGTAGATCTTAGCTAACCAGATATACTTATGTAGCTGTTTAAAAAAAACCATATTTAGCTGTCTGATCATTCTGAAGGTAGAGTCTACATAGCTTGTTTGCTATTATTGCTTTATTCATATTGTTGTAGATGCCTAACAGTGAAATCTTGCAAATATCTCAAGAATAAAGTTGCAAATGTATAACATGAATAATCCAAGGGCAAGGAAATTGAAGCTGTGATAGTTTCACCTCCAGTGATAAGTAATAGCTACCAGTTCCAGATGGGAATAGTTGCATCAGGATGTCAGTGTCTACCAGCCTTTTGAGGTGCTGGCATTGAGACAAGGCAAGGAAGCTTATTCTGTGCATCTTGCAAAGTGCACCACCCAATGAGGAGGTACTGTCTCCGACTCCATTCTATCTCTGTCCCGCCCACTTCCCCTGACATTCGTCTGAATAAGGGTCTCAACCAGAAACGTCACCCATTCCTTCTCTCCAGAGATGCTGTCTGTCCCGCTGAGTTGCTCCTACATTTTGTGTCTACCTTTGATTTAAACCAGCATCTGCAGTTCTTTCCTGCACAATGTGGTTAATTGCCCAATTATATCCTGTTCACAACATACAAAGCATATCTGATCTGGATAATTATCCACTAATAATCCTGTTCCCAATCTGCATTGGCCTTGCTAATTACCTGCTCTCCAGTGCCCTAGACCATTCAGTTCCAGGCCCCATTACAGCCCTGGCTCAAACAAAAAAAAAAATCCAAAATTAGACGTCCATATTTTCCCAAAAAATACATAATTTCTTACTAAATCCAATTCCTAACTTTAAGAACATTGAAATTGATTCCAAGAATCAATATTCATACCTGTGATTTCCAAAGACAATTAGTTTTCAGCCTTCTCAGTTCATTTGGGCAATGATGCAAGCAGACGGGATCCATCATTGCTTTATATACGTTGCCATATCATTAAAGAATAATATTGTACTTATTGTGGCGATAGTATTTTATAATATTAGACATTATAATAATGAGGTAATGAATTTTTAAAATTGAGATATCAAATGTTTTCATCAATTCATTTATGAATTACAACATGCGCATTCACATTCAATTATTTTCATATTCCAAAACGACATAGCTTTCTTTGCAATTTATGGTCTATACTGAAGGAGCCGCACAATTTAAGTGTAAATCTCACGATACTATTCGTGTTGCAAACCTATCTGCTGACAGACTGTGTCTAATTGGGTAAAACTAATTACTAACAGGAAAATATGAAATTCTTGAGGTTTGGGAGCATAGTTTCCATATACATTGGCATTTTATTTTTTCTTGTTATAATGCTGCAGTGGTTCAGTAATAATGAGGGAAATCTTCTAAAGTATGATTCCGATATTCCCATCAGAGAGTAGTTTTCTTTGACCAACAACTCGGCTAGAGTTTTGTACTGGCTGGAAGAGGTTTAAATATTAACAAAATAATATATTTTTTCCTTAGGGCTCTAAATCTCCATCACCAAGACCCAATGTACCAGTTCGATTTTTCATTTTGAAAAGCAGCAACCTACGTAATCTTGAGATTTCTCAACAAAAGGGAATTTGGTCCACCACACCCAGCAATGAACGAAAACTAAACCGTGCATTTTGGGAAAGCAGCATTGTGTACCTGGTGTTTTCTGTGCAAGGATCAGGACATTTTCAGGTATATGTTTTCAGAAATAGTGTATCCAGTTCCATTAAGTTGCTAGTGAAACTGTTATGAATTGCTCGTAAGATTTATAAAAACCTCTTTTCAGTAACTTATCTTTAGACACTTAATTTAATAAATAAATTGTTAACTATCTGATACATTGATTGGTTGAGTTAAATTTTCAATACAATATATAATTTGCCTTATCACTGTAAAATGCCACTCAGTTCATTCACAGATTAAATGGTGCAATATTTAGCCACATAACATTTTATTTCTGCTAACTTCCTATCATTTGGCTCCACTTGATACCACATCTGATACCACTTAGTAGTATATATTTTAGGGGTTTTTTTTCGAACGTAAAACAAAAGTTAAAAACAAAGCAAAATGACAATAAAATGAAATTAACAATAAACCTATACACAACTCATTGAATAATTTCACATAAGCATCACAAATTAAATCAATTGAATTCACAAACTTTATCTCATATACATACACACACAGACACACATTTATACATACATACATACATGCCGCATTCATACATTCATATATATACACATATGCATGCACGCAAACATACATATATACAGTTAAACAATTATCCAAATTCTATGTACAATGCGAATATCACAGTGTCAATAAACTAAAACGTAACCGTCATCACAGCCCTTCCTCATTCTTATACCTCTGGAAAATCATTCTTTTGCACGTCTTAAACTGAAAAATGTTTCTGCTTTGCTTGAGTTCCACATCCAAATCATTCCACAATTTCACCCCACAGATTGAAATATCCATACTCTTCATTGTTGTACGAACACAAAGTTTCTTGAAATTAAACATTCCTCTCAAATTATAACCACCCTCCCTGTTAAAGAACATTTATTGTATATTACCTGGTAGTAAATTATTTCTTGCTTTCTACATTATTTGTGCTGTATTAAATTCTACTCGATCCATAAACTTCAAGGCATTTGACTTTAAAACAGAGAGTTGGTGTGTTCATGAAATCCTACATTATTAACTATCCTTATGGCCCTTTTTTGCAGTATACATAATGGATGTAGGGTGCTTTTGTAAGTGTTACCCCATACCTCCACACAGTCATTTAGATATGGCAGTACAAGTGAACAATAAACAATGTACAGTGCTTTGTGATTCAGAATGTGCCTTGTTCTTCCCAGGACTGTAATGCTCCGTGCCAGCTTTGCTCGCACATTTTATATGAGGTTTCCAGCAGATTTAGTGGTTTAATATCACACCTCAAAATGTATCTTCATATACTCTTTCTATATCAACACCATCTATCCTCACTTGTACCTGAGTGTTTAATTTACAATTTCCAAACAACATCATCTTTTGTTTTGTTCAAATTTAATGATAATTTGTTTATGTCAAACCACCTTTTAATTTTTTTCATTTCTGATGTGATCTCCAAAAGCTGCTGTCAATTCTCCCCAGAGCAAAAGATATTGGTATCGTCCGTAGTTACTGCCATGGAATTTCAATATTTTTGATACTCTACATATATAATTTATAAACAGAATGAACTATTTTGGTCCTAATACTTCCCCCTGAGGTACTCCACAAGTAATATCCAAGCATGTTGATTTATGCTCACCTATCTCCACATACTGTTGCCTGTTATTTAAATTGCTTCTCAACCAATTCAACCTGATTTCCAATTTATCAAGTAATATATTATGATCAATGGTATCAAAAGTTTTTTTTAGTTCTATAAATACTCCCACTGTATACTTTTTTTTTGTCTATACAATTTGTAATTTCTTCTTTTAATTCGATTAGCGCCATACATGTTGATCTATTTAATCAGAATCCATACTGACTGTCAGTCAGCAATTTCTGCTTCTCAATGAATTGATCTAGTCTTTCAGTAAAGAGTTTTTCCAATATCTTGGAGAATTGGGAAAGTTAGGAAACAGGCCTATAATTTGTGAAGTGGTGTCCATCCCCAGTTTTATATAAAAGTGTAACTTTTGCAATTTTAATTTTGCTTGGGAATTTACCAGTTAAGAACAAAGTTACAGTTGTGCGTTAGTGAATTTCTTGACTATTGACATGTCAATTTTTTTCCAGTCAATAGAAGTTTTATTCTTACATTTATTTACAATATTCATGATTTCGATTTCATCTACTGCTCTAACAAAAGTGAGCTTGGATTTCTCTCTCCATAATCATTAACAATCAGTTCCCTCTTTGGGTGTCTCTGGATCATTGATTTTTTTCTGCTAATTTTGATCATACACTTACAAAAAATTGTTGAAACCATGAACCACATCATCCATTTTATTTACGATCTTGTCGTTAGCGATGAAATACTTAGGGTAACGAGTTACTCGATCCATTTCTAATAATAATAGAAATATTGACTGGCCTTGAGGGGGATACGACATATATTGCCTGAAGTAGATTCATATTGCCCGAGTCGAAGACGAGGGCAATATGGATCTAGTGAGGGCAATATATGTCGTATCTCCGAAAGGACAGTCAATATTGTTATTATTACCCATTTATCAGACATCTAGAGGAAAATGTTAACATCTCAGCTCGGCGGACTTCCACGTAAAATTTAACCAAAATGGACGCGGCAGTTCTTCCTGTCTGCCGTTTGAATATTCTAAATTTCCCACGCAAAGCGTCACGTTGCCGTCACGTTGCAAGTTCCCGGATGTGAGACCAGGGAATATAAGACTATATTCCCCGCTGTTTTAACAGGTAAAGTCCATAGGAGTTCGCAAGAAAGGGGAATATAAGAAAATATTCCCCTGTTACCCCTGCTGGCAGTAAAAACGAAGGGAATACAATTTCGTAAAAAGCATACCTCAGATGTGTGATATGGGTAATAATACTTTTAACACACTCCATATACCTTTAATGTTTTTTTTATTTTTATCTAATACTTAATTATAGTATTCTTTCTTACATATCCTCATAATATTAGTTAACCTATTTTTATATGTTTTATATTTAATTTCCGCCTTTTTAGTTCTATACTTTATGAATTTTCTATATAAAGTATTTTTCTTTTTGCAGGCACTTCGCAATCCCTTTGTAATGGAAAATCTATTTATTTTTGTTTTCTACTGTACTGTTTTATTGGACAGTTTGTTATACAATGTGAATATTTTTAAGAATGTTTCATATGCTTTGTCACTTTCTTCTTCCCTGTATATTACTCTCCAATCTTGTGATAATAATTCAGTTTTAAATGCATTCATAGATTCTTCTGTCCTCACTCGTTTGTATTTCAGGTTATCGACATTCTCATCCTTCTTATAGTTACTGTCATAGAGCGCAAAAACTGGCAAATGGGCACTGAAGTCATTTATTAATAACCTGCTCACTGCATTCTTTCATAACATTTGTGAATATATTATCTATTAGCGTGGCTCTGTGAGATATAATTCTGCGAGGAATTTTTGGATACAAGCTCATGCTATACATTGTATTAATAAACTCTTCTGTCTTTTTATGCTTATTTGGATTTAACAGATTTATGTTGAAATACCCACAGATGAACATAACCTTTTGGATTGTTTTACCAAATATTTCTTCCATCCAATCCTTAAATATTTCATTATTAGATCCCCGTGCTCTTATATATACAGCTCACAATTTCATTTTTCTTTTCCATACAAATTTCTATGAAACATTCTAGCACGTTATCAACCGCCGTTGTCATGCTTTCCACTGCCTTAAATTTAAAGTTTTTATCCATGTACAAAGCCACGCCCCCTCCATCCTTGTTCTTCCTGTTCGTATAATTCAATTCATATCCAATCAACTCCAAGTCCACATCCTTTTCGGGGCTAATCCAAGTCTCTGATGTAGCTATTATATTGAATGGTTCCATGAATTGACATATATTAATTCATTGATGTTTTGGAAGTTGGCATATCGGCTTCTGCTGTTAATGTGGATAATTGATATTTTATGATTTGATTTAACCTTCACGTTAAACTGTTCATCTGTGTAGTAGCAACAATTGTTGTTGATATTGTTGAAAAAAAAAAATTTCTGGATCATAATAATTTTTCATATCTTGTGATATATGCTCGGTATATTCATACGTTTTCAAACTCAGTTTATCATATTCTGTCATCCTTGTTGTTTGTGGTTCATCATTATCTCCCGATGGAGATAAATGACTTCTTTCAGAACTTATCATGGTCGTATGTAGTGTATTTATTTAGTCCCTCGTTTTTCCATTACCTTGTTGATGTTCTTTTAGTCTCACTGGTATTTGTCCAATTCCATCATGTCTCTGATGACCAGCACTTTAGCCTCTTCAGGTATTCCATTCAACTTTTTACAGACTTTGCAGTTCGCCGTCCATGTAGATTGAATCTTCCTCTGCTTTCTCAGGAAAGTTCCCTTTCTGGCAATGTCCACATTCCTTTTTGTCAGATGTTCATTCAAGCAGACATCTGATCCTTTCATTTTTTTCCTTGCCATAGCATTGCGGTTTTATGCTTTCTGTTCGCAAACCATATTATGGCCGGTTTGTCACTCTTGTTTTTCCGAGGGAGAGGGGGACATGCCTCGATGTTGTTATTGCCCACTTCAATTCCCTTAAACTGGAAGAAAGCAGTCACCTGTTGCTCCACGGATTTTGAGTCCCACTCACTGAGTTCCCCACCGTTCCTCGTCGTCACCGCCCGTGCGTATGACCGGTGTTTAGTCTCCAGCCCAGTGACTAGGATGTTGTTCATCCGTGGTGTACTGCCTCCAAATTAGCCACACGGTTCTCCAGAAAGATGATCATTTTTTTCCTTCTCGCCGTTTTGTAGCCTCCGGGCCTTAATCCCTTCCACTAAATCCAAAATACGTTTCTGCTGTAGTTTGATAGTAGAAGCCTCCTCCGTCAGAAAGTCGAGCGAGCTTTTTATGTCGTCAACTTCTTCAGCTGCGAGATTCTTTTTTTTTTGTCCCATCACGTTTTGTTAAAACAGAAGGCCAATTGTTTTTTAATTTCTGCAATCTTGGTAAATATATCCACCTCGCTGGAATCTAAAATTATTTTTTGCAAATTAATATCAAGTCCGTATATATCTGTCATGTCCGTGTTGTTGTACTATTCACCACCTTCCCGGCCGATTCCAGGCCCGGTCCGCCGAAGCTGCTGGTGCCGCCGAGCTTCACCGCCTCTCCGGGGCCACGACTGCCGATGCTGCCGACCTTCACTTCCTCTCCGGGGCAGCTGCCGCTGAGATTCACTTAAAGAATGGGACCAATCGTCTAAAATCTTTTTAAAATCAATTTGTTCACAATTAAAGATTACTTTGCTTTCTTTAGGGATTCGCCAGAATGATCTCTGAGATAGGCAGGGAAAGAAGCCAGGAATGGGGTTCGGCTGGATTAGGAGGAGTCTTCCGAGTTGAATGGATAAGAAAGGAAAGCCTTCCTTTCCAATATGCCCACCATCTCCTCAACCCGTGGAATGATAATAAGAAAGTACAAATAAGCAGAGATGGACAGGTATGATTTAATATTAAGCATACGTTTGGTACGTGATTTCTTACAGGAAGGCACATACAAAATTAAACATATCCATTTGTATGTTTAGATCAATATTTTATTCTCAAAGACAAATGTTTTACTTTGCATATTTTCGCTGTAGTAATATGTAAGATTGCATTCTTGCAAAAGAAGTTAACCCGTGACCATTTTTGATGTCAACTTATGGAGCTTCTTCTTTTGTGTGGCGTGCACAGCCTAAAGTTGTAGAACAACTGGTTCTATTTGATCTTCTGTTTGTGCACGTCGAGTTGATTGCATTAGTTGAAACAGGGCGAGCCACGTGAAGGTTGCAATCTTCCACCCCACTTATGGAGCTGAATTCAACTAAACGTGGGAGTACTACTTATGAATATGCAGACTATTTGTTTCCTCTCGCACTAAACCTTGCATTTTAGTCGGATTTTTGTATAGGTGCTATTTGAGTCTCAATTTTCATGAACTTGATCTTTAATGGATTTAAGGTGGATCATAATTCATTTGCAGAACTATTCCTTTAATAATAAATCCCCAAGGCTTAATTCTGGTACAGTGGAGAGATTTCTGACGGCAGCAGATTTTTCTTTCAACATTATAACAACAGAAGCCAATTTGAAACCAATCTAATAAATCTTTGATGCATTGGCAATTGGCATATGTATACTTTTACTGGGTAAGGAGACTAAAACTATACAATTTATCCTTGGCATTATACACTTTATAGTAAGGCACCCTTACTCCAATATTCAAATGCTCTAGTAATAAAGACTAACACGGCATTTGCCTTCTCGGTCATTTGCTACACTTGCATGATGGCTTTAGTGATTTGTGTAAAGCATGCCTAGTTGATATCAAACTTCTTATTATTACAATTTAACATATACTCTATTGTCCATTAATTTCGCTGAAAATGGAAAACCTCTATCAACCTGTTTATCTGCATGTTTTTTTGCCAACTCACTGAGCTTGTCCATATCTTCTTGAAGCCTTTTAACATCCTCTGTATTTACATAACTCCATATTTAGTACCGCGCATGTTTTAGTTGAGTACATTATAAAAAACTGGACCCAAGCATTGACCTTGTGCTTCACTTGTTACTAATCAGCTTCCGAGGATGATTGTTTATTCTCCTAAGTGTTACTGTCCTATACCTGTTTCAATCCGCATCATCTATATTGCCACAATTCCTTCTGCTCTTTGCTTAGTATCAAACAAACCACACTATATCCACTGTTTTCTACATGTCCACATCCTCAAGAAAACTGAATACAGATGAAATATTTCATTTTTTCTTTCATAAATTAAAACATGTCTGCACTTAATCTATTATTCAGATGTTCTGTTATCTAAATCTTTCATTTTATATTTCCAGCAATTTTACTGCAACTGCATTGAGCTAAAAGATAGGTGATTTTCATATTTTCTCTTTTTCGGCTTCTTAAATAATGGGGATGTTCACATTTGCAACCCCACAAATCCATAGGAGCAATTCCAAAATTAATTGAAAAACGTGTGTCAAACCAATTACAGCAAGATATCAAGTTTCAAAGGTTTCAAAGGTCTTTTTTTATGTTACAATTAAGGTACAGGGATTATGCAAATTACCTTACAGCCTTATAAGAAAGCAACAAGACACTCGACTACATAAAAGTTAACATTAGGATCCACACAGAAGATTTTTCCTCATTCTCACTGTGATGGAGGCTAATAAAGTCCTAAATCTTTCTGCCTATCACATTCTCCCGCGGTTGGGGCTCTCGAAACCACCCTGCTTCGGTGCGATCGAAGTCCTGCGGCTTCTTGAAGCTCCCGAAAGTCGGTTTCTAAGCAGAGATTGCGAGATCCCACTGATGGTAAGACCGCTGGCTCCGCGGTTGAGCTCCAGAGTCGGTCTCAACAAGGCGTCCTACTCCTCCATGCTAGTGCGAAAACAGCAGATACGATTCGGCGGGAAATTCGCATATCTCCGTCGAGGTAAAAGCTTTTTTAGAAGTTTCCCCCACCCCCCACAAGGCTAAAGAATGACTAAAAACTTACATTTAACACATTACATTTTGACTACATAGTAAGGACGGGGCAGCCATTGTGGCGCCACTGGTGTTCATCAGAAGTTTGATGGAGTAATTGAAGGTGGAGTTTAATTCAGCCAAGTAAGAAACGAATGCATTTTGGAAATCCAATTGCTATGGAACATGAAACATTGGAAACAGATGCAGGAGGAGGCCATTCGGCCTTTGAGCCAGCACCGCCATTCATTGTGTTCATGGATGTTCGTCCGCTATCAATAACCCGTTGCCTGCCTTCTTACCATTCCTTAGCCGTAGAGCCCTATCCAACTCTTCTTAATATATATCCTGTGAGTTGGCTTTCCACTGCCTCATGTGGCAGAGAAATTCCATAATTTACAACTCTCTGGGAGAAAAAAGTGTTTTTCTCAGCTAATGTCTTAAATGGCCTCCCCTTTATTTCTAAGGACTGTGGCCCTGGTTCTGGACTCGCCTAACATTGGGAACATTTTTCTGCATCTGCTTTGTCCAGTCATTTATAATTTTATATGGTTTTTTAGATATCCCCTCATCCGTTAAACTCCAGTGAATTTACTAACTAGTCTTTTCAATCTTTCATCTATGACAGTCCCGCATCTGGGATGATTTCCATATAAATCAAAAATTAAATAAATATATAATATATAAATATATATCAAATATTATTTGATTTATTATATATGAAATATAATTCAATAAAATAAAAATTATAATTTAATATATATCATCAGATAATTATTTTTTATAGAAATATTAATATATAGTTATGGTAATATAAATGATAATATATAAATAATTATAAATTATAAATCGTCAATTATATTTTTAAAATATATTTTAGTTCAATAATCAGGAATATAAATTCGGATTCAAATAAATATTAATAGAATATATATCAATCTCGGTGAACCTACGCTGCAATCACAAGGGTGTCCTTCCTCAAATCTAGGATGGACCTAAAATGTTACTAATTACTCAGATGTGGCTCTCACCAGAGCCCTAGACAACTGCAGAGGGACCCTCTTTAATCCTGTACTGAAATCCTTTGTTTGAAGGCAACATTCCATTAGCTTTCTTCACTGCCTGCTGTACCTGCACGCCATACTTTCAGTGACCATGCTGTACCGGCCGTCTTCTGTCATGTGTACAAGGGGAACACCCTAGGTTCGCTGTACCTCCCTTACCCAACCCACCCCTTGAGATTTTAATCTGCCCCCTGGTTTTGCCGCCAAAGTGGATAACCTCACATTTATCTATATTATACTGCATCTGTTCACGGATCTTGCCCACTCACTCAACCTGGCCAGGTTCCCCTGGAACCTCCTAACATCTTTCACAGTTCCACACTGCCACCAGCTGTGTGTCATCTGCATACTATGCTAGTGTTGCTCCTACTTCTCTTCAAATTCATTAATATATATGGTAAACAGTGCGGCCCCAGCACCGAGCCTTGCGGCACTCCACTGCACTGCTTGCCAATCTAAAAGGACCTAATTCATCTCTACTCTTTGCTTCAGGTCTGCCAACCAATTTTCTATCCATTGTCAAACACTCGACCCACATGTGTATGGTCAATGGGATATATATTGCAAGGGTGCCCACTGGTTAGTCCTGGGAAAGGCTAGCTGATGCTTCATTCCTATGCTCCTAATTCTATGAACACAAGAGATGTAAATGACAAGTCCTTTGTAGCATTGATATGCAGAGAGATCATGAGGTTACTAGTCCATAACTCATGAAGTGGCAAACACCAAATAGAATCGGGTGGTAAGAGGCATACAACCATGCTTGCCTTCATTGAAGATGAAACGTTAGGAAGTCTTGAGTGCAACTTTTGATCACGCACCTATTCCCATTGCTCTATGTACTATGTTTCTAATGACAACGAGAGCATTCACATCTCTAAACACCTCTTTCAAATCATTGGGATGTAACTCTTCAGCTTCTTAGGATGTATTAACTATTGTTAATATGTTTCTGATTTTTCTTCACTATTTCATTCTTTCAGGTGCTCATCTACGCAGATTCTTCACATCTGGCAAGTGTTCTGTGTCTTCTGTGAAGACAGGTGCAAAGTAATTATTTAATTATTCTGCGGTTTCCTTATTCGCTGTTATGATTTCTCCTGACTTTGTAGGAGGTCTATGATTGCTATCACTAATTGTTTCCTTGTTATGTAGGTATAAAAGGTTTTGGAGCCTGTGTTTATTTTTATTGCCAGTCTGTTCTCACATTCCATTTTGATCACCTTTTGCTGAGTTCTAAAATGCACCAAATCCTCAGGCCTGTTAACATTACAGGTACTTTATAAACTCTTGTTTTTAACACACATTTCTTTTGTCAGCCTGGGATGAAACAGTTTTCCAGTACGTTTTTGTGCCTTAATGGTTGTATATAGACAGCAGTAGGGAGGTTGAGGATAGCATCAAGCCGGAAATTATGGATGCATGTAGCAAAGGTACAGCAGTTATCATGGGTTGGAAGCTTCCTGCAATCTGGGGGAGGGGCACGGCTTCTGGCAGGGGGGTGGGGGGGGGGGGTGGGAAGCGCTGCTGTAGCTGTCGTGGCCTACCACTGCCGCTCCCCTCCGGACTTCAGGCTTGGGGACTTGTGGGGGTGAGCTTCCTGCCAGCTGGGGGACGGGATGGCTTCAGGTGGGGGGGAGGGGCGGTGCGTCCGGCTCCGGGGGAGGGGGTCGGCTTCAGGATGGGGGCTGTTGGGCAGTGGGGGGGGAAGTGTCATACAGTGGGGGAGGGGGGGCGGCTTCTGGCGGGGGCTGTCGGAAGCCGGTGGGGGGTGAAGCGTCTGCTGCCGGGGCTGGGGTCGGCTCAGGTGGGGGCTGTGCCAGTGGTGGGGGTGGGCTCACACCCCCTTCATCAAGCTTCGTTCCTGCAAGCCGGTGGAGGGGGACGGGACAGGCGGCGGGGCCCGTTGGGGAAGAAAGGGGGGTTTTATGAGGGCAAGTAGGGTGTTGTGGTCGAGAGGGCTGGTTTCAAGAGGGCTGGTATGGGATATATGGGCCAAGGGACTTTTCCTTGGGCTAGTACAGGTGTTACGGGCAGAGACGGACTGGTTTCAGAGGGCTAGTACGGACATTGTGGGCCAAATAGATTATTGGGGCTAGTTCTAGTGCTTGGGCCGAGATGGAAGCAAACAACAGCTGGGGTGGGGGCGGCTTCAGGCGGGGGCTGTCGGGAGCCGGGGGGGGGTCGCTGCCGTTTAGCCTGCCGCTGTCGTGCCTATCGCTCCCACTGGCTTCAGGCGGCGATTGGTGGGAGCATCCTGCAGAAGGGAGGACGGCGTTGGGGGGGGCGAGCGACCTGCATCCATGGAGAGAGAGTGACGGCTTCAGGCAGTGGCCGATTGGGGAGGGGGGCTTTCTGGAGGGGCTAGTAGGGTGTTGTGGTCCGAAGGGATGGTCTCCTGTGGGCTATTACGGACTTTGTGGGCCAATTGACCTTTTCTTGGGCGGGGCCGGTGTATGCACGCCAGCGCCCGGCTCCTCAATGCTCCCCACACTCACTCCTCACTTCCCCAGGATTTCGAGGTTGCAGCAGTCAGCCAGGCTCCGGGCCGCTCTGCACCCCGGACTCTGCGTCGCCTCCGAGCTCCCTGACTCTGTGCCGCCTCCGAGCTCCCTGACTATGTCCCGCCTCCGGGGCTCCCCAACTCCGCGTGGCTTCGGAGCTGACAGACTTGGGGCGGCTTCGGGGCTGACGGCATTGTGGAGGATGGCTTTGGGGCGGACAGCTTCTAAACTCACCCCAGCCTCCAGAGATTTATTCTCCTCGCCCTGGTGATTGACAGTGGGTGCGGAAGATTACAGGAGAGATGGGACAATCTGCTGATGTTTGATTTTCTAAACCTCATAACTTTGGTTAATAATCACCTGATCGAACAAAACTTGATGCTGCTTGGTGCAAACAGGATGAACAGTGAGTAAGTGGCGAAAAATCGTTTATTGCGCTATCGGGTTACCGTATTTGCGCAAATGTAAAAACAAAACAAACCGGAAGAGGACAAGATGAGAGTTTTAGTTCAGTATAGATAGATAGACTTAAAAAGGTTGACATGCAATGGCTAAGATTTAAAGACCGCATAGATGAACTCCAAAAATTGTTCATCCCTGTCTGGCAAGAAAATATAACAGGAAATGCGGCTCAACC